>JAAXCT010000056.1:0-1200000 GCA_012490785.1 Eragrostis nindensis
TGTGTCTTGGTGAGTTCGCCGTCGTCGCGCTCATGCTCCCCGGCATTCGCGACGAGATTTCGTGCACGGGAACGCCGTTCCGGCGACGCCGCGCGAAGCGCCACCGCGCCCCGCCGTTTCCGGCGACCTGGTCCACCGTGGACCCATGGACCACGGTCCGGTCCCGGTCCACGGGCGCCATGGACCCAGTCCATGGATTTTCCAGATTTAATTAAACCCTTTTCGAATTATTTGCATCAGCACGACGTCACGCTTACGCCATAATCAATCTTTTCAGTATAAGAATAGTTCTCGAAGTGCTAATCTTACAGTTTAACCCTGCTACTTCAAATGCTTATAACTTTTTACTCCTAACTCGTTTAAGCGATTCTTGCGCTCACGCGATCGTAGGAACGAGCTCTATCTTTTGGTATAGTTTTTGTAGCAGTTTGTACTGTTGGTGTACTGTTCCTTATTGTTTGTGTATGTGTGCTTTGCATGTCACCGTTATTAGAAGAGGAGCCGTTTGAGAACTTCCAAGACCAAGAGTTTGAGCAAGCAGCAGCAGGGGATACAGGCAAGTGTCCTTGACCATTCTGAACCTATGTTTTCAAATGTGTCTTTTATAAACATGCATGCTTGTTTAATATTGAATCCTATGTGTCTACTTTACCTGTTCCATATCATTCCTGTCACCCTAGTTTATGGTGGTTGTCTTTGGGTAGTTGTTGCTTAGCCTTGCTGTTGAGTCAATCACCTTATCATGTTAATCTTGACTAATGGTATACTTCAACTAAGTGTTAATCTGCTAATTTGTTTAGCAACATGGGAAGCTAGGGTCTGAGCAAGGGGATGGTTTGGATGGTTCTCGGTGAACATTTGGTTTGAGAATAGTTCTTGCTCGGATCAGCTAAGGACCGGTTCGTGGAACGTGTAACCATGACATCAGTGCCATCACAAGACTGATAATGGGTAGGCTAGCCAAATAATTAGGGTGTTCTTAATTTTGTGCTCGCTATTGGTAGAGTGGGGAGGGATGCTTTGTGATCCTGGGAACCGCCTGGCATCAGAGGGGGCAGCTGGGGTGTTGGCTCTTGAGTCATGGTCCTGTGTGAACTGTGGGTTTCTGTGAACCAACACTTATGTACGGCTGTGGATCCTTAATGAGCGAGTTACATTGTTGGGAGCATTCTTTGTAAAGGCTAGTAGAGAAACCCCGGTCATCTACCTCGGAAGTGGAATGGCTCTACGGGAATCTCTATCTTGTGGGTAAAGTGGTGCCACCTCTGCAGAGTGTAAAACTTTCATGAAAGCCGTGCTCACGGTTACGAGCGGCATGGCCCTTTCGCACGATTAGTGGGTGTTGGTTGGTTTGGTGGTTTCTGGGTGAATCATATAATCTTGGTGATCTTTTCCCTCACGGTCCTGTGTGAACCGTTGTCCTCTGTGGACTGTCTCCTGTGTGGAGTTTGGTTAATTTACTTAATTTAATTAATGGGTAGTCTCAACACACCTAGTAATGTAGGTTGCTTTATAAACTGTGTCTTATGTTATAGTTGGCATTATGCAAATGAACCATGTTATAGCCTTTCTTCTATTAAGCTTACATGTCATTTATTTCCCCCACTTGCGGAGTACGACATGTACTCACACTTGCTATTCCCCATTCTACTTTGAAATGTGCTGCTCAGAAGATGAAGGCGCCATGGAGTACTTCGATGAAGAATACTAGGCGTGCCGTCTCCCAGTCGACTGCCTGTGCGTTTGGGTGTCTTCCGCTGTCGAGTTATTTAGTCTTATGAGACATTTTATTCGGATATTGTAATAATGATACGCTGAGACGATGTAATAATGACACTGGTTATACTGTTTACTTCACTATTGTCTCTATATGTGTGGAACTTGATCCTGGCACACATATAGTTATGCATTCAGTTTTGTCCTTAAAACTGGGTGTGACAAAGTGGTAATCAGAGCCGTGTTGACTGTAGGACGCAAGCCTAGTTAGATATGGTCGCTTATAAGGTTATTTGCTTATATCAAACCTATTTTCATAAAAACTATTAGTTCTTTATTGTTGCTCTTTGTTTATGCTTCAAAATCTTATTTAGACTGAAACTGCTTATTGTCTTTTACTTTCTCCTTGTCCTTGTTCCTTTATTACTCCTTGTTTACTTCATCATTCTTTTACTTTACTATCAGTCCAGTCTTTATTATAAAATTTTTATTTTGCTGATACTCTTCTTGTTTCAAAATTGTAGTGATGGTGTACTCTAGGCTTACCGCTCGTAAGCGTGTGACGGTTCCACCACCTCCTGTTCCGTTGTTGGTGTGGGATGAGCAGCCACCGCAGGAGCACCGCAGCGATGGCGATGGCTACTACTTTCCTGACAAGCTGTGGGAGGTTCAGCAGTGTTTGGGCTACCATGATCGCCCCGAGTACATTGGGATCAGGACACCTGGAAGAGATGGCACCTACATCTGGAAGGTTTATGTCGTCATGTTTGAGAGGTCTGCTCCAGATAGGATTCGGAGGGTTCGCCGCATCCATCATGCCTCAGCGCCCATGTCTACATTTGCAAGAGGGATGGAGGATGCAGCTCGCCGTGCCCTTACGGTGCTACGCCATGAGGAGTCAGCCGCCCTGAGGAACACTCAGTTCAGGTATCTTATACGCCGTCCCAGTGGCAGCTTGGAGGAGCTTATGACTGCACCCCGTGGAGAGGAGTTCACTTTCAGGGAGACTGTTCGGTATGCCAAGGCCTTGAATGACTGTCTTAATAACGCTCTGGATGACCTCGATGATGCTGAAGAAAGGATCAAGGACTTGGAAGAGGAGAACAGACAGTTGAGAGCTGATCTTGCAGGAGAGGAGCTGGAGGAGGACCCAGTGGAGGCGCCCACCCCTGTTCCAGCGCCGCATTCACCTACTCGTCAGGAGCTCCGTCGTGCTTGAGCAGTTTAGAGTGTCTTAGAGTTACCACATAGAGTTGTGAGGTCGATAGCTTCGTTAATATCTTGAGTTAAACTTATGTAATAGGGATGTCTTAGCATGTCCTTTGCTTTTGTGTGGGTTTGTGCTACTTTGCTTTGAGTGGTGTGCTATGCTTGAGTTGGATTTTTGGTTGAGTGCGATGTGATGTAAGACTTGTCCTACAGACACATCTTAATATAGTTAAAGTTAGAGACTTAATACTTGGGTCCTTAATCTTTGGGTTTCTTGAATCTTATCTTTATGCACTATCTTGATATCCTGATGTTATCTATCTATGATCAATCTTGTGGTATTGTTGGACTATCTTGTATCATGGCTATGTTATATCTGTCTTGTGGTCATGGATCATTGTGGAATGTCCCTTTGGTTCTGCAATAGTTGATTATTGTTCTTGAAGCATTATTGATATATGATTCTCTTATTTTGATATATCTATCTGTCACTTGGATATATGACATTTTACACCATGTTGCTGCCGAAATTTTCCACTTTTCCAGTTATTCTTTTACCTTGGTCATTGCTAATTATTCTACACCACATCTACCTTTCATATTCATCTAAGTTTTGCTATATCTTGTTTCAATTCACTCCATGATTCCTTTAAACCTTGATAATTTGTTCTACCTGCTTGATGTTGTCATACCTACCACACCTTTCTTATCATATCTTTTCCTCTTATCAGATGTCTCGGAGGGGAGGTAACAACAACAACAACAATGATGCTGCAGCGCAACCTACCTTGGAGCAGTTTCTGACAGCGCAGACCCAGCTTCTCCAGACCATGCAGCAGGCTATGGTCAACATGCAGCAGCAGCCCCAGCCACAACAGCCGCAAGCCCCTCCAAGAGACAAGCTTGGAGAATTCCAGAGGACCAAGCCACCTACCTTTTCTCACTCTGTGGAGCCAATGGACGCTGATGACTGGCTGAAGACCGTTGAGAAGAAGCTGCAGGTAGTCCAGTGCACCAACAGAGAGAAGGTCCTGTATGCTTCTCACCAGCTTGTGGGTCCCGCTGCTGATTGGTGGGACACCTATGTGAATGCTCATGAGGAGCCAGACAGTATTAACTGGCAGGAGTTCAGGAACAGCTTCAGGTCTCACTTTGTGCCACAGGGCTTGATGAAGCTGAAGAGGAAGGAGTTCCAGAATCTAAAGCAGGTTCCATGTATGTGGGAGAGTACCTCACACGCTTCACTCAGCTGTCCAGGTATGCTCCGGGAGAGGTTGACACTGACGAGAAGAAGAGGGATTGCTTTATGGAAGGTCTGAATGATGGACTCGCATATGCCCTTGAGGCCCGTGGATTTAGAACTTTCAGGCTATGGTGGATGCTGCTCTTGTTCTGGAGAACAGGAGGAACAACATCGAGAGGAAGCGCAAGATGGAGCGTCAGAGTCAGCAGGGGAGCAGCTCAAGGCCTCGCTTGGGATCTTCGTCAGCTGGACCTACATACCGCCCTCCACAGCAGAGCAGCCAGCAGAGGACTCAGCCTACTGGACAGGGGTACCAGACTCCTCAGCGTCAGAGTCAGAATCACAACTCTCAGACGCCTCGCAGTGCACCTCAGCCTTCTCAGAGGCCTAATTCCAACAACACACCCATGGCTCAGAGAACCTGCTACAAGTGTGGTGAGAAGGGTCATTATGCCAACCAATGCTCCAACCCAAACCAACGCCAGACTCCTGCACAAGGTACCACCCAGCAGACAAATCGCAATGTGAAACATCCTACAGCAGCTAAGCAGAATTATGCCCGGGGTCGTGTCAATCATGTGGCAGTGGAGGATGCTCAAGAGGCTCCAGACGTTGTTCTTGGTATGTTCCTTGTCAACTCTGCAAATGCTATTGTGCTATTTGATTCTGGAGCATCTCACTCTTTCATATCTGCTGAATATGTTGCTAAAAACCAATTATCCATATCTATGCTTAAGAACAAGATGATCGTTAGCTCCCCAGGTGGAGAAATGAATGCAAAGCATGTATGCTCTAAGGTAAACCTTAATATAAGGGGGGTAGACTTCTCTGCTAATCTTATTGTGCTAGAATCCAAAGGCATTGATGTAATTCTTGGCATGGATTGGTTGAGCAAGTACAAAGGTATCATTGATTGTGCTAAGAAGGCAGTGAGGCTGACAGCTAGTAATGGAGAGGAATTGGAGTATGTTGCTGAACCACTTATCACTAGCAAAGGGGCAACCAACAGTATTGTGCTGAACCAACTGGAAGCGGGTACTGTTCAGGAAATCAGAGTTGTCAGCGAGTTTCCTGATGTGTTTCCTGAGGATTTGCCAGGTATGCCACCAGACCGTGATGTTGAATTTGTTATTGAATTACTACCTGGTACTGCTCCTATATCTAAGAGACCTTATAGAATGGCTGCTAATCAATTAGCTGAACTAAAAGAACAGTTATAGGAATTGTTAGATAAGGGTTATATTCGTCCTAGCTCATCACCTTGGGGCGCTCCTGTTATCTTTGTTCCTAAGAAGGATGGTACTCAAAGGATGTGTGTTGATTATAGAGCTCTTAATGATGTTACTATCAAGAACAAATATCCTTTGCCCCGCATTGAAGATTTGTTTGATCAACTCAAGGGAGCTGTGTGTTCTCTAAGATTGACCTCAGATCGGGATATCATCAGTTGAAGATCCGTGCAAAAGACATTCCCAAGACTGCCTTCAGTACACGGTATGGTTTGTATGAGTATACAGTGATGTCTTTTGGGTTAACCAATGCCCCTGCCTACTTTATGTATCTGATGAATAAAGTGTTTATGGACTACTTGGACAAGTTTGTGGGTGGTGTTCATAGATGATATTCTGGTATTCTCTAAGAATGAGGAGGAACATGAGGAACATTTGCGCCTGGTCTTGCAGAAGCTCAGAGAGAACCAGTTGTATGGTAAGCTCAGCAAGTGTGAATTCTGGTTGAAAGAGGTATCTTTTCTAGGCCATGTTATTTCAGCTGGTGGTGTGTGTCAGTTGATCCAAGCAAGGTTCAGGATGTGTTGAGCTGGAATGCGCCTCAGAGTGTTTCAGAAGTTCGAAGTTTCTGGGTTTAGCAGGCTACTACCGACGGTTTATTGAGGGATTCTCCAAGATAGCGAAGCCCTTGACAGAGCTACTTGTGAAGGGAAAGGAGTTCAAGTGGACATCTAGTTGTGAGGCAAGTTTTCAAGAGTTGAAGACCAAGTTGACCACAGCGCCGGTGTTGATCATGCCAGACATGGAGAAGCCATTCTCAATCTATTGTGATGCCTCTCGACAAGGATTGGGATGTGTTCTTATGCAAGAAGGTCATGTTGTGGCTTATGCCTCCAGACAGTTGAGGAAACATGAGTTGAACTATCCGACACATGACTTGGAGTTAGCAGCAGTGGTTCATGCACTCAAGATATGGAGGCACTACCTCATCGGCAAGAGATGTGAGATATTCTCAGACCATAAGAGCTTGAAGTATATATTACACAACCAGACCTCAACCTTAGGCAGCGCAGATGGTTGGAATTAATCAAGGACTATGATTTGGGGATCAACTATCATCCAGGCAAGGCAAATGTCGTTGCAGATGCTTTGAGTAGAAGGTCACACCTGAATATGCTAGTAACACGCGAGTTTCAGCCAAAGTTTATGTGAAGACTTTGCAAAGCTCAACCTAGGATGGGTGTCGAATACCGAAGTGGTTGCCATGGAGGTTGACTCGACACTTGAGGAGGATATTCATAAAGGGCAGCTTGAGGATGAGAAGATCAAGGAAATCAAGCAGCAGATCAAAGAGAACAAGGCCCCAGGATTTGTGGAGGATGATCAAGGGATCTTGTGGTTCGAGAAGAGGATCTGTGTACCAGACAATAAACACATCAAGGAATTGATACTTAGAGAAGCTCATGATTCAGCCTATTCAATTCATCCAGGAAGTACTAAGATGTATCAAGACCTCAAAGACAGGTATTGGTGGTATGGTATGAAGAGAGATGTGGCCGAGTACGTTGCACTATGTGACACATGTCAGCGTGTCAAAGCAGAACATCAAAGACCTGCCGGACTCCTACAACCATTGAAGGTACCTGAATGGAAATGGGAAGAGATTAGTATGGATTTTATTGTGGGTTTGCCTCGTACTCAGTCAGGATATGATTCTATATGGGTTATTGTGGATCGCTTGACGAAGGTGGCTCATTTCATACCAGTAAAGACTACTTATAAGGGATCGAAGCTTGCCGAGCTGTACGTATCCAGGATTGTGTGCTTGCATGGAGTGCCTAAGAAGATTGTGTCTGATAGAGGGACCCAATTCACCTCACATTTCTGGGAGCAGTTACATGGGTCAATGGATACAATATTGAATTTCAGCTCAGCCTATCATCCGCAGAGCGATGGACAGACTGAAAGGGTAAATCAAATTCTTGAGGATATGTTGAGAGCTTGTGCTTTGAAGTATGGTGGCAGTTGGGACAAGAGTCTTCCTTATGCAGAATTTTCTTACAACAACAGTTATCAAGCCAGTTTGAAGATGTCACCGTTTGAAGCTTTGTATGGAAGGAAGTGTAGAACTCCTTTGTTCTGGAATGAGACTAGAGAAAGTCAGGTCTTTGGGCCAGAAATTCTTAGAGATGCAGAGAGGCGAGTTCAGATCATTAGAGAGAACTTGAAGATTGCACAATCAAGGCAGAAGAGCTATGCCGATCACCGACGTCGGGAGTTGACCTTTGAAGTAGGAGACTTTGTGTATTTGAAGGTGTCACCCATGAGAGGCCTCCGCCGATTCAATGTTAAGGGTAAGCTTGCACCAAGGTACATTGGTCCTTTCAAGATCTTAGAAAGGAATGGTGAAGTTGCTTATAAGTTAGAGTTGCCCTCGCAGTTGTCTGATGTGCATGATGTGTTCCATATATCCCAGTTGAAGAAATGTCTTCGAGTTCCAGAGGAACAAGTGCCTTTAGAGGATTTGGATGCCAGCGAGGATCTCACATATCAGGAGTATCCAGTAAAGATCTTGGAAACATCAGAGAAGGTTACTAGAAATAAGAGGTACCGTATGTGTAAAGTGCAGTGGAGTCATCACTCAAAGGAAGAAGCCCCTTGGGAGAGAGAAGATGATCTGAAGTCAGAATTCCCAAACTTCTTCTCCGTTCCGTCCGAATCTCGAGGGCGAGATTCATCTTAAGGGGGGTAGGTTTGTAACACCCTAATTTTCACAATTTCGCAATAGTTTAAAATTTCCTTAAATTAATTAGGGTGTTATCATTTTTCCTAGGCAAAAGAACTATTTTCTAAATTAAATAAATTAATTTAGGCTATAAAATAAATGTTTGTTGCATTCATGCTGGAGTAGTCTGCAGTAGGGATTTTATTGTGTGGAAAATATATTTGAAATTCGAGTAGAAATCGTTTCCGTTTTGTTTAGATCCTAGAAAGGAAAATAGAAATAGAAAAGAAGAAAAAGAATCCTCAGTTGCTCTTGGGCCGAATCTGCCTGGCCCAGTTCGCCCTTTTCTTTTTCTTTTCTTTTCCTTTTTCTTTCCGTCGCCTGGGCCGGCCTTTTTTTTTTCCTCACCTCGCGGCCCACCTCTTCCTCCGGCCTGCCGCCCGCTCGCGCTGCAGCCCAGCTCGCGCCGCCAGCCCGCCCGAACCCGCGCTGAGCCCGTCGCGGCCCCGCAGGCCCCTCCGCCGCCCGTACGCCGCGCCGTGCCGCTTTCCTCGGCGTCCGAGCCGGACTCGTCCAGGTTCTAGCACCACATCAGGCTGAGGACTCGCCTTGACTCCCTTTTGCCGTTTCGCTCTGCGCCGCCGCAAACCCTAACCGCGCCGAGCCGTACGCCGTGCCTCGCGCCCTCGACGTCCGAGTCGACCCGCCTGCCGACTCTTTATAAGCCGCGACGCCGCCTCCCGCTCACTCTTTTGCCCGTTTCGCCGTCGTTTGCCGCGTCGCAAACCCTAGCACGCCGCCGCCATTGCCGCCGCCGTCCAGAGCTCGACCGCGCGAACGCCGACGCCGCCCCCCGACCGACGAGGACTCCACGCCGACGATCTCCGTGACGAGTCGCCCCTATCCCGCTTGATCTCGACGAGCCCGCCGAAGCCCGACGCCGCAGTACGCCGCCGCCGAAGACCCGCCATCTCTCTCCCGTCGAGCACCGCCTTCCCGACCGTCCCGAGGCCGCGCGTGTGTCTTGGTGAGTTCGCCGTCGTCGCCTCGTGCTCCCCGGCATTTCGCGACGATATTTCGTGCACGGGAACGCCGTTCCGGCGACCCGCTGGCGAAGCGCCACCGCGCCCCGCCGTTTCCGGCGACCTGGTCCACCGTGGACCCATGGACCACGGTCCGGTCCCGGTCCACGGGCGCCATGGACCCAGTCCATGGATTTCCAGATTTAATTAAACCCTTTTCGAATTATTGCATCAGCACGACGTCACGCTTACGCCATAATCAATCTTTTTCAGTATAAGAATAGTTCTCGAAGTGCTAATCTTACAGTTTAAAACCCTGCTACTTCAAATGCTTATAACTTTTTACTCCTAACTCCGTTTTAAGCGATTCTTGCGCTCACGCGATCGTAGGAACGAGCTCTATCTTTTGGTATAGTTTTTGTAGCAGTTTGGTACTGTTTGGTGTACTGTTCCTTATTGTTTGTGTATGTGTGCTTTGCATGTCACCGTTATTAGAAGAGGAGCCGTTTGAGAACTTCCAAGACCAAGAGTTTGAGCAAGCAGCAGCAGGGGATACAGGCAAGTGTCCTTGACCATTCTGAACCTATGTTTTCAAATGTGTCTTTTATAAACATGCATGCTTGTTTAATATTGAATCCTATGTGTCTACTTTACCTGTTCCATATCATTCCTTGTCACCCTAGTTTATGGTGGTTGTCTTTGGGTAGTTGTTGCTTAGCCTTGCTGTTGAGTCAATCACCTTATCATGTTAATCTTGACTAATGGTATACTTCAACTAAGTGTTAATCTGCTAATTTGTTTAGCAACATGGGAAGCTAGGGTCTGAGCAAGGGGATGGTTTGGATGGTTCTCGGTGAACATTTGGTTTGAGAATAGTTCTTGCTCGGATCAGCTAAGGACCGGTTCGTGGAACGTGTAACCATGACATCAGTGCCATCACAAGACTGATAATGGGTAGGCTAGCCAAATAATTAGGGTGTTCTTAATTTTGTGCTCGCTATTGGTAGAGTGGGGAAGGGATGCTTTGTGATCCTGGGAACCGCCTGGCATCAGAGGGGGCAGCTGGGGTGTTGGCTCTTGAGTCATGGTCCTGTGTGAACTGTGGGTTTCTGTGAACCAACACTTATGTACGGCTGTGGATCCTTAATGAGCGAGTTACATTGTTGGGAGCATTCTTTGTAAAGGCTAGTAGAGAAACCCCGGTCATCTACCTCGGAAGTGGAATGGCTCTACGGGAATCTCTATCTTGTGGGTAAAGTGGTGCCACCTCTGCAGAGTGTAAAACTTTCATGAAAGCCGTGCTCACGGTTACGAGCGGCATGGCCCTTTCGCACGATTAGTGGGTGTTGGTTGGTTTGGTGGTTTCTGGGTGAATCATATGTATCTTGGTGATCTTTTCCCTCACGGTCCTGTGTGAACCGTTGTCCTCTGTGGACTGTCTCCTGTGTGGAGTTTGGTTTAATTTACTTAATTTAATTAATGGGTAGTCTCAACACACCTAGTAATGTAGGTTGCTTGCTTTATGTGTATATGTTATAGGCATTTATGCAAATGAACCATGTTATAGCCTTTCTTCTATTAAGCTTACATGTCATTTATTTCCCCCACTTGCGGAGTACGACATGTACTCACACTTGCTATTCCCCATTCTACTTTGAAATGCTGCTCAGAAATGAAGGCGCCATGGAGTACTTCGATGAAGAATACTAGGCGTGCCGTCTCCCAGTCGACTGCCTGTGCGTTTGGGTGTCTTCCGCTGTCGAGTTATTTAGTCTTATGAGACATTTATATTCGGATATTGTAATAATGCTACGATGAGACGATGTAATAATGACACTGGTTATACTGTTTACTTCACTATTGTCTCTATATGTGTGGAACTTGATCCTGGCACACATATAGTTATGCATTCAGTTTTGTCCTTAAAACTGGGTGTGACACAAACTATCCGGTCTTCATTCTTCGACTTCCAGAAACTTCAGCTTCTCTGTCTGGAAAACCCAATAGAGACCGTACTGTCCGGTCCCTAGGACCGTACTGTCCGGTCCACTGTCCGGTCTCTATTCTTCAACTTCCAGAAACTTGAGCTTCTCTGTCTGGATTTCCTCTGTAGACCGTATTGTACGGTCTCCATGACCGTACTGTCCGGTCTCTTCTGCCTTCGCAGCTTCGATCTTCTTCTTGATCTTCTTCTTCAACACTTGATCTTTTTGGTTCCTTCAACTTTCTTCTGCCACCCTAGCCCCTGAGAGACTCACCATGCATCCAATGATCTCTATAACTAGTGTGTACTAAGAGAACCACCTCGAACCCTCTTGATAGTCCGGTTTTTCCTATGGACTCAAGCTAACATCTAACCAAGCAACACCCGCTTGGATCTAGCATGTCCTTAGCCTTGATCCATGTCTTCTCCGCGACTCCATCAAGTCCGTTCTTGTGTAGATGAAGGCAACCAATCATCCTTGTCAATTAAGTTCATGGTGTGTTGGCGTTCACACCAACGGACGGAGCTTTCTTCATATTTGACCTATAAGATCTCACAAAGAGTGTTAGTCACATTCATGGTTCTCATCCTATCACCAAAACATTCATACCTTGGGTTTCCCTAGCTCCAATGGTCATGAAGCTTACACCAACTATAACATAAGACACATTTCATAAAGCAACCTACATTACTAGGTGTGTTATGGCTACCCATTAATTAAATTAAGTAAATTAAACCAAACTCCACACAGGAGACAGTCCACAGAGGACAACGGTTCACACAGGACCGTGGGGGAAAAGATCACCAAGATTCATGTGTTTCACCCAGAAAACCACCCAACCAACAACACCCACTAATCATGTGAGATGGCCATGCCGCTCATAACCGTGAGCACGGCTTTCATGAAAGTTTTACACTCTGCAGAGGTGGCACCACTTTACCCACAAGATAGAGATTCCCGTAGAGCAATTCCACTTCCGAGGTAGATGACCGGGGTTTCTCTACTAGCCTTTACAAAGAATGCTCCCAACAATGTAACTCGCTCATTAAGGTTCCACAGCCGTACATAAGTGTTGGTTCACAGAAACCCACAGTTCACACAGGACCATGACTCAAGAGCCAACACCCCAGCTGCCCCCTCTGATGCCAGGCGGTTCCCAGGATCGCAAAGCATCCATTCCCCACTCTCCCAATAGCGAGTACAAAATTCAGGACATCCTAATTATTTGGCTAGCCTACCCATTATCAGTCTTGTGATGGCACTGTTGTCATGGTTACATGCTCCACGAACCGGTCCTTTGCTGATCCGAGCAAGAACTATTCACAAACCGAATATTCACAGAGAACCGTCCAAACCATCCCTTGCTCAGACCCTAGCTTTCCAAGTTGCTAAACGGATTAGCAGATTAACACTTAGTTGAAGTATACCATTAGTCAAGATTAACATGATAAGGTGATTGACTCCAACAGCAAAGCTAAGCAAAAGCTACCCAAAGACAACCACCATAAGCTAGGGCGACAAGGAATGATATGGAACAGGTAAAGTAGACACATAGGATTCAATATTAAACAAGCATGCATGTTTATAAAAGACACATTTAAAACATAGGTTTAGAATGGTCAAGGACACTTGCCTGTATCCCCTGCTGCTGCTTGGTCAAACTCTTGGTCTTGGAAGTTCTCAAACGGCTCCTCTTCTAATAACGGTAACATGCAAAGCACACATACACAAACAATAAGAAACAGTACACCAAACAGTATCAAAATACTACAAGAACTGTACCAAAAGCTAGAGCTCGTTCCTACGATCGCGTGAGCGCAAGAATCGCTTAAAACGGAGTTAGGAGTAAAAAGTTATAAGCATTTGAAGTTAGAGGGTCTAATCTGCAAGTTTAGCATTTTCGAGAATTATTCTTATACTGAAAAAGATTGATTAATGCGCAAGCGTGACGTCGTGCTGACGCAGTAAAGAGTAAAGGAATTAAATAAATCAGAAACTCGGTGGACTGAGTCCACAAGCGCCATAGACGGGCGGGGGGGGTCGCCGGTCTACAGGTCCACCGTGGACTGATGGTCGCCGGAGACGACGGGCACGGCGGTGCATAGCCGGCGCTTCGCCGGAACGGCGTCGCGATGCTCTAAACCTCGCCGCGGGAGTACGTGCGGCATGAGGAGGAGACGGCGAACCCACCTAGGGTGATCGTGCGGGTCGGGGAGACCCGGGAAACGATCGTCGTCGGCGGGGAAGAGTGGCGAGGGTTCCGCGGCGTCGTCGGGGCGTCGGTCTCGTCAAGGTCAAGCGCGGGAGGGGCGGCGCTTGACAACGGTCCTCGGCGGGTTGTTCTCGTCGACCGGGGAGGCAGCGTTGAACTGCTTCGTCGAGCTCGTGGCGGCGGCGTCAATGGCGGCGGCAGTTTGACCTAGGGTTTGGGGGCGGCGGTGGTGAATCGGGCGAAAAGGCAGCGCGTGAAGGGGTGGCGGCGGTTTTATAGGGGTGCGCGCACACGAGGGGGGGCGGAGTCCAGCTCGGGGACGGTGCCGCACGCGCGGCGCGGTGTACAGGCGGCGGCGCGCTGGCGCACGGGCTGGAGGGGCCAGGCGGGTGCGGCTGGCGCTGGCGAGCTGGGCCCCGGGGGGGGGGGGGGGGGGAAGGAAGAAAAAAAGTAGGCCGGGGAGTGGGAAAGAAGGAGGCCGGCCCAGGAGAGAAAAGAGCAAGAGAAAAGAAAGATGGGCCGGCTGAGATTTGGCCCACTGCGGCTGGGGTTTTCTTTCTTCTTTTCTTTTCCTATTTTCGCAATCTATTTTCTACACTAAAGGTAACGATTTCTACCCGAGTTTTAAATACTTTTGCCACACAATAAAATCCCTACTGCAAATCTAATCCAACATGAATGCAACAAACAAATATTATAACCTAAATTAATTTATTTAATTTAGAAAATAGTTCTTTTACCTAGTAAAAATGAAAACAACATAATTAAATCTGAGAAGTTTTAATCTATTTCAAAAAGGTTTTAAAATTCAGTGAAATTTAAGTCACATTCCAAAATTTAAAATTTTGAGGTGTGACACCTTGCAGCACATAAAAACTCTGGATGCTTACCTGCTAGAATATGTTTTACTCGACCAAAAGTGTTGTTCTGATCTTCAACGCTGCATGACAAGGTGTGTAACATATAAGCCCCACGAATTTGCAACACTTATGAATCTTTTGTGCTCTCGTAAACCTACCACTGTTTAGGGAGTATGTTGTTGCATCTTTATTACCCATGGGGCGCTTCTTTGTAACTCCTGATCCGCCGGTACCCTGAGTTGAGTTTGCTCAGGACGAGCAAAGTTTAAGCTTGGTGAGGTTGTTGACGGTCATTAAACTATGAAATGACCTCCAACATACCGATAAATAAATAGTTGTGCACCAAGATTCGATGCATAGTAGTTTTTAATTAACATAGTTCCACGAGGTTTGGTTACTTTTGGATGCAGGAGTGGAAAATAGAGGAAAATGGGCCCAAGCCAGGGAAATCCTTGGCCGGCAGGGCCTACCAAAGGCCGACCGGCCCCACCTGGTGGCCTTTGGCCCCGGGCTTCCTCCAGTGGGATGGAAATAGGCCCACACGTCATAATTCAAGGCTCACTCCAGCGGATTTCCACCGACTTACCAGAGGTGGGCCAAATGGGCTTCAACTTGGCCCTTACTCCATTTCTGCCAACCCTAGCAAGCAACCGACCTTCGGACTGCCATCAGGGAGTGATTAGGAGCATTGATGCAAGAGGCGGTGGCCAACCGCCACAGGGGACGGCCGACCGGCCTCCCTACATGGCCGGCCGGCCAAGCTTGGTGGCCCCGCCACTCCACCTCGCACTATATGATCCCCCTGCTCATGGTGAAGCTATAAATACCCCTGGCTGCAGTGGAACAATTCGCACCACATCACATCCAAGTGATCATTACTCATTTAGTGTAGAAGTAGAGTTATTTTGGGAGTTAGAGTAGAGTAGAGTAGAGTGAGAGCTCTCTCCGGGTTTCGGAAGTCTTCTCAGAGTTTCGGTATAGTTCTTGTATCTTTACTCTTATAGAACTATTTATTTAATTATTTAGTTTTATCTTTATTTATTTGTTTTAGTATTTCTTTTCTATTTAAGTTATTTATTTAGTTAAAGCTAGTATGCTTGCAAGTCTTATTGTGGGATTCGTGATTGTGTCTAAAGAGTACGAGAGAGTGCCTTCGTGGGAGATGGCGTCCGCGCTTGGTGAAATCTGTGCTCTATTCATAGATAAGGCTGCTTCGTTGATCAGGAGTAGTTCCTCTTGGCGGGTTGTAAGCGTGGCGCTTAGAGCTTGGCCTATGCACGTTTGGCATTCAACCCCACGGAGGATGATAGCCGCAAGTGTATGTGACAGCTACACGGTCTCTGTAATCCACCACGTCCGGGTGGACAGGCAGAGTTCGACATAGCAGTGAGATTCCCAAGGTGAACTAGCGGTATCGGTTCATTAGCCTTGGCATCGCTGTGCCCTGAAACGATTTGATTTGTTTGTATGTGAACTTAGCTAAAGTAAATCACTTGTAGAATTGAATACTAGGATAGTAAATATAGGATAAAATATACAGGAAACCTTCTTGTCTCTATCTCGTTGTTCTCCTAATATAATGACTCTTTTACCTTTTTATTTTTTTTCATGATTAGATGTGTGCTACCTATCAACATGTACCTTACCCCCGTCTTAAGTACATATGTTATTTTTCAATAAGTACAATACTTTGTTACTCTTTCATCTTCCTACCGCTCTACTTCCCTGCGGAAATATAAATACAATAACCCTGGAGTACTCCAAGGTGAAATGCTACAATGGAGTTCCGTGCGCTTGCGGAATTAATGAAATATAATCACAGACATAAGAACCACCAACAGTACCTTATAAAAGAACGGGTGGTTGAGGCCAACAAGAGGGACTCGCCATCCTCGAAGCCCAACGGATCTGATATCCATTCATCATTTTCCGGGTCATAAACCTTCATTTCGACACGGACGGCGGGATAAAAATCGCAATGTTTGTTATAAATTACTCTAGGACCTGTAGGGTAGTCGGTGTACGTTCCATGAACACAGACGAGAACCAAACGGCCAGTATGACGAACAAGATAAAACCAGCTCTAGGGTGTTTATTGTCCCCCACATCATTCAGCCCAGCCTTCTTCGTTGCAAGTAGCTCCGGTGTGTGGACGTTCCAATAGAAAAGTCCCCGTATCGGTCTATGGCGACTACACGCTCACGGCCCAAGATCATAACATCCATATACGCGTGTTTTGGTCCATGAACCAGGGGAGATTTCAACTGGGTCCATGTATTGCTCCCTCAGTCGTGAAGGCCAATACCCCGCCCCCAAAAATGGCCACAGCCATGAACCCTCCTTCGTCAGGCGTGTGGCATAGCTATGTCTTCCAATGCACACATTCATCTTCCAACGCCACCAGGGATATTCATCATTCTGGATATCTAAGATAAACTCAACGATATTAAAGCAGACAACGATCAACAATAACAGATCACATATTCAAAACAATATAGTACCAAGCATATTACTGATATACTACTCAAAAAGTAATGCCAATATATGACTGGCAACGAACTGTCGATAGTATGCCAGCTATGGCATCTACATATACAGCACTGCCTAATACCTATATACTAGAAGTAGGTAACAGAGTATATGAATAGCGACGAACTGCATATAGTATGACAGATATGCGTTATACAGTCGACAGAAACAAATACATACTACAACCAACTTACTACCTGAAAGGGTATCCATGGATGGCAGGGGCCGTCTCTCTCCGGTTAAGGGCTTGGACAGAGCCATGTGCATTTGTCTATCCTTCTGCTCTATCTCGACCAGCCAGTCGTCCTTCCCGCTGAGCCAGTCGCCCGCACTATGGCACGTATATGACATACCCGTCGACATGTCATGTAGGCTGAATTTTCCCTCACACTGCTGGACATCGTACTCCATATCAGGATTGTTTGGTTCCTAAAGCTCCTACTTTTTCTTTTGATTATTTACTTTATCTTGACAACACTCACTTTGTTCTTATGAGATGTGATGTAGTATTGTGAAGGCAAAGTCAATATATCGGAGCTTTGGACAAGAGGAGGAAGATGATGATGCTTTGGGTGCCCAAGATCTTAGTGGACCGGATGAGGCCGGCCAATCATGTGGAGGCATGCAAGTACAACACTTGAGATGATGGAGGTGGTCGACCAAGTACATTACATAGAGACCATTGTAAGTCCACCACAAGTGTCAAGGACATGAATGATGACATCTACTCTTCAAGGAGGTATCGTGTATCATAGTGTAGTGTGTGACATCCTGGCCCAGGGCTTAATAGGATTGATATAATACTCATGTCAACAAGTTGCAACTTCTTTTCTGGAAGCTCATCTCGAAAGAACTCCGAGGTTAAGCGTGCTTGGCCTGAAGCAATTTCAGGATGGGTGACTGTTGACGGTCGCTATGCCCTATTAATTTAATTCAAGTTAAACCGCAAGCGCACGGTGTACCATTGCAGCATTTCACCTCGGAGTATTCCGGGGTATCGAATTTCCTCAGGGAAGCAACTCGGATAAAGTATATCGTTACTTGATAAAGACTTAGCTACAAGAATACTACTAATCCAATGACGGGGGTAAAATCAATGATAGAATAAGATAGGAGTGATTCACACTATCAAAGAGGTGTCAAGTCGCCAAGTCGTAGGTAAGTAAATCTATTTGGTATAACGAGCGAGTACAACGATTCCTAAGTGTTGGTAAAAAAAAGAGGTTCAAGTCCTAAGTTAGTTCTAAAGCTATGTCGATCTCACGAGGTGCTGTCACCACCACGATCTGATTCTACACTTGAGGCAAAGTCTTAGTCCTGTCGGGATTTACGGTACACCTACTGGGCTAACCGAACGTGGCCGACTTCAAGGGACGGACAAGGCTGTCACCACTTGCTGCCTACGGCCCCCGTGGGCTTCGCCGTATTCTGCAGCTAGCGCTAACCTAGGCACCACGCCTATGCTAACAACTAGTACCTCGCCTAGCACGTGCTTAAACAAAGCGAGATAGTCGAACGACTCTTCGTGTTGACAAAGAGAAGTTCCCACCGAGGAACGCTCAGCACAAGACGAAATTACCCGCTAAAGATAACTTAAGGACTTTGTTCTAAATCTAGCAAGGCATAAACTAGAACTTGCAAGATATAAACAAGGACCAACTTATATTGATTCACTAAGTACTTGATACAACGGAATCGGAAAGAAAGATACAATGGACTCTTGCTTACCAATTCGAAGACAACTTCGGAATCGGGGCGAGTGCCCGACTCGACTCTAACTCCAAATAGACTACTACCTAGACTCTAAATGGCGAACAATACAAGAACTGGACTTCTCTCTGGTGGATCTTCTTGTCTTCTGCCTCCAGGTGCCTTGCACCCCTTTATTAATGAGGCGGTGAGGGGAGAAGCGACGGGAGGCCGACTCAGAAAGACTAGGCGAGGAGACTCAGGGACGAGCTCTGAGCCTCCTCAAGGGGTTGTGCGCCAACGGGAGGGGAGGGGGGTGGGGGGGGGGGGGGGACTGTCAGAGTAGGTCGGCCGACCAGGGACGTCGCCCGACCTTGATCAGGGTCGGTTGTCTCCCCAACGGCTTAGATCCCTCCTTGAGCGGTTGGATAGTCGTTTGTCGAAAAGTCCTCCGAAGCGTGGTTTGAGGCGGGGGACTTGGGTGGCTGATAGGGAGCTGAGTTGGACGTCGCCTGACGTGGATGGGTCGGGCGACGTGGTGACACGTCGGCCGAGGTAGGGGGTCGGGCGACCCTGCTGGAGGTTGACCCCCACGTCACCCGGTGCTTCCCGCGTCCAATTTCACTTCTTCGGTTCATATGGCCATGGTGACTTGGTGGAGTATGTTGGGTAAATTCCACAGCCATAGAACCTCATTTGGTACCGGGGGTGACCTGGGTGATCACGTCACCGGTTCTTCCATGGTCTTCTGCCTCGAACCTCTTCTTCATATGGTCGTGTTGTCATTGTGTAGCGCATTTCCATAGCCACTTGGCCATTTGGACTTGATTTGGATCGGGTGACGTACAGATGTGTACGTCGCCCGAGCTTCGCGACCGACCGAATTGGCTTCATAACTTGTGTCCAATCTTCATGATGTTGGGGTTTCACCATTTCTTTATTAAAAATCACGCCAAATTGCCTTGAACCCTGCAAAACAATGGCGGATACACAACTCGTGGAATTTGATTAGTAAATAAACAAACTATGCCTATGGCCTTGCATTCTTACCCTTTTATTCCCGGATTTAGTGCAGAAATATTGTCGTTTAAGCGACGCCAACAAACCCCCTAAGCTCAAACTTTGCTCGTCCCGAGCAAATCAAGACTCTAAATCCGGTGGATCAGGAGTTGCTACTATGCCAATTACCGTTCAAGGGCTAAGGTTGCAAGACATGCTCAAACTTACAAATATAAACCGGCATAACCTTGCACTCGTTATTTTTGTCATGGGGCATAAGATTACCTTGTCTTGGGCGGTTGAGAGATGGAATGGTTCAGAAATAAAACCAACCCCTTAGGAGGTTATTCCTTGGAGTTTTTGTGATGTCGCATGAGCATGAAAAATTTCTCCCAAGTTAACATTGTTCCTCAAATGACACTCTCATTCACTCATATGTGTTTCCTCACCAAAGTTCTTTTCCTTCTCTATATAGGCTTGAAAGTGGAGCTCGGCAAGGAAAAGGCATACTTACCATGTATATTTTGTTAAGTCAAAGAATGGTCCTATTGAAAAGACATGGCCGTTCGCACATTGGTCATTGGAATAAAATGTTCGGGGATGAGGGAGAAAATGGACTCACGCGAAGGATTTTGGAAAAATGACACAGAGGCAATGACATAAGGTACTAGCTAGTCCATTATGTCGGAATTGTGTCATGAAAAACTTGTCTTCTTTTGCCCAAAAAATTTTTTGAAGTACTAGATCCTTCCTTGAATAAAGATCATGAGAGCTACATGAAATTCGTGCTTCTCTCTCTTCTTCTTCTTTTTTTTTTGTTTTAACAAAGCACGCTCTTTTGCTTTTGAATTTGATAGCTCTCATGTCTATTTTTCAGCATGCTTAAAGGGTCAACAAATATGAGGGCAATTCGAAGACAAAGTTTTTTTTTAAAAAAATTGGATAGGTTCACAGGCTTCGCGAAGGTGAGAATTGGCTCAAATCTGAAATGCTCGGGGAAGTGAGTGCTTGAATTCGATGAGGATTTCAGCACGCCCCGTTTTTTTTTTTTATTTGTGATGAAGAGAGCAAAGATAAACGCGAAGGAACTGACCAATTTTTTTTTGAACAGCCATACTCCATAAGGACTCAAACTTTGACAAAACTCAATACATAAGTAAGTAGCATATGTGTGGGTTTAAATAAATTCAGCTCATATGCAGCTTTGGTAGGACATTTTATTTGTCATAAAGGAAACAAGTAACTTGGGGTTTTGATATATGCGACTGAATGAAAACATCTCCAAGGTTTTATCATGATAAGGGGGAGGTGAATTAATGCCCATTTTACCATATCACACGCTCTCAACCACTTAGACTTGGTTATATCATGTAGCATCCCACAAGGGTGAAAATTTGATTGCTAAGCGCAAGGGAAAGCCGATAAATTCTTTTATTGTGAGAGCATGATAAAGCAAACTTAGCAATTGAGGGCAATTAAATAGAGCAACCATTCATCATCTCCTTTTAGCAAGGGTAGAACCAAGACAAACCATTTATTTCTTTTTGGTGGTTTTTAAGTTATGCAAATTTTTATGGCTTTTCTTAACATAAAAACAGAAATCTTTTGGGGTTTTTGTCATATGGAAATAAAGAAAGAAAGGAAAACTAAAGTGAGAAATTATTTATATACAAGGTGCGGCACTTCTCCAACGGACAGCGAACAAACAGCATAACGGGACTAGCAATTGACAAGTGAAACGGGCAGCGAGACATGACCAGCAAGCCACATGATAACGAGCAAAGCAACGGAGATTGACTAGAGTGGAGTTTCATGGACATACCTTCCCCACCTAAGCTCGAACCTTTGCACATTGGTGCAAGGGAAGAGCTTATGGTGGCTCTAAACCATTTGACATCGTCGTCACGCCGCGGTCGATGGGGTGGAGGCGGTCTCTCGATGTGAAGGTTGTTGAATAGCGTAGAGAGTGAGGTTCCATGGTACTCCAGCATGAAGTCGGTTCTCCGTTGTTGACGGGTGAGTTCTTCATTGTTGCGCTCAATGGCAAGGTGATTTCCTTCAATTTCGTGGGCGTTGAGGTAGACTTGTTGCTCCATGTTTTCCTCCCATCGACGCCTTTCCTACGGATCATAATAATATTCCCCTTCATTGTACGCACCTTGATGTTCGTATTCGCGCGAAGAACCAGCCCCGGCGTGCTCGTTAAATCCCTGATTGTACCCATCATCAAAGCCTTGGTTATAGTTATAATTATAGTTCGGGTTAGCGTGGTTATAGCCTTGACCATAATGGTCGTAGCCGTAACCTTGCACATGCCCGTGACTGTTGGCAATCCTAAGGCCTAACAGAAATTAATCCGCAAGCGTACGGATACCGATGTAGCTTTCACCACAAGGAGTATTCCTAGGGTATCGAATCCACACGGAACGAACAGTGTACTAATAACTCTATCCTAGATAAATTATCCGATCAAGGTGGCACAGGGGAGCAAGAGCGCAACAATAAATAAAAAGGTCTTCTGGCCAGGTAATCTAATGTCAAGGAGTTATACAGCTGGGCAACTTGGTATGGTCTTTTCTCTATTATCTATTTCAGGGCACAAACGTGCCAAAGCAGCAACCCGAGAATTAGGTTCAACTACGTTGGGAATCCGCCTGCTATTGAAAGCCCTACAGACATGAACCCGGACGTGGTGGATTACAGAGACCAGTACGCCTGTCACACGTACTCGCGGCTACCATCCTCCGTGGGGTTAAGAGCAAATCAGGGATAACTCTAGGTCTAAACACCATGTTTACACCTATCGTCACAACTAGCGAGGACATCCAAATAAGCTAGTCTATGCAATAAATAAATAAATATTTAAAGCATACCTGAAACCCATAAATAAATAGAGAAGAATACCATACTTTATTGCCCGACCGATAATCTCCTTACATGTTACCCGGCCTGGAAGACTCGAACGACTACTCCCAGGCGAGGAGCATACCCGAGGCGCCGAAGAAGTAGAGTCCCGACATGCCGGGGGCCTCTAGCTCTCCTTCCCTCTCACTCACTCACTCCTAGCAACACTATCCTACTACCAAAAGACTAAAATGAAGTATCAAATGAGGTGTGTCTTGCTTCTGGAGCCGAAGGGTAGCATTTATAGGCTTCTGGAGTCGGTATGCATCAGCTGGCCGAAGCTGGGACGTCGGTGGAGCAAAGGTCGGCCGGCCGGCCTAGTAGGGGGGCCGGCCGGCCACTGATGTGGTCGGTTCGCCACCGCCTCTTCCCTGGACGGCTCTGATGGACTCCTGAGGGCGGTAAGAAGGTCGGTTTTCTTGTGGGGTCGGCAGAAGTGGAGTGGCCTTCAAGTTTAGGCCCAAAAGCCCATGTTCTAGAATGTCGGTTGTTTGATATTGGGCTGGGCCTTGAATTCCATGTGGGAAAGCTGTAAAAGGCCTCTGGGGAGGAGCTGGACCTCGTTGGGAACCTGAGCAGGCCGGCCGGCCTATGATTGGGCCGGCCGGTGGGCTTTAGCCCCCGTTTCCTGTGAATTTCGTCCATATTGCTTCCTGCATTCAAATACTCCAACAAAACTTGTGGAGAGCCATTAATATAAAAGAATGTTCATTTTATCCTTGTATGATGGCTTTTATTGAATGGTGTTGGCGGTAAAATATTCGTATTAAGCAGCGCCAACAGTGACCATAATCATGACCATGTCCTTGGCCATAATGATGAGGTGCTTGCAGCGAACCATCCTCTTTTTCGCTGTCCTCCTCCTCCTCTTCTTCTTCATTTTCAGCGCGTTCCTCCTCTTGGCGTGCTCGGCTCCGTGTACGTGGACCTGCGGGGTTAGTTTGTGGTGCAGCGCTGCCTTCTCCGGTTTGCTTATGGGGCAGTTTTAACTTATACTTCTTAAGCTTATAAATGCTAAGTTTTGAGTCAGGAAGCTTAATCAAAGTGTCACTCCATCTATATTTCGAGTAAAACACTTCGCCCCTTCTTAAAAGCATATGCGCTTGCACAAAATGTGTCTCCCCCTAATTCAACAATTCCCCCGGGAAGATAAGCTCGACGCACATTATCAAGAGCATCAATGTAGTTCGCAATTCTAGTGATGAAAGAGGTGAAGAGGATATCGGTGTTCTGCACTCTTGTCGCAAATTCCAGACAATGTTCAATCATAAAGTAAGTGGGGTTCATTTCAATTTTCTTGAGCATAGCATAAAGGTATTGCATATCGTCAATTCTCACGATGCGAGGATCTTTACGTGCAGTCACGGAATACCCAAAAAAAGGTGCAGGATTCGAAGAGTGGGATTATGAATGTGACTAGTGCGAGGTCCATCATTCATTGGTTCAGCTATTTTCTCCCAAAATTTGGTTGGATCAAAACCATTAATATTAGAAATTTTACTAGGATGAAAACCAAGAGCTTTTGACATGCGGGAGAAGGATAAAGTGTGCTCACGATTAAAGAGACGAAATTTGTATTGCACACTATCATCTATTTGCTCGCGAATCAAGGTTGAAAGAAATTCAAGTGTCAGAAGTTCAGAACCTGGTTCTTCGATCATGCAAAACTTCTCCCAACTGATCGGCTTCATCGCCTTGTGGAAGTCACCCTCGATCCCAAGGGCGGCCAGCAGTCCAAGATCGATTACTCGATTTGGAAGGAACGTGTGCTGGCGGAGACGCTCAAACCGTGTTCGCTCTTGATCAGTTCGGAGTAGAATGTGCTCATACCGGGTGAGCTCGGCCGGCGGCGGTGGTGTTCGGATCAGTGGAGATGGTACTTCACGGAACGGCGGTGTGTGGGATGACTGACACCGACCGTCGGCCTGGCTGCACGGGGCTGTCCGTGTCCATCTCCGAGCCGCTATGGTTGAATCGCATCGAGCTCGAACGGGGCGTCCCCATGATCGACGGCGAGCGGTGTGTGGTGTGATGTGCCCTCTCCATCCTTCTTGTTTTTCTTCTTCTTCTTGAAAATGTTCATACCTGCAAGCAAAAATTGCACAACAACGACTATGCCAAGGTAAAGTGTTAAGAGGTTAGCGGGGTTAGTCGTTCGTTCCGCAAAATATCCATTCAAAAGTGTTCACGTTTGTCGTATGAGTGCTGCGGCCATTAGTGAAGTACTTAATTAAGACTAAGCTAATTTTTATTTGGTTTTCAGCATGGCTAGGTGATCACGTGGGCAAAGGAGATTATTCTATTCACAAAAGGGACTTTGCTTTGCGGCCACTTAGCAAACTAATTAAGCTAGAGGGATTAGGAGCGGAAGAGAGCTGCTTGCCTTGCTCTGGTGCGGATTGCTGCAGAGGAACTCGAGCTCCATTTATAGGAGATGGAGGAGGAGCTCCCGGAGCGAGCAATGGCCGGGCGACGCACAGCTGAGGGTCGGCCGACCCCAGCTAGGTCGGGCGACCTGGCTCGGCGTCGGGCGACGCGCTGCGTCGTTGCTGTGCTCCCATGTGCGCAGGTTGGCGGCGTCAGGCGACGCGACGGGGGTCGGGCGACCATGTGGAGGCGTCGGGCGACGTGTGCGGTGGAGGACGCGCTGCAGTGCGCCGTGGTGGCGTCGGGCGAGCTCGTGGCGGGGTCGGGCGACGTGGAGAGCGTCGGCCGACGGGACAACAGCGGCTTAGCTTGCTCCGGCGCCTGTTCATGTGTCTTGTCTTGCCGGTTGTTGGTGCAGAGGAGGAAGAAGGTGGACGACGTCGTGGCGGGGTCGGACAACTTGGTGGCTGGGTCGGCGACCATGATGGCCAGGTCGGCCGACGTGGCCTGGTCGGCCGACTCTCAATCCTCCAATTTTTTTATGGTTTTATCCTTTTCTTCTTTTTGCTTTGTTTTAGTTTAACTCCTAGATTAACTTCTACGTGAATTTACACTACGGAAAGGAATTAAAGCACGGAAAAATTGAATGAGAAATAAGAAAGGAAAATTCCGGGTTACCTCCCGGCTAGTGCCCTTCGTTTTAAGTCGGTAGGCTCGACTTCTCCATACCTTTTAGTGCTTTTTGTCGACGCCCGTCGCAGGAGAGGGCGTGGGCGTCGTGCTCGTGGCAACTTCCTTCTTCCGCCATACTTGAGTTGTACGTGTTGGGGCAGCGGATTTCTCCTTCTTCTCCCATCTCGGGGCATCTACGCCTTTCGGGGTGGATGGCTTCTTTGGTACATATTTCTTTGGCGCGGCCTTCTTTTCGGGCGCTTTCGACTCGCTCTTCGGCTTGTCCTTGTTCACGGCCATTTGAGGCTCGACCTTCCTCCAAGTCGGGGCATCACTTGGCCGATTGGCGTGTACTTTTTTCGGGACATAGCGCTGAAATGTCTTCACTTGCGAGCATTGCTCTACGCGAGGCTTGAAGTCGAACGATTTTTCTTTCCCGTTAATGTTGAGGTGGATGACCCCTGTCCCAACGTCAGTGTTGGCGTTGGCCGTGCTTAAGAACGGCCTACCCAAGATGAGAGGGGTCTTGTTGTCCACTTCCATGTCCAAAATGCCAAAGTCGACGGGTATGAAGAAGTTCCTAATCTTGACGGGGATATCCTGGTACCGCAAGGATTGGTCCGCGAGCTGCAAGCACATGGCCGTAGGGGCAGGGGTAATATAGTTGAGTTGATCAAAAACTACCTTCGGCATGACGCTCACGCTCGCCCCCAAATCGCAGAGAGCGTGCTCGAAGCGATGTTGCCCAATGGAACATGAAATTGTGGGGCAGCCAGGGTCTTTCTTCTTTTCCGGAAGGGAGTTGAGGATGGCGGCACTACATTCCTCTGTAAGTTTTACCACTTCGGTCGAGGGCAGCGGCCGTTTGTTGAGGAGGATGTCCTTTAGGAACTTGGCGTAGGTGGGGACCTGCATCGCATCAAGTAGTGGAATATTGACATATAATTTTTGAATTACCTCCACAAACTTGCCGAATTGCTCGTCGACGGTTGGCTTGCGGTTCCTTCGGGGGAAGGGCAGGATCGTAGTGTCGTAGTACTCGTGTGGTGCCGTTTTAGGCATGGGCTCTTCTTCCGGCGCCTCCTCTTCTTCTTCGTCGTCCGCAACTTGAACCTCCTTCTCTTTCTCCTTTCCCTTCTCCTTGGTCGCCACCTTTGGTCGTGGTGGATCTTGCATCTTCCTTCCCGACCTGGTTTCCACAACACTAGCATTTTCCTTTGGGTTTGCCTCCGGTTGGCCCGGAAGTTTCCCAATATTGTGCGTGGAAGCGATGCAGCAATTTGTGCGATTTGGGTCTCAAGCATCTTAGTGTGGCTAAGCTGACTTTGGAGAGTTGAGGAAAGAGCATCGAGCTTGTGATCTAGGTTCTCTAAGATTTTATCATTAACATAGAACTTCTTGCTAATGCTCTCATTAATTTTAGCTTGGCCTAGAACAAGTTCTTTAAGGTTCGGTTCAGCGGAATTACGAGGGGCGAAATTGTTGTTACCTTGACCGCGGTTGTCGAAGTTGAAGTTTGGGCGTGTGTTCCATCCTTGTGCGAAGTTGTCTCCGGGGTGGAAACCTCCATTGCCGTTGTTGTTGTTGTTGCCGACAAAGTTGGCCTCCTCATCCCTAGTCTCGGGGCAGGCAGCCCCGGAATGTCCGGTGTTACCGCACACTTCGCACGTGATCCTTGAGTCGAGGGCTTGGCACGACTCTTGGCTTTCTACCTTCTTCGAAAGAAGGTCCATCTTGGCTGCGAGCATGTCGAGGGTGTCGACTTGGTGTACGCCGCGTGTACGGGGTTGCGGGGCTGGACGTTCACGCTCGTTCTCGTACCCTTGGTTGGATGTCATCGTCTCGAGCAATTCTCTTGCCGCAGGGACGGTGAGAGACGTGAATGCGCCTCCTGCTGCAGCATCAAGATGTTCGCGGTAGTTTCGCAGCAGCCCGTTATAGAAGCTTTGAATGCGCAGCCACTCCTCCATGCCGTGGTGCGGGCAAGCGAGAAGATAATCTTGGAAGCGATCCCACGCCTCCGAAAGATTTTCTTCCGTGAGCTGCGTGAAGCTTGCGATGCGGTTCCGAAGTGCATTGGTTTTCCCGGGAGGGAAAAACTTGTTGAGGAAGGCATCGGACACTTTCTTCCAATCAATCACCACGTCGGGAGGGAGTGCGTAGTACCATTGCTTCGCCCTTCCCAACAGCGAGAATGGGAAAAGGCGAAGGCGGATGTCGTTAATGGACACGTCTTTGATGGTGAGCGTGCCACTAACTTCAAGGAAATTTTGGAGGTGTGCGTTGGCGTCCTCTGAAGCTTTTCCGCAGAAGGGGTTGCCATTCACCATGCTGACCAAGGACGGATCCAGCTTGAAGTTCGCACCATTTGCCGCAGTCTTGGCTGCGGGCAAGTTGTTGGTGCTTGGAACGGAGTACTCGCGGATCGTCTTGTCGGCCATGTTGTCAACGGGTCGAGTTGGTGAAGGAGTACGACCCTCGGGTTCGCCGCTCGAAGAACCGACCTCGGGCAATGCTAGTGGGCGAGTTGGAGACTTGAGTCTTTGACGAACTCGTCTCAAAATCTGCTCGGGGTTATCGGTGTAGTTCTCCGGAAGCGAGAAACCGGACATGCACGTCCTGTTCGTTCAAACACAAGAGCAAGAACGAAAAGGGTAAGCCCGCAAAGGATAGCGGTAAACGTGCAGCAAGTTTCTATCAAGAACGATATCTCTAGCCTATTGCTTCCCCGGCAACGGCGCCAGAAATGCTTGTTGACGGTCGCTATGCCCTATTAATTTAATTCAAGTTAAACCGCAAGCGCACGGTGTACCATTGCAGCATTTCACCTCGGAGTATTCCGGGGTATCGAATTTCCTCAGGGAAGCAACTCGGATAAAGTATATCGTTACTTGATAAAGACTTAGCTACAATCTAACAGTCCGATCCACAGGATCTTTGTTCCACGGTGCTGTTTAAGCAGACACGAGATAATACAACACTTTCATCTTAATTAACAAGGTTATTATCTTTATTACAACAAGGTTCAGAGTTCAGCGGAAGCGAAATTTTAAACGACAAGTTCGAAAACGAAAGATACACGAGAGCTACACTACTCTCATCGATATAGCATGAGTGATCATCCGATGCCCATCCAGATAATCACACTAGCAGCAAACACATTACTGCAGCGGCGGATCAGATTCCCATTGGGCGGTCCAACCCTCAGGGACTTGCACATCCCAAGGCAGGACACCAGCAGGTAAAGTAATATCTGCACTACCTGGAAACAACAATGGCACAAAGCCTGAGTACTATTTACTCAGCAAGTCTTACCCGTCAAATGACCTCTAGACATGCAAGGTTTGCATAGGAAGGCTGAATTTAAAAGACTCGCACTTAAGCAGCAATAATTCTTTCTAGCATGTTTTAGCCAAGTTTTATCTTCATTAAACAATAGCATAAGTGAGAAAAGACAGTAACAAGCAATTTAACATATAATATATGAACAACAAGTATGAGAGTAATATCAACAATAATCCATCATTCTAACAACCATTCATCATCATCATCCAGTCATGTGTACTACGTGAAGGCGCAATTCACGAGCGGGTACTCATTACTGCGAGGGACAGCGACTGCAATCGATTTACACCAGCTGGGAAAAACCCGAGATACACGACGTATATGCACAAAAGTCATATACGGCAACATTTTGCAAGACAGTAAACAATAAAGGCGGGTCTAGTCTCAGGGATTGGGCAGCCGTCCCACCAACGGTACCTCGTACCTCCCATGGCCTGAACCTGCCCAATACACCTGTACAGGGTACCGTCTAACATTGCCACCATACATGCTACTAAGTTTGCTAGTTCCCATAAAACTAGTATGTACCCGGTACTGTTCAATGCTCGATCAAGAGGGCCAACAACGAATCGGTCCTTAATCGACTAGGCAGGGCTACAGTAGCCAACACCTCCATATGTTGCTACAACTATACATGCATATGTCATCCTGCCCGGTCTCGGCGAATAAACATAAACTCATTCCATTATCTTCAATTTAGTGATCAAGTTTCATTCCCGAAATACAATACTTGATCGATGCGACATACTTCAACTAAGCATAGCAGACATTCTACCGAGCTACTAGGATAGACACATAAACAACATAGGACATTTGGGGAAACATGCAGGAGGATTTTCAAACAACTCCTATAAACTTAAGTGCACACACATACTAGACACACTAGCATTATTATTTCCAGAAACAAAAATATTTGCAAACGAGGTGGGATGCACCGGTGCTTGCCTTGAGGTTCAGCAACTAAGTTAGCTGCTGCAAAGTCAGTTTCTTGAGTGGAGATATCCTGCTGAAAATCCCCTCCAACTTCTTGATTATCGTTTCCTAAAAATGCATTATATGTCAATAGAAGGAATACAAAGACAATATAACTCAACATGTATATGCAATGGGGTGATTTGGTTTCAGTTTCATAATGGTGATTTCAGTTCTGAAATGTTCATAAAATTTGTATACTTTCGTCTGAAGTATTTCCTTCATTGACTTATTTAATTATCTAGTTAAGTTAACAACATAGCAATCAAAGATAAACAAGAAAATTCTTTAAAAGCATATCTGGATATGCTGACCTACTACTGATACTAACATGCAACAACACATCATGCGCCCAATTTTCATAATTTTATACCTAGTAGAATTATTTAAAAGCCTAAAACAATGTGGCAACAGAAATTAAATCCTACAAAAATCCCAGAAGCAAAACTGATGATAACAGTCAGCAGGGTGATATAACATCATCTAAGGATCATGCATGCACAGGTCATGATTTATAGAGCACCAGAATAATTATAAAGAAGATGACAAGTTTATCAAAGAGAAACACTTAATTAATTATTTCTACAGAAACAATGTACATTTAATACATCACTGGACAGAGCATGGCAAGAGGATTCTAACAAGCATGAGTTTGTATTTTGTGACAGGAAAATAATTAACTATGAATTAATTGGTGCTAGATTTACAAATATCATACAGGTCAAAATATACAGAATCAAGATGCACATCATGAACAACTGGACAGAGCATGTTCCAAGGATTCCAAAAAGTCCTAGTTTGCAATTTTAGCACAAGCCAATCATTTACTATGAATTAAACATGGTTTAGCTTCCAAAAATCATACAGGCAAAAATACATCAGAACATTGAGCACCAAGATACTCTATGGATAGATCTACTCAAGAGGAACCCAACAAAATTTAGTTTGCAATTTTTCGACTTCAGAATCTTTTTATATCGATTTTTGAAGTTCGTTCAAATTCTGAGAATGTTTGACTTAATTACAAAACTGCCACTGAACCGAATAGAACCCAGCGCGCGCACTGGCGCGGTCGGCGCGCACGGCGGCGCGGCAGTGGCGCGGCTCGCCGGCGATGAGGGATGGACCTCCACGTGAATGTGCTAGTGCGCGAGCATCAGTGAACCTCGGGCAATCCGCCGACCTAGGTCTCGAGGAGGGGAACTCACCGTGGCGCCTTGTCGACGTTGAAGGGCGGAGATGAAGGCGTCGGGACGGCGGCGAACGGTGGCGAGCTCGACGCTGCACGAGAATGAACCAAACTCGGTCACGTGGTGCGCAAGGAGCAGAGGAACAAGCTGCCGATCGGAATCGAAGAGTGGTTCACCGAGGAGGGAGTATTCCGGCGATGCGTCGACGGGGGTTGGAGAAGGGTCCGGAGGAAGACGGCGGAAATCCCGGCACGGTGGTCGTCGATGTGGTCGAGGTGTGCTTGGGGATTGACGAGGACGTCCTGGCGGTGCTTCGGCGATGTCAAGTGCGAGCTGAAGTGGAGTGTGGCGACGGTGCGGGGTGATTCAGTCGACGGCGACCATGGTGGCGGCCGAGCTCTGTTTCGCCGGGGAAAACGAGAGAGGGAGCGGAGGGAACGAGAAAATGAGAGTGAGGAGGGAGTGAGAGAGAGGCCGGGCGCTGTTTTGTGCCTCTGCTGGCCGGGGTGAGGTGGAGCGGTGCGGGGTGGCGTGGCGGCGTGCATGGCGAGCGGCAGAGCCGAGAGAGTGAGAGAGAAGAGGAACTGTGAGACTGACGAGTGGGTCCTGCGAGATTTTCCTTTTTCAGCAGAATTCACTCTCTCTCTTGGAAATTCAGTTTGAGAGTGTTAAAGAGCTCCAAAAATCCTCAGATTTTGCATGGCCTTACCTTGACACCTGTACAGGCCAGATGTGCTGGAAAGTCTTCTAGAAGCTTTCAAATTTGAATTCGAAAATTAATTAAAGGTGTTTAAATTTCAAACTTGTTTGAATTATTTGGAGCACTTCCTAATTTCAAATGATTTCGAGTTTTTGACTGGATTTTTATATCACTTTCAACTTTCACATAAATTTTTGGTTGCATCAACTTCAGTTCAAAAATTTAAAGCTTCTTTATAATTTATCTCTCAACTTAAATTAAATTCAAACTTTATTATCGGTTTATGTAATAACTTTGATTTTTCTTTGATTCTCCAACATGGTTTTAGTGTCCAGCAAAATGGCAAAAAGGAAATGAGACACTAGGGGTGTCACAACCCTCCCTCCTTAAAGAAATCTCGTCCCGAGATTAAGGAAAGAGAAGTTTTAGAGGAAGGTAAAACATCGGAAGAATTTTATTCGATACCTGGGAGTGATGACCAGAATTCCGGGTAATGAGTACGCAGAAATTCTTCAGTTTACCAAGTGGATTCATCTTCCGAATGATTACTCCATTGGATTTTAAAGAATTTGAGTATCCTTTTTCGAGTCACTCGTTCTTTTTCATCGAGGACTTTGATCGGAAATTCGGAGTATGTCAAATCTGATTGGAGAGGCTCCATGTCTTCCAAAACTATGTCAACCGGAGGCTTGAGACATTTCTTGAGCTGTGAGACATGGAATATGTCATGGACACCCGATAAATTTGTGGGCAATTTAAGCTTGTATGCCACAGGACCACATTTCTCGATAATTTGAAATGGACCAATGTAACGTGGCGCTAGCTTTCCTCTAACTCCGAAGCGCTGAATACCTTTCATAGGCGATACTCGGAGATAGACATGATCTTCTTCTTTAAAAGCCAGAGGTCGACGCCGTTGATTGGCATATTTTTCTTGTCGACACTTTGCAGCCTTAAGATTGGCTTGAATGGTTTTGACTTTTTCTTCGGCATCTATTACCAGATCAGGACCGAATATCACCCTTTCTCCCGGCTCAGACCAGTTGAGAGGGGTTCTACAACTTCGTCCATACAATGCCTCATAGGGTGACATTTTTATACTCTCCTGATAACTGTTGTTGTAACAAAATTCAGCAAGAGGTAAATACTCCTCCCAACTACCCGCATGTGTCAAAACACAGGCCCTAAGCATGTCTTCCAATATTTGATTGACACGCTCAGTTTGTCCGTCGGTAGAAGGATGATAAGCAGAACTCCGAATTAACTTGGTGTCCAAAGATGCATGAAGTTGTTCCCAAAAACGAGCAACGAACTGAGAACCTCTGTCGGAAATAATTGTCTTGGGCACACCATGAAGACATAGGATCCTTTCTATGTATAGCTTTGCATATTTTTGAACAGTATAGCGTGTATTGACAGGTAGAAAATGTGCTGACTTTGTAAGCCTGTCCACAACAACCCAAATTGAGTCATGCTTGTTCGATGTGAGAGGAAGGCCTACAATAAAATCCATACTTATATCCTCCCATTTCCAAGCAGGAATGCTTAATGGTTGTAGCAAGCCAGCTTTTCTCAAATGATCAGATTTGATCCTTTTACACGTATCGCACTCGTCGACATAATGGGCCACGTCTCTTTTCATGCCAGTCCACCAAAAATTCTTCTTCAAGTCTTGGTACATTTTATTGCTGCCAGGATGAATGGAATATTTGGATTGGTGGGCTTCGTAAAGAATTTTGTGTCGGAGATGAAAACCTTCGGGCACAACCAAACGGTTGTCAAACCAGAGAACACCATTGGTGTCTTGTCGAAAACAAGCGGCTTTTCCATCTTTCATTTCCTGCTGAATGCGAGCTATCTCAAGATCGTTCTTTTGAGCAACTATTATTTCGTCGCGGATAGAAGAATGAATAGCAAGATTGTGAATGACCAAGCTGCGCATGACATGATAACTTGGCTCAGAGATGACATTCTCAGTGGTGCTGTTCAAAAATTCCAGCATCAAATTGTTGCAATGCACCTTACGGCTCAGTGCATCGGCGACTACATTGGCTTTACCGGGATGGTAATGAATTTCCAACTCGTAGTCTTTAATCAACTCGAGCCATCTGCGTTGCCTCATGTTCAGATCAGATTGAGTGAAAATATATTTGAGGCTTTTATGATCTGTATATATGTGCACCAAATTCCCAAGAAGGTAATGGCGCCATATTTTTAATGCAAGAACCACTGCAGCTAACTCCAGATCGTGAGTGGGATAATGCTCTTCATGCTTTCTCAATTGGCGTGAAGCATAAGCAATCACACGACCATTTTGCATGAGCACACAACCAAGTCCCGTTCCAGACGCATCACAATAAACATCGAAAGGCTTGGTAGTGTCCGGCTGAGCTAAAACGGGTGCAGTGGTTAATAATTCTTTTAACTTCTGGAAAGCTTCTTCGCAGCGGTCATCCCACTTAAACTTCACATCATTTTTCAGCAGCCTTGTGATGGGCTGGGACAATTGAGAGAAGTTAGGAATGAACCGCCGATAATACCCAGCAAGTCCCAAAAAGCTGCGAACTTGAGAAACTGACTTGGGTGGTTTCCAATCCAATACATCTTGTACTTTGCTTGGATCCACGGAGATGCCTTCTGCTGAAACCACATGACCAAGAAATGGTACACGGTCCAACCAAAACTCGCATTTACTGAATTTGGCGAACAACTTGTGATCCCGCAGACGTTGAAGAACAATGCGGAGATGTTCCTCATGTTCTTTTTCAGATTTGGAATAGATCAAAATATCGTCGATGAAGACCACCACAAACTTGTCTAACTCGGGCATAAACACGGAATTCATGAGATACATGAAGTGAGCTGGAGCATTGGTTAGCCCGAATGACATTACCAGATATTCAAACAATCCATATCTGGTGGAGAAAGCAGTCTTAGGAATATCTTCCTCACGAATTTTTATCTGATGATATCCGGAGCGAAGATCAATTTTGGAGAAGACTTCAGCACCAACCAATTGATCAAAGAGAATATCAATCCGGGGCAGCGGATATTTATTCTTGATTGTGACTTCGTTCAATGGCCGGTAATCAACACACATACGCAGTGTATTGTCCTTCTTCTTCACAAAAATGGCCGGGCAGCCCCAAGGCGACGAACTTGGGCGTATGAAACCCTTCTCGAGTAACTCTTTCAGCTGGGTTTTCAATTCTGCCAATTCTTTTGGACCCATCTTGTATGGTCGGCGGGAAATTGGAGAAGTACCCGGCTGCAACTCAATTTTAAATTCAACCTCCCGATCAGGGGGTAGGCCAGATATATCCTCTGGGAATACGTCGGGAAATTCCCGGACGACAGGAATATCCTCCAGAGATTTTCCCTCAATATGATGGACGATGGAAATTTTAGGTGGATCGGAGCACAAAGGAATGGAGTCAGGACCATGAATTGGAGAATTCAAATGAACAATGCGAGGTGCAATGTCTAACATAGCTTTATGAATTTTCATCCAAAACATGCCTAAGATGAGATCTATCTCTTGATTTTTAAGCACGATGAAATCAGAAGGATATGTTTTATGATTAAGCTCAAGTGGGGCTTTACTCAAAAGTTGATCGGCAATTATTTGACCACCAGGGGAATGAACAACATAAGGTAATTTGAGGGTGCTAGTACGAAGATTATACTTTTGTATGCATCTCCGGCTAACAAAATTATGAGAAGCACCGGAATCAAAGAGAACAAGAACGGGTCGACTGTGAAGTGAGAACGTACCCGTTAGCACAGGCTCTCCCTGTGGGATGTCTTCAACATTAGTGTAGTTAACTTGAGCCTTGCGTGGTGCTGAACTCTTTTGCTGGTTAGATGGTTGACCCGCAAATGGATTGTTGTTGTTCTTCGGAGCCTTACAATCTCGAGCAAAATGGCCAGTTTTACCGCAATTGAAGCACCCATTATTATTTCCTTGTCTTGCAGGAGGTTCATTACGTGGACCTTGATTATGCTGCTGCTGAGTAGGGCCACGGAATGCATTTTGCTGCTGCGAAGATGATTGAGAATACTGCTGCTGCGGAGGACGGGAAAATTGCTGCTGCTGGGGTGCTCGGAAGCGCTGTCCGGATGGTGATATATACACCAACCTATGCTTGGATGGCTGACCAGCAGGAGCACTAGAAGGTGCCTTCCTTTTACGATCTTCATCCTCAACTTGACGCATAGCATCCTCTTGGACAATGGCAGCATTAACAAGATCATTGAATGTGCCGGTAGTCTGCCAAGTCAGACGTTCCTTCAACTTAGCATTCATGCCACGGAGGAATGAAGTCCTCTTCTTTTCATCAGTGTCAACATAGCTGGTGGCATATTGAGAGAGATGGTTGAAGGTTTCAGCATACTGGAGGACACCCCTCCCTCCTTGTTTCAGGTCTAGAAATTCCTGAAATTTTCTTTGCATAAGACCGGCTGGAATAAAATGAGCACGAAATGCAGACTTGAACTCGTTCCATTGCACTTGATGACCAGCAGGAAATGAAGCTTCATAATTAGCCCACCAAGCACTAGCAGGCCCGAGAAGTTGTTGTGCCGCAAATAGAGTCTTCTGAGGTTCGGTGCAATTCAAAAGACCGAACTTAGATTCAATAACCCGCAGCCAATTATCGGCATCAAGTGGTTCCTTGGCGCGCTCAAACGTGGGAGGATGAGTAGCCAAGAAATCCTTGTACGAGCATGGTCGGGGCTGATCATGATGATGAACTTGACGTCCACCAGGTCGGGATGTATTCTGCACTAACTGGCGCAGAAGTTCGGAGTCCTCAGCGCGAGATGTGAGGAGTGCAGCAAGGACTTCGGCCAAAGTGGGTGGGTCATCTCTCCTTTGCTGCGAGCCCTCAGGAATATCATTACGCCGAGTGTTCACCATGCTGAAAATTAGAATTAACAAGCACGTTAAACACCTCATACAATATTTAATCTCTGCAAGGATACTTGTGCAGAAAGAATAAATTGCAGCAGAGAGATAATTTCACAAGCAACAACCATTTCCATTAAGCTCGCAAAACAGCAAGAATACATGGTTGTTTGGTAGAGTACCAAAGGTCATTTCAGATTTCACATACACCATGTCAACGCATAACTAAGGTTTTGCGGACACATCGTGCGAGATACTAGAGCGAACTACACCTCCTAACATAAAGTCATACAGTACCCACTACTATATTACAAGATGCTACTTATACTACAAGGTAACATTAGCATCTAACTCCTAATCCACTCTGGGATACAGAGTCTTGACCGCATAGCCTTGCTTCTGCAAGGCCTCTCGCATAGCAGCAGCGAGGTCAGCTTCCCCATTGTTGAAAGCAACCCTCGGGGCAGGGGTCGAGGAAGCACAGCTCTCAACATGAGAAGGCTCCGGTTCTGGAGTCGGAAGATCCTCGTAGTCCATTCCAGAATTTTCCTGGACTTCTTCTGGTTGGTTAGCAGCGGCGGGAGGAGGTTGAACAGCTGCCATATGCTCTAACAGCTGCTGATTGTCCTGCAGGATGACCCCCATTTGATGCTGAAGCTCATGGATGAAGTTATGAGCTTGGGCAAGGTGGTGCTCGAAAGCGTGTGCATTGTTTAGATAGAACTGAGCATCATTGCGAGCTTGTTCTAGCTCCAGCTCAGAAATTTCATTCTTATCCTTGAGGTACTGAACTTCTTCAGCATGTTCACGCTCCATGTCCACTAGCTGCTGCTCCAGCTCCTGGATACGGGCAATGAGCATGTCGCTGTTTCCGTCAGCCATCTGCAGGGATAAGAATTGCTAAGTCAAAACTTCTCCTCAGCAGATAAAAGGCTACACAGCTGGACATACATGCAGATAGTTCAACAACTTTAAAATTCACATTTTCCAACTTTAAGAAAAACAACATAACGTGAAAAGGAATTGCTAGAACAAAAACGGCTTTGCTGTACAGCAGTCAGAAACACGAAAATCTCGACCAGTAAGCTAAAGAATCAGAACATATGCCTAGCTTCAAGTTACAGAGGACTTTCTCAGCTTTCCAAAATGGGTTTAAACTCGATCAAACTCCAAACGAAACTAAAGTTATGAATTTTCAAAGTTTGAACTTTTGCTGAGTCGAACAGACTGACAGAACCTCTGTAATTTGACTATGCAGAGTGCACCAAGTATCAAAATGATGTGAGACCACCTGGAAATGAAAGATAATCTCCAGATCTTTCCATCAAGTACTCATTTGCCTCTACTGCATAGCAGGATCAAGAGTTATGAATTTTTCATCATCACCTATTCCCCAGAAAAGGCAGATTGACATGAGTCCAGTAATTCTGAGCTACTGGTCACCACAGAACTCGAAATCCTATGAGACCACTTGAACCTGAAAGATGGTTTCACAAGCTTTCCAGATTCTATTCAAACTCGACCAAACTCCAAGTATAACAGGACTTATGACTTTTTAAAGTGACAGGTTCTACCGAGGAAACAGATTGACAGAACGTCGGTATTTCGACTCTACTGACCATACCAGGAATCAGAAACACATGAGACCACTTGGATATGAAAGATAATTTCAAGATCTTTCCAGCAAGTATTTATTTGTGTCCATTGGATAAGGAAATCAGTAGTTATGAGTTTTTGAAGTGACAGGACAGAATCGAGACAGATTTAACAGTTTGGCTGATATAAGTCATTTCAAATTCGAAATTTTTCATCTTTTCAAATTTCAAACTTTAATCAGAGATGAGTGGTCAAGGAAAGGCAACTTTTAGTTCAGAAACTTAAGAATGCCATGATGCAACATTTTTGTTTTAACCTAATTATTCGTTCCTCACTCAAAAGAAAATAATGCCATTATATCGGCCTCGCATTTCGGTGGCATACTCGTCTCTCAATCGTGTTAGTCTAGCAAACGGTGTGACCTCTAACGTGGTTAGGGTACCTGCAGAAAAACACACATCGCCACCTCAAACAACCTACACAGGTGACGTATCTGTACAGAAAGCAAATGCATGGCTCCAATCATCCTCATGAACGCGATGGTCCATGTACCAGAAATATCACCTCATGAACTCGATGGTTCATGTACCAGAAATATCACTGAGCCATGCATGATCCTTACCTTCTTACCTGGGCGTCGGTGCGTCGTTACAGAAAAGTACACAAACAACCCCTATTGCCACCTGAACACTAACATCCTTATGTGGGCAATACTAACGTATCCTCACCGTATATCGTAGTTTTCAAAATACGGCGTTAAAGTGTTTGTATTATCTTGGACCAGCTCTGATGCCAGCTCTAACAGTCCGATCCACAGGATCTTTGTCCCACGGTGCTGTTTAAGCAGACACGAGATAATACAACACTTTCATCTTAATTAACAAGGTTATTATCTTTATTACAACAAGGTTCAGAGTTCAGCGGAAGCGAAATTTTAAACGACAAGTTCGAAAACGAAAGATACACGAGAGCTACACTACTCTCATCGATATAGCATGAGTGATCATCCGATGCCCATCCAGATAATCACACTAGCAGCAAACACATTACTGCAGCGGCGGATCAGATTCCCATTGGGCGGTCCAACCCTCAGGGACTTGCACATCCCAAGGCAGGACACCAGCAGGTAAAGTAATATCTGCACTACCTGGAAACAACAATGGCACAAAGCCTGAGTACTATTTACTCAGCAAGTCTTACCCGTCAAATGACCTCTAGACATGCAAGGTTTGCATAGGAAGGCTGAATTTAAAAGACTCGCACTTAAGCAGCAATAATTCTTTCTAGCATGTTTTAGCCAAGTTTTATCTTCATTAAACAATAGCATAAGTGAGAAAAGACAGTAACAAGCAATTTAACATATAATATATGAACAACAAGTATGAGAGTAATATCAACAATAATCCATCATTCTAACAACCATTCATCATCATCATCCAGTCATGTGTACTACGTGAAGGCGCAATTCACGAGCGGGTACTCATTACTGCGAGGGACAGCGACTGCAATCGATTTACACCAGCTGGGAAAAACCCGAGATACACGACGTATATGCACAAAAGTCATATACGGCAACATTTTGCAAGACAGTAAACAATAAAGGCGGGTCTAGTCTCAGGGATTGGGCAGCCGTCCCACCAACGGTACCTCGTACCTCCCATGGCCTGAACCTGCCCAATACACCTGTACAGGGTACCGTCTAACATTGCCACCATACATGCTACTAAGTTTGCTAGTTCCCATAAAACTAGTATGTACCCGGTACTGTTCAATGCTCGATCAAGAGGGCCAACAACGAATCGGTCCTTAATCGACTAGGCAGGGCTACAGTAGCCAACACCTCCATATGTTGCTACAACTATACATGCATATGTCATCCTGCCCGGTCTCGGCGAATAAACATAAACTCATTCCATTATCTTCAATTTAGTGATCAAGTTTCATTCCCGAAATACAATACTTGATCGATGCGACATACTTCAACTAAGCATAGCAGACATTCTACCGAGCTACTAGGATAGACACATAAACAACATAGGACATTTGGGGAAACATGCAGGAGGATTTTCAAACAACTCCTATAAACTTAAGTGCACACACATACTAGACACACTAGCATTATTATTTCCAGAAACAAAAATATTTGCAAACGAGGTGGGATGCACCGGTGCTTGCCTTGAGGTTCAGCAACTAAGTTAGCTGCTGCAAAGTCAGTTTCTTGAGTGGAGATATCCTGCTGAAAATCCCCTCCAACTTCTTGATTATCGTTTCCTAAAAATGCATTATATGTCAATAGAAGGAATACAAAGACAATATAACTCAACATGTATATGCAATGGGGTGATTTGGTTTCAGTTTCATAATGGTGATTTCAGTTCTGAAATGCTCATAAAATTTGTATACTTTCGTCTGAAGTATTTCCTTCATTGACTTATTTAATTATCTAGTTAAGTTAACAACATAGCAATCAAAGATAAACAAGAAAATTCTTTAAAAGCATATCTGGATATGACTGACCTACTACTGATACTAACATGCAACAACACATCATGCGCCCAATTTTCATAATTTTATACCTAGTAGAATTATTTAAAAGCCTAAAACAATGTGGCAACAGAAATTAAATCCTACAAAAATCCCAGAAGCAAAACTGATGATAACAGTCAGCAGGGTGATATAACATCATCTAAGGATCATGCATGCACAGGTTCATGATTTATAGAGCACCAGAATAATTATAAAGAAGATGACAAGTTTATCAAAGAGAAACACTTAATTAATTATTTCTACAGAAACAATGTACATTTAATACATCACTGGACAGAGCATGGCAAGAGGATTCTAACAAGCATGAGTTTGTATTTTTGTGACAGGAAAATAATTAACTATGAATTAATTGGTGCTACACTTACAAATATCATACAGGTCAAAATATACAGAATCAAGATGCACATCATGAACAACTGGACAGAGCATGTTCCAAGGATTCCAAAAAGTCCTAGTTTGCAATTTTAGCACAAGCCAATCATTTACTATGAATTAAACATGGTTTAGCTTCCAAAAATCATACAGGCAAAAATACATCAGAACATTGAGCACCAAGATACTCTATGGATAGATCTACTCAAGAGGAACCCAACAAAATTTAGTTTGCAATTTTTCGACTTCAGAATCTTTTTATATCGATTTTTGAAGTTCGTTCAAATTCTGAGAATGTTTGACTTAATTACAAAACTGCCACTGAACCGAATAGAACCCAGCGCGCGCACTGGCGCGGTCGGCGCGCACGGCGGCGCGGCAGTGGCGCGGCTCGCCGGCGATGAGGGATGGACCTCCACGTGAATGTGCTAGTGCGCGAGCATCAGTGAACCTCGGGCAATCCGCCGACCTAGGTCTCGAGGAGGGGAACTCACCGTGGCGCCTTGTCGACGTTGAAGGGCGGAGATGAAGGCGTCGGGACGGCGGCGAACGGTGGCGAGACGACGGCGAGCTCGACGCTGCACGAGAATGAACCAAACTCGGTCACGTGGTGCGCAAGGAGCAGAGGAACAAGCTGCCGATCGGAATCGAAGAGTGGTTCACCGAGGAGGGAGTATTCCGGCGATGCGTCGACGGGGGTTGGAGAAGGGTCCGGAGGAAGACCCTGGACAAACTCTCTCTCAAACTCTCCCTGAACACAAGATCACTCCACTACTCCCCCTAGACCTATACAAGATCTCTCTATCTCTCTCCCCCTTTGGCACCAATGACCAAAAAGAGAAAGAGGAAAGACAAAGACTGCTGTCCTACGCGTCGGAGGCTGGAGGAGGTGCAGTGGTAGCAGGTGCTGAAGAACTAGCAGAAGTCTGAACACTGTCCTGCTGCTGCTGAGAGGGAGGCACTGGAGGTGTCCAAGTCCAAGTCCGAGGCATCCCCAAAGACTCCTGTGACTGAAAGAGCGGTGTGAACGGCACAAGCTGCCTGTCAAAAGCTAGTCCAGGAGAGTCTGTCTGAAGTAGGGTCTGCTCAAGCTGCACTGCAACTGGACTACCTCTTCGTCAGAAGCTGAGTGGACTGACGGGGTAGGTGAGCGACTGGGGGTCCAAGTGAAACTGCCAGTAGGTGAGGGTGCCTTGGACGGTGGATCCTGTCCTGTAGTGAGAGCCTCGTCTATCTCCTCACGAGTATAGCCAAAATCAGTGAGATCCACTGTCCCGGTCATCTCCTCAGAAACTGCAACTGTCGTAGTGACCACTGCCTCTGTAGAAGTGGAAAGTGGAGCTGTAGCTGAGGCTGTCTGGGCTACTGCATCAAAGTCTAGTGTACGAGCTGGCAGTGGTGACACAAAGAACGGACTCGTCAGCTGTAGCGGTGAGAAGCTCGGAGCTGTAGAAGCTAGAAGTGCTGACGGTGTCATGGAGAGACTTGGTGAAGACAAGTACTGGTGTGAAGGTCCTGCCTCTCCTGCCAAACCAGCAAACGTGGACGTCGACGGCCCCACCGTAGGTGCACCAGCAGGTGAGATGGGAGCCGTGAGTAGGGTGCTGAAGTACTGTCCCTGGCTGGCTGACTGTCCTGCCTGCGCCTGAGCAAACTGCTGCTGCTGCTGAAAACGGAGCGTGTCTGGTGGCAGCACACCTGGGAAAGTGATAGGCGGGAACGACGGAAGTCCTGGTACTGCCTGTCCGAGGAGACGTAGAGAGCTCGGAGCCTGTGAACATCGAGGACAGCCCAGTAGCCATCTCCCTCTGAGTAAGTATGACACTGTCCAACATCTGTTGATCCCTCTCTCTATCCTCTCTCTGACTCTGGAGCTCTCTACGGATAGCTGCAATCTCTGCACGTAGTAGAGAATCTGTTTAAGCTGGAGCTGAGCCTGACGGTCCTGCTCTAGAGTCCGGAGTCACGTCCTCAGGAATGGACTCCATCTGGCTACCAGTCTGTATGTGCTGCTCTGTCTCGGTAGCCATGTCACCTAGCCCCTGTGAAGAACTCCCCTGTGAGGCTGACACCCGGGCAGCAACCCGTCTGTTGGAGGCAGGAAGGGGTGTGTAAGCTGAAGTCACCTTGGGCAGGTGATCGTAGTCCTCCTGAGTCAACAACTGTAGCCTCCTCAGAATGTAGCAAATCAGAGGTCTGAAGGCTAAGTGTCTAGCAGCAATGCTCTCGGCAATCACGTCCTCCATCTGACACAGAATCAAGTCTACCAAGTCAAATCTTCTGTGCCTCAGCATCATCATCACAATCCACTGTGTAAGGATCGAGAACTGATCCTTGTAGCCACTCCTAGGTACAATGGTCCTGCTCAACAAACTCCTCAGAACTCTGCCCTCGTGTGTCAACCTGGTGTGAGCACGGCTGTAGTTCTCCGGGTGAGGTGGCGGGAAGGCAATGCTCATATCCTCATCTGTCGGCAAATGCCCCCCAAGAGGTCTGCGGGGAGGCTCCATCCCTAGATGAGCAAGCTGAAACACTCTGGTCTCGTGCTGGATGGTCTCAAGTGCCTCCACGAGTTTCTCCCTCGTCACTCTGTGTGGCTGTCCTCTGAGCATGTACCATATAGCAGAACGATCTGGGGCTATTCAAAGAGAAGCATAGAAGTCCATCACAATATCATAGTCCCATCTCATCGGTGTAGTGATGATCTCCTCGAGGCCCGGGATGAAGGACAAGTGCTAAGTGAAATCTGTCCCGGCACCTCTGGTGGCAGCCTCTATGCTGCAGTGCTGGTGGGTAACGAAGAGCTTCCCAGCTCCTCTAGTGTGTAGTCTGCTCCTCAGCCCTACTGCAATCCTCTGCTGGTGTAGGGTCCAGAACCTGCCCCCAGCTGCTGGGTCTCTCCTAGCAGGAACCCAGGTCTCCTCTGCCACACGTCTGAACTTCTTGAGGACTGGGCCTGGCAGCCTGAGTGCGTCCTCAGCAAGCACGTCCTGTAGAGTGGCAGTCCTGTTGGGTGCATAGAACTTCTCTCTCATCCTCTGCCTGTCAGCCTCGGTGACCTCAGGAGGTCCGTCACCGGAGCTGGAAGAGCTCTCCTCCTCCTCTGCCTCTGGCTGTGCCTGTAGCGCGGTCCTCGACGTACCAACCTCACGGGTAGACGGAGTCCACTGCACTGTTGCTCTCGCCCTGGAAGACCTCCTCGGAGTCTCCCCCTGTCCTCCTGCAGGTGTGTCCCTGATCCGGAACCCTGTGTCTCTGCCTGTAGGAAGGTCCACTGAAGCAGCCCTGAGAGCCTGGTCCCACTCTGGGTCACCTGTCCTCTGCTTCTTCCTCTTCGGGTGTGGATCTGGAGCCTTGGCCTTGCCCTTGTCTCTGTCACCTCTGCCCCTGCCTTTGCCTCTGCCACCTGCCATCTCTGCTAGCTGGACTGCAGACAAGATAGGGCGAGTGAGCTTGGCTCACCAACCCGTCCACTGACGGCTGACTGCCAAAGATAGGATCAAGGGCTTGGCCCTCAATCCGTCCACTGTCTCTGCACTGCTGTCAACTGCCCACTGTCCGCTGACCACTGCCACTGCACGGTAGGAATAAGACAGGGTATATGAGTATAGAATAACCTACTATAATCTACAAGCAAGAATCGTAGGTAAGCGCGTAAATCTAGGCGAAGTCCTAGCGCAGAGGTAAAGGACACAATGCCGGCAAATATGCAATGGGGAACTATGTCATTGTCGATTATGAGTGGCGATCGACTAGTGTACATAGATCATATGCAATAGACTCAATGTACCACTAATCGGGGAAATGTACTAAGTGTCGAGCTAGTGTATATGGTATGGAATCGGAAATCGACACAAAGTGACCAACTACCAACATGTCATAGATAAATGAAGTATAATACTCGAACACTATGACACATGGTGACCTAAATTGTCATGAAATTGATCGAATTTTCATATCAATTGCAATAAAGGAGCGATTCTGGATTGATTCTCTAGGGATTTAATCGACGAAGGTATGTACGCCTCAAACCCTAGAAGGAATTGGACTCGGGATTAGCTACTGTGCAGTTCACGATTATCAGTGGCTCACCGGAGCAGTCGAATCGACGACAATCGTCGGAGAGTGGAGCTTGAGCTCGGTGAGTCGCTGTGGAGAGGGAGGCTTCACACGCGCACAGGAGAGGAGGAGCAGCTCGAGGGGTGCGCGAGTGGAGAAGCTCTCGAAGATGCTGTGCTCGTCGACGGTGTAAGCTTCATGACCATTGGAGTTCGGAAACCCCAAAGGTATGAATGTTTTGGTGATTGGGTGACCGTATTGATGTGACTAACATTTCCATGTAGGATATTCAAATGGTCAAGTCAATGAAGCGTCGTCTCACATACTCTATCTATCGACGACTTGGTGATTGGTTGCCTCGACAATTCGGATCAAGAACTTGATGGAGTCAAGGTTGAAGATGGATCAAGGCTAAGGACATGATAGACCAAGCAAGTGTTGGCTTGGTAGATGTTAGCTTGAGTCCATAGGAAAAACCGGACTATCAAGAGGATCGAATTGGTTCTCTTAGCGCACACTAGGTTAGAGATCATATGGATGCATAGTGAGTCTCTCGAGGGCTAGGGTGGCTGAAGAGAAGAAGAGGAACCAAGAATGAAGAAGTTGGAAGCAAGGATCAAGAGTGGATCAAGTTTTCAGCTTATCCGGTAGAGACCGGACAGTACGGTCCTAGGGACCGTATGGTACGGTCTTCATTGAAGATCCAGACAGAGAAGTGAAGTCTCGGGATGCTGAGAAAATGAAGACCGGACAATGGGACCGTATGGTACGGTCAAGGAGACCGGACAGTACGGTCATCAGAGGATTTCCAGACAGAGAAGTTGAAGTTTCTGGAAGTGGAAGAAATGAAGACCGGACAATCGACCGGACGGTACGGTCCTAGGGACCGGACAGTACGGTCTGGAAGAGACCGGACAGTACGGTCCTATTGTACGGTCTCTAGTTTCGCAGGGCACTTTTGGGCAACGGCTAGTTTTGGGTTGGTAGCCTATATATAGTTGGTTGCCCGCCCCTTGAGGGGTCTCTTGGCCATTGTTGGAGTGCAGGAAACTCAGAGGAAGCCAAGAGCAAGAGAGAGAAGCACTTGTGAAGGATTTGGAGTGATCCTAGTGCTTGAGAGAGTAGCAATTGCATCCACTTGATCTCTAGGCTAGTGTGAGCTTGAGAGAGTCACTTCGATTTGTTACTCTTTGTCTATGGCAAGGCCTGGACCGGTTAGGCGTCGGTGTTGAGCTGTCCAAGGAGATTGTGGAAGCTAACACAAGTTTGTACACGGTCTTGGAGCTTCCCGTGCGAAAGAAGCATCACTAGTGGAGCGCCCTTTGGCACGCATCACGTGCGGAGCCTTACCTCCGGAAGAGTACCCGGGATCGAGCCCGGCGGGACGTGCCCGCGACTTCACTCGGAGGGTGAAGTGTGCTCTAGGAGGGATCGCCATCGAGCGGAGGGACGGGGTCGAGACTCCGGCGGGAGTGACCCAACGTGGAGTAGGGGAAGGCGCCATCCTTCTGAGACCACGGGAAAAATCATGAGCATTCCTATCCTTATCTCCTTTACTTACTAGCATTTACGTTTCCGCATTTACCTTGTGTGCTAGTAGAATTGCATGATAGGTTGTCTCTTTACTACTTGGTAGAATTACTTGTTAGGGTGTTGCTTGTTGCATAGACTAGATTGTGTGCGCGCATCGCTTGCTTTTGTTATCACTGTTGGCGGTCGTTAAACCATGTTTTGACCGCCACCCTACCGGTAAATAAATACATAACACCAAGATTTTTGTGCATAGTAGTTAGGAATAATACTACTCCACAGGTTTTGGTGAATATTTGGATGCAGGAGTGAATAATGGAGAAAAGTGGGCCCAGCCAGGGAAATCCCCTGGCCGGCCGGCCCCACCCTAGGCCGGCCGGCCCCACCTGGTGGCCGCAGGCCCCAGGCTTCCTCCAGTGGGCTGGAAACTGGTCCACAACGTATAATTCAAGGCCCAACCCAGCGGATTTGCGCCAACTTACCAGAGGTGGGCCATTTGGGCCTTAACTTGGCCCCTACTTCAATCCTGCCGACCCCACGAACAAACCGACCTTCAGACCGCCTTCAGGAGTGCATCTGGAGCGTTGAGGCAGAAGGCGGTGGCCAACCGCCACAGGGGACGGCCGGCCGGCCACCCCCCTAGGCCGGCCGGCCGACTTTGGCGGCGCCGCCTCTCCAAAGTCGGCAGGCTTGCTTCCACCGCCTTGGAAAGCTATAAAATGGACCCCTCGGCTGCAGAAACAAAGCACACCATCACACTTCATCCAAGTGTTCATTAGTTTAGTTGAGTAGTAGCTTTGGGAGTTAGAGTAGAGTAGAGTAGAGTGAGAGCTCTCTCGGGCTTCCGGAGTCTTCTCGGAGTTCGGTATAGTTCTTTGTATCTTGCTCTTGAGATATTATTTTATTTAATATAATTATATTTAGTTTTATCTTTATTTATTTATTTTAGTAGTTCTTTTCTATTTAGTTTATTTATTCGTTAAGTAAGTGCTCGTAGAAGTCTTGTTGTGGGATTCGTGATTGTTGGAATAGCGAGTACGAGAGAGTGCCGTCGTCGGAGATGACGTCGTGTGAAATCTGTGCTTGTTCATTCTTAGATAGGACTGCTCCGTTGATCAAGAGTAGCTCCTCTAGGCGGGTTGTAAGCGTGGCGCTTAGATCTTGGCCTATGCACGTTTGGCACCCAACCCCACGGAGGATGGTAGCCGCGAGTGTATGTGACAGCTGCACCGGTCTCTGTAATCCACCACGTCCGGGTTGGACTCAGCAGGGTCTTAATTATAGCGGATGGATCCCCAGGGTGAACTAGCAGCATCGGTTGCCCTGGCACTTCCGTGCCCCGAAACGACATGACTTGTATGTGTATGAGCTTAACTAGAGTAAATAACCTTTGTAGATTTGACTGCTAGAAAAGTAAATACTAGATAAACATACAGGTAGAATTAACTCTATCTCGTTGCTCTCCCAAATGTATACTACGTTTTTATTTTATTACCTTGGATTTGAGGATGTGTGTGCCACCCATATATATCATGCCTATCTTACCCCCGTCTCAAGTATAGTTGATACATTATTTCTTTCTCCAAATTATCCAATGCATAGCTATTATTCAGCTTTCTTTTGCTCTACTTCCCTGCGGAAATATAAATACGATAACCCTGGAATACTCCAAGGTGAAATGCTACAATGGTGATCCGTGCGCTTGCGGAATTAATGAATTTAATTTTAACGCATAAGAACCGCCAACAAGCATTTCTGGCGCCGTTGCCGGGGAAGTAGCAGCTAGGAACTGAATAAATGCATTGAAGTTTGTGAGAAGAGTAATTATCACTTACTTTTGCGGGCTTACCCTTGTCCTGTCTTTCTTTGTTGTGGAAATTTGAAACAGGACTGTGCATGACTGGTTTCGACCTACTAGAAAACTTCCACTCAGATCCAGAACAGTTCTTGAGGAAAGTTCGAGCCAAACTCACCAAACAGATCCGCAAGAACGCTCTGGCCCTCGAATCGTCTCCTCCACCGGTTGTCAGGGCCTCCTCAACGAACAGTACCATGGCCGACCCCGTTGTTGAGAAGACGATCAATGACTTCTCCGCGCCAACTACGGAGAACATCCGCGTGGGCCCCAACCCGCGCGTCACCAACAAGGACTACGAGCTCAAGCCAGCCTTGATCAACATGATCTTGGCCAGTCCTTTCTGTGGGAAGCCGTCGGAAGATGCAAATGCTCACCTCCAAAGGTTCCTGATGACGTGCAACACTTTCGTCATAAAGGATGCACCTCAGGACGCCATCCGACTACAGCTTTTCCCATTCTCTCTGTTGGGGAAGGCTCTCCAGTGGTTCTACGCGAACCAAGAGTCCCTCGACACGTGGACGGCATGCTCCAATGCCTTCCTCGCCAAGTTCTTCCCGCCGGGCAAGACGACTGCCCTGCGGAACAAGATATCGGGCTTCCAACAGCTCGCAGATGAGTCGACCGCGGAAGCCTGGGACAGGATGCAGGAGTACGTTCTCTCATGCCCACACCATGGCATGGAGGAATGGCTCCTCATACAGAGTTTCTACCACGGTTTGAGGCCGTCCGCTCGAGAGCACCTCGACGCCGCAGCAGGCGGCTCCTTCTTCTCCCTTAGCGTGAAGAACGCTAAGAAGTTGATTGAGAAGGTGGCGGCCAACCAGACTCATGGTGAACGCCAAGCGGCGAGCACCAAGACCCGTGGAGTACACCAAGTAGAGACGATGGACATGCTCGCCATCAAGCTCGATCAGCTACTCCGCAAGGTGGAGTCTCCACAGGACCTGCAAGTTGCGGATTCCCGCATGACATGTGAGGAATGCGGCAGCGTTGGGCATATGGGCATCAATTGCCCGAATACGAGAGAGGAATGCAATTTCCTCAACAATGGCAATGGGTTTCGCTCCCAGAACAACTACGGCTGGAATTCCAGGCCCGACCTCTCCTTCAACAAGAATCAGGGAGGTAACAATGGTAATCTTTCCCGTTATGAGCCCTCTATCAAGGATCTAGTTCTCGGCCAGGTCAAAATCAATGACAGCATTAGTAAGAAATTTCTTACTACGGACAAGGCTTTAGAGAGCATAGATGCCAAGCTAGAGTCGTTCAGCACTGCTCTGCAGAATCAGCTAAGCCATAACAAGATGCTAGAAACACAAATAGCGCAAATAGCTTCAGCTGTGCAGGCTCCTCGTACGAAGGAGAGTGTTAGTGCTATCACCACCAGGGGAGGAAGAGGTACTGTGGACCCTCCATACCCCAAGGGTGCAGAGAGAAAGACACCAAATGCAGCCCCCAAGGAGAAGGCCGGTAAAAAGGTTCCAGAAAAGAAGATCCCTGAAGAGGAAGACGCCGAGAAGGAGAGCTCCGAGGAGGAACCAACGACAGATCCTCCCGTTGAGCAAGCTCCACCCAAGGCAGCACCTCATGAGTATTTTGACACTACAGGCTTGCCTTACCCCGACCGCAGGAAGAAGCTCACTGTGGACGAGCGCTTTGATAAATTTGTTGAGGCTATCCGACATATATATGTGCATATTCCGCTGCTTGATGCCATGCAGGTACCTACTTACACTAGGTATTTCCGGGACATCCTCAACAACAAGCGCCCCATTCCAGCAATGGAGGTAGTGAAGCTTACAGAAGAGTGCAGCGCAGCCATTCTGAACATTCTTCCGGAGAAGAAGAAGGATCCAGGATGCCCTACGATCCCATGTTCGATTGGCAGCCAGCACTTCTCTCAAGCGCTTTGTGACTTGGGTGCAAGCGTGAGCGTTATGCCCAAGGCGGTATATGACAGGTTAAACTGTCCATTATCGCCTACGGCTATGTGCTTGCAGCTCGCAGATCAGTCCGTTCGTCATCCTGCTGGTATTGCCGAAGACGTCCCCGTACAGATCAGAAACTTCTTCGTCCCCGTCGACTTTGTTGTGCTTGACATGGAAGTAGATGTCAAGACCCCTCTCATCCTTGGGAGGCCGTTCTTGAGCACCACCAACGCCAACATCGACGTGGGGGCAGGAGAGATCCACTTGGATTTCAACGGCAGGGAAGAAACGTTCAACTTCAAGCCTAAGGTTGAGCAATGCAAGCAAGTACGGGTCATATATGGAAAGGACCCAAGGAGAGTGGAGAAGATTGAGATTACTCCACCCATGCCACAGCCAGACAAGCTCATTGCATACATGAGAGACTATCTGGAAAGAGAGAATGCAAGAAGGCTAGCAAAATATTGGAGGACTCCAAGGAGGATGCCTCAGCCGCCAATTACACCTCAAACCCCTCCTACTCCTCCACAAGAAGGAGTAGGCGAGTCACAATCGCCCAAGAAGAGGAGAGCGAGGCGCTCAAGAAAGAAGAAGGCAGCTACGGCATCGACCGATGAGAGTACAACAAAGGCGCCTATTGAAGAAAAGGTCGCCGCCACCAACACAAAGAAGACAACCAAGGTGTGGCGGAAGAAAGAAGGAACCTCTACCTCGCAAGATTCTCCAGCGAGCGAGGTCCAAACAAGTTGAAAAGACATGGAGAACGTCTAGCTCAAAGACGTAAAAATGAGAGCCCTCCGATTGGGGAGGCCATCCCAATCGTTATCCTAGCTAGGCCTAGCACTTGTTTTTCTTTTCATAAATCATAAAAACAAAATAAAAATTGAAAAGTTTAAAAGACAACAAAAATAATAGGATTCCCGGTGATGCCCATTAGGGGCTAGCCACTTGTATCATCCTCACTCTTTTTTGCAGATCAAGAAGGAGGAGGAAGAGCCTGAATCAAGCTTAAGTCTTACAAAGACTCAAGCTTGGGGAGGGCACCCCTCAGGTAAGAAGGAGTTCAATACAAGCTTAAGTCTTACAAAGACTCAAGCTTGGGGAGGACCCCCAGGTAAGTATTCCTAACTTTCTTAATAAATAAATGAACTCCCTGTTTCGAATAAATGCTAGAATCTTGGTGTTATGCTACGCTTAAGGGAAATGATGATCGAGTTACAAATTAGCTTCCCATGTGTCGCATAGATGCAACCTCTACTCCTGACATATGTGTTATTTTTACTTGAGCATGATCACATCATGAGTCTTGCTTATTTCCGTGGGTTGCATTTGTTACACCAAGTCTGAGCATGGTGGATTGTGATATGGCATGATTAGGACATGTTGCAATTTCTTAGTATGGTTTCATCCAGAGATGTTTTTCTTGAATTGCTGCAAGTACCTAAAACCCTTCTGTTTTGGCACACTTCTCTTAGTGTGAGGATTTATTTACCTACCAGAGCCATATCATAATATTCGAAACAGCCCCACTCATAGCCATTTGTTTATGCATTGAGTTTTGTTAAGGTTTGATGTACTCTTGAAACTAAGCACTCCTAATTTTGGTCATAATCCTTCGCGTGTGTTTTCGAAAATTTCTCTCCATCAAATAAAAAGGGGAATGTTTGGATAAATCAACCAAACATTTTTCAGAGTTTGCAAAACTTTTGGTCCATCCAAAATGCTCAAGAATATTTCAAAATGTTTCATTGAACCATTCAAAATTTATGGCCCCTTGCACCATGGAGTAGTTTAAAAAAAAAAAAAACTCCATGGTCGCATGACAAAAGTCAATGGCTATATGGTTCTTATCATAAACATCTTGAGCAAAATAAAGGACCAATGTTTTTCAAAACCCCCTTCCATAAGTGTGAGTTCATTTTCTCCCCCTCCATCACATCATTTCCTACGACCAAAATAAATGGAGTTGCCATGTTGATTGAGACTCATTCTTTAGCTTTACAATATATGCATGACAATTGTGCATTCCTTACCAAGCTCCACATACAAAGCCTCATTTGGTAGAAGGTAGGATGAGTGAAGCTTGTAGGAATAAAACTCACATCGGTGTGGTAAAAGAAGTGCCACCCAAAACGAAGGAGAATTTTTGCACCTTGCAGCACATAAAAACTCTGAATGCATACCTGCTAGAATTGTGTACTTGTCCGAAAATGCCGTTCTAGTCTTCAATGCTGCATGACAAGGTGTGACATTTAAGCCCCACGATTTTTGCAACACTCATGAATATTTTGTGCTCTCGTAAACTTACCACTGTTTAGGGAGTATGTTGTTGCATCTTTATTACCCATGGGGCGCTTCTTTGTAACTCCTGATCCGCCGGTACCCTGAGTTGAGTTTGCTCGGGACGAGCAAAGTTTAAGCTTGGGGAGGTTGTTGGCGGTCGTTAAACCATGTTTTGACCGCCACCCTACCGGTAAATAAATACATAACACCAAGATTTTGTGCATAGTAGTTAGGAATAATGCTACTCCACAGGTTTTGGTGAATATTTGGATGCAGAAGTGAATAATGGAGAAAAGTGGGCCCAGCCAGGGAAATTCCCTGGCCGGCCGGCCCCACCCTAGGCCGGCCGGCCCCACCTGGTGGCCGCAGGCCCCAGGCTTCCTCCAGTGGGCTGGAAACTGGTCCACAACACATAATTCAAGGCCCAACCCAGCGGATTTACGCCGACTTACCAGAGGTGGGCCATTTGGGCCTTAACTTGGCCCCTACTTCAATCCTGCCGACCCCACGAACAAACCGACCTTCAGACCGCCTTCAGGAGTGCATCTGGAGCGTTGAGGCAGAAGGCGGTGGCCAACCGCCACAGGGGACGGCCGGCCGGCCACCCCCCTAGGCCGGCCGGCCGACTTTGGCGGCGCCGCCTCTCCAAAGTCGGCAGGCTTGCTTCCACCGCCTTGGAAAGCTATAAAATGGCCCCTCGGCTGCAGAAACAAAGCACACCATCACACTTCATCCAAGTGTTCATTAGTTTAGTTGAGTAGTAGCTTTGGGAGTTAGAGTAGAGTAGAGTAGAGTGAGAGCTCTCTCGGGCTTCCGGAGTCTTCTCGGAGTTCGGTATAGTTCTTTGTATCTTGCTCTTGAGATATTATTTTATTTAATATAATTATATTTAGTTTTATCTTTATTTATTTATTTTAGTAGTTCTTTTCTATTTAGTTTATTTATTCGTTAAGTAAGTGCTCGTAGAAGTCTTGTTGTGGGATTCGTGATTGTTGGAATAGCGAGTACGAGAGAGTGCCGTCGTCGGAGATGACGTCGTGTGAAATCTGTGCTTGTTCATTCTTAGATAGGACTGCTCCGTTGATCAAGAGTAGCTCCTCTAGGCGGGTTGTAAGCGTGGCGCTTAGATCTTGGCCTATGCACGTTTGGCACCCAACCCCACGGAGGATGGTAGCCGCGAGTGTATGTGACAGCTGCACCGGTCTCTGTAATCCACCACGTCCGGGTTGGACTCAGCAGGGTCTTAATTATAGCGGATGGATCCCCAGGGTGAACTAGCAGCATCGGTTGCCCTGGCACTTCCGTGCCCCGAAACGACATGACTTGTATGTGTATGAGCTTAACTAGAGTAAATAACCTTTGTAGATTTGACTGCTAGAAAAGTAAATACTAGATAAACATACAGGTAGCCTTAACTCTATCTCGTTGCTCTCCCAAATGTATACTACGTTTTTATTTTATTACCTTGGATTTGAGGATGTGTGTGCCACCCATATATATCATGCCTATCTTACCCCCGTCTCAAGTATAGTTGATACATTATTTCTTTCTCCAAATTATCCAATGCATAGCTATTATTCAGCTTTCTTTTGCTCTACTTCCCTGCGGAAATATAAATACGATAACCCTGGAATACTCCAAGGTGAAATGCTACAATGGTGATCCGTGCGCTTGCGGAATTAATGAATTTAATTTTAACGCATAAGAACCGCCAACAATCACCATATCTAGTCTTGCTAGCTTCACGCCTAAAGTACGTTTGGGAGAAATTGTTGACACACCGATTCACCCCCCCCCTCTCGGTGCCCTTGATCCTTTCAAGTGGTATCAGAGCCTCGTTGCTCAAATAGGGCTTAACCGCCTTGAGTAAGGATGCCGAGAGGAAGTGAAAAGGGACCACCCCCATTCGATGGGACCGACTATGCCTATTGGAAAGCTCGCATGCAAGCTTACCTCGAGGCTCTCGATCCTCTCGCATGGGACGTGGTAAGTTCCGGTGTCTCTCTAAGGACTCCCATTGGTACTCTTGATGTGAATCTCGCAAAGGCAAATGCTAAAGCTAAAAATGCCTTGTTTGAAGCTATCACTAAAGAGGTCTTTGCTCGAGTCAAGTCCGCGGGTACCGCTCATGAAGTATGGACACAAATTCAACAAATTCATGAGGGTTCCACGGACGTGAAAGAGGAAAGATACTATGTGCTAAAGAACAAATATGATGACTTTGCCATGTCTTCAAATGAGCTAATCAATGATACTTACTCTCGCTTGAATGTGCTTGTAGAGGATATCAACTCTCTCGGTGTGAAGGACAAGATTGATGATGGTGACCTTGTGCGGAAGATCATGAGGATTCTCCCAAGGGAGAAATATGGAGCACTCATCACATGCCTCTTCAACACCGACATGCGAGACCTCACCACCCACAAGCTACTTGGGAAGATCACCGCCTTCGAGAGCTACAACCTCGACAAGAAGCTTGATGAGAAGCCCTCCAAGAATCTTGCTTTTGCATCCGAGGGGTCAAGCAAGAAGATGAAGAAGGTGGTGACTCAAGATTCAAGTGATGAAGAGCTTGAAGAAGACGTTGAAGACTTGTTGCAACTTCATCCCAATGATCTAGCACTCCTCATGAAGAGAAGCAACTTCTTCAAGAGAAGGTTCATCAACAAGAAAGATGCTGAGTGCTACAATTGTGGGGAGAAGGGTCACTTTGCCAAGGAATGCCCGAAGCCAATCAAGAAGAGCAAGAAGAAGACTCAAGAGTCAAGCGATGATGAAGAAGAAGACCCTAGAAGCAAGTACAAGACAAGGAAGAGGTTTGTCAAGAAGGAAAGCTCTAGAGGCAAAGACAAGAGAAGATCATCTCGCAAGGGACTCTTTGTTGGAGAGTGGGTCACGGATGATGATAGTGAAGAAGAAGAAAGTGATGACTCATCCTCCAAGGGAAAGAAGATGGCCGGCATAGCTCTCACCAACATCTCCAAGACTCTACCTCCACCACCTACTTGCTTGATGGCCAAAGATAATGATAGTAGTGAAGATGAGAAGAGCGAGTCCGATGAAGAGTTTGGTGAGGAGGATAAGCCCACATATGAGGAACTCTTGGATAGCATTCTCCTAACCGGCAAGATGATCAAGAAGAGGGACAAGACCATTGCTCGGTTGGAGAAGGAACATGAAGTGGCCGCTTTCCGAGTTCGTCAACTTGAGGGTGAACTTAGGGACTTATCCATCTCTCACAAGGCTCTTGATGAGGACTATGACAAGCTTGAGGAAGACCACATGAAGCTCAAGGAGAAGTCCAAGTTACTAGAGGATGAGATCAAGCACCTTTCCACTTCGCTCATAACCTTGGATGAAAGCTATGACAAGCTCAAGGTTGATCACAAGAGGCTCAACGGCAAGTTCAAGGTTCTTGAGGAAGAACATCAATCCCTCCTCGAAAAGTTTAACACTTCTTCTTCTAGTTCATCTATTTCCGATTCTTCATATATTACTTGTGATGGACTAACTCCCTCTCTTGAGAGCATCTCTCTTGATGAGAAAATCTTGAAGGAATATCATCAACTCAAGGAGGAGAGAGCTTCGGTGATGGACGGCTTCGAGAGGCTCACAAGGGGAAGGACCATTCATAAGGAGATACTTGGTCGGAACCTTGTGAACAACCCCGGGCACAAGGGACTCGGCTCCTACCCCTCCGCCATCAACCTCATCGGCAAGGACGAGGACATTCCACCTTGGGTAGTTCCCCTCATGGCGGACGACTACTATTGTGAGAAGTGTTGCCGTGACGGGCACACTAGCAAGAATTGTCCCAAGGTGAGAAGTTCCAAAGTTTTGCCTAACGCTAACTTGTTCCATGGAAATACACACTACAAGCTCTTTAGGGACAAGAAAGGAAAGGTGAAGGCAAAGGCTCTTGGATCATCCGACAAGAGGAGGATGATGAGGAAGATTTGGGTGCCCAAATGCATAGTTGACCTTGAGAGGCCAACCAAGTGCGAGTGGGCTCCCAAGACCAAGACCTAGAAGGGTGATGGTGGTGGACCGTGCGCCGAAATGTCAACTCATGAACGTCCACCACAAGCTTCGAGTGCTTCATCGACAAATCTACTCTTCAAGGAGGTAACTTGTATCATAGTAGTTTCTTTTCTTGCATTGCTTGCATGGTAGCTAGGTGCTCCTTTGTGAACTAGTATGTTTGCATTCATGCATATGTTAATAACTAAAAAGAAAAGAACATAAAAATTAGTTCAAGGTCTAACTTTCTCAAGATAGCTATGAGCATGGGGGATGCTTGAGTTGGTGGACCGATGGACTCAAGGCAAGGTTTGGCTCATAGTGAGTAAGCTTGAGAGAGGCTCAAACTTGACCTTGAGTAGGTTTCCTTTATGCGTTGTCTTAACTTTGCTTGCATATCACATGGCATGTTTAAATTCCCCTTGCATTTGTATGATATGCTTGTCTCATGCATTGCATATAGGAAATCACAAAGGAGTGGTCACACTATGAGGAAGTGCTTCATTCGCAATATGATTCCACATCTCATAGAAGTGTGACTAAAGAAAAGAATTGTGCTTCATGCCCATTGAGTCTTGCTAAATGATCCTCAAGGTTAAATCTACTTGCACGGATCATAGGCAAATGGCTCATACATACCCCTCCTTTGGTTTTATCTCTTTTGGTTCTTATTTGGTTGCATCTTATTTGCCGATTGAAAAATTACTATAAGCCTATGCGCAACCTATATTGGTCTATTTTCAAAGGAGTGTTTGAGAGTTCCCCTTCTAGTCCATGTTTGGTGTTTATTTGGTTTTTGTGCGAGAAACTTGGACTTAGAAGGAAATTCCTTGAAAATCAGCTTTTCTGGACTGGACCGTACAATACGGTCATAGGGACCGTACAATACGGTGTGCTTTTGCACGAGATCCTTAAAACCTGAGGCAGAATAGAGACCGGACAATACGGTCCTGAAGACCGTACAATACGGTCTCTATAGAGCAACTGTCAGGGTTAAAGGAGACCGTACGATACGGTCTTGAAGACCGTACAATACGGTCTGGTTGAGTTCATCGCGAAAATGATTCCAATCTCATCCGTTGATTCCGATTTGGATCAATCTGGGCCGTCCGTTCAAATTCGACCTAATCTAACTGACCGTTCCGGGTTACTGTGCTTCCCTTTCACTATCACCGCCGCCGTTCACCGCGTTTCGCCGCTCCCGCCACCACCTCTCACCTTCGTGCGCGCCGTACGCCTCGCCACCGCCGTCGCCCTCGCCGCCGACGAGCTCCACTGCAGCTCCACCGCAGCCGCGCGCCTCCACCTGCTCCACCATCGCCCTCGCTCAACCCTAACTTCACCGCGCCGCCTCACCACCGCGCCGCCGTTTCTCCTCCACCGCCACTCGCCCGCGCGCCGCCTCACCGAGGACGACGACCTCGCCGTCGACGTTCTCCAGGGCAAGGAGCTCCACCTTCACCGCGCGTGACCACGAGCTGCTGCTGCTCTTCCCCCTCGCGCGCGATTGCTCCTCCCCGGCGCCTCACCAGACCAAGCACCACCACCTCGACGATCGGCGTCGATTGACTGCTCTGGTGAGCGACTGATACCCATGGATTGCACAGTAGCCTCGATCGGATTCCATCTCTAGGGTTTGAGCCAATCCTCCTTCATCGATTAAAATCCCTAGAAAATCATCCAAAAATCGAACCTTTATTGCGAAATCGATATGCATTGCTGACTATTGCTTCGCAATTTAGGTCGTTTACCTACCATTGTCATAGTGTTCGAGTATTGCACTGCATTTATCTATGACATGTTGGTAGTCGTTCACTATTGTGTCGATTTTTTTTTAATTCCATACCATACACTAGCTCGACACTTAGTACTATCCTCGATTAGTGGTACATTGAGTCTAGTGCATATGATCTATGTACACTAGTTGATCTCCACCCATAATCGGCAATGCCGTAGTTCCCTCTTGCATATTTGCCGGCATTGTGTCCTTTACCTCTGCGCTAGGACTTCATCTAGATTTACGCGCTTACCTACGATTCTTGCTTGTAGATTATAGTAGGTTATTCTATACTCATATACCCTGTCTATTCCTATCGTGCAGTGGCAGTTGTCAGCAGGCAGTGGGCAGTTGACAGCAGAGCAGAGACAGTGGACGGATTGAGGGCCAAGCCCTTAGTCCTATCTTTGGCAGTCAGCCGTCAGTGGACGGGTTGGTGAGCCAAGCTCACTCGCCCTATCTTGTCTGCAGCCCAGTCAGCAGCTATGGCAGGTTCTGGCAGAGGCAGAGGCAGAGGCAGAAGTGACCGTGATAAGGGCAAGGCCAAGGCTCCAGATCCACAGCCGAAGAGGAAGAAGCAGAGGACAGGTGACCCGGAGTGGGATCAGGCCCTCAGGGCAGCTGAGGTTGACCTACCCACTGGCAGAGACACAGGGTTCCGGATCAGGGACCCACCTGCTGGAGGACAGGGGGAGACTCCTAGGAGGTCTTCCAGGGCTAGAGCCACAGTGCAGCGGACTCCGTCCACCCGCGGGGTTGGTACGTCGAGGACCGCGCAGGAGCAGCAGGCTCAGTCAGAGGAGGAGGAGAGCTCTTCCAGCTCCCGTGACGAGGTCACAGAGGGTGACAGGCAGAGGATGGCTGCCAAGTTCTGTGCACTCGACAGGACTGCTTCGCTCAGGGACGTACTTGTTGAGGACGCTCTCAGGCTTCCAGGCCCCGTCCTCAAGAAGTTCAGGAGAGTGTCTGAGGAGGTATGGGTACCTGCCAGGAGGGACCCACAGGCAGGAGGTCGCTTCTGGACCTTACTACAGCAGAGGATAGCAGCTGGACTGAGGAGCAGACTGCGTACTGGTGGAGCTGATAAGCTCTTTGTCACTCACCAGCACTGCAGCATACAGGCTGCTAGCAGAGGTGCCGGGACAGACTTCACTCAGCACTTGTCCTATATCCCGGGCCTCGAGGAGATCATCACCACACAGATGAGATGGGACTACGATATAGTGATGGACTTCTACGCTTCCTTGTGGATTGCTCAGGATCGCTCAGCGATATGGTTCATGCTCAGAGGGCAGCCCCACAGAGTGACTAGGGAGGACCTCGTAGCGGCCCTTGAGACAGTTCAGCACGAGACTAGGGTGTTCCCACTTGCTCACCCAGGGATGGAGCCTCCCCGCAGACCTCTTGGGGGACACCTACCGTCTGATGAGGATATGAGTATTGCTTTCCCTCCACCTCACCCGGAGAACTACAGCCGAGCTCACACCAGACTTACTCACGAGGGCAGAGTTCTCAGGAGCATTCTTAGCAAGACCATTGTGCCGAGGAGTGGATACAGGGATCAGTTTTCTATACTCTCACAGTGGGTCGTCATGCTGATACTGAGGCACAGAGGTTTTGACCTGGTGGATCTTATTCTGAGCCAGATGGAGGACGTTATTGCAGAGAGCATAGCTGCTAGACACTTAGCCTTCGCTCCACTGATTTGCTATATTCTGAGGAGGCTACAGTTGTTGTCTCAGGAGGACTATGATGAGTTGCCCAAGAAGACTACAGCGTACACTCCTTTACCTGCCTCCGACAGACGGGTTGCTACCCGGGAGTCAGCTTCACAGGAGAGTTCTTCACAGGGCCTAGGTGACACAGCTACCGAGACAGAGCAGCACATACAGACTGGTAGCCAGATGGAGTCCATTCCTGAGGACGTGACTCCGGACTCTAGAGCAGGACCTTCAGGCTCAGCTACAGCTCCAGCTCAGACAGATTCAGTACTACGTGCAGAGCTTGCAGCTATCCGTAGAGAGCTCCAGAGTCAGAGAGAGGATAGGGAGAGGGATCGACAGATGTTGGACAGTGTCGTACTCACTCAGAGGGAGATGGCTTCTGGCATGTCTTCGCTGTTCACAGGCTTTGATGCGATTGCTCAGACTCTTCGCCTCTTTGGACAGGCATTGCCAGGCCTCCCGTCGTTCGCTCCTATCACTTTCCCAGGTGTGCTGCCACCAGATACAGTACAGTTTCAGCAGCTACAGCAGCAGCAGCACCAGTTTGCCCAGGCACAGGCAGGACAGTCAGCCAGCCAGGGACAGTATTTCAGTTCCTTACTCACGGCCCCCATCTCACCTTCTGGTGCACCTACGGTGGGGCCGTCGTCGTCCACGTTTGCTGGTTTGGCAGGAGAGGCAGGACCTTCACACCAGTACCGTTCTTCACCAGGCCTCTCCATGACTCCGTCAGCCCTTCTAGCTTCTACAGCTCCGAGCTTCTCACCGCTTCAGCTGACGAGTCCTTTCTTCGTGTCACCATTGCCTGCTCGCACACTTGACTTTGACACAGTAGCACAGACCACCTCAGTACAGACAGACTCAGTTCTTACAGCTTCACAGGCAGAGGTCGTGACTACTACACCTGAGACAGCAGCAGTGGATCTCACAGACTTCGGGTACACCCGTGAGGAGGTAGATGAGGCTCTCGCTACAGCACAAGACTCACCTTCCAGGGCAGCCTCACCTACTGGCAGTTTCTCCTGGACCCCCAGTCGCTCACCCACTCCTTCAGTCCACTCAGCGTCAGACTCAGAGACAGTTGAGTACGCGACGCAGCTTGAGCAGACTCTTCTACAGACAGACTCTCCTGGGTTTGCCTACAGACAGCTTGTGCCGTACACTCCACTCTTCCAGCAGCAGGAGTCTTTGGGGATGCCGCGGACTTGGACTTGGACACCTCCAGTGCCGCCTTCTCAGCAGCAGCAGGACAGTGCTCAGCCTACCAGCTCTTCAGCACCTGCTGCCACTGCACCTCCTCCAGCCTCCGACGCGTAGGACAGCTATTTTTCTCTTTTCCTTCTTTCTCTTTTTGGTCATTGGTGCCAAAGGGGGAGAGAGTTAGAGGGATCCTGTATAGGTCTAGGGGGAGTAGCAGAGTGATCTTGTGTCCAGGGGGAGTGTGAGACAGGGGGAGATCTTTTGGTACTTCATTTGTATATTCTTTTGGTACTTCGTGGTTCTTGTTGAGCTCGATTTGCTTTTGCTTTTGTTTAGCTCATCAAGAATGCACTTGGTTTCATTTACATACACTTGCTCGTTATCTATATATCTTGTATATTGCTCTGTTCCTAATATATTGCATATTGCTCTGAGTTTGTGTATGTTTACCTGGATGCGCTTATTTATATCTATCTTGCTAGGTTTCCTCTTTCTGTGATGATATGTGCACTCACTTGCTTTTGCAGGAATATCTTATAATCTTATCATCACAGAGTTGTGGTCATAGCTCATGCTGTTATTCCATATATATCACCAATGTGCTCTAACTCTATTTTGCAGGTGATACCTTTTGAGCTATGACTACCTTGTTCTCCGTTTTACTTGTTCTTCATGCATACCTAAATCTTCTCGATCACTCTTGCGCTTTACATTCTCTATCTTTTGATATCTTTTGATATATGTTGTCACCAATCACCAAAAAGGGGGAGATTGTAAGCTTCATGACCATTGGAGTTCGGAAACCCCAAAGGTATGAATGTTTTGGTGATTGGGTGACCGTATTGATGTGACTAACATTTCCATGTAGGATATTCAAATGGTCATGTCAATGAAGTGTCGTCTCACATACTCTATCTATCGACGACTTGGTGATTGGTTGCCTCGACAATTCGGATCAAGAACTTGATGGAGTCAAGGTTGAAGATGGATCAAGGCTAAGGACATGATAGACCAAGCAAGTGTTGGCTTGGTAGATGTTAGCTTGAGTCCATAGGAAAAATCGGACTATCAAGAGGGATCGAATTGGTTCTCTTAGCGCACACTAGGTTAGAGATCATATGGATGCATAGTAAGTCTCTCGAGGACTAGGGTGGCTGAAGAGAAGAAGAGGAACCAAGAATGAAGAAGTTGGAAGCAAGGATCAAGAGTGGATCAAGTTTTCAGCTTATCCGGTAGAGACCGGACAGTACGGTCCTAGGGATCGTATGGTACGGTCTTCATTGAAGATCCAGACAGAGAAGTGAAGTCTCGGGATGCTGAGAAAATGAAGACCGGACAATGGGACCGTATGGTACGGTCAAGGAGACCGGACAGTACGGTCATCAGAGGATTTCCAGACAGAGAAGTTGAAGTTTCAGGAAGTGGAAGAAATGAAGACCGGACAATCGACCGGATGGTACGGTCCTAGGGACCGGACAGTACGGTCTTCATTGGAGATGAAGAAGAAGATGGAGATGCGCCTGGAAATAGAGACCGGACAGTACGGTCTGGAAGAGACCGGACAGTACGGTCCTATTGTACGGTCTCTAGTTTCGCAGGGCACTTTTGGGCAACGGCTAGTTTTGGGTTGGTAGCCTATAAATAGTTGGTTGCCTGCCCCTTGAGGGGTCTCTTGGCCATTGTTGGAGTGCAGGAAACTCAGAGGAAGCCAAGAGCAAGGGAGAGAAGCACTTGTGAAGGATTTGGAGTGATCCTTGTGCTTGAGAGAGTAGCAATTGCATCCACTTGTCTCTAGGCTAGTGTGAGCTTGAGAGAGTCACTTCGGTTTGTTACTCTTGGTCTATGGCAAGGCCTAGACCGGTTAGGCGTCGGTGTTGAGCTGTCCAAGGAGATTGTGGAAGCTAACACAAGTTTGTACACGGTCTTGGAGCTTCCCGTGCGAAAGAAGCATCACTAGTGGAGCGCCCTTTGGCACGCATCACGTGCGGAGCCTTACCTCCGGAAGAGTACCCGGGATCGAGCCCGGCAGGACGTGCCCGCGACTTCACTCGGAGGGTGAAGTGTGCTCTAGGAGGGATCGCCATCGAGCGGAGGGACGGGGTCGAGACTCCGGCGGGAGTGACCCAACGTGGAGTAGGGGAAGGCGCCATCCTTCCGAGACCACGGGAAAAATCATGAGCATTCCTATCCTTATCTCCTTTACTTACTAGCATTTACGTTTCCGCATTTACCTTGTGTGCTAGTAGAATTGCATGATAGGTTGTCTCTTTACTACTTGGTAGAATTACTTGTTAGGGTGTTGCTTGTTGCATAGACTAGATTGTGTGCGCGCATCGCTTGCTTTTGTTATCACCATATCTAGTCTTGCTAGCTTCACGCCTAAAGTACGTTTGGGAGAAATTGTTGACACACCGATTCACCCCCCCCCCTCTCGGTGCCCTTGATCCTTTCAGACGGCGAGCTCGTCGTCCCCGGCACGGCAGCGCGCGGCGATTTGCGGTGGAGGCGAAGCGGCGGCGCGGCGCGGTGGTGCTAGGGTTGCAGTGGGGCGTGAGCGTGTGCGCGGTGGAGCGAGCGGCGGCGCGCGGCTGCAGGTGGTGGAGGCGGAGCTCAATAGCGACGGCTGGCTCGACGGCGGCGTACGGCATGCGCACGCGCGGGAAGGCGAGGAGGAGCAGAGGCGCGAACGGCGGCGGTGATTGGGGATGAAGATGCACAGTAACACGCCGAAAATCCCGTTAGGATAGGTTTAGTTTGAATCGACGGTCGGGATCGAACTCATCAGGAATCAACGGATCGGATTGAAAGCAATCTCCCGATGAACTTGACCAGACCGTATGGTACGGTCCTAGAGATCGTACTGTACGGTCTCCTTCTTACCCCTGACAGTCTCTATAGAGACCGTGTGGTACGGTCCTTAAGACCGTATGGTCCGGTCTCCATTCTGCCTCAGGGTTCAAAGGATCTCGTGCAAAAGCACACCGTATGGTACGGTCCCTATGACCGTATGGTACGGTCTGTTCCAAAAAAACAGATTTTCAAGGAATTTCCTTCTAAGTCCAAGTTTCTCACACAAAAACCAAATAAACACCAAACATGGACTAGAAGGGGAACTCTCAAACACTCCTTTGAAAATAGACCAATATAGGTTGCGCATAGGCTTATAGTAATTTTTCAATCAGCAAATAAGAAGCAACCAATAAGAACCAAAAGAGATAAAACTAAAGGAGGGGTATGTATGAGCCCTTTGCCTATGATCTGTGCAAGTAGATTTAACCTTGAGGATCATTTAGCAAGACTCAATGGGCACGAAGCGCAATTCTTTTCTTTTGTCACACTTCTATGAGATATGAGATCATATTGCGAATGAAGCACTTCCTCATAGTGTGACCACTCCTTTGTGATTTCCTATATGCAATGCATGAGACAAGCATATCATACCAATGCAAGGGGAATTTAAACATGCCATGTGATATGCAAGCAAAGTTAAGACAACGCATAAAGGAAACCTACTCAAGGTCAAGTTTGAGCCTCTCTCAAGCTTACTCACTGTGAGCCAAACCTTGCTCTGAGTCCATCGGACCACCAACTCAAGCATACCCCATGCTCATAGCTATCTTGAGAAAGTTAGACCTTGAACTAATTTTTTTGTTCTTTTCTTTTAGTTATTTACATATGCATGGATGCAAACATACTAGTTCACAAAGGAGCACCTAGCTACCATGCAAGCAATGCAAGAAAAGAAACTACTATGATACAAGTTACCTCCTTGAAGAGTAGATATGTCGATGAAGCACTCATTGCTTGTGGTGGACTTTCATGAGTTGACGTTGCGGCATACGGTCCACCACCATCACCCTTCTAGGTCTTGTTCTTGGGAGCCCACTCGCACTTGGTTGGCCTCTCAAGGTCAACAATGCACTTGGGCACCCAAATCCTTCTTGTCTTCCTCCACTTGTCCGGTGATCCAAGAGCTTTTGCCTTCACTTTGCCCCGCTTGTCCCTAAAGAGCTTGTAGTGTGTATTCTCATGGAACAAGTTAGCGTTAGGCAAAACTTTGGAACTTCTCACCTTGGGACAATTCTTGCTAGTGTGCCTGTCACGGCAACACTTCTCACAATAGTAGTCGTCCGCCATGAGAGGTACCACCCAAGGTGGAATGTCATCGTCCTTGCCGATGAGGTTGATGGCGGCGGGGTAGGAGCCGAGTCCCTTGTGCCTGGGGTTGTTCACAAGGTTGCGACCAAGTATCTCCTTATGAATGGTCCTTCCCCTTGTGAGCCTTTCGAAGCCGTCCATCACCGAAGCTCTCTCCTCCTTGAGTTGATGATATTCCTTCAAGATTTTCTCATCAAGAGAGATGCTCTCAAGAGAGGGAGTTAGTCCATCACAAGTAAATATATGAAGAATCGGAAATAGATGAACTAGAAGAAGAAGTGTTACTCTTTTCGAGGTTGGATTGATGCTCTTCCTCAAGAACCTTGAACTTGTCGTTGAGCCTCTTGTGATCAACCTTGAGCTTGTCATAGCTCTCATCCAAGGTTATGAGAGAAGTAGAAAGGTGCTTGAGCTCATCCTCTAGTAACTTGGACTTCTCCTTGAGCTTTATGTGGTCCTCTTCAAGCTTGTCATAGTCCACATCTAGAGCCTTGTGTGAGATGGATAAGTCCCTAAGTTCATCTTCAAGTTGACGAACTCGGAAAGCGGCCACTTCATGTTCCTTCTCCAACCTAGCAATGGTCTTGTCCTTTTTCTTGAGCATCTTGCCGGTTAGGAGAATGCTATCCAAGAGTTCCTCATAAGTGGGCTTATCCTCCTCACCAAACTCTTCCTCGGACTCGCTCTTCTCATCCTCGTCACTACTATCATCATCTTTGGCCATCAAGCAAGTAGGTGGTGGAGGTGGAGTCTCGGACATGTTTGTGAGAGCTATGCCGGCCATTTTCTTGCCCTTGGAGGATGAGTCATCACTTTCTTCTTCATCACTATCATCATCCGTGACCCACTCTCCAACAAAGAGACCCTTGCGAGATGATCTTCTCTTGTCTTTGCTTGTCTTGTACTTGCTTCTAGGGTCTTCTTCTTCATCATCGCTTGACTCTTGAGTCTTCTTCTTGCTCTTCTTGATTGACTTTGGGCATTCCTTGGCAAAGTGACCTTTCTCCCCACAATTGTAGCACTCGGCATTCCTTGTTGATGAACCTTCTCTTGAAGAAGGTGCTTTTCTTCATGAGGAGTGTTAGGTCATTGGGATGGATTTGCAACAAGTCTTCATCATCTTCTTCAAGCTCTTCATCACTTGAATCTTGAGTCACCACCTTCTTCATCTTCTACTTGCTTGACCCCTCGGATGAAAAAGCAAGATTCTTGGAGGGCTTCTCATCAAGCTTCTTGTCAAGGTTGTAGCTCTCGAAGGCGGTGATCTTCCCAAGTAGCTTGTGGGTGGTGAGGTCTCGCATGTCGGTGTTGAAGAGACATGTGATGAGTGCTCCATACTTCTCCCTTGGGAGAATCCTCATGATCTTCCGCACAAGGTCACCATCATCTATCTTGTCCTTCACACCGAGAGAGTTGATATCCTCTACAAGCACATTCAAGCGAGAGTAAGTATCATTGATTAGCTCATTTGAAGACATGGTAAAGGCATCATATTTATCCTTAAGGACATAGTATCTTTCCTCTTTGACATCCGAGGAACCCTCATGAACTTGTTGAATTTGAGTCCACACTTCATGAGCGGTACCCACGGACTTGACTCGAGCAAAGACCTCTTTAGTGATTGCTTCAAACAAGGCATTTTTAGCTTTAGCATTTGCCTTTGCGAGGTTCACATCAAGAGTACCAATGGGAGTTCTTAGAGAGACACCGGAACTTGTTACCTCCCATGCGAGGGGATCGAGAGCCTCGAGGTAAGCTTGCATGCGAGCTTTCCAATAGGCATAGTCGGTCCCATCGAACGGGGGCGGTCCACTTCCTCCCAGCATCCTTACTCAAGGCGGTTAAGCCCTATTTGAGCAACGAGGCTCTGATACCACTTGAAAGGATCAAGGGCACCGAGAGGGGAGGGGGGGTGAATCGGTGGCTCAATAATTTCTCCCAAACGTACTTAAGGCGTGAAGCTAGCAAGACTAGATATGGTGACAACAAGAAGCTAGCGATGCGCGCACACAATCTAGTCTAGCAACAAGCAACACCCTAACAAGCAAATCTACCAAGTAGTAAAGAGACAACCTATCATGCAATTCTACTAGCACATAAGTAAATGCGAAAGCGTAAATGCTAGTAAGTAAAGGAGATAGAGATAGGAATGCTCATGATTTTTTCCGTGGTCTCGGAAGGATGGCGCCTTCCTCTACTCCACGTTGGGTCACTCCCGTCGGAGTCTCGACCCCGTCCCTCTGCTCGAAGGTGATCCCTTCTATAGCACACTTCACCCTCCGAGTGAAGTCACGGGCACGTCCCGCCGGGCTCTCTCCCGGGTACTCATCCGGAGGTAAGGCTCCGCACTTGATGCGTGCCAAAGGGCGCTCCACTAGTGATGCTTCTTTCGCACGGGAAGCTCCAAGACCGTGTACAAACTTGTGTCAGCTTCCCCAATCTCCTTGGACAGCTCAACACCGACGCCTAACCGGTCTAGGCCTTGCCATAGACCAAGAGTAACAAACCGAAGTGACTCTCTCAAGCTCACACTAGCCTAGAGATCAAGTGGATGCAATTGCTACTTTCTCAAGCACTAGGATCACTCCAAATCCTTCACAAGTGCTTCTCTCCCTTGCCCTTGGCTTCCTCTGAGTTTCCTGCACTCCAACAATGGCCAAGAGACCCCTCAAGGGGCGAGCAACCAACTATTTATAGGCTACCAACCCAAAACTAGCCGTTGCCCAAAAGTACCTAGGAAATATAGGGACCGTACCATTGACCGTACCATCCGGTCTCCATTAGACCGTACGGTCCGGTCTCTATTTCCTGGAGCTTCTCCATTTTCTTCTTCTCTGTCTGATCTTCTCCAATGAAGAACGTACCATACGGTCCCTAGGACCGTACCGTCCGATCAATAGTCCGGTCTTCATTTCTTCCACTTCCAGAAACTTCAGCTTCTCTGTCTGGAAATCCACTGATGACCGTACCATACGGTCTCATGACCGTACCGTCCGGTCAATGCTACGGTCTTCATTTTCTGAGGATCCCGAAACTTCACCTCTCTGTCTGGATCTTCAATGAAGACCATACCATACGGTCCCTAGGACCGTACTGTCCGGTCTCTTCTGCATAAGCTGAAAACTTTGATCCACTCTTGATCCTTGCTTCCAACTTCTCTATTCTTGGTTCCTCTTCTTCTCTTCAGCCACCCTAGCCCTCAAGAGACTCACAATGCATCCATATGATCTCTAACCTAGTGCACTCTAAGAGAACCAATTCGATCCCTCTTGATAGTCCGGTTTTTCCTATGGACTCAAGCTAGCATCTATACCAAGCCAACACTTGCTTGGTCTATCATGTCCTTAGCCTTGATCCATCTTCAACATTGACTCCATCAAGTTCTCGATTCAAATTGTCGAGGCAACCAATCACCAAGTCATCGATAAAGATAGAGTATGTGAGACGACGCTTCATTGACATGACCATTTGAATATCCTACATGGAAATGTTAGTCACATCAATATGGTCACCCAATCACCAAAACATTCATACCTTTGGGGTTTTCGAACTCCAATGGTCATGAAGCTTACACCCGTGACTTCACTCGAGGAGTGAAGCGTGCTCTTGGGGACATCACCGGCTTGAAGAGTGGAGTGTGCTCTAGAGGGGATCGCCACCGAGCGGAGGGACAGGGTCGAGACTCCGGCGGGAGTGACCCAACGTGGACTAGGAGAAGGCGCCATCCTTCCGATACCACGGGAAAAATCGATCAATCTCTTACTCTTACTCTCTACTACTTTCAATTATTATCTTGTTTATCATCTATGCTTGTAGTAGACCTTGTGCTTATCATATGATTGCTTAGCGATTGTTTTCGTGTGCTAGCTCCTCGTTATCTCTAGTGATATGTGCTATGCTTGTTATTCATGTGTACTTACTTGTTCATAGCTTCACGCTATTGCTTGACACCATCTAGTGATCTTGTTATGCTTATGTTGTATCTATCTTGTTATCATGATCACTAGCTTGAGCTTCCCCATATGTTACTTATGTGCATGCTAGTTTGCTTGTCTATCTATCATATACACTTGCATGTGTAGGACCTATATGAGCTTCCGTATGTGTTACCCATATGCCTGCTAGATTGCTTGATTGTCTTTACCTTATACACTAGCATGCGTAGGACTTGTTGAGCTTATTGTTATATACTTGGTTGTTCTTATATTCTCACGTATACCTTGCTCCTAGCATGTACAAGTCCTAGCACATGGTTATCCTTGCTTGATCACTATCACAGTGCACATGTACTATCTAGTTATGTATCCTTTACTTATGCAAATAAAAAGAGTAGCTAGAAGTGCAAAAAGTTTTAGTTTATGGTGTGCCCGATTCACCCCCCCTCTCGGTCACACGACCCTTACAAAGGCCAAAGACCACCGAGGCAGGTCGGCCGACCCCCTATGGCAGCCTCTGTCTTCCATCCTTTGCTCATCCTGCCTCTTAACCCTTCCTTACCTTGCCTTACTATGTTAGGAAATAAATCCTGATTCCATGCGCCAGGAAAGGGGTGAAACCACTATAAATACAACCCATGCGCACCCCTCTCCATTCATCTCTCTATCTTCTCCCTTTGAAAACCTTCGCTTTCACCACCATGAATAAGATCCTCGGAGCAACACATCTCTTCTACAGCAAGAATGAAGGCTCTGTAGAAGTGGAGCTCCGCCTCCCAAACAAGGAAGAAGATCCCTTCATCGGGCTCACCGATGAAGATATCTCAAGGGAGCTGGACAAGGTCTACGCCAAAGTCCAAATAATAGATGAAAAACTGGCGCAAGCGAGGAAGGAGAAGGCCGAGATCGAACAACTCTTGGATTACATCAATCGGGCCATGGCGCGCCGGAAACCAGGACAGGAGGGGACTAGCCCCTTCAAACTAAAAAAAATAATTTAGGCGCATTTAGTTTGTTTACTCATTCCAAATCGATTAGGTTTATTTCCTCCAACTGTAATGCGCCTATCTATTTAAATTTTAATGGCTAGGCTCCTCGGTGTTGCATACCGGCAGAGCATATTTTGTTTCCATGTTTTTGCCGAATTTAAGGAAACAGGCAAAAAGGCAAATGTGGGGGTGAGACATCGCCAATCAGGAGCAATCGCGCACATATCACCTTGATTCACACGAAGCAACTCAGGATCAGTGGGGCCCAGGCCAGGTCGACCGACCCCACCAGGAAGTCGGCCGACACCTGGTGGACCCCACCAGGCCTCTGCTTCCTCCTGTTACCAGAGTTTGCTACCCACACTCTATTTTTGCCTACTATACCGTCAAGTTCATTCTGATAAGCGAAAAATAAATAAAACTTGACGAAATAAAATTTTGGAAAAATCATGCACCATGAACCTTCCTCTCACATTCATGGGCTTGCACACTTGTTATTTCTCGCTTCATCACCGAACACCTTATCTTTAGGAACCCATGTTTTTCCTAGATAATTGGCAAGTATGACATGTTTTGATGAAATGAACCTTGGCTCAACCTTCAAGTCCTTGGGAATTTTATCTTACAAAAAAATTATAAAACATTATAGCTCTACGCTCCTCTTTTGATACATATTTTCACACCAAAGCCATAGGTTAATCATACTTTACAAACCTTTACACATATGCTGCGTGTCATTTACATTGAGCTTTATCAAAATTTTGTGACACTAGTGAGAAGCCTGTCATACTGTGATGATCAAGATCACATACACTCCACCTCACATGCTAAACTTCTACACCGGAAGTTAAGTAACTCCATCAGTCATTCATCAAAAATAAGTACTCAAAAAAATTCATTTTTACCTTCCTCTTTCAAAAGTATCATCGGAGACATGGCTATGCAAAAAGAAAGAATATACTCTACATATACAAAAGTAGAGCATGAAGAAAAATATCGATGAGAAAAAGAAAGAGAAAGAAAGAAAGATAGCCATGTCCTCATCAAAAATCCAAATAAAAGAGAGAGAAGGAACACAAAAAGAGTACTTTCCACCTCATCATCACCATACACACATGCATATCTTGATCAAGGTTGTATGACTTGCATTCTCCATGGATCCATTCTTTTGATTTAACAATAAATGTGATGCAAGTATGCCTCATTTGATCCCTACCTTGAGCTCCACATACAAGCCTTAGAAGTAGGACAAAAGAGGCAACACAATGCCTTGGTGAGAAAACATACACTATTGAGCCACTTGAGGGAATCATCTGAGGAGCAAAAGCTATGCCCTTTATTTCAAAAATCATTCAAAAAAATCCCAAGTTGCTTGACAGGGGAAGGCAAGGTGACTAGAGTCATGATCATTCCATTTATCAATCATCCAAGGAATACATGCTAGACAACATCAAGTTCACAGGTATAAGGTGTGGCTTGCAATAACTTGCATGTATGTTCTTATTTATGAGGAATAGTTTATCCCACCTTAAGCTCACAACTTTACTCGAGGACGAGCAAAGAGCTAAGTATTGGGGAGTTGTTGACGGTCCTTAAAACATATTTTGACCGTCAAATACCTGCGCTCTTTAATCCTATATCCACCACCAAGAATAGGCATAGGGCTTATTTCCAACAGATTCCACTAGTCTTGGTGTATTTGTGAGTACAGGTGTATTTCATACGAAAATCGGGAAAAGAAAGCACAAACTATAGACTTCACAATCACCGGATTTTCCCTGAATAAAAGATAACTTCCCGAGCCCATAAACAAGAGAAAAAGGCTTCAAGTCCACGTATAGCAAGTGGACCAGGAAGGGAGGCAGCCAGAGAAACAACCTAGAAGAAGGCCAAGCCTAGTGGGGCCCAGCAGGGGCTGACCGACCCCAACACCTAGGTTGGCGGATGCCTGTTGGTGGCCGCACTGGCCCATCCTCTTATGGCGGTTCCCAGCCGACCTCCTAAGGTCGGTTCTGCCTGCAATCAATGGCATCAATGCCAGGAACCACCTCCAATTGCCGACCTTCCAAGCCTATAAATAAAGGGGTACCCCCTCCTCTTCAACACACACAAGAAACACTAGAAAAGAGCACCACTCTCATTCCTCTGGCCAAGTGCCCCTTGTATATTAGTAGAATAGGGGAGAGGGCAGGGGAGAAGAGCGGGGTAGCGCTGATTCATAACACTGCAAATATTGCAAATATTACCGCTAACATTGCTAAATCCGCTATAGGGTTAAATAGCTCCGCTACTTCAGTCGCTAACTCCGCTATATCTGAGTTATAAACTTAAGTACATATGATTTTTGAAACATAAATCATAAGTCAAGCCAAGGTGATGAATTTAGTTGTTCATAATTCACATGGTGTTTGTTTTCTTGGTTAAGTGGATTGTTCTGTCACTAGGAAAGATGGCAAATGCATGTTTGAATGATGACATGCTTCAATGATGGCATGCACCTATGAAGTGTGGGCTGAAATTGTTGAAATCACTATGGTCAAAATTTTGCCATTTTTTTCTAAAATGCTATAGGCAATAGCTTCCACTATAGCTGCGCGATAGCTCTTATAGCTTTTTTGGGAGCACTCCGCTAAATTCTATAGCCCGCTATTTGCGACATTGCCGACAGGTAAGTAGGCGTTTAACACAAGCTCAAGTCTCACAAAGACTCAAGCTTGGGGGGGACCCCAGGTAAGTACCCTTGACCTCTTGAATAAATAATAACTCCTTGTTTCTAATAAATGCTAGAATCTTGGTGAATGCTACACTTAAAGGAAATGATGATCGACTTACATAATTAGCTCCTGAGTGTCGCATTGATGCAACTTCAACTCCAGATATTCGTGTTATTTTCACTTGATCAGGAATATATCACAAGGATTGCTGCATTCTGTGGGTTGCATCGATCACACCGAGTCTAAGCATTGTAAATGTTTCTGAGAGTGAGCACCCCTTATTCCGGTCATAATTCCTTCGCGTGTTTCTTTGAAAATTCTTTCCACTAAAAAGAAAATGTTTGGAAAAATCAACCAAGCATATTTCTTCGTTCACAATATTTTGGTCCATTCATAAAACTCAAGAATATTTTAAAATGTCTTTATGCACCATGGAGTAGTCAAAAAAAAAAAACTCCATGGTTGCAGCTCAAAATAAAAGGCTATATGGTTCTTATCATAAACATCTTGAGCAAAATAAAAAGGACCAGGATTTTCAAAACCTGCTTCCATAAACATGAGTTCATCTTCTCCCTCTCCATCATATCTTTTCCATATGACCGGAATGCAAGGAGTTTCTATGTTTCTTAAGATTTATTCCAAGCTTTACAATACATGCATGACAAATGTGCATTCCTTACCATGCTCCACATAAAAGCCTCATATGGTAGAAGGTAGGAGTGAGTGAAGCTTTGCAGGAATAGCCTCATAGAGGGATAAGGGAATTTTTACCTTGTCTTGCAACACCTAAAAACTCTGGATATACGCCTGCTAGACATGCAATACTTGTCCAAAAGTGCTGTTCTGATCTTCAATGCTATATGACAAGGTGAAAATATAGAAGCCCCATGAATATGCAACACTTGTGAACACTTTATGCTCTCGTAAACTTACCACTATCTAGGGAGTATGTTGTTGCATCTTCATTACCCATGGGGCGCTTCTTATGAAACTCCTAATCCGCCGGTACCCTAAGTTCTGAGTTTGCTCGGGACGAGCGAAGTTTAAGCTTGGGGAGGTTGTTGGCGGTCATTAAACCATGATTTGATTGCCACCATAATGGTAAATAAATTATGTCACCAGGATTCTGTGCATATTAGGTAGGAATAATGCAGTTCCACAAGTTTTGGTGATATTTGGATGCAGGAGGATATTCTGGAGGAAACTGGGCCCATGCCGGGGAAAACACAGGCCAGTCGGCCCCAACCATAGGCCGACCGGCGCCACAAGCTGGCCAAAGGCCTCGGCCTTCCTCCAGTGGGCTGGAAACTGGTCCTAAACACAGAAACCAAGGCCCACACCAGCGGATTGCACCGACGTTCTAGAAGTTGGGCTGTTTGGGCCAAAACTTGGCCCTCACTCTAGATCTGCCGCCCCCACGTTGCCACCGACCTTCGGACCGCCATCAAGGAGTGATCAGGAGCGTCCAGGAGCAAGGCGGTGGCCAACCGCCACAGTGGACGGTCGGCGGGCCACCCTGCATGGCTGGCTGGCCAAACTTGGCGCCCCCGCCACTCTAGCTTTGGGTATAAGTACCCCCATGTCCTGATGAGGCTATAAATACCCCTGGCCGGCAGTGGAGCAACTCGCACCTCATCCAAGTGATCATTTCATTTCTTGTATAGTAGTTACTTTGGGAGTTAGAGTAGAGTAGAGTAGAGTGAGAGCTCTCTTGGGCTTCCGGAAGTTCTTCTCGGAGTTCTAGTATAGTTCATGTATCCTAACTCTAGTAGTATTATTCTTTTTATATTTATATATTTATTTTTGTCTTTATTTATACCTCTTAATATTTCTTTTCTATTTAGTTTATTTATTCGGCTAAGTAAGTGCTTGTAGAAGTCTTGTTGTGGGATTCGTGATTATGTCTAAAGAGTATGAGAGAGTGCCTCCGTCGGAGATGGCGTCCGCGATTCATGATTATGTCTATTCTTAGATAGGACTGCTCCGTTGATCAAGGTAGTTCCTCTAGGCGGGTTGTAAGCGTGGCGCTTAGAGCTTGGCCTTTGTACGTTTGGCACCCAACCCCACGGAGGATGATAGCCGCGAGTACGTGTGACTGGCGTACCTGTCTCTGTAATCCACCATGTCCGGATTAGACAGGCAAGGTTCTCAATAGCTGTTGGATTCACAAGGTGAACTAGCAGGATCGGTTCATTAGCCTTGGCACAATCGGGCTCGGAAACGACTTGACTTGTATGTGTGTGAGCGTAGCTAGAATAGATAACCTTTGTAGAATTGACTGCTAGGAAGAGTAAATGTAAGATAAACATATAGGAAACGTTAACTCTATCTCGTTGTTCTCCCAAATGTATACTACTTGTGTCTTATCTATTTAGGGTTACTTGATGAGTGCCACTCATATAATCATGCAACCTTACCCCATCTCAAGTATAATTGATTGTTATTTGTACAATAAGTACAATACTTTATTATTATTCACCTTCATTCTACTCTACTTCCCTGCGGAAATATAAATACAATAACAATACTCCAAGGTGAAATGCTACAATGGAGTTCCGTGCGCTTGCGGAATTAATGAAATTCAATTACACGCATAAGAACCACCAATAAGGTACAGCTCGGGAAACAATTTCCTTGGTGGATCCGGAGGGCATGTCGTCAGATGGTACAACGGTCTCCCAAGTCGTTGGTTGCGTGGGAGCACGAGCGGCTTGCGTCGCCTTATGAGATGCGGGGCGGGCAAGCACGACGATGCTCCTCTTGCCGTCATGTAGGCTCGCTGTGAGTGAGAAAGAGGGTGGCGGACGACAGCCTATTGACTGGCCGCATCGCAAGAGGAATGAGAAGGCGCGTCCGTGCGATGAAGACGAAAAGATGTAAGGACGCCTAACCACAGGGCATGTCTATCTAGATGGACTTGTATAGTGATATTAGCGACGGTTACGACTCGGATGCAAGTCAGAAGAGTTGATCTCACGGAGAAGCAATAGATTTGTTGAAATCAGTTTCAGTGGACAATATTGACTCCTCAACGAGGATATCAAAAGGCATCAAGAATAAGACTCTTGCAGGGAGTACGAAGAAGGATATACAAGCGTTCCCTTCAGTGGTAAGCTACCACTACAACAAATATGACTTTCTATGACATTTTCCTGATGACAACATATCGTTATGTCATAAAGCTTGTTAGGTTTATGACATTTTTGAGGAAATAGGGTGTTTTATTATGCCTCTATATGATGCCTGCTTGTGCTCTGTTAGTAGTTGTTGAGTCATAGTGTAAAGTTTCAGTTAGCGTTTGTTTCAATTTCAGTTAGTTCTGTTAGCGAGTTAATTGCCTCAATTTGCCAACAACCATGTGTTATTTTATACAAAGTCATCAAATCCAGTTAAAAGACAAATGTATGGTGCTGATATGTTCTCAACTTATTCTGCTCACCATTTTGTCTGCCATTTTATTGTTTCAAACTAACATTCATAGTAACTTGTTTCAAACCACCTCCTCATCTGTTAATTGCCATTTATGTTAATTAGCCTGATCCCTGATCAGATTTTTGCCTTCAACTTCAAGAGTCCAGAGGTATATGTAAGTCTCTGCTTCATCAACATCTTTGTGAATGCTGGCCACTTGCATCATGTCATCTGCCAACTGTCCCAATATCGTGGCTGATCCTAGGTACTACTTGCTGCCTCATAGCTTCACTCCCTGCCATCCTATTCAGGTGTTGAGTGATACTCCTTGTGGGGAATTATAGAATATAGCACGACTCAACTGTTGGTGACACAATTACTATTTCTACTGCAGTTTTTCCTTAAGACAGAACAGTTATTCAGTGAAGATAAACCTCTATTACAATCAGAACATATTGAGTTATAGACATATTATTAGTCTACATGTATATGACTCACTTGCACTTCTATTTACCTGCTGCCACCTATTTTGCCATCAAGTTAGACTGAAACTACCACATTTTACAATCTGTTTAGTTCTACATTAGCATGGATTCGTTGAAATTGTGCACCTTCTTTAGATGACACTTTATTTTACGTGTACCTCATCCTCTATGCTTCATCATAAAGTATTAGCATTATTTATAGTGATGTATTCATACATAATCTTCAACGTTGAGAAGCATTGTTCATTTTCAACGTTGAGAAGCACACGCAAACATGAAAATGAATCATTAGCTTCTTAATATCTATTTATTTCTGTTCATGGGATATCAAAGCACATTGAACGCATACTTTGTTGCAGGTTCCTTATTGTGCCTGGGCGATTGGAAGTTTGATACTTCTGTGAAGAAGTGACCTTGACCTGTATCAGCAGTTATATTTTGGGGAGTAGGAAGGCTCAGTTAGGGATGGTAATCTAGTGCATCCTCTGTAATCCTCTAATTTTCCCCTGTAATGATAGATGGTTGTGGTCTTTTGTTGGGTATGTTTGGCACTATACTGTGAATGTTTTGATTGTTGTACCATTGATTTGGTCATTAGTATTGTGAACAATTTGATTCTGTTGGGCCAAAAGTATTGCAGCCTTGGTGGAACGAATGTTAAAAAGCCTGCGAAACAAGTGGGCCGAATGTTAAATGGCATGTTAGTAAAATGGGCCGAAAGATAAAAAGCTTGGGAAATTAGTGGGCCGAAAGTAAAATGGCTTGCTGATTAATTGGGTCGAAAGTAAAAAGGCCCGCGAAATTAATGGGCAAAGTAAAAAGGCCTGCGAAATTAGTGGACCGAAAGTAAAAAGACCCGCGAAATTAGTGGGTCGAAAGTTAAAAGGCCCGCGAAATTAATGGGCCGAAAATAAAAAGCCTCCGAAATTAATGGGCCGAAAGTAAAAAGGTCCGCGAAGTTAATGGGCCGAAAGTAAAAAGGCCCGTGAAGTTAATGGGCCAAAAACCAGCCAGGTCCGGTCCAATAGGTAATGACAAAAATCGCAATTGTCATGCAACTCTATGATATATTTATGAGTGTCATGAACTGATTGTGACATTTTTTGAATTGTCATAAACAGTTATGACATTTCTGCAAAAAGTCATAAAATTATGACAAAAATAGCGAAAATGTCACAGAAGGTATTTAGCTACACACCTTCTATGACTAAGTGATTTTTGTCACTGTGAAGTCATAGAAGGTCAGTTATGACAAAGTTCAAACCTTCTGTGACTAAAATAAAATGTCTTGAAAAGTCAAAATTGTTGTAGTGTACCGTGCTATGAGATAAATTGGAGTAACCTCAATAGTATCTATGTTGTTTATTATTTATGCATTCAAGCTCCCCTTTGGCGGCAAGCTACCACTTCAATAGTTGTCTAATAAAGTAGAGTAATCTTAATAGTATCTCCATTTGTTTATTTTTGTAAGGAGAAAATTGAGTGGTCCAGGAACGAATGATTACAGCTTGATTGGGAAAAACATGTACAGTGAGGACGATATTTTGGTGCCCTTCACGGCCTAAACAGGGTGCTATACACGGTGCAACTACATCTTGCATTTTTGCGATACCATGTAACCGTACGCAATCTTTGGCTCCCGCAGCAACGCGCGAGCATTCAACTAGTTAATTAAGCAAAAAATTAGACTTTGGCTCCCCTCATACGACTAAGTTCACTACACGGTCCCTCTCAAGGTTAATTCCTGGCTTTGCCCCTGCGTGCATCGTAAGACTGGAGGAAAAGAAAGGGTACCAACGTGCTACAGTCTAGACAAGAAGATTCAGGCATACCGGAAAGATCACGATTCTTCCAAGGATAAAGATGAACGGAAGGAGCAGCTGCCGATAATCGGTCTTGTGGATGTTATCGTCTGCACTGGCGATGGACTATATATAGGCGGAGAGGCAACGGTATATAGCTGACACTCAGAATTCGCAAATCAACGTATCCATGTAATCCAACTGCATGACTTGTATATTTGTAATGTATATCATGAATGAAGCTTGTGTATAGCTGACACTCAGAATTCAGAAACTTGTTCTGCATCGATATAAACTACAAAAGCTTGTGTATTTGTAATGTATATCATGAATGAAACATGTGCGTGATTTGAGCAGCTGGTGTAACTTGTATGTGCATACGAATGTCATTGGAGTTGCATGTGTATCTGTAACCATTTTGACTGATTAGAACAGCATGTATATCTGTAACCTTTTCTTCTTTTTTCTGTTTTTAAATTTAGCATAGCAGACACGTTTCAACAAGACGAGTCTTCTATCTTCCAAGATAGCAGATGCGTTTCAACAATCCACGTCTGCTATAGCCGAATTTAGCAGACTCGTATTAGTCTAGACGCGCCTGCTATGTTGTAGTGATTGCAGACACGTTTGAACAATATGCGTCTACTATCTTTCGATCTTTGCAGACGGGGAAATCCGCGCCTGCGATTAGCTCACATCACAGATGCGATTTTGGAGATAAAAAAATTTCGTCTGCGATTAGCCTTAACTCGCGTCTGCGATTAGCCTTTCGTATATAGTGTCGTAAGAATAACAGCATGTGGTGGGCCTACTTTGATGATTGCCTTGCCGAAAGGTGTCGTTCATGTGAATAGCATATTAGCATCTATTTTTTATGCTTTACAAATATGCTCATGTCAGTAGTGTCAATTATTCATGGAATAGTTGTAATCACTACGAGTATTTAGGATTCTGTTAATGAGTCCGTCCAATCTAACTGTCTTTCTGTGACATTTCTATCGGACAAAAGATTCCATACATGCCGTGCTGGTCAGGCTATCAATTATTGATGAAACACAATTCGATTAGGATTGGATAATGCATTTGAGTGAACTAAGTGCGTGTAAAGATTATACTCCTGTCCATACTTTTCCGAAGGGGACCAATGTCCACAGCCCAATAGATGCATCATTTCTTTACTTTTTCCTTTGCTTGTTCAGAACGTTAAGTTTTGTTGCACCCGCCACAAAGTTTACTCCTGTGCGACACAGACAATTTGACTTAATTTTGGGGCATCAATCTGTGAAATAATTTCAAACATATATTCAAAATTTATGTACTGATTGTTTGTTTGTTTGTTTATTCAATCCATTGGGATATGCGTATATTTCAATTTATTAAAAAAAAGCACCAATATTTATTTTTGCATGGACATCAATTTTTTTTCTACCAAATTATCCGTTGTGCCATGTATTATGGCCGTTCTTGGGTATGACCCTTTAAACCAACGAGGTAAGGGCAAATATATAATGAAGGTGTTTAGCGGGTATTCCTTGCGGAGAAATAATTAACCTTTGTTTTTCCATGTGGATTCATGGGATGAGTGATTAGAATTAGCACGTATCAGCATCGATGCTTCAGGTTGTTGTTTCTTTTTCTTAGTGGGCGTGTCCGAATCCAATCAAGTCCAATCAAATGATACGATATATGATTCTGGTATGTAACTGTTGGGTCAAGATCTGAGTCGTTGGCCAGGTATTCCGTTTCCCACTGTATGATTTGTTACCGTTGACTAGTTTCTCAAATGGGATGTTGCCTGATGAATCTACCAGCTTCATGAATTTTTTTGAAACAGTACTGACGCAGACGCTCACCCTTATGAAGGCACACACGCACATCGTACCGCATGAACGCCTCCGAAGGATCAAGCCGGCTGATCTTGTGATTAACAAAGTCACCACAGTTGCCTCGCTGTTAAACGGGACGTCGCCTCCCTCTAAAAGAATAATTCGCCGTAAAAGCGAGCACCCATGCCAAGTATATATAGGACTTGAACCCAGGTGGGCAGGCTCCACAACTTGTGAGCTTACCAGTTGAGCTTCGTCAATTTATTGAATACCCCCTCTTTTTATAATATAACAAAAAACTTTAAATTTGTATATAGACAAAATCTTCATTCGATCCTCCTCCCCAACATGAATACATGATTTACCGCAGCAGTGTCAATATCTGAATAACTCTACTGCTGTACACATGTCTGATATATTTCTCCAGCAAAGGTATCGTTCTACCTGCCATAATAAGATCACAAAAGGCGTTGAAATTGAATCTGAGTATGCACAGCCATTTTCCGGGGGGGGGGGGGGGGGGGGGGGGGGGGGGGTGGTGGTTTGAGGAGAGTATGCATAGGCAGCACGAATGAACCTGAGAGGTAAACCGTCTCGTCACTCGGATAAAAGTTACTAGAGTGATACAGAAATACAGGGCGGTAGGATGAACCATCACCTGCTAAATATAATATACATCACGAAGCAAAGACATTTCAAGAGTAGTCCTGTAAGGGAAGTCTACACAGTAAGAGTTCAGTACGTACAAAGCATCGACCTAGAGTGGAGCGGTTCATATGGAGCTCATGACTTGCATGTGTTGGATTTGATGCCGGACTCGCCTTGCTCGTCATCTTGCTTCAAACATGGCATGGCCCGTGACCATGACTGCCATGCCGGTGGTTCGTGGTGTAAATTGATGACCTTTTGGTTCACCTCCCCATATGTTTAATTTATTTAAATGAACTAGTCTTTCAAAACTTGCACTTATTTTAAAACATTGTGCATTTGAAATCATTTAGGAAAACTAGTTCATTTGAATGAACTAAAGAGGTTCGGAGGTGAACCTAAGCGTCATCAATTTGCACCCCTACCCGTGGTGTTAGCGAACCAGGTGGTACACAACAGTGGCTGCTGCTCCAGCCACAGCGCCTCCGGCTAGGGACCCCAAGACCTTGTTAACCCTACCGTGGCTGGGGTTGCTGCCATAGTAGCCACCCATACCAAGTTGAAGGTACATATGCAATTGGTGTTTCGGAGGGTATGCCCCCTGAGAAGAAAGGTAGCCACCGACACCATGTTGAGGGAACCCATTTGATTGCCGCTGTGGGGGGTATGCGCCATGGGAATATGGAGGTTGATAAGCTTTGCCCTGCTGCGAAGGCTGGCCATCGGAAGGATGGAAGTTGATCGACCCAACTCCATCTCCATTCCCGAAGTTGGAGAAGATGATTTGACCCCCCTTTCCGGCCTCCTTTGCGTGCATATCGTCTCCACGAGCTAGTAGTAGGATCTCTGGCTGAAGAAACAGCAAAGGAACAACCAACTCAAAAAGGCAATCATGGCACCAACCACTACAAAACTCTGTTTTCTTGTCTCGAGAATAAACAGATGGCAATGTCACAGCCAAAGGACCCCCAAAAAGAGTACTGTAGTTGGCATGTGCTCTAAAATGTGATTATACATGCTTGTACTCGAACAACTGCTTGGCCATATACCGTTTATTTCTCTCGTTATGTGGGTTCACAGGGGCACTACAATTTAAAGGCATGTAACATTTATCCGGAGTCATGCCTACGTGCATTCGGCAAGCACGTACTACCTGATCTCCGTCACTCGTGTATGCCAACAGAACTTACATGAGATGTAACGAACCAACAGAACTACAAGAGAAATAGCCACGCAAGCATGCATGCTCACGTACATACTATATAATAAAACATAAATGCCTCATAAACAACTAGCATATCTGACGATATTTGAAACCGAGCAGTGCTACACCAACAAAAAGTTATTAGTTAAATACTATGCGCCGCTGACATGGCCAAACATGGTTGGTTGCATGGTTTTGGATTAGCATAATTTAATGAGACTCTTGCTATAAATTCATTGACACATCAGCATTTTGTAGGATTTTTCACTACTAAAAAAACACCCCTATAGATACACTTTTTTTAGGTGTTAGATACATTTATTTCATTTCTATTGGAATATAGAGACGTTTTTATAAAGCATGAAGGGGGCGTCTCCGCACCAGCCATGTCTTGTGCTTGTAGAAATGTATTTTTGAAAACGTGTCTAGAACAGATAAGATGTTTTGTAGAAACGATATATATATACTCGTTTAGACATCTTCATATGCTTTTGTAGCTACATTTATGTTACGTGTCTACATTTTAGACATGTTTTGTGACATGTCAAATTAAGTTAGACATGATTTCATTGATATGTTTATAATGTATCTATTAATATAGACACACCATATAAAATGTCTAAAAATTCTCATTTAGGAGAGGTGTGTTACCTCTCCTAAATGAGTGGTTTATTCAAGTAATTTGAAGTAGTTGCACATGTGACCTTTTTGTTTCGTGCAATCTCGTTTCCTCTCCCAAACTATTCTGACTAGATATGGACAAGTGTTCTTTTCTACTCATATGTTTGAAGTGTTTTATCGTCTCTAGGATTATTGATAGCATGTTAATCTCTTTAGAGGCTACATACGATGAAAGTGTGTCTAATATGATATTATTTTTACATGTTCTCAATAACGTAATCGAGAAGCTTCTTCGAATGAGGTTAGATACGGTCAAAACGTTCCTAAATGTCATCTCACTTTGAGACATTCTCAATAGCATGTCAAAAATCGTCTTTGAGGGGCTAATATAATGATGGTTGAAAGTGTTTCTAATATCGTATCATTATGAGATGTTATCAAAAATATGTCAAGAAGCGTTCTTACTATGCACACTAACCGTTCCAAGCATGTCTAATATTGTAAAAGTTTAAAATGTTATAAAAAACATGTCTATTTTGTCACCCATGTCAAAGCGTATCTAATAACATGTCACACTGGCACGTTCTCAAAATTGCGTCAAAAAGTGTCTTTAGATCCTGATGTATTGACGCTTACAAAACGTAACTACAAAATTGTGCCTAGAAGGCCTTTTCCGTGTAGTTTTTTGCAGAAACTTTAAGTGACGCATTATTACTCTTTGAAGCTCTTACCGTGCAAAGAAAAAAGAAACAAACTAATGGAAACTAGCGTGCATCAAGCACACTCCAATTGGACAAAATAAATTGAAGCAGCAGCACGATGAAGTTTTAGGCGTGTAGCGCTCCCCCCCCCCCCCCCCCCCCCCCCCCCCCCCCCCCAAAAAAAAAGCTTCACGCACACCTTAATTGTACACAAAAAATTACGTGCAATTAAGCAAAAAATTAGACTTTGGCTCCCCTGATACGACTAAGTTCAGTACACGGTGCCTCTCAAGGTTAATTCCTGGCTTCGCCCCTGCATGCATCGTAAGACTGGAGGAAAAGAAAGGGTACCAACAAGCTACAGTCTACACAAGAAGATTCAGGCATACCGGAAAGACCATCCAAGGATAAAGAACGTAAGGAGCAGCTGCCGATGATCGGTCCTGTGGATGTTATCGTCTGCACTGGCGGTGGACTATATATAGGCGGAGAGGCAACGGTATATAGCTGACACTCAGAATTAACAAATAAACGTATCCATGTAATCCAACTGCATGACTTGTCTCGTATGCGATGATTTGCCTGGCCGCATCTCTGTATTCAATGTGCTTCGGATAGGAGTTAGTATTTGTGTGCAATCGACAAACCCACATCTTACAAGTGTAAAGCCTTTACCGTGTGACAATGTGAATAGAATCACAAATGTGATGCGCGAAAACGAATAAACATGATAAAGACAACGACCTGGGAATTGGGTACTAATATCCTCGAGCCTTGAACAGATTCCAAGAGATGAGAACAAACAACACATCATTACAGAAATAAACAGCCTGTCGATAATATGGGACTCGGGTACCCTCAAGTATCAACAAGGCCGAGTAATCCGGTTATGGGTAGTCGGCTTGGCCCAGTTATACTGGGGTGGCCCAGCAGACTCAAGGTCGGTTTAGTCAGTCAGCCGTTAGATAAATAGTTGTTTTCTTGTACTACAAGGCAATTTAATTATGTTGTAACCGACAGGGACTCTGTCCATATAACCCTGCACCCCAGGCTATATAAGGCGGGCAGGGATCCCATCAGAAACTTGTTCGGTACATACCACACTAGACAAGGTATTACGCATATTGCAGCACGAACCTGGATAATTCTGGCGTTTTGTGTTACCATCGTGTTCTTGGTTCTTGCGCACCCGTATAAATAACATCGAGGGTCCAAAACCTCGACAGTGGCGCACCAGGAAGGGGAAGCGTTTGAATCCACCTCGTTGAACTCGATGGCCAACAGCTTCATCAACAGCTTCACTCCAGGCTACCAGATCACCTTCGGAAGCGACTCCAGCAGCAAGCTCCAGCAGGCCGACTTGGGCACTCAGCGGCCCCGCCAGCCGGCACCCTCATGAGTAGTAATCACAGAAGTCAAGTGATTTGGTTCCTTACCGAGGCATGGACCTGTGCAATTTGTAGCACCAGGAGCCTGTGCGGTGATTAAACTGGACTTTCTCACGGTTGTGTTGGTTTAGAAGACACATTTCCTGCAAAAGGTACATTTATGTGAGATGGAGACCAAAAGGATTTCATAATCTTGTCTTTGGCTCTTTGCGGTATGGACAAGAGGAACGAGGCAGTTTGAAGTCCTGGCATACCTTGTGCTTTGGGCTTGACCACATCGTCACCAGTTTTCCCCATTGCTCGTCAGTCATAGATGACACAGGTGACGTCGTCGTCACTTCATTTGCTAGTACACCATTGTTGGTGGTTCTTATGCATGTGATTATATTTCATTAATTCCGCAAGCGCACGGAACTCTGTTGTAGCATTTCTATTCCAAGGTTATCGTAAATATATTTCCGCAGGGAAGTAGAGCGGTAGGAAGATGAAATAGTAACAAAGTATTGTACTTATTGAATAAATAACATATGTACTTAAGACGGGGGTAAGGTACATATTGATAAGGTGGCACACATCTAACCATCCAAAAAGAAAAAGGTGAAAGAGAAATTATATTGGGAGAACAACGAGATAGAGGCAAAAAAGTTTCCTATATATTTTATCCTATATTTACTATCATAGTATTACATTCTACAAGTGTATTTACTTTAGCTAAGTTCACATACAAACAAGTCAAGTCGTTTCGGGGCACAATGATGCCAAGGCTAATGAACCGATACCGCTAGTTCACCTTGGGAATCTCACTGCTATGTCGAACCCTACCTGTCCAACGCGGGCGTGGTGGATTACAAAGACCGGTGTAGCTGTCACATACACTCGCGGCTACCATCCTCCGTGGGGTTGGATGCCAAACGTGCATAGGCCAAGCTCTAAGAGCCACGCTTACAACCCGCCTAGAGGAACTACTCCTGATCAACGAAGCAGCCCTATCTAAGAATATAGCACAGATTTCACCAAGCGCCGACGCTACTGACGGTGTTTAAATCACCAAACTACTGTCAACGTATCGGTAAATAAAAAGGGAAAATCACCAAAGTTCGGCAATATTTTATTTTTACTAATAAATTTCCACGAGTTTTGGATGATTTATAAGTGCAGGAGCAAAAACACAGGCCGGCCGGCCTCCCTACTTGGGCGGCCGGCCATGACTGTTGGCAGTCCTAAGGCCTAACAGAAATCAATCCGCAAGCGTACGGATACCGGTGTAGCTTTCACCAGGGAGTATTCCAAGGTATCGTATTCCACAGGGAACGCGAAGTGAACTACTACTCAAAATCTAGGCGGAATTACCGTACAAGGGGCACAGTGAGATAGAGATAAATGCAGTAAAGAGTGATAGTCCTCTGGCCAGGTAATCTAATGCAAGGGATTATAAAACTGAGCAAGTTGATAAGGGTCTTTCTCTATCATCTATTTCGGGGCACAGACGTGCCAAAGCAGTAACCCGATAACTAGGTTCAACTACTTTGGGGATCCGCTGCTATTCAGCCTCTGCAGGTATTAACCCGAACGTGGTGGACTACAAAGCCCGGTACGCCTGTCACGTACTCGCGGTTACCACATCATTCCGTGGGGTTAAGGGCAATTCAGGGATAACTCTAAGTATAAACACCACGTTTACACCTATCGTCACTGCTAGCGAGCAAGTAGCGAACAAGCATAAGCTAACCTATGTAGTAAATAAATAAATACTTACTACACACCTGAATCCCATAGATAGATAGAGTAGAATACCTTACTTCACTGCTCAATAAATAACCTCCTTACATGTTACCCGGCCTGGAAGACTAAGGGGACTACTCCCAAGCGGAGCACATACCTGAAGCTTGGAAGAAGAAGAGTTCTGACATCCTCCGGAACTTCCTCTCTTCTCTTGCCTCTCACTCACTCCCTACTTCTAAACTAACTCGACAGAGCTTCGCTTCTGAAAATGTATCTCAACTCAAGTGTGAAGGTGCGAGTTGAAATGGAGCCGGCCACCTCTATTTATAGCCTTCCCAGCAGGTGTGGGTACTTATGCTCGAAGCTGGGACGTCGGTGGCACGAAGGTAGGCCGGCCGGCCACCCTACTAGGCCGGCCGGCCATCCACAGTGGCGGTTGGCCACCGCCTCGCCTGTGGACGCTCCTGATCGCCTCCTGGAGTCGGTCCGAAGGTCGGTTACTTGCTGGGGGCGGCAGAAGTGGAGTAACCGTCAAGTTTAGGCCCAAAAGCCTACTTTCTGGATGTCGGTTTGCTTCCACATGAGGTGGGCCTTCATTTGTGGCGTGGACGACATGTGCAGCCCACTGGAAAAAGATTGGGCTGTTTGGAGAAAAACATAGGCCGGCCGGTCTAGGGTGTAGGCCGGCCGGCGGGCATTTTCCTCCGATTGCCACGAATTTTTGTGGGTCGGCCTCTTATGACGTGCCCAACATGATCCACGGTCTGGCTATGCGGTAGGAGATGTGTTTGAGTGGGTAATAATCTGGTTTTCTCCTATATTTCACCTGCAATCAAATAATTCACCAAAACTCGTGGAAAGTCATTAGTCCATAAAAATATTCATTTTATTCTTGTTTGATGACTTTTTATAAGCTGGTGTTGGCGGTAAAAGTGATCGTTAAGCACTGCCAACATCTCCCCCAGACTTAGATCTTTGCTCGTCCCGAGCAAAAAGGTTGAACCAGGGAAAAGATCATCAAAGAGTTATGGCAAAGTTATTTCGAAAGCTTCTTCAGGCTCACTATGTGGTAGTGGCTAAAAACTCATTGCCTTGAGAAGTTGAGAGATTGAACAGCATGAGTCAAAAGATTCTTCCAAACTCAAAATTCCCCAGGATTCAAAAACAATTCCCCTTCTTGAATATCACAAAATTCAAAACATGAGTCGCTCATGGTGGTGAAAAAGCCTTTCTTCTCTCAAATATATTTCCCTATTTCTAATAAGCTTGAAATTGGAGCTTGGTAGGGAGAGCACAAATCTTTGCAAAATATTGTAAGGTTAAGAAAGAATTCTAATTGGAGCTTGGTAGGGAGAGCACATATCCTCACGTTCAGTCAAAGACGGAATGAATGCAAAATGGGAAGGGAGAGAATGGACTCACACTATGGAAGAATTTTGCTTTATGTATTGCCCCGGCTTTTTTTTTTAACAAAGCCATAGTGCCCTTTTTATTCTGACTTCCGGGAACTCTCTTCTTCATTTTTTTTTTCAATGGAGTTCCCGCGATGTGTGAGGCAACTTTTTGTGGCTCATAATCTTCTTTTGATTTTTTTTTAATGCCTTGGGGGTATTTGAACATAAAAGCAAAAATTCTTTTTGATGGTGGTATGAATGGATTTGCTTGGATTTGATTTAATCCAAACAAATTTCTGGTGGAAACATTCAAGAACACACGCAAAGGAAAATGACTGAACTTTGAGGAGTGCCATATTCTCAAGAGAATTAAATCTTAACCGAACTCAAAGCAAAAGATGGCTTTTGAGGAGTTTTATCCTATTTGGATTTTTGGCTCTAATGGGCTTTTTAAAGAATTTGTGACGACAATCAGAGGAAGAGTTTTGTTTCCCAAGAAAAATCAAGAGAGGACAGAAATCAAGACTCAAGCGTATATCGAATCTCACAACAAAATAGACAAGAGCGTCCTTAAATTATATTTTTGTGAGCAAGAATAATCTTCGAAATAAAATCGCCATAAGAAAATGATGATGAAAAAGTTTTAATTGGTTCGTCTTCGGTAGACGATTATTTCTCCTTACTGAATGAACAGAGCAGAGGGGTTAGGATAATGATATTGGTCAAACCTGGGCCCAATTGGAAGTTGGGTCAGGCCGGCCGGCCTCGGATGTGGGCCGGTCGGTGGGGTTCCTCCTCCGATGCTTCTCTGTTTCATCGTGCTGTCGCGCCATCATGTACCTGATGTATATCCTGCGCACTTCGGGAAAATGTGAGTGTACAAAGGTTGGTTTATGTGGTTGCCCACATAAACCAACATAAATTTTAATAAATTTCTCACATTTATGTCAAAGAGGCCATTTTTTTTATGAGCAAAGTTTTATTGTTGTAAAAGAGAAAGATCTAATAAAAACATGGCTCGGTTAAGGTCGGGGCTAGACCGTAGATGACATTCTTTTTAGCCTTCCACAAATTCGAGGACATCTACTTCCTCAAGTGAAGGCATGGAGCGTTCCGAAAAGGTTTTCAAGCGTTGGCCATTTACTTTGAAGTGATATCCATCATCACTTTGGAGAGTGACGGCCCCGTGTTTAGATGCTTCTACTACGGTATACGGGCCGTCCCATTTACTCCTAAGTTTACCATGGCCAAATAATTTAACGCGAGAATTAAAGAGCAGTACCTTATCTCCTGGCGCGAACTGCTTCTCCCGTAAGCGCTTGTCGTGCCATCTTTTTGTTCTTTCTTTGTATATCTTGGAGCTATGGTACGCCTTTTCCCTCATTTCTTCAAGTTCGGCAATTTGGATTCTCCGCTTGACTTGGGCTTGGTCTAAATCCATATTCCACTTTCGGATTGCCCAGTATGCTTTGAATTCCAATTCGACAGGTAGGTGGCATGTCTTTCCATATACCATTTGGTATGGAGTCATACCGATGGGAGTCTTGTACGCCGTCCTGTAGGCCCAAAAAGTGCTTCGTGAAGTTTCCTTTTCCAGCACTTTCCCATCTCGTTGACGGTCTTTTGGAGAATATTTTTGATTTGTTTATTTGAAGTCTCCGCTTGACCGCTTGTCTGTGGGTGATAAGGGGTTGCTATTCTGTGCTCAATCCCATGCTTATCTAGCATCTTCTTGAAGTCCTTATCAATGAAATGTGAGCCCCCATCACTAATCAAGACCCTTGGGGTGCCGAATCTTGGGAAGATGGTTTCTGTGAGCATTTTTCGTGAATGGATAGAATCAGCATTGCGACATGGTATTGCTTCTACCCATTTCGAAACATAGTCCACGGCCACCAGGATGTACTCATAACCTTCTGAATTTGGGAAAGGTCCCATGAAGTCAATGCCCCAAACATCAAAGATATCAATTTGGAGATTATTTGTAAGGGGCATTGCGTCTCGGGCGTTGATTCCTCCATGTCTCTGGCAGCGAGGACATCTCCGTACATACTCTTTCGTGTCTTCATACATGGTTGGCCAGTAGAATCCACTTTGCCAAACCTTAGCATTAGTACGGTATGCCCCATAGTGACCCCCGTAAGGTGAAGAATGACATCTGTCAATAATTTGCATCGCTTCACAGGCGGGCACACATCTTTGTAGCAAGCCATCAGTGCAAACTCTGTATAAATATGGGTCATCCCAGAGATGAAATTTGCTATCTCTGATGAGCTTCTTCTTATCTTCCCCTGGTGGTACGTAGCCAGCTACTATGTAGTTGACAATGTTAGCATACCACGGGTTTGTACTTGTTACCTTGAGTAACATATCATCTCTCAACTAACCGTTGATGGGTAATCCATCAGGATCTTCATATTGCAAGCGGGAGAGATGATCTGCCACATTGTTTTCTACTCCTTTTCTGTCTCTGATTTCTATGTCAAATTCTTGAAGGAGTAGGATCCATCGGATAAGACGTGGCTTTGCATCTTTGTTGGTTAGAAGGTATTTGAGAGCTGCATGATCAGAATATACTATCACCTTTGCTCCAACCAAGTATGACCTGAATTTGTCAATGGCATAGACCACTGCTAGCAACTCCTTCTCTGTGGTTGCATAATTGAGTTGTGGCCCTGTGAGGGTCTTGCTAGCATAGGCTATGGCATGATGCTTCTATCCTTGGTTTGTCCCAACACTGCCCCAACAGCATAGTCGCTTGCATCGCACATGATTTCAAAGGGGAGATTCCAATCTGGAGGCTGGATTATGCGAGCTGTGATTAATGCTCGCTTGAGTTCATTAAACGCCTCCTTGCATTTGTCATCAAAGATGAATGGTGCATCCTTAGCCAATAGACTGGTGAGAGGTCGGGCCTTCTTGGAGAAGTCTTTGATAAATCTCCTATAAAACCCTGCATGTCCCAAGAAGCTGTGGATCCCTTTTATATTCCTCGGGGGTGGAAGTGACTCTATTACTTCAATCTTTGCTTTGTCAACTTCTATCCCTCTGGCGAAGACCTTGTGTCCTAGGACAATTCCCTCCGTTACCATAAATGGCATTTCTCCCAATTTAGTACCAGGTCTGCTTCCTTGCATTTCTGTAGTACCTTCTCCAAGTTTTGTAAGCATCTATCGAATGTTTCTCCATAGATAGAGAAATCATCCATAAATACCTCCATTACTTTCTCAACGAGGTCTGAGAAGATAGCCACCATGCATCTTTGGAAGGAGACAGGTGCGTTGCATAATCCGAACGACATCCGTTGATATGCAAAAGTGCCATACGGGCATGTGAATGTTGTCTTGTCTTGGTCCTCAGGATGGATAGGGATTTGATGGTATCCTGAATAACCGTCGAGGAAGCAGAAGATGAGTGCTTTGCCAATCGTTCGAGCATTTCATCGATGAAGGAAAGAGGATAATGATCTTTTCTTGTTGCCTTATTCAACTTCCTATAATCGATGCACATTCGCCACCCTGTTGTTGACGGTGTTTAAGTCATTAAATTACCGTCAACATATCGGTAAATAAAAGGGTAAATCACCAAAATTCGGCAATGTTTTATTTATTAATAAAGTTCCACGAGTTTTGGATGATTTATGAGTGCAGGAGTAAATACAGAAGAAATGGGCGCCTGTGGAGGGAAACACAGGCCGGCCGGCCAAATCACAGGCCGGCCGGCCACATCTGGTCCCTGATGCTGTCGATCTTCGACCAGTGGGCTCTGAAGACGTCCAGCACCAAGAATAATTAAAGCCCAAGAGAAGAAATGGCAAACATTCTAGAAGATGGGCTACAATGGGCCTAAACTTGGCCCTTACTCCATTTCTGCCGACCCCAGCAGGAAACCGACTTCGGAACCGACTCCACCAAGCGATCTGGAGCGTCCACAGAAGAGGCGGTCGCGAACCGACACTGTGGACGGCCGGCCGGCCACCCTTCCAGGCCGGCCGGCCGAGCTTAGCGGCGCCGCCTCTCCAGCTTCGGCCAACGGGTTCCCACCGCCATGTACTAGCTATAAATAGGACCCTACGGCCTCAGAAGCAACTCGCACCTCATTGAAGAATCCATTTACTCTTCTTGTTTAGTGTTAGCATTAGTTGGGAGTTAGAGTTAGAGAGTGAGCTTTGCTCAGGGTTCCGGAGCTGTCTTCGGAAGTGTGGTAAAGCTCTCTTTGTATCTTTACTATCTTTTGAATAAATATTATTATGAATATCTTTTCTTATTTATTTAATTCAGTAATCCTTTTAATTTATATTATTGCTCTGAGTAATTACTTCGGAAATATTTCTGTGTTGGATCCACGTCTGTGTGAGGTAGACTTACGTGAGTTGTTAGCTGGTCTATGCGTAAACAATTCATTTAAGTTTACTAAGCATGGGTGGTCTGCCCTGTTAGCTAAGGGTAGATTATTTAGAGTGATTGCTTGTATGGTTCAAGGAATTATTCTAGACGCGAGTTTGCACCCAACCCCACGGAGGATGGTAGCCGCGAGTGTATGTGACAGCTGCACCGGTCTCTGTAATCCACCACGTCCGGGTTGGACCTAGCAGGGTCTTAATTATAGCGGGTGACATCCCCAGAGTATTTAATCTTATTCTGTTGGTTGGGTGGGCCACTTCTGTGCCTCTGTTCTGTTGAGATTATGCCCGGTGGTAGTTCGACCATCAGAACAAGTTTATTACTTTGGCACATCCGTGCCCCGATGCACAGTGACATGACTGTTGTATGATCTTGAGTATATAATTGTAGATTCTTAGATTGCTGAATATAAAATACTTAGGATGGATATATTTTAGGAAACCCTTTTCTCTACTCGTTGCTCTCCCAATCTTTTGCTGATTATTCTTTTTTTGGTTTACTTCATGAGTGCCACCTTTATCAAACTTCCAATGCTTAACGTGATTTAGTTACGATCGATTTAGACAGCACCTTTATGGAATTTTCTACTAGCTTCCCTGTGGAAATTATAAATACGATAACCCTGGAATACTCCATGGTGAAGTGCTACAATGGTGACCCGTGCGCTAGCGGAATAGAAATATTTAGTAGAGCATAAGAACCACCAACACCTGTCACTGTGCGTTGAGGGATCAAATCATTCTTCTCATTCTGCACAACAGTCATCCCTCCTTTCTTCGGCACAACCTGAACTGGACTGACCCACTGACTGTCTTGTACTGGATAAATAATCCCTGCCTTGAGTAGCTTCAAGATTTCTTTCCTTACTACTTCTCCCATGGCATTGTTCAGACGTCGTTGGTGCTCACGAACAGGCTTGTGATCAGGTTCCATTGGGATTCTGTGTGTACAAAACTCTGGACTAATCCCCTTGAGGTCTGCCAGTGAGTAACCTATCACTGATCGATATTTCTCCAGCAAGGTTACTAGCTTCTTCTCTTCTGTAGTGGAGATCTTGTCACTGATGATGACAGGGGTACTTTGATCTCCAAAGAGAATGCTATACTTGAGACCTGGTGGTAGCGGCTTTAACTCGATAGGTGTTGGAGTAGCCTCTTCTTGTTTATTCAACCCAACATACGGAGAATGATCTACATCTTCGGTGAAGAATTGAGTTTGTTCTTCGATGTTGGGTTGTGATGCTTCCAAGAATTCAACAGCAGCTGCTTCCTCAAAGGCTGCGAATTCCTCCATATATTCAGGCGGTGCTTCAGACTTGGTATTGAGTGTGCGTCTGAGGTCAACGGGGAAGCTTTGTTTCCCAATTGGCACATCCAATCCTTCCTGATGGTCTCTTATTTTGGAGAGTACATGGATTGGAGTTCCAATTAGAAGGAAATCCAGGTCGGGTATGTCAACAACGTGGAAGTTCAATGTCATGGTTTGCCCATTTATTTCCATTTCCACATCCCGCAAGACTCCTTCTGCTGGGTAACATTGTTTTCCAAAGATCAACCTTTTTCCTGACGATGATAGGTTGTCTAAGGTAGGCGCATGAAGGTTGGCTACATATCTTGACATGATATTGACTTTAGCCTTCAGATCATATATGGCCTTCCTTCTTGGTGTGCAGTGATGTTTCACAAGAATGACATCAGGGTCTGGATCTAGCTTGATAATTTCCCCTATGCATTCTGCTTCTTGAAGCCAATCCTCACCAAGAACAGCGGATAATTGTTGCAATCTCTCATCCTGTTCTTTTTTATCTTCCCAATCTAGCTCTTCAGGGTCATCCTTGTCAAAGTGACAATCTCTCTCTAGCGGATATGCTCTTGTGTCCCCAAATTAGGTTAAATCAATATCTTCCTCATATGGGACTAGAGGAAGAATTGGTTCAACCTCCTGACGGGTTGGACTTCAGCGAGAGAATGACCACCTTGGAACAACCTAGGATCCGTCGGACAGACATAGAATGGTTCAGGCAATGTCCTTTGATCTGTTGCTGGCTGAGGAATCTCTGGTCGAGGTTGTACAGCATATGCTTTTTCTTCTTGTGGATCAGAGATGATTTGGGATGCACTCGGTGTATTATGCGTTTCTTCCTTAGGTAGCTCAGAAGCAGGCGATTCAGGTACATCCAGATATTTGCGGACCTTCCCGAGAAGGTTGAACCCTTCAGCTGGCGTGTTTTCTGGAAAACTTCCTCCTGATGCAGTATCCAGAAAGGTACGACTGTCAGGAGTGAGTCCCCATTCGAAATGCTGGAGGAGTACTGACGGTGCAAGTCCCAAATCTGGTCCTTCAACAGTGTACAATTGGAAACGCTCCCAGGCTGCTCCTAGTGACTCATTACTGCCCTGCTTGAAGGTAAGGAGCTCCATACGGAGAGCGATAACCTTCGAGACTGGGAAGTAGTTGAGACAGAAGAGTTTTCTGAGAGTGATCCAATCTCCTTTTGCCTTTTCCACATTCAGAGCGTACCAAAGTTCTGCCCTCTTGCTGATTGAAAATGGAAAGAGTTTCCATTTCAGGTTATCCTGTGGGAAACCTTCAGTCGACACTGTGGAGCAGAGCCTTTCGAAGTGCCGCATGTGAGTGTAGGGATTTTCATCATCTTCTCCATAGAAAACAGACTCCCGAACCAGTGATATCAGCTCAGGACGAATCTCATAGCTTTGAGCTGTGATTGTTGCAGATGATGGAGGAGGCTCCAATAATGCTCCTTTCTGAGCAATGGTGTCGTAGATGGAAGATATGTCCATAGTGTAATGATAAAAGAAAAGAAATACAAAAAAGAAAATAAAAACAGAAAAACCTTATACGGGTGATCCTAGACTCGAGTTAGCACAGCTACCGTTCCCCGGCAACGGCGCCAGAAAGCTTGTTGGCAGTCCTAAGGCCTAACAGAAATCAATCCGCAAGCGTACGGATACCGGTGTAGCTTTCACCAGGGAGTATTCCTAGGTATCGTATTCCACAGGGAACGCGAAGTGAACTACTACTCAAAATCTAGGCGGAATTACCGTACAAGGGGCACAGTGAGATAGAGATAAATGCAGTAAAGAGTGATAGTCCTCTGGCCAGGTAATCTAATGCAAGGGATTATAAAACTGAGCAAGTCGATAAGGGTCTTTCTCTATCATCTATTTCAGGGCACAGACGTGCCAAAGCAGTAACCCGATAACTAGGTTCAACTACTTTGGGGATCCGCTGCTATTCAGCCTCTGCAGGTATTAACCCGAACGTGGTGGACTACAAAGCCCGGTACGCCTGTCACATGTACTCGTGGTTACCACATCATTCCGTGGGGTTAAGGGCAATTCAGGGATAACTCTAAGTATAAACACCACGTTTACACCAATCGTCACTGCTAGCGAGCAAGTAGCGAACAAGCATAAGCTAACCTATGTAGTTAATAAATAAATACTTACTACACACCTGAATCCCATAGATAGATAGAGTAGAATACCTTACTTCATTGCTCAATAAATAACCTCCTTACATGTTACCCGGCCTGGAAGACTAAGGGGACTACTCCCAAGCGGAGCACATACCCGAAGCTTGGAAGAAGAAGAGTTCCGACATCCTCCGGAACTTCCTCTCTTCTCTTGCCTCTCACTCACTCCCTACTTCTAAACTAACTCGACAGAGCTTCGCTTCTGAAAATGTATCTCAACTCAAGTGTGAAGGTGCGAGTTGAAATGGAGCCGGCCACCTCTATTTATAGCCTTCCCAGCAGGTGTGGGTACTTATGCTCGAAGCTGGGACGTCGGTGGCGCGAAGGTAGGCCGGCCGGCCGTCCACAGTGGCGGTTGGCCACCGCCTCGCCTGTGGACGCTCCTGATCGCCTCCTGGAGTCGGTCCGAAGGTCGGTTACTTGCTGGGGGCGGCAGAAGTGGAGTAACCGTCAAGTTTAGGCCCAAAAGCCTACTTTCTGGATGTCGGTTTGCTTCCACATGAGTTGGGCCTTCATTTGTGGCGTGGACGACATGTGCAGCCCACTGGAAAAAGATTGGGCTGTTTGGAGAAAAACATAGGCCGGCCGGTCTAGGGTGTAGGCCGGCCAGCGGGCATTTTCCTCCGATTGCCACGAATTTTTGTGGGTCGGCCTCTTATGACGTGCCCAACATGATCCACGGTCTGGCTATGCGGTAGGAGATGTGTTTGAGTGGGTAATAATCTGGTTTTCTCCTATATTTCACCTGCAATCAAATAATTCACCAAAACTCGTGGAAAGTCATTAGTCCATAAAAATATTCATTTTATTCTTGTTTGATGACTTTTTATAAGCTGGTGTTGGCGGTAAAAGTGATCGTTAAGCACCGCCAACAATGACCAGCGGCCAAAGCCTGCAGGCCTCCTCCAGTGGACTGCAATAAGCCCACAAGTACCAAATATCGAAGCCCAAATAAATCCAACGAAGACTTTCTAGAAGATGGGCTATTGGGCCTAAACTTGGCCCTTACTCCAGTTCTGCCAACCCCAGGAGCGAGGGACCTTGGAACCGACTTCAGGAGCACATCAGGAGCGTCCAGAGTGAAGACGGTGGCAAACCGCCTCTCTGGACGGCCGGCCGGCCTACCTTGGCGGGTGCGCCACTTCTACTCGCGCTATAAGACTCCCCCGGTCCTAAATAGGCTATATGTACCCCTGGCTAGTGACAGAACAATTCGCACCTTGTTCATTGGAGAATCCAATTACTCTTCTTGTTTTAGTGTTAGTATTAGTTGGGAGTTAGAGTGGAAGTGAGAGCTTCACTCGGGATTCCGGACTCATCTTCGGAAGTTTGGGTAAAGCTCTTTGTATCTTTACTTTCTTTTGAATAAATATTATTATGGATATCTTTTCTTACTTATTTATTTAGTAATTCTTTTAGTTTATATTATTGCTTTGAGTGAATACCTCAGAAATATTTTTGTGTTGGAGCCACATCTATGCAAGGTAGATTTGAGTGGATTGTTTGCTGGTCTATGCTTACACAATTCATGCGGGTATTGAGCATGGTTTGTTTGCCCTGTTAGCTAGGGGTAGATTATTTAGGATGATTGCTTGTATGGTTCAAGGAATTATTCTAGACGTGAGTTTGCATCCAACCCCACGGAGGATGGTAGCCGCGAGTGTATGTGACAGCTACACCAGTCTCTGTAATCCACCACGTCCGGGTTGGACAGGCAGGGTCTTAATTATAGCGGGGAGATTCCCAACGTATTAATTTAGGTTGTTGCGTTGGCATCGCCGTGACCCGATGCATAGACTTATGACTGTTGTATAATCTCGTGTGCATAATTGTAGACTATTAGTTTGCTAAGTATAAAATACTTGAGAAGGATATATTTGAGGAATCCTTTCTTCACTCATTGCTCTCCCAATATTTTTACTAATTACTCTTATATGGATTACTTCATGAGTGCCACTTATCAAACTACCAATGTTTGACGTGATATACATATGATCGATTTAGACAATACTTTTATGGAATTTTCTGCTAAGCTTCCTGTGGAAATTATAAATACGATACCCTGGAATACTCCATTGTGAAGTGCTACACTGGTGATCCGTGCGCTTGCGGAATAGAAATATTTAATAGAGCATAAGAACCACCAACAAGTATTTCTTGCGCCGTCGCCGGGGAAGCTTTAGCTAGAATTTTTCCTGTTCTCACTAAATGCTGTCTTAATCTCATATGTTATCACGAACCTATCACACGCGTGATCGTTTAATCTTATCCTCTCTTCTGGAATTAAAAAGAAAATCATACCGCGAGGAAAAGATAAAAACAAAACTGCCATGGCAATCATTCCGCGAAAAGTTGTGAGGCCAGAGGGAATATCCGCAGGGAAAGGAAAAGTCACAAAGCCCCCTGCCATGCCTCAAGGAAGAACATGTTGTTGACAGTCCTCACGCCGAGAATTTGACCGTCAATTAGCTCTATATATAAGGAAGAACTAACACTCCTTACTTGCATTTTGTTATCAAATAACCTATTTCCATGTGTACGTCTAGATTTGGATGTGCAGGTGGAAAACAGGGAATTCCAGGTGTAAACATGCCCCAAAGCTACGATTCCAACACTTTCATAAAATGACGCTCGCCGTGGGAATATAATTCAAGGATAAAAGGCCCAGAGCCTACCAGAACATCAACTGAGGCCACACACCTGGAACAGAGGCCTAAAGGCCCAGGAGAACTAGCTTGCCAAGACCCAGCCCAGGAGGGGCCAGGTCTGGGTCGGCCGACCCCAAACCCTGGGTCGGCCGACCTGACAGGGTGGCCCCCCGGTTCTAGCTTTCGAAGGCGATTTGCAACCGACATTCCAATGTCGGTTCCCCCTGCAATCAATGCCATCAATGCTGGGAACCGCCTCAAATCAACCGACCTTCAAAGGCTATATAAGGAGGGGTACCCCCCTCCTTTCAACACACACACCCCCCACAAGGCTCATTCCTTCCTCCACACATCAGAGCTAGAGGCTCTCTAGGTAGTGCTAGACTGAGTAGTGGGCTGCCCTTTTGGCTCCCAAGTCCCTTGGAGAGTTTTGGGTATAACTCTTGTATCCTTCTCTCTTTGTAAGACTTGTTCTTTATCAGTGGAATATCATCGTTCTTGTAGTAGTTATGTTCTTGTGCTAGTTCATCGTTCATCCTTGATCTTGGATGAACGTTCTTCGTTCGTTCATGTTCGTTCATCGTTCATCGATGTTCGTTCATGATCGTTCATCGTTCGTTCGTCTTTCATTCATACTCGATCATCGATTAACGATGATCGTTCTTCATCGTTCGTCGTTCGTCACTCGTTCTTGAGCGACGAACGCCTATGCATAACGTAGTGCTAGCTTTGATCCCTTGTCTAAGTAATCTCTAGTTAGAACTAGTTGTTCCCCCCAGCTTAGTCATTGGGTCCATTGTCCTGCAAAGGTGCTCTAGGTTCATCGCCTTGCGAGGTGCCTCGAGGGATGTAGAGTTGTGGTTAGTTACGCTAGCATGGTTCTAGGGCTTCCTTTCCACCCTTGGTAGCGTGTTCGTGTCCCACGGTTTGTAGTGGTAGGCGGCAGGTGGTGACAGCCCTGTCCGTCCCTTGTAATCCTCCACGTTCAGGCATGGCGTAGGAGTATATATGAAAGTCCACAGCTCGGGGCAGACTCTACCGCTAGATCTCTCGATGGTGGCTTTGCAGTACAACAGCTTAGTCCTCGCTTATGTGTAGCTTAGGCTATAGGTAGAAGCTACGCATGCTATATGATGATGTACATTAGGAGTAGGAACCTTCTTACTCCGTCCTAGACCTGCTTAGAGTTGCCTCTCGCCTTTTATCAGAGAGTGGAATTGCCTGCTGTGTCACACTATCATCATATCTATCTGCACCTTACCCCTGAATTGGAATGTGGCTATGATCTATCATTTGTAACACCATAAGTACATACTTGTCAACTACGTCTTCTTTTGGGAAAATATAAATAACGATACCCTGGAATACTCTCAGGTGAAATGCTACAACGGGTTATCCGTGTGCTTGCAGATTATCTTTTATGTTGAATACTAATAATACATTTCAAGCACTTGTTGCTAGTTGTCGATTATTATGTATATCCTAAGCAAGTAACTTAACCTAAGGTATTTTTGGCGTCAAGCCGGGAATATTCGCCTTAGGCCTTGCCAGCCTAAAGTGGTGTTTCCTGTTTGGTGTAAGAAATACCAACAAGCATTTCTGGCGCCGTTGCCAGAGAAGACAATTGTTGACAAGTGTACAATGATTACTCATGATTACACTTGATGTGATTTAACCATTGCCCATTGTAGGCTAACCTTGATCTGTTTTCTCTCTTTGATGTGAAAACAGTACAGTATATGCGTGGATTCAACTTTCCGGATCGTTGATAATCCAGAGTTGCTTGTAAGGAAAGTTCGACCTCGCGTCGACACTTCCGCACAAGAAGGACTCCCGACAGACGAACCCACATCATCCGCACCATCATCACTCATTGACATGGCTGATTAGAGGACCCTCCGTGACTACTCTGCTCCCTCCATTGCCAACGTGCCCATTGGGCCCGATGTCAACGCTGGTGACGCAGGATTGAAGTCAAATCAGGCCTAATCACTATGGTGCAGGCCATTCCCTTTTGTGGAAAGGCCACGAAGGACGCCAATACTCATCTCCAACAGTTCCTTGAGATATGCAACACATCGGCAACGGCCGGAGTCAATCAAGATGCCATCAGACGCCGTCAGTTTCCCCTCTCCCTCCTTGGGAAGTCGAAACAGTGGTTCTATGCCAATCGTGCCAGCATTGACACTTGGGACCGCTGCTCTATCGCGTTCCTCGCAAAGTTTTTCCCGTTGGGCAAAACCAATGCCCTTTGTGGAAGAATTTCAAGCTTCCAGCAAGCTAGCAATGAAACCATCTCCGAGGCATGGGATAGGCTCCAAGATTACATATCCGCTGCCCACACCACGGGATGGAAGAGCCTCCGTCCGATTCCGCCTGGAAGCGTGCTCCTCACTTCCCCACGCACCCCCTGACCTGGCCTTGTCTCGAGTTGTGCAGCAGCGAGCTCGCCGTCGTCTCGTCGCCATCCGCCGTCGAGTCGCCGTCCCCGACTTCCGCCTCAACGGTGCTACGACGACTCGGTGAGTCTCCAACCGCAAGACCTATGCCTGCGCGTAGACCACGATCCACTGATGCTCACGCACTAGCACATTCACGTGGACGTCCACTCCTCGCCGCCGTTGAGCCGCGCCACCACTTCGCCGCCGTGCGCGCCGCGCGCGAGCAGAGCGCGTCCAGTTCATGCGTCCAGTGGCAGTTCGTAAATATGCTGCAACTTTCTCAGAACATGAATAAATTTCAAAAATCGATATCTGGAGTTATAGGTGTCCAAAAATTGCAAGCTAAATTTTGTTGGGTTCCTCTTGGATAGATCTATCCACTGGTTAGCAAGTTGATCCATGTTTCTGCATGGTTTGCCCTGTAAAAATGATAGAAGCAAAACTTTGTTTTGCTCATATTATTTTATTGGCTCATGATAAAAATGCGAAACCAGGCTTGTTAGAACCCTCTTGGCCTGCTCTTTCCAGCCATGTATCATATACCCCTTGTTTCTGTAGGAAGAAGTATTTGTGGCCTTCTCTTTGATAAACTTGTCTGAATTTTTATAAATTCGCTGATGCTCCATAAATCTTGAACCTGTGCATGCATGTTCCTTAGATGATGTTCTACCACCCTATTTTCTGGCATGACCAGTTTCGCTTCAGAGAATTCTGTATGATTTATTTTCTTCTGTCAGCAGCTAAATCTGGAAATTCAGACTAGTCCGCCTAAATTCAGACTAGTCCGCCCCGACCCGGACTAGTCCGACCCGAACCAGACTAGTCCGAAATACCAAAACTGTAGTCCGAAAATGTAACCCAGACTAGTCCGCCCAGACCCGGACTAGTCCGAACTGAACCAGACTAGTCCGAAACACCAAAACTGTAGTCCGAAATTTGAACAATTCAGACTAGTCCGGCTTGACTCGGACAAGTCCGAAAGCTTGTCAATTCAAATGAATTGTTTCTTAATTTAACAATGCTTCATGGGAGTCAATGAAAGAAATAAATTAAACTAAATCCACCTCACCACTTCCAAACCTATATGTTATATGAACTTAAATTCAAATCATTTCATGCATTCCATATTGATTCGATTGTGTTCCTTCCTCATTTGGATATTTATGCATTATAGGAAACAATCACGAGGAGGATATTCAGAAGGACTCTCACGCAGAAGAGAGTGGAGTTGAAGCTACTAACCTAGTTTGTGAGGATCAAGGCAAGCCCCGGTGCATCCCACCCCTTTGCAAAGTTTTGATTTCTAGAGAACATAATGCTAGTATATGTCTAGGATGCTTGTTGCACTTAAGTTGTAGGAGTTGAATGGAACCCAATTGCATTGTTCCCAAATGACCCATTTTGTATAAGTGTCTATACTAGTTGCTCGATAGAAACACTGCTATGCTTAGGTATATTGACTAGCATCGAGGTACAGTTTATGATGATGATTAAAAATTGATCCCCCAATTAAGATGATGGATGAGATTATTTTTGTTCGTTGAGACCGGGCAGGATGACATATGTACAGGTTGTAGCAACACATGGAGGTGTTGGCTACTGTAGCCCTGCCTAGTCGATTAAGGACCGTCTCGATGTTGGCTCCTTGATCAAGCATTGAACGTACCGAGGACATACTAGTGATAATGGACACTAGGAAACTAATGTAGCATGTATGGTGGCAATGTTAGACGGTAACCAGTACATTGGTCGAAAGACACGCTGGCCGTAGTTGGGCAGGTCTAGGCCACGACGTACTGTTGGTAGGACGGCTGCCCAACTCCTTGCCATCAAGGTCCGCCTTTATTGTTTACTGTCTTGCGAAAGGTTGCCGTATATGACTTTTGTGCATATACGTCGTGTACTTCGGGTTTTTCCCAGCTAGTGTAAATCGATTGCAATCGCAGTCCCTCGCAGTAATGAGTACCGCTTGTGAACTGAGCCTTCACGTAGCACATTTTATTTGATGATGATGAACTGTTGGCTATTATGATGGATTATCGTTGATATTACTCTTATACTTGTTGTTCATATATGACATGTTAAATTGCTTGTTTACCTTCGGTTCTCACTTATGCCACTGTTTAGTGAAGATAAAGCTTGGCTAAAATATGCTAGAAAGGATTACTGTTGCTTAGTGCGAGTCCTTTTAAACTGACCCAACCTATGTCAGCCTATGCATGTCTAGAAGTCAATTGACGGTTAAGTCTTGCTGAGTAATTAGTACTCAGGCTTTGTGCCTCTGTGGTTTTCAGGTAATGCAGATGTCCTTTTGCCTGAAGGTGTTCTTCCCTGGGATGTGCAAGTCCCAGCAGGTTGGACTGCCCACTGGGAGTCTGATCCGCCGCTGCAGTAATGTGTTTGACGCTAGTGTGATTATCTGATTGGGCATCGGATGGTCACTCATGCTATATCGATGAGGGCAGTGTAGCTCTCGTGTATCTTTCGTTTTCGAACTTGTCGTTTAAAATTTCGCTTCCGCTGAACTTTATCATCCACTGAACTCTGAACCTTGTTGTAATAAAGATAATAACCTTGTTAATTAAGATGAAAGTGTTGTATTATCTCGTGTCTGCTTAAACAGCACCGTGGGACAAAGATCCTGTGGATCGGACTGTTAGAGCTGGTACCAGAGCTGGTTCAAGATAATACAACTCTTAAATGCCGTATTTTGAAAACTACGATATACGGTGAGGAATACGTTAGTATTTGCCCATATAAGGATGGTTATTAGGTGGTGACAATGCTAACCCTGGGTTATGTTTTGTCACACCCAGTTTTTATATAACCGCACATGTAAGCCAGGATCAAGTCTCTTACATGTAGTGACTCAAGTGAATAATCAAGAGCAGTGCATAATTAAGTATTACACCCTTACTTAAACAAATGACTCAAAGTTCTCAAACGACTCGAAGACTCGATAACGCTAGCGGAAGACTTCTAAACTCCATCACTCCACAGGGACGTCGACCGGGGGCTCCACAAGCTAGATGTAATCACCATATTCACCATCATAGAAGAATTCACCTCCATCTTCTGAGCAGCATTTCATATTTATGGGAGAGATAGCAAGTGTGAGTACATATCGTACTCCGCAAGTGTGGGAAAAGTATGACATGCAAGGCATAAATGAAGAAAGGCTATACATTGGTTTGTTTGCTCAAATGCCAAGTTATGCTTAAACAAATTTTAAAAGCAACCTACATTTCTAGGTGTTATGATACAAGCAAACAAAATAAATAAATCATAAAAGATACCAAGCATAGTGCTCACAAAGCAAACCACCATCAACTAGTATTCTCACAAGACCACGATTCCCGACTGATGCACACAAAGCATCCCATCAGCCCTCCAGTGCACACTAAGCATACCACTGGACAATCTGGTGCACACGAAGCATACCACCAGCCTAAAGCACGAACAAACACTGGTGCACACTAAGAAATCCACCAGCCCAACCAACACAATCACTGGTGCACACTAAGCATCCCACCAGTCAATGGTGCACACTAAGCATTCCACCATTGTCAAAACAAACAACCACTGGTGCACACATAGCAAACCACCAGTCCTAAGTTCCATGTTGCTAAAAAGGTTACCATCATTTTATCGGGTTGAAGTGAACCATTAGTCAAGATTAATTAGATTAGGTGAATGACTCCAAAAGCATGGCTAAGCATTTACTACCAACACATAGACAAAACACTCATTGGGCGACAAGGAATAATATGGAACATGGTATAGACTCATGGGATTCAGTATTAAACAAGCATGCATGTTTGCAAACAAAACATTTCAAACATAGGATCAAAATGGTCAAGGACACTTGCCTTCCTCTTGCTGCTCAGTGATGACCTCGAACTCTTGATCTTGGAAGTTCACGAACTCGTCTTCTATTTAACGCGTCCAAAGGAGAAACACACAAACAAACAAAATAAGAAACAATACACCAAACAGTGCTAAACTAGATCAAAAACAGTACCAAAAGATAGTACTCGTTCCTACGATCACGTGAGCGTAAGAATCGCTAAAAACGGAGTTATGAGTAAAAAGTTATGCTAGTTTGAAGTTTTAGGGGTTAAAACATAAAAACAGAAACGTTTAAGGGTTAATTTGTAATTACAGAAAGGTTTGAGGACTCATTTGTAAATATGAAAAAGTTCAGGGACTAAAGTGTAAAAGTTAGGGACTAAAATATAATTTACGAAAAACTCAGGGTTGTTTCTGTAAAAAGTCAGGACCTAAACATAATTTTATAAAAGCCCGAGGGCCTAACTGTAAAACTACCCTTTTCTGGAAAATTAAATAGATTTAATTAAATCAGAAATCATTTTATAAAATAAGAAAAATCCGTGGACCGGGTCCATAGACTGGGTCTACTGGTCCACGGTGGACCGGTTATGAAGGGGTAAAGGAATTCTAATCCGAGCCGTTGATCTGGTGATGGAGGGCCAGGATTGATTGGGAACGGTTTGGGCGGCGGAGGCTCGTCGCCGGCGAGCTGGCGCGGCGGAGGATCGCCGGAGTTAACGCGATCTCACGCTACAAGGCTCGGAAACTCGTCGCGCTTGGTCCAAACGGAAGATAAGAGAACAGCGAGCTCACCTAGGATGATCTCGAGCTTCGAAACGACTCAACGGCGGCTGGCGACGTGAAGGAGCGGCGGCTGGTCGTCGGCGTCGTCGAGGAAGCGGCTACGGCGTCGGGTTCACGTCGAGGACCTCCGGGATCGACTTCTCGGCGTCTCGCGAAGCGTCACGGCGACTCAGCGACGTCGGAGGCGGCTCCTGGCGGCTTCTCGTCGAGCTCCGATTGCCGGCAATGGCGGCGACAACGCGCTAGGGTTTGGACGATGCGGCGACTTCGGGACGAGGGAAAAAGAGGGCGGCCGCGGCTTGATTTTATAGGAGCGGGGTGGAGAACTCGTAGCCGAGGCGGAGAGGGAGTCCCGGCGCGGCACGGCGGCGAATCGACGGTGGCGGTGGAGTCCGGGTCAGAGACGACGCAAGGAAGGAGAAGGCCGGGCGGGCTTCGCTGGGCCGCGAGCAGGAGTTGGGCCAACAGAAAGAAAAGCAGGCCAGGCCGAGAGAGAAGAAAAGAAAGGGAAAGGAAAAAGAGAAGTTGGGCCGGAGAAAGGGAGTTTGGCCCATTGCGGCTGAAAAGAATTTTTCTTTTCTATTTCTTTTACAGATTTTGCAAAGCTAAACTAAATCGAATTCTACACGATTTTAAATTCATTTTTGCACCCAATAAAATCCTAAATGCAAAACTAAACAGCATGAATGCAACAAACACCTTAATATATCCTATGTTCATTTATGTAATTTAGAAAATAATTCTTTTGCACGAGAAAAATGTTAACACCCTATTTTATTTCTAACAAATTTTTAAATTATTCAAAAATTTGAAAATCAGGGTGTTACAAGTCTACCCCCCTTAAAAGGAATCTCGCCCCGAGATTCGATTAGAAAGAAAAAGAGAAAGGTTAGGAAACGAGGCTCTCACTTGAGTAGACTTCTTATTGTCCAAAGGTAAGGATTCTGCAACATACTCCAACTCTATCCCACTTTCATGAGTCAACTTAACCGCCTTTCTAGCACAATCTATTAAACCCTTGTGTCTAGTTAACCAATCCATGCCAAGTATCACATCTATTCCTTGAGTCTCCAATACTATAAGATGTGCAGTAAAATCTACCCCCCTTAGATTAATGCTTAAATTCTTGCATCCAAATTCTGCTCTCACTTCCCCTCCAGGAGAACTCACTATCATCTTGTTCCTTAACAAGGTAATGGGTAGACTATACTTGGCTACATACTTGGATGATATAAAAGAATGCGATGCTCCAGAATCAAACAATACGATAGCAGGATTTGAGTTGACAAGGAACATACCCATGACCACATCCGTTGCATTCTGAGCTTCTTCTACAGCCACATGATTGACACGTCCTTGAACATGATTCTGCTTGGCTGGAGTAGAGGTAGTGTTCCCATTACGGTTAGACTGAGGAGTTGCACCTTGAGCGGGGGTAGTAGTCTGACGCTTTTCAGGACACTGATTAGCATAATGGCCCCTTTCTCCACAATTGTAACAATTCCTACTTATCTGCCCAAAGCTAGATTTCTGAGAAACTTGACCAGTAGGAGTTTGAACATTCTGTGGCTGACTCTGCCTCTGCGGTGTAGAAAACCCTTGACCTTCTGTCTGAACCCTCTGTTGATTCCCTTGAGCTCCAGAACGAAACACTGATCCTGACTGAGACGAGTTATAACGGGGCCTAGAGTTGCTACTCCCTTGATTACCTTGGTTCATCTTGCGCTTACGCTCCATCTGACCTCTCCTATTCTCTAGGATAAGAGCTTTGTCCACCATAGCTTGAAAGTTCTGAAAGTCGCGAGACTCAAGAGCATAGGCAAGACCATCATTCAAACCACCTAAGAAACACTCCTGCTTCTTCTCATCAGTATCCACCTCTCCTGGAGCATACCTAGACAACTGAGTGAAGCGTGTGACGTACTCATTCACAGACATAGCACCTTGCTTCAACTCTTGGAACTCTTTTCTTTTCAGCTTCATGACTCCATATGGCACATGATGAGTACGGAAACTATCCTTGAACTCCTGCCAGTTGATGCTATCAGGTTCCTCATGAGCATTGACATATGCTTCCCACCAATCAGCTGCGGGTCCAACAAGTTGATGCGACGCGAATAAAACCCTCTCTCTACTGTTGCATTGCGCCACTTGCAGCTTCCTCTCCACAGTCTTCAGCCAATCTTCAGCGTCCATAGGTTCTACAGAATGTGAAAAAGTAGGTGGCTTGGTCCTCTGAAACTCTCCAAGTTTGCTGGGTTGGTGCTGAGGGGCTTGCACAGGACCTTGTTGTAGTTGAGCTAAGTTCTGAGCCATAGTCTGGAGGATCTGAGTCTGCAAGGCGATGAATTGCTCCAAATTGGGTTGCTGTGGCGCATGCTGCTGATTGTCGTTGTCGTTGTTGTTGTTGTTGTTGTTGTTGTTGTTGGTGTTGGTGTTGTTGGTGTTCCTTCGGTTTGCCATCTGAGAGACATTGTGGATATACAGTTTAAGCCAAAAACCAAACTAACAGAAAAGTGAAGGTAGGATGGTTTTGAACAAGATAGGTTAGCATAAGGCTAAAAAGAGTAAGATAGAGCCAAAGGTAGGAAATCTTTAAATACAATAAAGAAGATAGAGAGATAACCCATATTATACGAACTATAATATATTATGATAGAGATGTGTTTACAAAGACATGCTTCTTCACACATCGGCACACAAGCATAACTCCAACTCAAGCATGACACACTCAAACTTAAAGCAATCACACTAGACTCGCTCCCAGACGCTTAAACCCATTCCAACTCAACGCACTAACGACTCTTAACAAAAACTACTAAGGGACAATCTTCCTAATCTTCATCGGGATTTGGAATGTAAGCAGGGGGCGCACGGGTAGCAAGCTTGCGAGAAGGCGAGTATGGAGTGTCTTCATCCGTCTCTTCATCAGAAGAAGGCTCCCAATCTAGAGGAAAATGGCGCTTCATTCTACGTATGGTCTTGACGGCTTCCTCATACTTCTCTCTCCAAAACTCAACTTCCTCCGTAGTAGCATCTAAATCCTTAGTCAAAGCGGTAGTGAGCTCCACTTGACGCTTCAGCTTGTAATGTCCTGGCGCACACACTGGCTCCACATGAATGTAGGTAGATCCACTTGCTCGTTGGGGAAAATGAGCATACTCCGTTTGATCCAAGTCATCACGAAACCGAGAGCGCGTAACAAGATAGGCTTGGCGTGCAGCGTCACGAATCCCACTGTTGAAGCTTGCTCTTGCAGTAATGGCTTGATGTATCTTCTCCACCTTGTGAACTCCATTGATAGAATGCGGAGCAAAGAGGCGCACTTCAACATACCACTTCGACGAGTCATCTTCAATCACTTGAGTGCCAAGATACTCTGGTCTTCTCTCATATCCCAACTCTTGAAGCATCTCCCAAAGCATGGTTGGAATTCCTCGAACGTTCTCTCCATCAGAGCTATGCACCAAGACTTCACGAAAGGGTGGAAGATTAGGCTGCACTTGTTCTTCTTGCTCCTCTGGATCATCATCACCATCATCATCATTTACTTGATTAGGCTCCTCTTGATGCTCTTCCTCCTCATCATCCTCAACGGGATCCTCTTCTTCTTCCTCTCGGAGAATGGGCTCTTCCTCTTGCACAAGCAACTCTTCAACAATCACCTCCTTGTCCACTTCACGCTCAGGCGACGGCGTCGGTGTAGGAGACTCACAGGAACAATCTCCACTGCAGCACTTGCGAGCGGTCTGCTTGGTACGAGCCATCTAAAAGAGATTTAAACAAAAGTTTAGCAAAACCTTGAAAACAGGAATGTCTTAAAGATAAATATTTCAAGAGAATGAGAAGGTAAGAAAGAGAATCAAAAGAGAAATAAAGGAGGAAAAAGTTGGCGAATAAGCTTTTCAAATTTTAAAATAATCCTTAAAACGACCATTCTATCTAGGCTTGCGTCCTACGGTCAACACGGCTCTGATACCACTCTGTCACACCCAGTTTTTATATAACCGCACATGTAAGCCAGGATCAAGTCTCTTACATGTAGTGACTCAAGTGAATAATCAAGAGCAGTGCATAATTAAGTATTACACCCTTACTTAAACAAATGACTCAAAGTTCTCAAACGACTCGAAGACTCGATAACGCTAGCGGAAGACTTCTAAACTCCATCACTCCACAGGGACGTCGACCGGGGGCTCCACAAGCTAGATGTAATCACCATATTCACCATCATAGAAGAATTCACCTCCATCTTCTGAGCAGCATTTCATATTTATGGGAGAGATAGCAAGTGTGAGTACATATCGTACTCCGCAAGTGTGGGAAAAGTATGACATGCAAGGCATAAATGAAGAAAGGCTATACATTGGTTTGTTTGCTCAAATGCCAAGTTATGCTTAAACAAATTTTAAAAGCAACCTACATTTCTAGGTGTTATGATACAAGCAAACAAAATAAATAAATCATAAAAGATATCAAACATAGTGCTCACAAAGCAAACCACCATCAACTAGTATTCTCACAAGACCACCATTCCCGACTGATGCACACAAAGCATCCCATCAGCCCTCCAGTGCACACTAAGCATACCACTGGACAATCTGGTGCACACGAAGCATACCACCAGCCTAAAGCACGAACAAACACTGGTGCACACTAAGAAATCCACCAGCCCAACCAACACAATCACTGGTGCACACTAAGCATCCCACCAGTCAATGGTGCACACTAAGCATTCCACCATTGTCAAAACAAACAACCACTGGTGCACACATAGCAAACCACCAGTCCTAAGTTCCATGTTGCTAAAAAGGTTACCATCATTTTATCGGGTTGAAGTGAACCATTAGTCAAGATTAATTAGATTAGGTGAATGACTCCAAAAGCATGGCTAAGCATTTACTACCAACACATAGACAAAACACTCATTGGGCGACAAGGAATAATATGGAACATGGTATAGACTCATGGGATTCAGTATTAAACAAGCATGCATGTTTGCAAACAAAACATTTCAAACATAGGATCAAAATGGTCAAGGACACTTGCCTTCCTCTTGCTGCTCAGTGATGACCTCGAACTCTTGATCTTGGAAGTTCACGAACTCGTCTTCTATTTAACGCGTCCAAAGGAGAAACACACAAACAAACAAAATAAGAAACAATACACCAAACAGTGCTAAACTAGATCAAAAACAGTACCAAAAGATAGTACTCGTTCCTACGATCACGTGAGCGTAAGAATCGCTAAAAACGGAGTTATGAGTAAAAAGTTATGCTAGTTTGAAGTTTTAGGGGTTAAAACATAAAAACAGAAACGTTTAAGGGTTAATTTGTAATTACAGAAGGGTTTGAGGACTCATTTGTAAATATGAAAAAGTTCAGGGACTAAAGTGTAAAAGTTAGGGATTAAAATATAATTTACGAAAAACTCAGGGTTGTTTCTGTAAAAAGTCAGGACCTAAACATAATTTTATAAAAGCCCGAGGGCCTAACTGTAAAACTACCCTTTTCTGGAAAATTAAATAGATTTAATTAAATCAGAAATCATTTTATAAAATAAGAAAAATCCATGGACCGGGCCCATAGACTCGGTCTATGAGTCCACGGTGGACCGATTATGAAGGGGTAAAGGAATTCTAATCCAAGCCGTTGATCTGGTGATGGAGGGCCAGGATTGATTGGGAACGGTTTGGGCGGCGGAGGCTCGTCGCCGGCGAGCTGGCGCGGCGGAGGATCGCCGGAGTTAACGCGATCTCACGCTACAAGGCTCGGAAACTCGTCGCGCTTGGTCCAAACGGAAGATAAGAGAACAGCGAGCTCACCTAGGATGATCTCGAGCTTCGAAACGACTCAACGGCGGCTGGCGACGTGAAGGAGCGGCGGCTGGTCGTCGGCGTCGTCGAGGAAGCGGCTACGGCGTCGGGTTCACGTCGAGGACCTCCGGGATCGACTTCTCGGCGTCTCGCGAAGCGTCACGGCGACTCAGCGACGTCGGAGGCGGCTCCTGGCGGCTTCTCGTCGAGCTCCGATTGCCGGCAATGGCGGCGACAACGCGCTAGGGTTTGGACGATGCGGCGACTTCGGGACGAGGGAAAAAGAGGGCGGCCGCGGCTTGATTTTATAGGAGCGGGGTGGAGAACTCGTAGCCGAGGCGGAGAGGGAGTCCCGGCGCGGCACGGCGGCGAATCGACGGTGGCGGTGGAGTCCGGGTCAGAGACGACGCAAGGAAGGAGAAGGCCGGGCGGGCTTCGCTGGGCCGCGAGCAGGAGTTGGGCCAACAGAAAGAAAAGCAGGCCAGGCCGAGAGAGAAGAAAAGAAAGGGAAAGGAAAAAGAGAAGTTGGGCCGGAGAAAGGGAGTTTGGCCCATTGCGGCTGAAAAGAATTTTTCTTTTCTATTTCTTTTACAGATTTTGCAAAGCTAAACTAAATCGAATTCTACACGATTTTAAATTCATTTTTGCACCCAATAAAATCCTAAATGCAAAACTAAACAGCATGAATGCAACAAACACCTTAATATATCCTATGTTCATTTATGTAATTTAGAAAATAATTCTTTTGCACGAGAAAAATGTTAACACCCTATTTTATTTCTAACAAATTTTAAATTATTTAAAAATTTGAAAATCAGGGGTTATGTTTGTTTACATTTATGCAACTACGGAAAAGGTCTTCAATGAGATCTTTAAGGTAAGTGTGGGGGATAAACTCACTCGTGTGGAGATGAGGTGACACGAGGCGGTTCCTTCCATGAATCGTATGGTGCGAAAATTTTATTTTGTTTAAAATGATTTTTGGTGTGGGGAACTCACTCGTGTGGAGATGAGGTGCCACGAGGCGATTCCTTCCATGAATCGTATGGTGCGAAAACAAAAACTTTGTTTCATTTTTCTTCTTGATTTGATGATTGTTTCTGAAATGTCATCTTCTGCAGGTACGCTAACGTCGTTAGTTTGCACTTTAGACTAATTTACGAGATGAGTGCGGGTCGTCACCAATTATTGTGCCGCTAAGTTCGGCAAAAATATATGTGTTGTGTTGTGAGGAACGATTAGGAAAACTAATGAATTTGTTGCATCATGACATTCTTGAATAACTGAAGTAAAATGATGCCTTACCTTGACAACCATTCTCTGTATAAAATTTGAAATTTATCAAGTTGAAAAATTTCGAATTTGGAATATCCTATATCAGCCCAACTGTTAATCTGTTCAGATTCTGTCCTGTTACTTCAAAAACTCATAACTCCTGATTCCCTTATCCAATGGACGCGAATAAATACTTGCTGGAAAGATCTTGAAATTATCTTTCATATCCAAGTGATCTCATGTGTTTCTGATTCCTGGTATGGTCAGTAGAGTCGAAATACCGACGCTCTGTCAGTCGGTTTTTCTCTGCAGAACCTGTCACTTTGAAAATTCATAAGTCCAGTTATACTTGGAGTTTGGTCGAGTTTAAACCCAATTTGGAAAGCTGGGAAAGTCTTCTGTAACATGGTGCCACGTACCTGTTTCGACCTTCTAGTTTGCTGGTCGAATTGTGCATGTTTCTGACTGTTGTACAGTGAAGACAGACTCTGTTTGTAGTACTAATTTTCAGTTTTCGATTACTCCTTGAAGCTGGAAAATGCGAAATACAATTTGCTGAGCTATTGCATCTTGTTGAATAGCCTTTTATCTGTTGAGGAGAAGTTTTGACTTATCAATTCTTATCCTTGCAGATGGCTGACGGGAATCACGACATGCTTGCTGCCCGCATTCGGGTACTTGAAGAGCAGTTGGTAGAGCTGCAAAATGAACGTGATGAAGAAGTTCAGTACCTCAAAGATCTGAATGAAATTCATGAGCTGGAGCTAGAACAAGCTCGCAATGATGCTCAATACTTTCTGAACAACGTGAATCTTTTTGAGCACCACCTGATGGGGGCTCTCAATCTCATCAATGAACTACAGAGTCAGGTTGAGGTTCTTCTCCATGATAATCAGCAGTTGTTGCTGCACCAGGTAGCTGTTCAACCTCCTCCTGATGCCGCTGTTCAGCCAGCGGAAGTCCAGGGCAACTCCGGCATGGACTATGAAGATCTTCCCACTCCTGAGCTTGCCACTTCCGAGGCTGAGAGTAGTGCTCCACCTGCACCTGCTCCTGTGGTCCACGCTAACCCAGAGGATGTCAGTCTCGCTGCAGCCATGCGTGAGGCCTTGAAGAAGCAGGGCTATGTTGTCACTTCTATGTATCCTAGGATGGAGTAGGAGCTACATGCTAATGTTACCTTGTAATATATGTAGCATGTAGTAGGTGACTTCATGTAGAGCTAGCATAACTCGTAGCTCAGTTGTGGTGTCCAGAAAAACTTGGCTAGTGTCGGCACCGTGGATGTGCTCATGACATGTCTTTTGTTATCTATCATGCAACCATGTAATTCTGCCATTTTGTGAGCTTAATGGAAATGGTTGTTGCCTGTTAAGACTGTCTCTCATTGCCATCCATTATTCTGCACTACTGCTCTTAATATTGTGCCCAAGGTATTATTATTGAGAGATGATTGACATGCTTGAATATTTAATTTTTCAGCATGGTGAACACTCGTCGCAACGACATCCCTGAAGGTTCCCAGCCAAGGAATAATGAGCCTCCCACCTTGGCTGAGGCTATTGCTGCACTCTTTGCATCTCGCGCTGAGGACTCTGAACTTCTGCGCCAGTTAGTGCAAAATACGTCCCGAGCTGGTGGACGTCAAGCTCATCATCATGATCAGCCCTGACCATGCTCGTATACGGATTTCTTGGCTACTCATCCTCCCATGTTTGAGCGTGCCAAGGAACCTCTTGATGCTGACAGTTGGCTGCGGGTTACTGAATCTAAGTTCGGTCTTTTGAATTGCACCGAACATCAGAAGACTCTCTTTGCGGCACAACAACTTCTAGGACCTGCTAGTGCTTGGTGGGCTAATTATGAAGCCTCATTTCCCGCTGGTCATCAAGTGCAATGGAATGAGTTCAAGTCTGTATTTCGTGCTCATTTTATTCCAGCCGGTCTTATGCAAAGAAAATTTCAGGAATTTCTAGACCTGAAACAAGGAGGGAGGGGTGTCCTCCAGTATGCTGAAACATTCAACCATCTCTCTTAGTATGCCACCAGCTATGTCGACACTGATGAAAAGAAGAGGACTTCATTCCTCCGTGGCATGAATGCTAAGTTGAAGGAACGTCTGACTTGGCAGACTACCAGGACATTCAATGATCTTGTTAATGCTGCCATTGTCCAAGAGGATGCTATGCGTCAAGTTGAGGATGAAGATCGTAAAAGGAAGGCACCTTCTAGTGCTCCGTCTGGTCAGCCATCCAAGCATAGGTTGGTGTATATATCACCATCCGGGCAGCGCTTTCGAGCACCCCAGCAGCAGCAATTTTCCCATCCTCCGCAGCAGCAGTATTCTCAATCATCGTCGCAGCAGCAAAATGCATCCCGTGGCCCTACTCAGCAGCAGCGCAATCAAGGTCCACGTAATGAACCTACTGCAAGACAGGGAAGCAACAATGGGTGCTTCAATTGCGGTAAAACTGGTCACTTTGCTCGAGATTGCAAGGCACCGAAGAACAATCCGCAGCAAGGCCAGTCTTCTAACCAGCAGAAGAACTCTTCATCCCGCAATGATCGAGTCAATTATACTACCCTCGAGGAAGTCCCACATGGAGAACCAGTGTTGACGGGTACGTTCTCGCTTTATCGTCGACCGGTTCTTGTTCTCTTTGTTTCCGGTGCTTCGCATAATTTTGTTAGCATGAGATGCATACAAAAATATAATCTCCATACCAGCACTATTACAATACCTTATAGAATCCATTCCCCTGGTGGTCGGATAATCGCTGACCAAGTTTTGCGAGAAACTCCAGTTGAATTAAATGGCAAATCTTATTCCACTGATTTGATCCTGCTTCCTAACCAAGAAATAGACATCATTCTGGGCATGCATTGGATGAAATTTCATAAAGTTATGCTAGACATTTCACCTCGCATTGTTCACTTGAATTCTCCAATTCATGGTCCTGACTCGATTCCTTTATGTTCCGATCCACCAAAAATTTCCGTCGTCCATCATATGGAGGGAAAATCTCTGGAGGATATTCCTGTCGTCCAAGAATTTCCCGACGTATTTCCAGAGCATATATCTGGCCTATCCCCTGATCGGGAGGTTGAATTTAAAATTGAGTTGTAGCCGGGAACTTCTCCAATTTCCCGCCGACCATACAAGATGGGTCCAAAGGAATTGGCAGAATTGAAAACCCAGCTGAAAGAGTTACTCGAGAAGGGTTTCATACGCCCAAGTTCATCGCCGTGGGGCTGCCCGGCCATTTTTGTGAAGAAGAAGGACAACACACTGCGTATGTGTGTTGATTATCGGCCATTGAACGAAGTCACAATCAAGAATAAATATCCGCTGCCTCGGATTGATATTCTCTTTGATCAATTGGTTGGTGCTAAAGTCTTCTCCAAAATTGATCTTCGCTCTGGATATCATCAGATAAAAATTCGTGAGGAAGATATTCCCAAGACTGCTTTCTCCACCAGATATGGGCTGTTTGAATATCTGGTAATGTCGTTCGGGCTGACCAATGCTCCTGCTCAATTCATGTATCTCATGAATTTAGTGTTTATGCCCGAGTTAGACAAGTTTGTGGTGGTCTTCATCGATGATATTTTGATCTATTCCAAATCTGAAAAAGAACATCAGGAACATCTCCGCATTGTTCTTCAACGCCTGCGGGATCACAAATTGTTCGCTAAATTCAGCAAATGCGAGTTTTGGTTGGACCGCGTACCATTTCTTGGTCATGTGGTTTCAGCGGAAGGCATCTCCGTTGACCCAAACAAAGTTCAAGATGTGTTGAATTGGAAATCACCCAAGTCAGTTTCTCAAGTTCGTAGCTTTTTGGGACTTGCTGGATATTATCGGCGATTCATTCCTAACTTCTCTCAACTGTCCAAGCCCATTACAAGGCTGCTGAAAAATGATGTGAAGTTCAAGTGGGATAACCGCTGTGAAGAAGCTTTCCAGAAGTTAAAAGAATTATTGACCACTGCACCCGTTTTAGCTCAGCCGGACACTACCAAGTCTTTCGATGTTTATTGTGATGCCTCTGGAACGGGACTTGGCTGTGTGCTCATGCAAGATGGGCGCGTCATTGCTTATGCTTCCCGGCAATTGCGAAAGCACGAAGAGCATTATCCAACTCATGATCTGGAGTTAGCTGCTGCATTGAAAATATGGCGCCACTACCTTCTTGGAAACTTGGTGCACATATATATAGATCATAAAAGCCTCAAACACATTTTCACTCAATCTGATCAGAACATGAGGCAACGCAGATGGCTCGAGTTGATTAAAGACTACGAGTTGGAAATTCATTAACATCCCGGTAAAGCCAATGTAGTCGCCGATGCACTGAGCCGTAAGGTGCATTGCAACAACTTGATGCTGGAATTTTTGGGCAGCACCACTGAGAATGTTATCTCTGAGCCAGGTCATCATGTTATGCCTAGCTTGGTCATTCACAATCTGACTATCCATTCTTCTATCCGCGATGAAGTAATTGTTGCTCAAAGAAATAATCTGGGCATGGCCAAAATTAGGCAGAATATAAAAGATGGCAAATACGCTTGTTTCCGACAAGACGCCAACGGTGTTCTCTGGTTTGACAACCGTTTGGTAGTGCCAAAAGATTTTAATCTCCGTCGCAAAATTCTTGACGAAGCCCACCAATCCAAATATTCCATTCATCCTGGCAGCAATAAAATGTACCAGGACTTGAAGAAGAATTTTTGGTGGACTAGGATGAAAAGAGAAGTGGCCCGTTATGTCGACGAGTGCGATATTTGTAAAAGGGTCAAATCTGATCATCTGAGAAAAGCTGGCTTGCTCCAACCATTAAGCATTCCTGCTTGGAAATGGGAAGATATAAGCATGGATTTTATTGTAGGCCTTCCTCTCACCTCACGCAAGCATGACTCGATTTGGGTCATTGTGGACAGGCTTACAAAGTCAGCACATTTTCTACCGGTCAATACTTGCTATAAGGTTCGGCAATATGCGGAGCTCTACATATCAAGAATTCTATGTCTTCATCGTGTACCTAAGACCATCATTTCCGATCGAGGTCCGCAGTTCGTTAATCGTTTCTGGGAACAACTTCATGCATCTTTGGATACTACCTTAATTCGTAGTTCTGCTTATCATCCTGCCACCGATGGACAAACTGAGCGTGTCAATCAAATACTAGAAGACATGCTGAGAGCCTGTGTTTTGACACATGGAGGCAATTGGGATGAATACTTGCCTCTCGCTGAATTTTCTTACAATAATAGCTATCAAGAGAGTGCAAAAATGTCATCATTCGAGGCCCTGTATGGACGAAGTTGTAGAACACCTCTCAGCTGGTCCGAGTCCGGAGAAAGGGAAATTTTCGGCCCTGATCTTGTGAAGGATGCAGAAGAAAAAGTTCGAGTTATTCAAGCCAATCTTAAGGCTGCGAATTGTCGTCAGGAAAAATATGCCAATCGACGACGCAGACCTTTATCTTTCAATTAAGGTGATCATGTATATCTTCGAGTATCACCTATGAAAGGTATTCAGCACTTCGGAGTTAGAGGGAAGCTAGCACCACGTTACATTGGTCCATTTCAAATTATCAAGAGATGTGGTCCCGTGGCATACAAGCTCCAATTGCCCGCAAATTTATCGCGTGTTCATGATATTTTCCATGTCTCACAACTCAAATATGCTAGAAATTCTTTAAAATTTTGGTCATTCTGAGAATGAATCGACATGGGAATCAGAAGAATTTCTGCGTACTCATTACCCGGAATTTTGGTCATCACTTTCAGGTATTGAGCTCTATTTTGATCCGGGTGTTTTACCTTCCTCTAGTTTGACTTGTCCTTAATCTCGGGACGAGATTTCTTTAAGGAGGGAGGGTTGTGACACCCCAGGTGTCTCTTGCCTTAGTTGAAGAATGCCAGCCCTTCAAGTTGAAATAGTAAAGAAGAAAATTTAAATTTCACTTAAATCTAGCACAAAAATTTAAGTTTAAGTTGGAATTAAGTCACATTTGAAAAGCAAGTTCAAAATGTTGAACAGAACTATGTGCAACCAAAAATTCAGTTGAAATATGAAAGTGAAATAATAATCTAGCAAAAATTTCAGAAGCAATTGAAATTGGGAAGTGCCTCAAATAATTGAATCAAGTTTAAACTTTAAACTACTTGTTTGAATTTCGAATTCAAATTCCTGCAAGTTTCCATCAAAGCAAATGGACCTCTGTCCTGTACAGGTGCCAATGTGAAGCCATGCAAAATTTGATAATTTTCTGGGTCCATTTACTGCTTGGAATTGAATTTACAAGAGAGGGAGGAAATTCTGTAGAAAAAGAAAAAGAACTGCGGGACCCACTCGTCAGCCACTCAATTTCCTCTCTTCCTCTCTCTTCTCGCTCTCGCTGCTCTCCCTCGCAGCGTGCATGGCCGCCAGCTGCCCAGCGCCGCTCCAGCTCAACCCCAACCCCGACCGAGCATAAAAACTCGTCCCCAGGTCTCCCCTCTCTCTCCTCCGTCGCACGCTCCGCCATTCCCTCGCTCTCTCCGACGAGAACGAGCTCGTCGCCAGCCATGGCCGCCGGGACTTGAAGCCCGTCGTGCCGCCGCTACACCCCACCCCAACCCGAGTTTAGCCCTACCAAAGTTTCGCCGTGAGCTGCTCATCGAACCCCCTGAGCACCTCGACGTCGTCGACGACTTCTTCAACCGGAATCGAGCCATCTTCCCCGGCGCTCTCCACCAACCGCCGTCGACCTCACCGCCGATTTCTCCAACCTCGGTGAGCCTCCGTCCGATTCCGCCTGGAAGCGTGCTCCTGTTGACGGTCCTTAGACCCAGTTTTTGACCGTCAATTAGCTCTATAAATAAGGAAGAACTAACACTTGTCACTTGCATTTTGTTATCAAATAACCTATTTCCACGTGTACCACTAGATTTGGATGTGCAGGTGGAAAACAGGGATTTTCAGGTGTAAACAAGGCCCAAGGCGACGATTCCAACACGTCCATCAAACGACGCTCGCCGCGGGAATACAATTCAAGGATTAAAGGCCCAGAACCACCCAGAATATCAACTGAGGCCACGCACCTGGAAAAGAGGCTTAAAGGCTGAGGGGAAGGCACCTGCCAAAGCCCAGCCCAGGAGGGGCCAGGGCCAGGTCGGCCGACCCCAATACCTAGGTCGGCCGACCTGACAGGGAGGCCCCCTGGGTCCATCCTTCTAAGGCAGTTTGCAACCGACTTCAGGAGGTCGGTTCCTCCTGCAATCAATGCCACCGACCTAAGGAACCGCCTCAATTCCACCGCCTTTGAGGGCTATAAATAAAGGGGTACCCCCTCCCCTTAGAAGACACACAACACAAGAGGCTCATTCCCTCCTCCACACATCCAGAGCTAGGGGCTCTCTAGCTAGGCTTAGGCTGAGTAGTTGGGCTGCCCTTTTGGCTCCCAAGTCCCTTGGAGAGTTTGGGGTATATTCCCTTGTATCCTTTTACTCTCTTTGTAAGACTTATTTCTTTATCAATGGAATATCATCGTTCTTGTAGTCGTTATGTGCTTATGCTAGTTCATCGTTCATCCTTGATCTTGGATGAACGTTCTTCGTTCGTTCATGTTCGTTCATCGTTCGTTCATCGTTCATCGATGTTCGTTCATGATCGTTCATCGTTCGTTCGTCGTTCGTTCATACTTGATCATCGGTTAATGATGATCGTTCTTCATCGTTCATCGTTCGTCGCTCGTTCTTGAGCGACGAACGCCTATGCTTAACGTAGTGCTAGCTTTGATCCTTTGTCTAAGTAATCGCTTGCTAGACCTAGTTGTTCCTTCTGCTTAGTCATCGGGTCCATTGTCTTGCAAGAGTGCTCTAGGTTTATCGCCTTGCGAGGTGCCTCGAGGGATCTAGAGTTGTGGTTAGTTACGCTAGCATGGTGCTAGGGCTTCCTTTCCACCCTTGGATGCGTGTTCGTGCCCCACGGTTTGGAGAGGTAGGCGGCAGGTGGTGACAGCCCTGTCCGTCCCTTGTAATCCTCCACGTTTGGGTATGGCGTAGGAGTATATATGAAATGTCCGGAGATTGGGGCAGACTCTGATCGCTGGATCTCCCGATGATGGCTTGGCAGTAGAGCAGCTTAGTCTTGGCTTGTGTGCAGCTTAGGCTATAGGTAGATGCTACGCACGCTACTTGACGATGTACATTAGGAGTAGCAGTTATTCTTACTTAACCTTAGTCTAGCTTAGAGCCGCCTCTCGCCTTTTATCAGAGAGTGGAAATGCCTGCTGTGTGTGTCGCACTATCCTCTATCCATTTATTGCCTTACCCCTGCATTTGGATATTGGTTATGATCTATCATTTGTAACACCATGAGTATAAGTACACACTTGTCAACCACGTCTTCCTTTGGGAAAATATAAATAACGATACCCTGGAATACTCTCGGGTGAAATGCTACAACGGGTTATCCGTGCGCTTGCGGATTATCTTTTATGATTAAATACTAATAATACATATCTGGCACTCGTTGCTAGTTGTGGATTATTATGTATCTTAAGCAAGTAACTTAACCCCAGGTATTTCTGGCGCCGAACCGGGAATATTCACTCTAGGCCTAACCAGCCTAAGGTGGTGTTTTCTGTTTGGTGTAAGAAATACCAACAAGCATTTCTGGCACCGTTGCCGGGGAAGACAATTGTTGACAAGTGTATACAATGATTACTCATGATTACACTTGATGTGATTTAACCATTTCCATTGCAGGCTAACCTTGATCTGTTTTCTCTCTTTGATGTGAAAACAGGATAGTGTATGCGTGGATTCAACTTGCCGGAAAACTTCGTTGATAATCCAGAGTCGCTTGTAAGGAAAGTCCGACCCCGCGTCGACTCTCCCTCACAAGCAACACTCCCGACAGACGAACCCACATCATCCGCACCATCATCACTTATTGACATGGCTGATCAAAGGACCCTCCGTGACTACTCTGCTCCCTCCGTTGCCAATGTTCCTGTTGGGCCCAATGTCAACGCCGGTGACGCAGGGTTTGCAGTCAAATCAAGCCTAATCACTATGGTGCAGGCCATTCCTTTTTGTGGAAAGGCCACGGAGGACGCCAACACTCATCTCCAGCAATTCCTTGAGATATGCAACACATCGGCAACCGCCGGAGTCAACCAAGATGCCATTCGACTTCGTTTGTTTCACCTCTCCCTCCTTGGGGGGCGAAACAATGGTTCTATGCCAATCGTGCCAGCATTGACACTTGGGACCGCTGTTCTACCGCGTTCCTCGCAAAGTTTTTCCCGTTGGGCAAAACCAATGCCCTTCGTGGAAGAATATCAAACTTCCAGCAAGCCAACAATGAAACCATCGCCGAGGCGTGGGATAGGCTCCAAGATTACATATCCGCCTGCCCACATCACGGGATGGAAGAATGGCTCATTCTTCAACATTTCTACAACGGGTTGACACCAACAACCCGTGGACATATGGATGCCGCTGCTGGAGGAGCCTTCTTCTCAATGACCGTTGCTCAAGCTAAAGAACTTATTGAGAAGATGGTCTCCAATCAAGGGTGGAGCGATGAACGTCTCCAACCACGCTCTAAAGGCGTACACCCTATCAAGGAGGTGGACTTATTGTCCGCCAAGCTCGACCTCGTCATGAAGCGCTTGGACGACTTCAACACGCATGGTAGTGTTCGTTCACTTGACTCACGCATTACGTGTGAGGAATGTGGCAACACTGGCCATATGGGGAAGGACTGCCCCAACCATACCCATGAAGAAGCATTCTACATGAACAACAATGGGTATCGTCCAAGTGGAGGTCAAGGTTTTAACCAAAACCGCCAATCTTATCAAGGAGGTAATAATTTCTCTGGTTTTAATAATAATCAGCCTTCTTTGAAAGATTTGGTTTATAGCCAAGCTAAAATCAACGAATCAATCAACAAAAAGCTTGCTGCCAATGATCAAAGCTTAGAGAGTTTAAATTCAAAAATAGAAGGTCTTTCTTCCGCTTTCAAAAATCAGTTGAGCTTTAATAAAATGATAGAAACTCAATTAGCTCAGCTTGCTGCTCTTGTTCCTTCTGCTAAATCAGGGCAGATTCCTGGGCAACCAGAATCTCCCATTGAAAAAGTTAATGTTATCACTATGAGAGGCGAAATGTTCTCTCGTGGTACTAACCATGCAGGGGAGAACAGGCAAATAAGAGGAGAACCTTCTACAATAAAATCTGATCCAGGCTCCAGTAATCTCTTGTGCAATCAAGAGATTCCACTTCGACTATGCACTGTGTGACCTTGGGGCCAGCGTGAGCATTATGCCCAAGGCAATCTTCGAGCAATTAAAGTACAGATTCCTCACACCAACAGCGATGCGGTTACAATTGGCCGACTCATCCTTTCGCTTTCCAATGGGGATTGCGGAGGATGTGCCGGTATTCATAAGAGGCCACATCGTCCCGGTGAACTTTGTGGTGCTTGACATGGATATTGACAAGGAAACGCCCCTCATCTTGGGACGTCCCTTCCTTAGCACCACAAAGGCCCAAATTGATGTTGGAGTTGGAGAAATCCGCCTCTACATCAATGGGAAGGAGGAGAAGTTCGAGTTTCAACCTCGGAAAGAACAATGCTCGATGATCAAGGTCAAGTATGGGCCAAACACCTCCAACATTCAAGAAGTTGAAGTGACAGCCAGGAAAACGGACAGCCTCATTGCTCTATGGAAGAGCTTGGCAAAGATTGAAAATCCATCGCAGTTTCAACCAAAGAAACCTGCGACCACGAGACCGGGATTATGGGCCAAGAAACCCGTCCCAAAGTCCGAGAAGCCACCTACACCACCAAAGATGAAACAAGTGTGGCAAGTCAAGGCGCAGCCCTCCACGTCCTCATCTCCAAGGACCGGGTCCGCGCCACCAAGCTAAACCCGTTGGAGAAGTCTTAGCCCGTCGGACTTTAAACGACACGGCCCTGGCCGCCAGGAAAACCGGCATTATCATTCGGTTTGTTTCTCTTTTGACCACATTTGCATTTGGATTTCTTTCCAAACCACCTTGCATATTTATTTCCTCCACCAAAAAAATTTATTTGGATTTTTCCGCCAGCATATTTGAATTTTTCCCTCGCCATGCATTTAAAATTCAAAATTTTCAAAAACACTTTTGCGTTCAAAATAACTCATCTTTGGATGAAATTTTTGGACCACCCTTGTATCATCATGGAAAAGCCAAAAATAATTTTTGCATGTTGAAATTTTTCATCAACATGTCGATTTTTGATTTTTTCAAAAAATTTTTTGAATTCGAGGCAACCTTTTATTTGGAAATCTTTTTGAGCAAATAATTTTGAGGTGTTTCTGGACAAAGCAACCGTGGTCATCACCAATATGGCCGTTGGTGGCTGTGGGCCAAAGAGGGAAGCAAGTGGACCCCACAGGGGGTCGGCCGACCCCACCAGTCAGGTCGGCCGACCCACGGTGACCGTTGCTCACCTTGGGCTTTGCCCCAACGGTCACCTGGCGCCTCCCATTTTCGCGTATGGCCGTTATGGCTCATGTATAAGAGGAGATGGCCGGCCATTGCTCTCTCCCTCTCACACTCTCATTTCCACTCCTCAACTCACTTCACTCCATTGCTCTCAAGTTTTCCATTGTGCTCACTTGGTTCTTGCCTCAAAATTCTGCAAAAAAAAAAAAAATATTTCTCCTTTGGTTTGCTTTGAAGTTTTGATTTGGTTTGGTTTTCCGAGTTGCGTTTTCTCGCTTGCAAGAACACCGACGGTTTCATCGATTGGTTTTCACTCTCATAACCCGTTCGGAGTTTTCGTTCTTGCGTTCTTGCTCGACCTCGCTGCAGCATGAAGCGCGCCGGCAAGGCCTTCGCCTCGCTGCTCCGGTCCGGGAGCACAGGCTCGGGCTCATCTCGACCTCGCACTCGCGCCCGCACCACCACCGAGCAAGTGTCAAGTCCTCAACATGAAGCCGCAACGGAGGAACAAGCCAACACGGAGCATCGTCTTCTCGTCGACACCGACCTCGACTTGGTGGGCGACGAAGAGATGGGCGCCTACGAAGCTCTCCGACTCCGTACATTTGCTCCTACGCGAGCATTTGATACGGAACTTCTGCAAAAGATTGGTATGGATGCTGAATTTTCTCGAGTATTTAAAGCAATAGGGTGGGATAAGTTTGCAAGTGTAGATGAGCAGGGTTCCCGCTTACTTACACTACAGTTTTTATGCACCCTACGCGTGGTAGATGACGGTATTACCTTTCGGTTTTTCCGGGAGGAATATCATTTGACATGGAAAATCCTTAGTCAATGCCTCGGCTTTAATTCTCGCTGCACCATTGATGTTGATAGTTCGATTTCGGGTTACTCAAAGTTAGCTTTTTGGCAAAGAATTTCTGCATCTCCTACTTGTGAGAAACCCCGAACTAATCATATCCATCATCCTACCTTGCGCTTGTTGCACATGTGGCTTGGCATTACTTTGTTTCCTAGAAGTGATATTAGGATTGTGCGCGAGGATGATCTGAAAATTCTTTATGCTATGGTTGAGAAAATAAAGATTGCTCCTGTCATGTTCATGATTTCTCAGTGGTTAGAAAATTTTAGAATGACTGGACCGATTGAGTGCACCTCGTTGATTACACGTATTGCTGCGGGTGTTGGTGCTTTGCATGATGCTAATATTGCTTATCTTGATACACCCCGCTCTCTTATCACCGAGGATTATCTTATTCAGGGTCATACACTCAAGCATGGTCCAAATAATTCTCTCATATTTTATTATGTCGGTTATACAAATGAATTCCCGTTACCTAACCGGGAACTTCGTTTGTATGGCTGTAAAAACCTAACCACACCTCTAGAAAAAGAGGAGGCTGCACGCAGGAGTACTTCTTCTCGCAGGAGGACGCGCAGGCCGGAGCCAACCGCCGACACCGGGGTGCCCGCACCGCAGCCCATGGCCTATGCATATGGGCCAAGCTACGGTCACGCCGGGTATGGTCCCGGTGGTCACACCACTCCACCACCATTTGAGATCGGCGGCTCGTCGCAGCAGGGTGCGGGCCAAGCCCAATGGACGCACCATCCCCGCGCGCAATGGGAGGAAATCTCCTCCGATTCGACGTCCTACTCACCACGGGCCGGTGGGCGACGTTCGTCTGCAGCTCGTGATCCATATCTCGAGCAGCAAATGAATGCGCTCACCGAGCAAATGGGACGCATCGAGACTCGAGGAGAGGACGTTGAGTACACTCTCAACCAACACGTCCTGCAGACCCATCAGTGGCAAGAAAACACAAGTGCCCAGCTCACCAACCTCACCAACATGACGCAGCAGGGCCAAGCCGATATGTTGGCTTACTTTCGCCACACCGGGTTCGATCCTCGACGTCACCCATGAGCAAGAACAAGCTTGGGGGGGGGGCTAAGGTATCATGTATCGCAACTTGTATCCTTTTGTTTCTTTTGTTTGCTTGTTCTTGCACCTCTCATGAAAAATACCAAAAAAATGATAAATCTGAAAATAAAATAAAAATGACAAAACTAAAAAGAACAAAAATAGTCTCTAGTGTGGTTTCTAGTTTTTCGTAGTTTCTCTTTATATGCGAGTATGAGTGTTTAGCCTTCCTTATGTTGAGATGATGAATAGTTGCTCTGTTTTATCTCTCGTTTGTACCTAGTCACAACTTAGTGCTCTCCCAAGTTTTGAGATTTTTGGCTTATGCTTACCTAGAGCTTGAAACTTGTGGGCTGCATAGTGCTTGATCTAAGTCTAAGTTGTTGTGAGATATGATATGGTACAAATAGGGCTGCTATGATCTTGTTCAAAGTACGACTTGACTTCCGGAGTTTATTTTACAAAAAAAAAAAAGATAAAGTTCCTCAATGATCAAAATTCCTACCAAAGCCATATGTTGTTCTCACATTGCAAAACCTCACACATATGCTACTTGTCATTGCATTGAGCTTTATCAAAATTGTGTGACCCTAGTGAGAAGCTTGTCATACTCTCATTGATCAAGATCACGTACACTCCACCTCGCATGCTAAACTTCTACACTGGAAGTTAAGCAATACCACCACACTTTCCACCAAAAAATAAATACTCCAAAAAAATTTCATTGTTACCTCTCTCTCAAAATATATCATTGGAGACATGGCTATGCAAAAGAAAGAAAAAGAATAATCCCCTGCTCATACAAAAGTAGAGCATGATTAAAAAAATGGGGAAAGAAAGAAAAATATTGAGAAAAAGAAAGAAAGAAAGATAGCCATGTTCTCCTCAAAAATTCAAAAAAAAAAAGAGAGAGAAGGAGCAAATAAAAAGGAGTATAGTTCTTCTACCTCACCACCACCATATACACACATGCACATCTTGATCAAGGTTGTATGACTTGCATTCTCCATGGATCCACTCTTTTGGTTCAGCAATATGTGTGATGCAAGTATGCCTCATATCATCCCTACCTTGAGCTCCACATACAAGCCTTAGAAGTAGGATGACAAAGAGGCAACGCAATAATGCCTTGGTGAGGAATATACACTTATTGAGCGATTCGAGAGCATCATTTGAGGAACTTTGCTTTTATTTCAAAAATTTTGAAAACCTCCGGAAAGTAAAAGTTAAACAATGGACAAGTGAATGGTGCTCTGTTATAACCGTTCTATCTCTCAACCGCCCAAGACAAGGAAAAGGCCATACGCCCCATAAGGAGTAAGGTAAAGGGTGAGTTACCATGCCAATTTTTCAACTCAAAGGAGAGTATTTTTGTTGTGTGCATGGTACCTATGAGATATGAAACATTGTAGCAACTCCTGATCAACATCCTAAGTTTTTGACCCAGTTTGGGGGAGTTGTTGACGGTCTTGGGGGAGTTGTTGACGGTCCTTAGACCCAGTTTTTGACCGTCAATTAGCTCTATAATAAGGAAGAACTAAACTTGTCACTTGCATTTTGTTATCAAATAACCTATTTCCACGTGTACCTCTAGATTTGGATGTGCAGGTGGAAAACAGGGATTTTCAGGTGTAAACAAGGCCCAAGGCGACGATTCCAACACGTCCATCAAACGACGCTCGCCGCGGGAATACAATTCAAGGATTAAAGGCCCAGAACCACCCAGAATATCAACTGAGGCCACGCACCTGGAAAGAGGCTTAAAGGCCGAGGGGAAGGCACCTGCCAAAGCCCAGCCCAGGAGGGGCCAGGGCCAGGTCGGCCGACCCCAATACCTAGGTCGGCCGACCTGACAGGGAGGCCCCCTGGGTCCATCCTTCTAAGGCGGTTTGCAACCGACTTCAGGAGGTCGGTTCCACCTGCAATCAATGCCACCGACCTAAGGAACCGCCTCAATTCCACCGCCTTTGAGGGCTATAAATAAAGGGGTACCCCCTCCCCTTAGAAGACACACAACACAAGAGGCTCATTCCCTCCTCCACACATCCAGAGCTAGGGGCTCTCTAGTTAGGCTTAGGCTGAGTAGTTGGGCTGCCCTTTTGGCTCCCAAGTCCCTTGGAGAGTTTGGGGTATATTCCCTTGTATCCTTTTACTCTCTTTGTAAGACTTATTTCTTTATCAATGGAATATCATCGTTCTTGTAGTAGTTATGTGCTTATGCTAGTTCATCGTTCATCCTTGATCTTGGGTGAACGTTCTTCGTTCGTTCATGTTCGTTCATTGTTCGTTCATCGTTCATCGATGTTCGTTCATGATCATTCATCGTTCGTTCGTCGTTCGTTCATACTCGATCATCGGTTAACGATGATCGTTCTTCATCGTTCATCGTTCGTCGCTCGTTCTTGAGCGACGAACGCCTATGCTTAACGTAGTGCTAGCTTTGATCCTTTGTCTAAGTAATCGCTTGCTAGACCTAGTTGTTCCTGTTGCTTAGTCATCGGGTCCATTGTCTTGCAAGAGTGCTCTAGGTTTATCGCCTTGCGAGGTGCCTCGAGGGATCTAGAGTTGTGGTTAGTTACGCTAGCATGGTGCTAGGGCTTCCTTTCCACCCTTGGATGCGTGTTCGTGCCCCACGGTTTGTAGAGGTAGGCGGCAGGTGGTGACAGCCCTGTCCGTCCCTTGTAATCCTCCACATTCGGGTATGGCGTAGGAGTATATATGAAATGTCCGGAGATTGGGGCAGACTCTGATCGCTGGATCTCCCGATGATGGCTTGGCAGTAGAGCAGCTTAGTCTTGGCTTTTGTGCAGCTTAGGCTATAGGTAGATGCTACGCACGCTACTTGACGATGTACATTAGGAGTAGCAGTTCTTCTTACTTAACCTTAGTCTAGCTTAGAGCCGCCTCTCGCCTTTTATCAGAGAGTGGAAATGCCTGCTGTGTGTGTCGCACTATCCTCTATCCATTTATTGCCTTACCCCTGCATTTGGATATTGGTTATGATCTATCATTTGTAACACCATGAGTATAAGTACACACTTGTCAACCACGTCTTCCTTTGGGAAAATATAAATAATGATACCCTGGAATACTCTCGGGTGAAATGCTACAACGGGTTATCCGTGCGCTTGCGGATTATCTTTTATGATTAAATACTAATAATACATATCTGGCACTCGTTGCTAGTTGTGGATTATTATGTATCTTAAGCAAGTAACTTAACCCCAGGTATTTCTGGCGCCGAACCGGGAATATTCACTCTAGGCCTAACCAGCCTAAGGTGGTGTTTTCTGTTTGGTGTAAGAAATACCAACAGCTCCTCACTTCTCCACGCACCCCCTGACCTGGCCTTGTCTCGAGTTGTGCAGCAGCGAGCTCGCCGTCGTCTCGTCGCCATCCGCCGCCGAGTCGCCGTCCCCGACTTCCGCCTCAACGGTGCTACGACGACTCGGTGAGTCTCCAACCGCAAGACCTATGCCTGCGCGTAGACCACGATCCACTGATGCTCACGCACTAGCACATTCACGTGGACGTCCACTCCTCGCCGCCATTGAGCCGCGCCACCACTCCGCCGCCGTGCGCGCCGCGCGCGAGCAGAGCGCGTCCAGTTCATGCGTCCAGTGGCAGTTCCGTAAATATGCTGCAACTTTCTCAGAACACGAATAAACTTCAAAAATCGATATCTGGAGTTATAGGTGTCCAAAAATTGCAAACTAAATTTTGTTGGGTTCCTCTTGGATAGATCTATCCACTGGTTAGCAAGTTGATCCATTTTTCTGCATGGTTTGCCCTGTAAAAATGATAGAAGCAAAAATTTATTTTGCTCATATTATTTTATTGGCTCATGATAAAAATGCGAAACCAGGCTTGTTAGAACCCTCTTGGCATGCTCTTTCGAGCCATATATCATATACCCCTTGTTGCTGTAGGAAGAAGTATTTATGGCCTTCTCTTTGATAAAATTGTCTGAATTTTTATAAATTCTCTGATGCTCCATAAATCTTGAACCTGTGCATGCATGTTCCTTAGATGATGTTCTACCACCCTATTTTCTGGCATGACCAGTTTCGCTTCAGAGAATTCTGTATGATTTATTTTCTTCTGTCAGCAGCTAAATCTGGAAATTCAGACTAGTCCACCTAAATTCAGACTAGTCCGTCCCGACCCGGACTAGTCCGACCCAAACCATACTAGTCCGAAATACCAAAACTGTAGTCCGAAAATGTAACCCAGACTAGTCTGCCTAGACCCGGACTAGTCCGAACCGAACCAGACTAGTCCGAAATACGAAAACTGTAGTCCGAAATTTGAACAATTCAGACTAGTCTGGCTTGACTCGGACAAGTCCAAAAGCTTGTCAATTCAAATGAATTGTTTCTTAATTTAACAATGCTTCATGGGAGTCAATGAAAGAAATAAATTAAACTAAATCCACCTCACCACTTCCAAACCTATATGTTATATTAACTTAAATTCAAATCATTTCATGCATTCCATATTGATTCGATTGTGTTCCTTCCTCATTTGGATATTTATGCATTATAGGAAACGATCACGAGGAGGATATTCAGAAGGACTCTCACGCTGAAGAGAGTGGAGTTGAAGCTACTAACCTAGTTTGTGAGGATCAAGGCAAGCCCCGGTGCATCCCACCCCTTTGCAAAGTTTTGATTTCTAGAGAACATATGCTAGTATATGTCTTGGATGCTTGTTGCACTTAAGTTGTAGGAGTTGAATGGAACCAATTGCATTGTTCCCAAAAGACCCATTTTGTATAAGTGTCTATACTAGTTGCTCGATAGAAACACTGCTATGCTTAGGTATATTGACTAGCATCGAGGTACGGTTTATGATGATGATTAAAAATTGATCCCCCAATTAAGATGATGGATGAGATTATTTTTGTTCGTTGAGACCGGGCAGGATGACATATGTACAGGTTGTAGCAACACATGGAGGTGTTGGCTACTGTAGCCCTGCCTAGTCGATTAAGGACCGTCTCGATGTTGGCCCCTTGATCAAGCATTGAACGAACCGAGGACATACTAGTGATAATGGACACTAGGAAACTAATGTTGCATGTATGGTGGCAATGTTAGACGGTAACCAGTACATTGGTCGAAAGACACACTGGGCGTAGTTGGGCAGGTCTAGGCCACGACGTACTGTTGGTAGGACGGCTGCCCAACTCCTTGCCATCTGGGTCCGCCTTTATTGTTTACTGTCTTGCAAAAGGTTGCCGTATATGACTTTTGTGCATATACGTCGTGTACTTCGGGTTTTTCCCAGCTGGTGTAAATCGATTGCAATCGCTGTCCCTCGCAGTAATGAGTACCGCTTGTGAACTGAGCCTTCACGTAGCACATTTTATTTGATGATGATGAACTGTTGGCTATTATGATGGATTATTGTTGATATTACTCTTATACTTGTTGTTCATATATGACATGTTAAATTGCCTGTTTACCTTCGGTTCTCACTTATACCACTGTTTAGTGAAGATAAAGCTTGGTTAAAATATGCTAGAAAGGATTACTGTTGCTTGGTGCGAGTCCTTTTAAACTGACCCAACCTATGTCGGCCTATGCATGTCTAGAAGTCAATTGACGGTTAAGTCTTGCTGAGTAATTAGTACTCAGGCTTTGTGCCTCTGTGGTTTTCAAGTAATGCAGATGTCCTTTTGCCTGAAGGTGTTCTTCCCTGGGATGTGCAAGTCCCAGCAGGTTGGACTGCCCACTCGGAGTCTGATCCGCCGCTGCAATAATGTGTTTGATGCTAGTGTGATTATCTGATTGGGCATCGGATGGTCACTCATGCTATATCGATGAGGGCAGTGTAGCTCTCGTGTATCTTTCGTTTTCGAACTTGTCGTTTAAAATTTCGCTTCCGCTGAACTTTATCATCCACAGAACTCTGAACCTTGTTGTAATAAAGATAATAACCTTGTTAATTAAGATGAAAGTGTTGTATTATCTCGTGTCTGCTTAAACAGCACCGTGGGACAAAGATCCTGTGGATCGGACTGTTAGAACCAGTGTCATTATTACATCGTCTCATCGTAGCATTATTACAATATCTGAATAAAATGTCTCAAAGGACTAAATAAAACGTCAACGGAAGACACCCAAACACACAGGCAGTCGACTGGGAGACAGCACGCCTAGTATTCCTCATCAAAGTACTCCATGGTGCCTTCATCTTCTGAGCAGCATTTCAATGTAGAGAGGGGAATAGCAAGTGTGAGTACATATCGTACTCCGCAAGTGTAGGAAAAGATGACATGCATAGCTTAAACAAAAGAAAGGCTATTACATGGTTCATAGCAGAGAGCAACTATAATAAATCATTTATTAAAGCACCTAATTACTAGATGATGAAGAACCCACCCAAAGGTTACCATCAAAGGGGACACTACAAGTTACCCACTTGTAGCAAAACGGGTTACCCACCCAAAGACCCACTACAAGGTACCCCCTTGCAGCATCCAACTGGTTACCCACCAGAACCAACCAACCATCCATCTCTAATCATGTGAGGATCCAGGCCGCTCCTGACCGTGAGCACGGCTGTCATCACAGTTTTACTTCTCTGCAGAGGTGCACAACTTTACCCACAGGGTGGTGATTTCCGTCACTATTCAGCGACTAAAGTCTCCATGTTGCCGTTATCACACTACCATGGTGTGAGGCCAAGAGATCACCATATGGTCTTTCAAAGCGCTTCCCAGCCTGCCAACATCCTCGCTAAGGTTGCACTACTGCCAGTACCCCTGCAACAGTAGCCCCCTCTGGCGCCATGGCTAGGAGTACTCCTCCATCACCTGAGTTCAGAAGTAACCCTTCCTCCCTCTTTCCTTGAACACCAGCAAAACTGGGAAGACAGCATAATACTTGACCAAGTCTACCATAATCAACCCTGTGCTTTGCGCTGTTGTCCTGGGTTGCCGCTCCACGAACCGGTCCTTATGATCACAAGCAGGTACTAACCACAAACCATCATTACCATGACAGGCACATGTGCATACCCGCACCGTCATCAACATCCTCCTGCTTGGATCACCTAAGTTCCATGTTGCTAAAAAGATTATCTGGCCCGTGATCATTATGTTCAAGTGAACCATTAGTCAAGATTATTAGTCAAATTATCATCCAACCCAGTTCAGCAAGCTAAGCAAGACCTACCCATCCTCATACTATCATCTACCACAACCAGGCGACAAGGAAATAGTATGGAACAGGATAAATGACATATAGGATTCATATTAAATGCTATGCATGCAAATTAAACAAGAGGGAGAAAGACATAGGTTCAAAATGGTCAAGGACACTTGCCTGTTCCCCCTGCTGCTACTTGGTCAAACTCTTGGTCTTGGAAGTTCTCAAACGGCTCCTCTTCTAATAACGGTAACATGCAAAGAACACATACACAAACAATAAGGAACAGTACACCAAACAGTATCAAAATGCTACAAAAACTGAACCGAAAGCTAGAGCTCGTTCCTACGATCGCGTGAGCGCAAGAATCGCTTAAAACGGAATTAAGATCAAAAAGTTATAAGCATTTGAAGTTAGAGGGTTTAAACTGTAAGATTAGCATTTCTAGATTTATTCTTCTACAGGAAAAGCTGAGTTATTGCGCAAGCGTGACGTCGTGCTGATACAGTAAAGAATAAAGGACTTAAAATAAATCAGAAATCCGGTGGACTCGGTCCATGGCGGTCGTGGACCGCACTGGGACTTTGGTCCATGGGTCCACCGTGGACCTGCCGGCCGGGGACGACGGGGCGCGGCGGCGCTTCGCCGACGCTTCGCCGGGATGGTGTCGCGGAGCTCCGAATCTCGCCGTTGGGTGCACGGGAAGCACCGGACATCGAATTCGGACCCACCTCGGCTGTCGCGCGACGACGAGGAAGCCCGGAAGACGGTGGTCGACGGAGGGGAGAGACGGCGGATGGTCGGCGGCGTCGTACGGCTGCTTCGGGCGCGAAACTCGTCGAGATCAGGCCGGAGAGGGGCGGTGCGTCACGGTGGTGCTCAACGTCAGGTCGGTGGGGTCCCGGGGCGATGTCCTCTCGGCGATGAGCGGCGGCCGGGGTTTGGGACGGAGGCAGCGACTCGGCGGGTTAGGGTTTGAGGCGGCGCAGAGCAAAACAAGCAAAAGGGAGTCAGGGGCGAGTCCACAGCCTGGTGAGACGCGAAAAATTGGACGAGTCCGGCTCGGACACCGAGGGAAGCGGCGCGGCGCGGCGTACGGGCGGCGGAGCGGGCCTACGGGAGCTGGACGCGGGTTGGCGGGCTGCGGATGGGCTGGCGAGCGGGCTGCCGTGCGAGCGAACTGGGCCAAGAGAAAAGGAAAGGGAGGCCGGCCCAGGAAAGAGAAAAAGAGAAGGGAAAAAGAAAAAGAGATCTGGGCAAAGAGAATTCGGCCCAGAAGCCGGCTGCGGTTTCCTTCTCCTTTCCTATTTCTAATTCCTTTTTCCTATTTTCTATTCTAAACGAAAACAATTTCTACCTGAGTTTTAAATACATTTTCCACATCATAAAATCCCTACTGCAATCTAATCCAGCATGAATGCAACAAACAAATATTTATAACCTAAATTAATTTATTTAATTTAGAAAATAGTTCTTTTACCTAGGAAAGATGATAACACCCTAATTAAATTAAGGAAATTTTAAACTATTGCGGAAATGTGAAAATTAGGGTGTTACATCTGCTCCCATGGCTTGCCTCTACGGCGCAAGGTGTGGTGGGGAGGAAGGAACAGTGGCTGGCGCTTCCTGGGTTGTCAACTAGAGGTGAGTTCATTCACGGGTACTTCTTCACGGTCACGGCCATGCTTTCTTTTTGTAGCATAGTAAATTATTGTGCATGTTCATGAATGTGCGTAGATGTCTCCATGCGCATTCTTCTGTTGGCATGATAACCCATGGGCGGCGAGGGTTCAGAGGACCATGAACGACCTGTGGACGCTGGGGTCGGTCACCGTTCATATGGTGACAGAGGCTAGACAGCAGCTGAGGGGCAAGGAAGACGAGCTCGAGGTTGTGAAGAGTAGTAAGGAGGAAGAGCCCGAGGCGATGAACAGGAGGAACGCGGAAGAGCTCGAGGCAGTGAACAAGGAATTTGGTAATGTCATCGTTGCAGCTAACACAGTCGGGATAAAGCGTGCATGGATGGCCGCCACCGTCGGCCTTGGTGTGGCCATGTTCGCCTTTGGTGTTTTGGTCATGTTCGTCCACAGGATGTCAACCTCTAGCTAGGATAATATTTAGTCGTCGTAATTCCAATCAGTAAGCAAACTAGCTGTCGTGATAATTCAGCCGGTGGGCCTTTTGAACTCTTCTTTTACTTCTTAGACGCTAAATCCTTATATGATTAGCGTTGTACATTTTCCTCTGTTTGTGCGTGAAATGGATCCAGAAGACCAGAACAGAGGAAGTTGACACTCCATACGAGGATGCAATTGACCCCGGTCGTTCCTTCTCTTGCCTGCACCTTTCAATGAGCGCATGCAGTTGACCCATGAAACAAGTTCCTCACTGCTTTGTGGGTCCTGCAAGCCTCTGGTCCCACATGTCATTAGAGCGGTAGGACTATGCTAGGTGCAGCCTCCCTGTTCTACGGTTGCAAAAGAAACCAAGGTCCACAGAGTTGGCCTCACTACAGACTCTGCTGCTTCTTTGTCCCCATTCCCGCCGCGCACCGCCGTCCTCGTCGCCGCACTCCTCCTCTCGCCTCGCTCAAGCTTCTTGTGCCATGGATCCATATTCATCGGCGATGTCCTCGATCAAATCCGGCAAAAGTGGCAGCGAATCCTTCAGCGGCGCCTCCAGCTGCAGCAACACCGCGGAGGAAGGATGGCGCGACTACCTTGTCAACAACTCCGACGAGGCGTACATTGGTGTCCGGGCATCGGGACAGACTGTCCGCAGTGACGGCGGATCCAGGAACCTTCAACATGCTACGGCGACTCCTCCAGTCAGGCCATCCTCGGTAAGCACGCCTCTCCTCAAAACCCCTACCCTCTGTTTCGATTGGGCTCCATTGGGATCCGTTAGTGTACTTGAGTGGAGTCGATTTTGACAAGATTAGAGTCGATTTTGACAAGATTAGAGTTTACTGGGGTCGATCGGGACAATATTAGGCTCGATTTTGTTTTCAGCGAGGTTTTTTCTGCTAGATTTCTTGTTAACCGCGCTCGGTTACACAGTTCAATTTGGTCTTAGGTTTGGGATTAGTGCCGATTCTGAAAATATGAATGAAAAATGTTATGCCGCCCGATGATTCTGATGACGACTCGTCGTCTGGTGATGATGATGAAGAAGAAGAAGAGTCATCGTCTTCTGATGACGATGAAGAAAACGAGGAGCAGCTTCGGGGGTGGACCGATGAACCTGGATGGTGCGGCATCGACGATACTGACTTAGTTTGCGACCATGTCATGCGTCCACGGCGCAAGGTGTGGCGGGGAGGGTGTAACACCGGCCGGCGCTTCCTGGGTTGTCAACTGGAGGTCACTTCATATGCAGCGCATGATTCATCATCATTGTTTTGCCATTGCTTTCTTTAATGTTCAAATTGTTGGATCGCTGTGCGCAGGAGGCTCCGTGCGCTTTCGTCATTTGGCATGATGACCCATGGGATGAGAGGGCTCAGAAGGCCATCAAGGAGCTATGGGAGATCAAGGAGGTCAGCATGTACTTGATGCAGAAGGGTTATCGACGACTGAGGAGGAACAAGGCAGAGCTTCGGGCAGTGAGAACGGCATTCCATCATGGCATGGCTGAAGCTAATGCTGCCGAGATTACGCGTGCATGGATGGTGATGGCCATCGTCCTTGGTGTGCTAATCTTGTTCATCCTTGGGCTTCCCCAAAGGTTGCTAGCTCTTAACTTTGCTAGAGCTAGCTCTTGAGGAAGACCTAGCAACCTTCTCTCTCTTCTTTTTCTATAATAAACAATTCTATGAGCTAGCTTAAAGTTTAGCCTTTGGGGATGTCAAGCTCTAGCTAGCTATGAACAATATTTTCTTCAATTAGTCAGTTGCATTTAGCTGTGTTTGTTTTTCCTGTGACATGGATCCAGAACAGCGAAAGTTATTAATTGTTTAATGCATGACTCATTTTCCCAATGCGGGCAGGCGCAGTTGACTGCCGCGGACCGTGGGAGACGTATGGTTCAGTTTCCGGTCAACACGGGTGCTCTGAGATGGCTTCTACCCATGTTTCTGTTAACCCACTGACATTGGACCCGCTCTATTCCACGGACCGCGTCTCATTGAGATGGCTACAACCATGCATCGTGCAAACGCTTCCGCCTGGCCGTCTCCCCCGCGGCAGCATCGTAACAAATGAGACCGCTTCAGTCCAAGTGGTGCCTCACTCCGCACTCTCCCACTTCGTCGCACTCCTTCCTCCTCTATCGTTGCTCTGATCATCCATGTATCCAGCGGGCAGTCCTTCAGCCGGCGTCACGCTCGTCGTGACCACCGCGGAGGCGGAAGGTCTACGGGGGCAAGAAGCTTGGCCTTGTCCTCAATAAAGTTGGCACGTGTCGCTCCCCATAGCGCTTTTGTTTTCCATTCTTTTGGGCTCTGCTAGAATAAGCCTCTGCCAAGTTCACACATCTCAGTCCAAGGATGATTATGGTCAGTTACGGTAGGATAAGGGCTAGTATGTGTTGGCGATCCTTATGCCTAACAGAATAATCCGCAAGCGTACGGATGGCGATGTAGCTTTCACCCGGGAGTATTCCAAGGTATCGATATCCACGGGGAACGAGAAGTGTACTATTCCGAATTATCAGGTCCGCAGGATTGTGGCGACAAGAGATGAGAGAACTATATGGGTAGAGAGGGTCTTCCGGCCAGGGGATCTATGCAGAGCACTTCTCACTCGAGTAACTTATTAAGCTTCTATTTCTATCTATCTGCTTCGGGCCAAGAACGCTCCCAGTTACCTGGGGTCACGACCTTAACAAGACCTACGAGCCAACCCGAACGTGGTGGATTGCAGAGGATAGATAGGGCTGTCACCACCTACTACCTACCACACATTCCGTGGGGTTGGGTGCAAACCAAGGTAACTCTAAGTCTGAACACCACGTTCACACCTATCGCTACTACTTGCATCGAATATTACTGATACAAAGCATTCATAGCAAATATAATTTACTACGAACGAGGAACCCGCAGATAGAATAAAGATAGAATAATCTTAATTTATTACTCGAATAAAGAAAGTACTACTACATATTACCCAGGCTAGAAGACGAGGACTTCACTCCCGACCGAGCTCCATCCCCGAGGCACAAAGTGGAAGAGGGGCCGACATCTCCGGCTCCTCCCCTGCACTCTCAACCTCCCACTCTCACCTACTCTCTATGAGGACAGCACTTCACTAATTGATTCTTCTCTCAACTCAGGTGCTATTTGAAATGAAGGAGAGCTCATCTATTTATAGTGTAGAGTGCCTTGGGGGAGTGGAGGACCTCTCCTACATGCGTGGAGAATATTTGGAATATTCCTTGGCTGCCGACCTTTGTTTCCTTGGCGTGTGCGCAAGTCCTGCTCCTGCCGACCTTTTGTTTCCTTGGCGCCCTGCTCCTGCGTGGAAATATCCTGCCGCCTTACTCCTCCAGTCGGTGCATGCAACAGGGCCACAGCAGGGCCATCTCCAAGTCGGTGTGTGCACGCGCATAGCAGCCAGCCGCGCCGCTTGGGCCTAGCTGGAGTCGTGCACAGCCCAGCTAGCAATTAACATAGTACTGCTTAATGGTTATACCGCCTGCTTAATTAAATCCAAGAGCCCAGCAGCATGTTGTCATTTCTTAATTGCTTGTGTGTGCGTTGTGGGCCTGGACACAACACGATCAGCAGCACAAAAGCCCGGCCAGTATGACTTGTTGCTCCAGACCAAAGCAAAGGACGCACGTGATATGATTTAAAAATAATTCTTTAATAAATCCTGGAATCCTCGCCAACCATTGCAGCATTGTTCCTAATTTGATATAATTCCTGCAAAGCATACAAAAGCACAAAACTTGTGGAACTAGTTAGTTTTAAATAATTTTCTTCGCATTTTATTTGTGTGCCCTCTTTTATGTAATAAAGTTGGCGGTAAAATATGTCAATAACGACCGCCAACACCCCCCCACGCTTAGAACTTTGCTCGTCCCGATGAAAGTAAGAAAATAAATCAGAGCAATATCTAAGACGGGTCAGGCTCAACACATCATGCTTTATGAAAGAAATTAAGACCAAGATCCTTCAAGGCTCACTTATGTGGAAGTGGCTAAACACCTTGCCTTCAAAGGTTGAGAAGTGGAACACTTAAGAAACATTACACCTCCCAGCTCAAGTGCTTTTGAAATCATGAATGTAAACCTTTGTCATCAATCTTCTCATCTCACTCAAAGGGTGGTGAATAACTCTCCAAACTTTCCCTATCTCTATTTAGGCTTATATGAGGAGCTTGGTAGGGAAATGCTCATCCTCTACATATATGTTGTAAAGTTAAGGGATGATTCTAATGAGAACATAGCACTTCCTCTTTTCAGTCATATGGGAATTTGTCCAGGGGAGAGGGAGAAAATGAACTCACACCATGGAATGTGGGAAATGGTCTTTTTATTTTTTTTCTCAAGATATTTTTGATAAGAACCATAAAGCCTTTATTTGATGCAATCATGGGGCCCTCTCTCTTTTTTTATTTAACATAATTTTTTTTCTTCTCTTTTTTTTTGGCTCCCATGATGCATGAGGCAACTTCTGATGGTTCAAAACATTTGGAACTTTTCTTGAGTATTTGAAAATGACCAAAATTTTGGATAGGTTCAAATCATCGCGAAGGAAGGGATTTGGCTCATGGATGATGTTTGAACAACAATCAAATACATGGTGGTAAGCAATTTTCAAAGGCTCACGCGAAGGAATGATGACTGAATTGAGGAGTGCTTAGTCTCAAGAGAATACAAACCTTAACCAAACTCAATACATAAAAGAGAGCTTTTGAGTGGATTTTCAGGATACTCGTGTCATGGCTCTGGTAGGAGTTTTGAACTTTTGAGAAGATAGTGACATTGGAAAACAAATCAATTATTCAAAAGTGTACTCAAGCAAAAGAAGCATAAAAAATCTGCAGTATATCACACTCCACAACAATCTAGGAAAGGGTAATCCTTAAATTATATTGAGGTAGTGAGCCATAAAAGATCAGGGAATTAATTTTTCACACAAAGCATGAAGGTTTTTTTTTTTCAAATCATGTCACATTCCAATTCAAAACAGAGCAAGGATAGATAAAAATAATATTATGAGCAAACCTTGCATTGTTTGGCGTCAAGGATAGGTCGGCCAGCCAAATGAGGTAGCCGGTTGGTGGGGTCTGGTCCTCTTCTTCCCCATCTTGTAGTGCACAATTCTTGTTGTATTCAATGTTGTATTCTGCGCACTTCAAGAAAATTGTGAGTTTACAAGGGTTGGTCTATGTGGTTTCCCACATAGACCAATTACACTAGAAACATCTCACTTTATTTTATTTTTGAAAAGAAAGGAAAAAAATTTTTTTGAATAAAGGGAAATAAAAGTACAAGGCTCGGTTAAGGTCGGGGCTGGACCGTAGATGCTTCAAATCAACCAAAATCACAAAACTCAAGGACATCTACTTCCTCAAGTTCAGGCATTTTGGGCTCAAGGAAAATTTTCAAGCGTTGCCCGTTTGCCTTGAAAAGATTTCCATCATCGTCCTGTAGCGTTATAGCTCCATGATTGGCCGCATCAATAACATTATAAGGCCCTTGCCATTTACTTCGGAGCTTTCCATGACCAAAAAGTTTAACCTTTGAATTGAAAAGAAGTACCTTGTCTCCTGGGTTAAAATTTTTGATATGGATGCGCTTGTCATGCCACCTTTTTGTTCTCTCCTTATAAAGCTTGGCACTGTGATAAGCCTTTTCTCTCCATTCTTCCAATTCAGCTAGTTGAATTCGACGTTTAATGCCAGCTGCTGGGAGATCCATGTTCCATCTCCTTATTGCCCAGTGAGCCTTGAAGTCCATCTCGACCGGGAGGTGACATGTCTTTCCATAAACTAGCTGGTATGGTGTCATCCCGATCGGTGTCTTGTAGGCTGTTCGATAGGCCCAAAGTGCATCAGGAAGTTTGCTCTTCCAAGCCTTCCCCATCTCATTCACCGTCTTCCGTAGAATATTCTTGATCTGTTTGTTTGAAGTTTCAGCTTGACCACTGGTTTGAGGATGGTAGGCTGTGGCTACTCTATGATCAACCCCCAGATCAGATAAGACTTTTCGGAAGGTCTTGTCTATGAAATGAGAGCCTCCGTCACTTATCACCACTCGTGGTACGCCAAAACGTGGGAAAATGATTTCATTGAACATTCTTTTAGCATGGGTTGAGTCTGCTGCGTGGCAAGGCATGGCCTCTACCCACTTTGAGACATAGTCCACTGCCACAAGAATGTACTCATATCCGTCTGATTGTGGAAAGGGTCCCATGAAATCAATTCCCCAAACATCAAAGATATCTATCTGCAGATTGTTTGTGAGGGGCATGGCATCTCTTGAGTTGATGTTACCATGCTTCTGACATCTTGGGCATCTCCGCACAAATTCTTTGGCGTCTTGGTACATAGTGGGCCAAAAGAACCCACTTTGCCAAACCTTAGCATTTGTGCGAAATGCGCCATAGTGACCCCCATAAGGTGAAGAATGACATCGATCAAGGATTTTGAGAGTCTCACAAGCTGGAATACATCGTATGAGGAGGCCATCACTGCAGACTCGAAAGAGATAAGGATCATCCCAAAGGTGGTAACGGCTATCCCGGATAATTTTCTTTCTGTCTTCCCCTAGTGGTATGTAGCCCGCGACTATGTAGTTTACAATGTTTGCATACCATGGGTCAGACGTAGAAACCTTGAGGAGAGTGTCATCTCGGAGATAGTCATTGATTGGAAGGCTATCGGGATCATCAACTTGTAGCCGAGAGAGATGATCAGCGACTGAATTCTCAACTCCTTTCTTGTCTCTGATTTCTATGTCAAATTCTTGAAGGAGGAGAATCCAACGGATGAGACGCGGCTTAGCGTCTTTCTTGGTAAGAAGGTACTTAAGGGCGGCATGATCAGAATAGATTACCACCTTTGCCCCAATTAGGTACAATCGGAATTTGTCTATAGCAAAGACAACTGCCAGAAGTTCCTTCTCAGTGGTGGAGTAGTTCAGCTGAGGGCCGGTAAGGGTCTTGCTAGCATAAGAAATAGCATAATGCTTCTTATCCTTGCATTGCCCTAAGACTGCTCCAACAGCAAAGTCACTCGCATCGCACATTATCTCGAACGGCAGGTTCCAATCAGGAGGTTGGATGATGGGTGCAGTGACAAGGGATTTCTTCAAAGTCCGAAATGCAGCCAAACATTCTTCATCAAAAATGAATGGCGCATCTTTGGCCAAGAGGTTAGTCAAGGGTCTAGATATTTGGGAGAAGTTTTTGGCGATAGAAACCCGCGTGTCCCAAAAAGCTTCGAATTCCCTTGACATTTGTAGGAGGTGGAAGGGAATCTATGATTTCAATCTTAGCTCTGTCGACTTCTATTCCTCTTGAAGAAACCCGATGTCCTAAGACTATGCCCTCTGTTACCATGAAGTGGCATTTTTCCCAGTTGAGGACAAGGTCTTTCTCTTGACACCTCCCAAGGACTTTCTCAAGATTTGCTAAGCAGCCATCAAATGACTTCCCATAAACCGAGAAATCGTCCATAAACACCTCCATGATTTGCTCTATGAGGTCCGAGAAAATGGCCATCATGCACCTTTGGAAGGACGCTGGAGCGTTGCATAGGCCGAAAGACATACGACGGTAGGCGAAGGTACCAAAAGGGCAAGTGAACGTCGTTTTGTCCTGATCATCCGGGTGGATAGGAATTTGGTGGTACCCGGAGTAACCATCAAGGAAGCAGAAGAAGGAATGCTTGGCCAACCGTTCAAGCATCTCATCAATGAAAGGGAGTGGGTAGTGGTCCTTTCGAGTGGCTTTGTTGAGTTTCCTATAATCAACGCACATACGCCATCCGGTTACTGTGCGCTGAGGAATTAACTCATTTTTCGCATTTTTAACCACTGTCATTCCTCCCTTCTTGGGCACAACCTGGACAGGGCTGACCCACTGACTATCCTGAACGGGATAAATAATCCCAGCTTTCAGCAACTTCAGGACTTCCTTCTTAACTACTTCTCGCATCGCATTGTTGAGCCGTCTTTGATGATCTCTGACGGGTTTATGATCTGGCTCCATGGGTATGCGATGTGTGCAGAAGCTTGGATCTATCCCGTTTAGATCCGCAAGAGAGTATCCTATGACTGGTCAGAATTTCTCCAGTAAAGAGATTAAGCGCCTCTCTTGATCATTAGTCAGCTTGTCACTAATGATAACAGGGGTATTTCGATCATTGTGGAGGAAGGTATATTTTAACCCAGGAGGAAGGGGTTTGAGCTCGACTTGAGATGGTTCCGGTTCTTCATTTTGGTCGAGCTTAGTGAAACCTCCTATGTCCGGTTCTTGCGTGAAATACTGGGCTTCTTCCTCCAAATCATCGGGCCGAAAAGAGGTCATGTCAATAGTCATGACTTTCTCTATCGGGTCCGGCTCAGGCTCGGCTTCTATGATAGAATTGAGAGAACGTTCTAGGCTAACAACATAAGTTGATTTGCCTATGGAGAAGTCGAGCTTTTCACCGTCATCTATGGCTTTAACGAACTTTTGAATTGGAGTGCCAAAAAGAATAAAGTCTGATCTTGGGATATCAAAAACATGAAAGTCGAGTGACAAAGGATGTCCCTCGACCTCAATTTCTGGTACTCGGATCATTCCCTCCGATGTGTAGACATCTCTTTCAAAAAGAAGCCTTTTTGATGACGGGTGAAGGGTCGCCACAGTATAATTCCAGACCATAAATTCTTTAGACATGATATTCACTTTGGCCTGGATATCATACAAGGCTGACTTTTCACAGCCTGTGGGTCCCTTGTACTGGATACGAGATGGGTCAGGCTGAATTCTGATCAATTCTTCAGGGTCGCAGCTTGACTCATCTGTCCATTCTTGACTCATGACTGCAGAGAGAGTTAACATCCGTTCTTTGTTGTCCTCAATCTCATCGCGATCTGGCTCTTCAGGCCCTGCTTGCTCGTATGTATGCTTCCTCTCTACGGGCAGAGCACGTGCATTGCCAAATTCCTCAAGATCATCATCACTATCAAAGGATTGTGGAGGGAGGAAAGGCACGTCATCTTTGAAGAGACTTGGGTCAGAAGGGCAGATGTATGGTGGTTCAGAGATTTCTTCGGTATGTGTAGGACGTAGAGGGTATGGCTCTGGTGGCTGGATAACAGATTGAACTTTCTCTGTTTGAGGTTGTGGGGAGACAGAGGCTTTATCGGCAAGATTTTGTAGGATGCGATTGAGCAAATCTATTCCTTCGGAGGGAGTTTTATAGAGAAAAGCTCCCCCGGCAGCAATGTCGAGAAATTTTGCACTTTCGGGTGTCAACCCTAAGACAAAGTGCTGCAGGAATAGAGGTTCCGCCAAGCCTAGGTCTGGTCCACACGTGGTGCACGAGAAGTCTTTCCCAGGCTGCTCCCAGAGTTTCATCTTCTTCTTGCTCGAAGTTGATGATTTTCTTCCTCAGAGCGATAACTTTTGAGAGAGGGAAGTAATTTCGGCAGAAATTCGCTCTCAAACTTGACCAATCCCCTTTAGCGTCACTTACGTGATGTAAATACCAGGTCTTTGCTGCCCCTTCGAGCGAGAATTGGAACAACTTCCATTTTAGAGTTTCATGAGAAAGCCCTGAAATGGAAACTGTGGAGCAGAGACATTCAAATCCTTGGATATGATGGTAGGGATTTTCGTCTTGCGTCCCAGCAAAGCTTGATCTCTGAACCAAGGTTATGAGATCGGGGTTGATCTCATAACACTGAGTGTGTATTGGCAATGATGATTTTGGGGGCTCCAGGAGTTCGATCCTAGGAGCAGAGAGATGGGAGATGGATGGAGAATCCATGAGGTGAGTGGGATGGTACACGGACGAGACAGGATTCGGAAAGGCACAGCTACCGTTCCCCGGCAACGGCGCCAGAAAGCTTGTTGGCGATCCTTATGCCTAACAGAATAATCCGCAAGCGTACGGATGGCGATGTAGCTTTCACCCGGGAGTATTCCAAGGTATCGATATCCACGGGGAACGAGAAGTGTACTATTCCGAATTATCAGGTCCGCAGGATTGTGGCGACAAGAGATGAGAGAACTATATGGGTAGAGAGGGTCTTCCGGCCAGGGGATCTATGCAGAGCACTTCTCACTCGAGTAACTTATTAAGCTTCTATTTCTATCTATCTGCTTCGGGCCAAGAACGCTCCCAGTTACCTGGGGTCACGACCTTAACAAGACCTACGAGCCAACCCGAACGTGGTGGATTGCAGAGGATAGATAGGGCTGTCACCACCTACTACCTACCACACATTCCGTGGAGTTGGGTGCAAACCAAGGTAACTCTAAGTCTGAACACCACGTTCACACCTATCGCTATCTACTTGCATCGAATATTACTGATACAAAGCATTCATAGCAAATATAATTTACTACGAACGAGGAACCCGCAGATAGAATAAAGATAGAATAATCTTAATTTATTACTCGAATAAAGAAAGTACTACTACATATTACCCAGCCTAGAAGACGAGGACTTCACTCCCGACCGAGCTCCATCCCCGAGGCACAAAGTGGAAGAGGGGCCGACATCTCCGGCTCCTCCCCTGCACTCTCAACCTCCCACTCTCACCTACTCTCTATGAGGACAGCACTTCACTAATTAATTCTTCTCTCAACTCAGGTGCTATTTGAAATGAAGGAGAGCTCATCTATTTATAGTGTAGAGTGCCTTGGGGGAGTGGAGGACCTCTCCTACATGCGTGGAGAATATTTGGAGTATTCCTTGGCTGCCGACCTTTGTTTCCTTGGCGTGTGCGCCAGTCCTGCTCCTGCCGACCTTTTGTTTCCTTGGCGCCCTGCTCCTGCGTGGAAATATCCTGCCGCCTTACTCCTCCAGTCGGTGCATGCAACAGGGCCACAGCAGGGCCATCTCCAAGTCGGTGTGTGCACGCATAGCAGCCAGCCGCGCCGCTTGGGCCTAGCTGGAGTCGTGCACAGCCCAGCTAGCAATTAACATAGTACTGCTTAATGGTTATACCGCCTGCTTAATTAAATCCAAGAGCCCAGCAGCATGTTGTCATTTCTTAATTGCTTGTGTATGCGTTGTGGGCCTGGACACAACACGATCAGCAGCACAAAAGCCCGGCCAGTATGACTTGTTGCTCCAGACCAAAGCAAAGGACGCACGTGATATGATTTAAAAATAATTCTTTAATAAACCTGGAATCCTCGCCAACCATTGCAGCATTGTTCCTAATTTGATATAATTCCTGCAAAGCATACAAAAGCACAAAACTTGTGGAACTAGTTAGTTTTAAATAATTTTCTTCGCATTTTATTTGTGTGCCCTCTTTTATGTAATAAAGTTGGCGGTAAAATATGTCAATAACGACCGCTAACAGTAGGATGGTCGATTATGGTTGATGTGAGTGTACTGTTCATCATGCAGAACAACGGTGGCTCCGCGGTGCGCGCGCAAGTTCCGGCAGTTCCATGGCCCGGAGCTTCATCCGGTGCTGCCATGGCTCCCTCCAACCGCGCCCACAACAGGGGCACCCAGCGGCGGGAGCCGGCTCCAGTAATCTCGCCGTGGTCTCGTTGGCTGGCCTCGGCGGGCTCGACGCCGCCGTCTCCAGTCCAGGCTGGCTCGCCGCCTCCGCCTCCAATCTTGGCGGACCCAGTCCCTGCGGCCCCGACCTCACTGCGCTTCGACGGCTACGTGGAAACCGACTCGGAGATGACAGGTTCCACGATTACCGGACGCCCGTCCCGAGGGTGATGCCCTGCGCGTCATTGTTCGTGGGCCTCGTGGCAAGGAGTCGTTCATCTGCCCCGCTTGCCCCGGCAAGAAGCCAAAGAAGGCCATGGAGGACATGAAGAAGCATGACGTTGCCAAGGCTCGGCCGTACCGTGGCGGCGGCGGCGGTGACGACGACGACGACGACGATGACGACGACAAGTTCACGAGCCGCCACCGTCGGATTGCTCGGAACCATGGGTGGATGGAGCCGCTGCCACCGCAAAGCAATTTCCTTAAAATTTAAGTTTGTCTCATTTATTTGAATGGGTTCCCGAATTCAATTGTTCCTGGGATTTTTAGTAAATTTTTATCTAACTTTCATCTTTCCCATACATTTTTAATTGCACATGGTTATGTACAAATTCTTGAACTTCCTTTTAAAAGTTCACCCAAACTTGCATTCTTTTCTTATTTTTATCATTTGTTTTATAGAATAAATTTAGGCTTTGCATGCACTCAGCTCAATTTGATGTCCTACCACCGCAGCAGCTGTGAGCCGAGCGCCGGTGGTCTCGCCGTCCTTCCTTCCACGTGTCCTTGTAATCTTTTTATGTTTGCTTGTACTCTGTAATCTAGTAAGTAGGAGTAAGTAGTAGTAGTAATGGCGAATGCTGGAACTGTTGGAAAAGACGCTCTTCTAATCTGCAGTCAACGGATTTGGTGTGATCATCTGTACTACTGCACTCTGGTGGCATGCTATTTTGTCCGGTGAGGTTTATTCTTCACCAGCGGACCTTCCGGTGTGAAAAGGAAATTTGCACACATTTGACCGCTTAATTGCCCGTTGCACACAACGTTATGTTTTATGCACGTATCTATCCGATGGTTTATGCAGTTGGCAGAACTAATGACACGCAGGAATCAGATGAGAGAGAGACATAATGGAAAATTTTCATGAGATTGGACCTCATGCTTAGAATCCTCCAAAATCACTATAAAACAAGCCATTCCATAGGAATTTCATAGGAATCTACCATGTGCATTCCTTTGTTCCAAAGGGCTCTTGTAGGAAACATTCCTAAGGATTGGAATCCTCCAAAATTCTTATGAAAATCCTACAATCCAAAGGAGGCCTAATTGGTGATTCAAAACTTTCCATGCTAAAATTTACATCAGAATATCCGGTGATTGAAATTGAACCTACTCACCGGAATATCCTTTTCTTGAAGGTTGGTTGAGTGGTTGGAGCAGTGGCACAGTACCCAATTCGTCCCCATGAGTAATTTAACAAGACCGGACTATGCTGCCAGCCACTTGCGCCTCCCTCATGAGTGCCTCAAGGACTGTGGAGGAATCACACGCTTCGCAAGACGCGGCTTGACTAAGCTACTACTAGTAGGAGTAGTAAGCTAGTAGCACCGGAAAATCCTGTGGTATAAATTTCAGCCCACCCATAAATTCCTTTAATCCTTTCATTTGGAAGGTCAGCTAATCCGATGGTTTTGTATCAAAATCAGGTTAAATCATGTCTTTGAAGGCCAGCGGTTTCGTGGGAAGCTTCTCGAATGTCAAAACACGACCAGCAACAGTGTACCTCCTGCACACAGGCATTTTCTTCTGGTGGACACGCAAAACTGGCACCAGAAACGGCTCCCTCCCGTGCTTGTGCACCCATCACTCGCACCAGAAACTCCTGCCTACGTTTGCTTTGTGTCTCCCCAGCATCGAGCTTGAGAGATTTGAAAAAAATGGTATCCATTTGCTTGTCGATGTTCGATTTCCTCAATCACCTTATTGGATTTCTTTTTCATGTATTTTGGTCTCTTTACTAGTTTTACTTTCGATCTATTTAGGCGAAACATGGACAAGGGGACGAACGAGCAAGTGATGGAGGGCGCAGCCGCAAACAAGAGGAGCAATGTGAGCCCGGTGAAGGAGCATGCAGAGTTTTGATTCCCTTCATCGACTTCTTCATGAACATCATACTAGTTACTAGTAGTTATTTTTTGCTGCTATCGACCTGTATGTAGGGATCATGTAGTAGTAGAAAGCGTGCCGCAGCATGGCCGTGAGCAAGCTTGCACCGAGCTGAGTTTTGTTGTGAGCCCAGGGGTAGCAAAAATTGTCCGTTGCGAGGTCGAGGATGAGATGTCAGAATCAGATTTATTTGGTGACATTATGTGGGACATAGGGATCCGAGAAAAGCGGCATCCGTTTTTGTTGTTTGATGTTTCGATTTCTTTCATTGCCTCTGCTGTCGATTTCTTCTTCTTCCTGAATATGAGTATTTATTAGTCAAGCTTTGAATCTCTATGTAGGATAGAAGTAATCAAGAGGAAGATGAAGGCCACGGCCGACGACCAGGGGAGGAATACGTGCATGAAGGATAGCGAGGAAGTAGCAGACAAGGCCGTAAGAATGGTCCATGAACGGATCGGGATTCTCATTGATCTCCTGAAGCTCATGGAAATTTCACACACAGAACTGGGGCTTCTGGGGGAAAACATGCGGCTCAAGGGAATAAAACTCAGCAGGACCATCTCCTTGTGCGACATGCATCTGGCAAATCTGGAACATAGTAAGCGCTTTGTATCACATCCAGCGAACGTTTCGATGTTTGAGATAACAATTCCCGTATATTAGTGTCTGTTGTTTCCAATGAATAGCTCGGTTCAGGCAAACGTGTATGATTGTATCTAGCTAAATTTATTGAGTTTGTATAGGTGTCAGCAATCTTAGCGGCTTCTGCGACAGGATCACCAATTTTCTGAACAATCTGAAGACGATGAAAACAGCTGCTGCTGAGGGGGAAGACGTTGAGGTCGCAGACGAAGATGCTGATCGCGAGGAGAAAGACACTCAGCACAAGGAGATAGAAGCCGCCGCCGCCGAGGTGTAGCGTCACCGCTTTCCGTAGGATTGAGTCGGAAGTGCCGGTGAACGGACACAACAGTACATCACATAAATAAGCACAAATGTTTACATCTTTAAGTTATTACAAGTCTCAAATGATTTAAAACACGTGAGTAGAACAGCGGAAGTCTGAAGCTACCTAAAACAACTACTACTCTCGACGATACAAAGGCCACACATCGAAGCCCTGCGATGTGGACCTACTGAAGAACTCCACCAAGCAACAGCGGAAGCAAAAACGATACCTGCACAAAAACATAAAGAGCCAACCCCTGAGTACTAATTACTCAGCAAGACTTACCCGTCAACATGGCTAGCTACAGCCGACTCCTAACATGCAAAGGCCACAAGGGGTAGGCTGACTCACTCGCCTAAAAGCGCACTAATTACTTGGTCCTTACTTTCAAGTTTTAATTCCAGTTAAGTACTTAACCAATAAAGCAGTGCACTTATCTCTAAAACAGGTATAAAGTAACAATACATCAAGTAAACAGTGCAGTAGTAAGTACAGTAATAATACAAAAGTATAGCAGTAATAAACATCATCATCATCACCATCATCAATAATCACACTACGATGTGACTCAGTGAACAAGCGGGGTGCTCATTTCCGAGAGCGGCGGCATCGATGTACATCCTGCAGGAGAAACCTGACCACACGACATATGCACCCGCGAACAGGCCACATATGGCAACCTTTCACAAAGCCCCCGCAAGGCCGAATCGATCTGCTGCTCGCGGTGGAAGTCTTGGGCCCATCGGAACACCCAGCCCAGCCGTCGTCCGTGGGTGGCTCCCCTCATTCCCCCGTAGCAGCAGGCGCCGGCTCGTCCCCACGATTGCTAAGCTACTCAGTTTACTGGGCCCATAAACACCAGCATGTGAATCAGTACGTTCAAAACTTGCTCAACAGGGCCAACAACGAACGGTCCTTAACCGACACAGACGGGGCTACCACCGTGAAGGCCCAGCCTTCCCAAACCATCCTATCAAACATCCCCGTCCGGTCTCCAATATATCATAACCTTCTAGCACAATCCAGAGTAAAATTCCTATCATGCGAGTGGGACCTACCACTCGACTTCTACCGTTCGCTAGACCCTAAGCATAGCAGATTCTGACGGTAACCTAGAACCAACTAAAACAAAATAGGACACAAGGTAAATCTGGAAGGGGATTCCTAATGCAGTTCTAGGGTTCCACATCAACTCCTAATAAACCTAATGCACAATCAATTACTAGCCCCAAACAAGTGAGAAAATAAAAATCTACAAGGAAGGCATGCACCGGGGCTTGCCTGGCTCAAGGGCGGAATTAACGTTCTCAAACACTAGAGAAAGTCAGTGTCTTCTCCTGAGCTGCTCAGCATCCTGCTCCTCCAGCTGCTCCGGAATCACCTTGAGAGCTATATGTCATGACAAGGGAATGCAAGTTAGATGCAATGACATGATGAAATTAAATTAAATTATAGTTTCGTCTGAAGTATTTCCTTCATTATCTCTTGTTTAAGTTAATTATAAATTAACTTAAGTTGAGTAATTAGATTAATTAATTTCAAAAATTTATTTATGTCCAATGGAACTTTTCTGGAGTCAAGTACCACTGGAAGTAATTTACAGTGAAGTTTGGCGATTTATTGTAGTACAGATTATTTATAATAATTTAAACATGACAGCGGAGTAAAATAAACAATAAGAAAATAACTAGGCATTAACTGACAGTGGAAAAATGTTCTGTAAGTGTGTCATCAGATGATTTACAACCCTGCATGAGTTTGTGATTTATTGATTTACAGAGAATTTCTTATGATTTAAACAAGATTGATACTTATGTATTTTTTCAGAAAACAGATAAATGATATTGTTCAGTTTGACAATTTTTTTGGATAGATAGGAGTCCAACAAAATTGGTTTTGCATTTTTCTGATTTTTATTAAATTTTCTAGGAATTGTAGAAGTTTCTGGTAATTTCTGGCAATTAAAAAATCCTGGAAAAAGAATTTGGGCTCGGCCCGGTCGGATCTGGGCCGTGCACAGGGCTGAGTCTGGGCCAGGCCGGATCTGGGCCCAGCGCCCATGGCGCACGCGCGCGCACGACGCGCATGGCGCGGCGGCGGCGGCGGCTCGGCCGTTCCGGCGACGTGAGAGGCGGAGGGGACGAATGGGTAGTGCCTTGGGGCTCACCGAGCGTGCGCGGGTCCCGGCGGAGGAGAACTCGTCGACGGCGTGGGTCGGACGGCCATGGAGGAGGAAGTAGCGGCCGGGGAAGGGAGAAATGGCTAGGGTTAGGGTTTGAGAGGCGGCCGAACGGGGAGACTTATCCTTTTGTAGGCCGGCGGCGTACGGACGAGCGGTGGAGGGAGGCGCAGCGTGGCTCGACGGCCGGCGGCGACGTGGTGGAAGCTTCCTGCCAGCGGGCCTGAGTTTCTTTTTGATTTTTCAGGAATTAAATCCGGCATAAATGCACAAATTAAAAGAAGCACTTTCTGATCTCCACAAATTCTGAAAAATTCTGGAGATGAAGATCTGACATCCAGCTCAAACTTTGCTTTTGGGTCGATGAGGTTTCGAGCAACAGATTTGGAAATAAAAATTCAGGAAAGCAGAAGTTTGTGCTCACTTTACTGAATTTTTAGAGGGTCTTCCAAAATTTCAAAAATCTTGGAAAAATCTCCAAAATTCTCATTTCTGAAGAGCTTTCACAGGAATTTTTGGTTAGGTCAAGTTGTTACTGAAAATTTTTAGTTGCTTCACAAGGTTGGGTTTTGACATTTATTTGGATAATTGATTTCGAATTCAAATTTGATTTGGACTTTGCTTCATTTCAGTTTGGAGAGTTTATGCGGTGTTTTGGGCTCAGTGACATGGGATGTCACAGCCCTCCCCCCTTAAGGAGAATCTCGTCCCGAGATTCAAGAAGAAGAAAGGAAGGAGGAAAAACTACGAACAACGATCGGAGGTACCGAAACGGAAGCAATAATCGAAAACTCACCTTGAAGGTAGAAAACCCGGAAAGTGAGAGTGTAGGAACCCCTCTGTTTCCCAAGTGGCCTCGGCCTCAGAGTGGTTGCTCCATTGCACCTTATAGAATCTGATGGTTCTGTTTCGGGTGATTCTGTCCTTCTGATCAATGACTCTGATGGGCTGCTCAGGATATGCAAGATCTGGCTCAAGCTGCCCAACATCACTGATCACCACATCTGCAGGAGCTTTTAGACACTTCTTCAACTGAGATACATGAAAAACGTTGTGGACACCCGAAAGGTTTGTTGGCAGCTCCAGACGGTATGCAACGGGGCCACACTGCTCAGAGATCACAAACGGGCCAATGAATTGGGGTGCTAGCTTCCCTCTGACACCGAACCGACGTACACCCTTCACGGGAGAGACACGAAGGTATACGTGATCACCAACTGCAAAGACCAACGGTCGGCGCCTCTTGTCAGCATAACTCTTCTGTCGAGACTTGGCTGCCCGCAAGTTGGACTGAACAAGTCTAACTGTCTCCTCAGCCACTGTCACAAGGTCTGGCCCAAAGGTAACTCGCTCACCAGACTCAACCCAGTTAAGGGAAGTACGGCAGCGACGTCCATACAGTGCCTCGAACGGTGCCATCTTGATGCTCTCCTGATAACTGTTGTTATAAGAGAACTCTGCCAGAGGTAGGCACTCATCCCATTTCTTGCTATGTGTCAAAACATATGCACGGAGCATGTCCTCAAGAATCTGATTCACCCTCTCAGTCTGACCATCTGTCTGAGGATGATAGGCTGAACTACGAATAAGCTCGGTATCCAAGGAAGCATGTAGTTGCTCCCAGAAACGATTAACAAACTGCGAGCCTCGATCAGAAATGATTGTCTTAGGCACTCCATGCAAACAGACAACCCGAGAGATATAGAGCTCAGCATACTTCTTGACGGAGTACCCTGTCTTCACTGGGATGAAGTGAGCGGACTTGGTCAATCGATCAACAATCACCCATATAGAGTCATGCTTCTGCGATGTGAGAGGCAACCCAACAATGAAATCCATGCTGATATCCTCCCATTTCCAAGCAGGAATGCTCAAAGGCTGTAAGAGACCGGCAGGCTTCACATGATCTGCCTTAATCCTCCTGCAAGTATCACACTCAGAAATATAGCGAGCGATTTCCCGCTTCATGCGGGTCCACCAGAAACGACTCCTCAAGTCCTGATACATCTTATTGCTGCCAGGGTGGATAGAGTACTTGGACAAGTGCGCCTCATCAAGAATCTTCTTGCGCAACTCAAAGTCCTTTGGAACCACCATTCTGTTCTTAAACCACAGAATGCCTTCTTCATCCTCCCGAAAACACTGGACTTCACCGAGTTTGAGCCTTCTCCTGAGGTGACCCATAGCAACATCTTTCTTCTGCGCGGCAACAATCTCATCGCGCAAGGTCGGAGTGAGTGAGATGTTGGCCAACGTGCCATAAGGATGCACTCGAACACTGGACTCCTCGTTTGAGGGGCAAGTAGCGGTAAGACAATGACAATGCGTCTTGCGGCTCAAAGCATCGGCAACCACATTTGCCTTCCCTGGATGGTAGTGAACCTCCAGATCATAGTCCTTGATCAACTCCAACCATCTCCTCTGACGCATATTCAGATCAGACTGAGTGAAGATATACTTGAGACTCTTGTGATCTGTATAGATGTGCACCAGATTTCCCAACAGATAATGCCGCCATACTTTCAAAGCAAGTACAACGGCTGCCAACTCTAGATCATGAGTAGGGTAATGCTCTTCATGTCGCTTAAGCTGCCGAGAGACATATGCAATCACCCTGCCCTCCTGCATCAGCACACAACCAAGACCAGTACCAGAAGCATCACAGTACACATCAAATGGCTTGGTGATATCAGGCTGAGCTAATACCGGAGCTGTAGTGAGAAGCTTCTTTAGAGTCTGGAAAGCCTCCTCACACTGCGGAGTCCATACAAACTTCACATTCTTCTTGAGCAACTCTGTGATCGGCTTCGAGATCTTAGAGAAGTTCGGAATAAACCGACGGTAGTAACCAGCCAATCCCAAGAAACTGCGAATCTGAGAGACAGAGGTAGGTGCCTTCCAATTCAGAACATCCTGCACCTTGCTCGGATCAACAGCAATGCCCTCTGCAGAGACGACATGACCAAGGAAAGGGACTTCCTTTAGCCAGAACTCACACTTGCTGAACTTGGCATACAGCTGATGGTCTCGCAGACGCTGCATGTAACACCCTACTTTTTACAATTGTTAAACATGCCAATATTAGTAATGTAGGGCTCACATAATTAGCCTAGGGAAAATTTTCTTTAATTAAATTATAATATGTTGCACAGCATTCCATGGCATCATAAATCATTTCATGCATTTTCTGCATTTTTGTTTCTGTTTATTTTATTTTATGGCGTGGGAAATATCCCTAAAACTTATTTTGAAAACTAGTTAGAAAAGGAGGCTGTAAATCGAAATAGAAAAAGAAAAGGAATTCCTAAACCTATCTGGGCCGAAGCCCTTTTCTCTCTGGCCCAGCCGGCTTCCTTCCCTTCCCCCATCTCTCTCTCACAGACAAGCGGGCCCCGCCCCTGTCTTCTTCCCCACCGAGCAAACCAGCCGGAGCTCTTCTAGAAACGCGCCACCGCCGTTCCGATTTGGAGCCCGCGCGCGCAGTCCCGCGTCGAGCCGACTTCGCCTTCGGATTCGTCGCGAGTTTATCTCCAACATCCCCCAACAAACGGATAGATTCCGCCGCGGATTCCCTCTCCTCTCGCGCAAGAAACGGAGCACCGCCATCGCCGGATTTCGTGGAGAATCAGCCGCACCGCGTGAACCCTAGGCCCTACCCAACCTATATAAACCCCGCCATGCCCCGTGCGTCCATCCTTTCCACCCCCGCCGCCAATTCCCTCGCTTCCGCGCCCTCGCCACGCGATTCTTCTCCGCCGCCGGTGAGTCCTCGCCGCTGCACGTCGCCCCGCCGTTTCGGCCGCTCCCTCGCATCGCTGACCCCTCCGCGACGTTCGCAGGACCACGCAGACACTCCCCGACCGCTTCGCGACGAGCCTCGCCACCGGAGCCCCGTTCCCGACGAGCACGACTCCTTCCCGCCGCCAATCGCCGCCGTCGACCCCCTTCCGCCTCTTCCCGACGCCGCGCGACCCTTCTGGTGAGACCCCCGCGCCATCCTCTCCCTTTCGCAGCAGTCGCGGCGAGGTTAGGTCGACGGAGTGCCGTTTCCGGCCATCTCCGGCGAAGCGCCGCCACCATAGCGCCGCCCAGTCGCTGCCGGCCCTGTTATTTTCTGTTTTTACGAGTTAGTCCTTCGTAGTTCTGTAAATTTACTTTTCAATCCCTAGAACTTCAAAACCTTATAACTTTTGATCCGTAACTCCGAATTAAGTCGTTCTTGCGCCGTTTTTCTCAGAAAATCATGCTCTTTCATATCATTGCATTTACATATTGATTCTATACTGTCGCATACGTGATATTTATTGTGTATGCTTGCTTGTGTATGTGCGCGCGTATATGATCGAGTAGAGTCAGAGCAAGAGCAGTGGCCCGAGGACCTCCAAAACCAAGAGTTTGAGACCTTCGAGCAGCAACTCCCCTTCGACGAAGGCAAGTGTCCTTGATGCACTTTGCGCCTATTCTTGAAATGTTTTATTTACAAACTGCATGCTTGTGTCAATATGATGGGCTACCTATGCTATAGGGTTTACTAGAACTTGTTTACTTTTCCTTGTCGCCTTAAACTAGTAATGTCATGGTATGGGTAGTTGATGCTTAGCATGCTTGGGTCCTGGTTGGGTGATAATTAATTTTGTTAATCTCTACTTATTACATATTTATGAGAAGGCTTGGATATGATGATGTTGTAGTATGAGGTAGGATCTGGACAAGCGGGAAGTGTTTGATGGTGCGGTTGGCACATGTTGGAATGGTGGTATGCTTGTCTAGATCCTAAGGACCGGTTCGTGGAGCGGCAACCCGGGATTTACAGTGCCATCACAAGACTGTTATGGGAGCAGCTTGGCTAAGTAATTAGGTGTTCTTCCAGTGTTGTGCGTGCGAATGGCGGAGCGGGGAATGGGAGTCACGAGTACTGCCCTTGGATCTGAACGGCTCAAGAGGGGGCTTCTGGGGTGATGAGCTGCTAGTTTGAGGGCTATCACTTATGGACGGGGGCGGAACCTTAGTGGGCGTGTGCACGCTGGAAGACCCTTTGGAAAGGCCTCGTAGTGATCTCCTGGCCGCACACCTCGGTAGTGTGTAAGTGCTTGATCAGCGCGGGCATCAGGGAGGTTTCTAGTCACCTGGCGATAGGGGACGAAATCACGACTTGTGGGTAAAGTGGCGCGACCTCTGCAGAGAAGTAAAACTGTCATGACAGCCGTGCTCACGGTCAAGAGCGGCCTGGAACCCTCACATGATTAGATGGATGGAGATGGATGGTTGGAAGATGGTTGGAATGGTTCGGTTTGGGAATGGTTGTCTTACCTATGGGTTCTTGGGTTTGGCCTCACATTTAGTAAAGTAATAGGTTGCATTTAAAACTTGTGAAGTAAAACTTGCTTTTCTGCAATAAACCCTTTAGCCTTCCTTGTCTTGCCTGCATGTCATAATTTTCCCACACTTGCTGAGTACTCTATGTACTCACGGCTATTCCCCCAAAATATCATTCAGCTACAGGAGAAGGAGAGTACCATGAAGACGATGGAGCGGAGTACTAGGCGGGCGGTTCACCGGTCGATTGCCTGTGGAGTCTTGGAGTCTTAGTCTTGGGCGTCTTAGCTAGTTAATTTATTTTCCGCTGCATTTAATTTATTGTAATTTGGACCAAGAGTCGTTATGTAATAATGATACGGTGTAATAATTCGGATATGGATGTATTTTGTTTACCATTTATGAAGTCACTGCTTGTGCGAAATTTGATCCTGGCGTACAAGTGGAAACCTGTTTTTGCCTTATTAAAACGGGTGTGACAGAAGTGGTATCAGAGCCATGTCGACCGTAGGACGCAAGCCTAGATAGAAAGGACGTTCCTAGTACTATTTTACACATGGAAAACTATTTTACAAAAACTCCTTGTTTATATTACAGTTTGTCTTTTATTGATTTATTACAGTTCGCTTGTTACTTATTTTCACTCTCTTGTTTAAATTTTTTTTTAGATGGCCCACACCAAGTTGACCGCACGCAAGTCCACTGGCGGACGCAGAGGGTGCCGCCGAGCTCAGCCACAGCAGCCAGAGGAGCAGCCGATCGTTGAGCAGGAGGTGCAGCAAGGCGAGCCACTTCCCGAGGCCCCTCAGGTGGAGGTAGTGCTGCTGGACGAGGAACCACCACACGAGCCTATTGAGGAGGATCCTGAGGAGGAGGACCCTGTAGAGGAGGAGGCGCCCCAGGAGCACCAGCACGAGGATGATGAACATGAGGAGGAGGACCAACGCTGCTATGTTGCTCACGAGTACCGTTCTGAAGGCACCGAGGGTGGCAGGACTGCACAGATGCTTCGCGAGCTGCTACTCAGGGTGGGCATCAACACCGCACCTGTCTACATGCTGAAGATGGTGCCCCGGAATGAGCGTGATGATTGGAGCGCTAGTGTCAGCATCTACAACGGCGACAAGCTTCTCTGCACACACTACGCACGCACCTGCAGACTTCGTCGGAGCGAGGCGATCGTCGACGCTGCTTGGGAGGCCATCACCAACATCTGCCACGCATTTCGCGGCCAGCTTCGGGACAGCAGTTTCTCTCTTCTTCCGCGCCGCAGGAGTGGTACTGCAGTTTTCACCTTTGGCTCCGTGGGTGAGCGCACCACTACTAGCGCCGTGGTCAGGGCTCATCAGGCCATTGAGGACCTATCAGGCCGTCTGAATGCTTATCAGGAGGAGAACGCTTTTCTACGTCGCCGTCTTCTTGACGTGGAGAGGACGTTCCGAGCTCAGCACAGGGTGAATCAAGGAGAAGCTAGCAACCTGTACTCTTCGGAAGTGCACACCTGGACTGCAAACTCGCCAGCAAGGTCTTTCAAGAGGCCGCGCACAGGAAGGACCCCGCCCTCCAGTCCAGAACGTAGCGATGCTAATTCCCATGCTTAGGTTCTTGCTTAGAGTCCAGGAATAAAATAAGGGTAGTAGTCAGACGTTAGAATCGGTCGGTGTGTTTTTCTATTGCATGGTGTGTTAGTTTAATTTATTTGAGATGCTCGGTGTGCTAGATGTGAGCTGTGGGACGCTTCGGCAATTGTCCACAGCCGCATCCTCTTTATAATTAAATATACCTATGAGTGAGATTTGTTTTACGCACCTTGATGCATATAGTTTGGGAATCGTTTTATTTTATTCCGTCTTGCTATCTTGACGTATCCATGCTTACACTCTCGTACTTCTGCAACCTATCAGATGGTGAACACAAGGAACAATAATACTGGCAGCAATACCAACAACAACAACCAAAACAACAACGTCCCTCAGGCCCAGCAGTTTGAGCAGCTCATGACCATGCAAGCTCAACTCATGCAGACGATGATACAGGCGGTCAACAACATGCAGCCGAACAACAATAACAACAACCCGCCCCCACAGCAGAACCAACAGTCTAGGCTCGGAGAATTCCAAAGAACCAAACCACCCACGTTCTCTCATGCTAAGGATCCTATGGAGGCTGAAGATTGGCTCAGGGCAATTGAGAGGAAGTTAAGGCTAGCTCAGTGCACTGATCGGGAGAGAGTACTCTTTGCAGCTCACCAGCTCTACGGCGCTGCTGCAGATTGGTGGGACGCCTACTGCCATGCTCATGCTAATGAAGATGCCATCACTTGGGTGGAGTTCAGAGATAGCTTTCGCTCTCACTACGTGCCCCGAGGTGTTATGCTGCTGAAGAAGCAACAGTTTCATGAACTGAAGCAGGGCAACATGAATGTGAGTGAATACCTCAATCAGTTCACCCAGCTATCTAGGTATGCGCCGGAGGAGGTGAACACTGATGAGAAGAAGCAATATCTGTTCATGAGGGGACTGCAGAACGACATCCACTACCAGCTCATCAACAATGACTATGCAACCTTCCAGAAACTGGTAGACAAAGCTATCATGGTTGAGCACAAGAGGAATGAGATTGAGAGGGATGCCAAGAGGAAGATGTCATTCCAGGGACAGTCTTCAGGAAGCAACACCCGCCCTCGCTATGCACCACCACAAGGCCAAACCTATCGCGCTCCCATGCAAAACCAGCAGTCCACTTATCCACCTCGCCCAAACCAACAGATGCAACGCCCCAACCCACAAGCACCACGCCCCAATCCGCAAGCTCCACGCCCCGCAAACCAGCAAGCTCCTCGCCCAGCTCCGCAAGCCGCTCCCCAGAACCAAAACAAGACCGCTCTAGCTAACCCCAACCCTAATAGGCGCAGCTGCTTCCACTGTGGCCAGGATGGCCATTTCATCAGTCAATGCCCTCAGAGGAACAATGCACCAAGGCAGGCGCCAGCTCAGAACCAGGCCGCACCCATGCAAGGCAATCGCGGGCAGCAGAACTATGCCCGTGGCAGGGTCAATCATATCACTACTGAAGATGCTCAGCAAGCTACAGATGTGGTTCTCGGTATGTTCCTCGCAAACTCCAACCCTGCAACAGTTTTGTTTGATTCTGGAGCATCCCATTCTTTCATATCATCACAATATGTTGCAAAATACAATCTACCTCTAGCAACTATGGGGTGTACTATGATAGTTAGTTCTCCCGGAGGAGAGATGCAAACAAAGCACATATGTCCCAGAGTCAACCTTAAAATAAAGGGGGTAGACTTCTTCGCCAATCTTATAGTCATAGACTCCAAGGGGTTAGACATCATACTCGGGATGGACTGGCTAGGCAAGCATGATGGAATTATTCAATGTGCAAGAAGGGCAGTTCAGCTGACCAGTGAAGACGGGACCAAGGTTGAGTATGCTACAATGACTATCCCCGCAGTTAACGGCTCATTGAATCAGATGAAGGGTACACCTATTGAGGAGATACGAGTGGTCTGCAATTATCCAGATGTTTTTCCCGAGGAATTGCCAGGTATGCCACCTGATCGTGACATTGAGTTCATAATTGAGTTAGTACCTGGTACTGCACCTATATCCAAGAGGCCTTATAGAATGCCAGTCAATGAATTAGTCGAGCTTAAGAAACAAATACAAGAGCTGTTAGAGAAGGGTTTTATACGCCCGAGTTCATCACCGTGGGGAGCCCCAGTGCTTTTCGTAGAAAAGAAAGACGGAACCCAGAGGATGTGTGTAGACTATCGATCCCTTAATGATGTGACCATCAAGAACAAGTATCCACTTCCTAGAATCGAGGATTTGTTTGATCAGATGAAGGGAGCGTGCGTGTTCTCCAAGATTGACCTTCGTTCAGGTTATCACCAGCTGAAGATTCGAGCCTCGGATATACCAAAGACTGCCTTCCGAACCAGATATGGGCTATACGAGTATACAGTCATGTCTTTTGGATTAACCAACGCACCCGCCTACTTCATGTATCTTATGAATAAGGTATTCATGGAGTACTTGGACAAGTTTGTGGTAGTCTTCATCGATGACATCTTGGTATTCTCTAAGAATGAAGAGGAACACGAGGAACACCTGAGGTTAGTGTTGGAAAAACTTCGAGAGAACCAGTTATATGCCAAACTTAGTAAATGTGAGTTTTGGTTAAAGGAAGTAGCATTCCTCGGTCATATTATTTCAGAGGGAGGAGTATCAGTCGATCCAGGCAAGGTGCAGGATGTTCTCGATTGGAAGTCGCCTCAGAATGTGACGGACGTCAGGAGTTTCCTTGGACTAGCAGGATACTACCGTCGGTTTATCAAGGACTTCTCCAAGATCGCAAAGCCCATGACAGAATTATTAGGTAAAGGAAAGGAGTTCAAGTGGTCTGAAGCCTGCCAAGCCAGCTTCGAAGAGTTAAAGAGAAGATTGACGTCGGCCCCAGTTCTAGTACTACCGGATGTAAGCAAGAGCTTCGATGTGTATTGTGATGCCTCTAGGCAAGGACTTGGATGTGTGCTCATGCAAGGAGGACAGGTAGTGGCTTACGCGTCAAGGCAGTTAAGGAAACACGAGTTGAACTATCCTACTCACGATCTCGAGTTAGCAGCCGTGGTACATGCTTTGAAGATATGGAGGCACTACATTCTTGGCCATCGATGTGAGATCTACACTGATCACAAGAGCCTCAAGTACATATTCACGCAGACGGACCTGAATTTGAGACAACGCCGTTGGTTGGAGTTGATCAAAGATTATGATGTCGGAATCAACTACCATCCAGGGAAAGCTAACGTAGTTGCAGATGCCCTTAGCAGGAAGCCACACTGCAACCAGTTGTTTGTTCGTGAGCTACCACCCGAGCTGTGCAAGGAGTTTGAACGACTTAACCTTGGATTCGTGCATGAGACAGGAATTATGGAAGTAGACTCTACACTAGAGCAGGAGATTCGGAAGGGTCAACTTGAAGATGAGAAATTGAATGAGATCAGAAAGCTTATCAAGGAAGGTGTAGCTACGGATTACACTGAGGATGAGCAAGGCACGTTATGGTTGGGAAAGAGAATGTGTGTACCGGACATAAAAGAGATACGGGATATGATTTTGAGGGAGGCACATGATTCAGCATATTCCATCCATCCAGGAAGCACCAAGATGTACCAAGACTTAAAGACTCGTTATTGGTGGTACGGCATGAAGCGAGACGTCGCAGAGTACGTGGCTTTATGCGACACTTGCCAACGAGTTAAGGCAGAACACCAAAGGCCTGCAGGACTTCTCCAACCATTAAAGATTCCAGAGTGGAAGTGGGAAGAAATTGGTATGGACTTCATAGTTGGGTTACCTCGCACGCAACGTGGTTATGACTCAATATGGGTTATTGTCGACCGGCTTACTAAGGTTGCTCATTTCCTCCCAGTAAAGACTACCTATTCAGGAGCACGACTCGCAGAGTTATACATGGAAAGGATAGTCTATTTACATGGAGTGCCCAAGAAGATCGTGTCGGATAGAGGAAGCCAATTCACCTCAAAGTTTTGGCATAAAGTACATGAAGCTTTGGATACTAAGCTAAATTTCAGTTCGGCTTATCACCCTCAGACCGACGGCCAAACAGAAAGGACCAATCAGATTCTAGAAGACATGTTGAGAGCGTGTGCGCTAAAGTATGGGAAGAGTTGGGACAAGAGCCTTCCCTATGCGGAATTTTCATACAACAATGGCTATCAAGCAAGTCTCAAGATGTCGCCATTCGAAGCGTTGTATGGAAGGAGGTGTAGAACACCGCTGTTCTGGAATGAGACAGGAGAAAGCCAAGTCTTCGGACCCGATGTACTAAGAGAGGCAGAAAGACAAGTTCAGATCATACGGGAGAACCTAAAGGTCGCACAGTCCAGACAGAAAAGTTATGCGGATAACAGACGAAGAGATTTGGCATTCGAGGCTGGAGATTTTGTATATCTCAAAGTGTCACCCATTAGAGGTCTTAGACGGTTCAAAGTCAAGGGCAAGTTGTCCCCACGTTTCATTGGTCCCTTCAAGGTATTGGAACGGAGAGGAGAAGTGGCATATCAATTAGAGTTGCCGCCTCATCTCTCAGATGTGCACGACGTGTTTCATGTTTCCCAATTAAAGAAGTGCCTCAGGGTGCCTGAAGAGCAACTACCTATGGAAGAAGCGGATATTCAGAATGATCTTACCTATACCGAGCAGCCAATCAAAATTTTGGAGACCGTAGCAAGAGTCACCAGGAATCGAGTCATTCGAATGTGCAAGGTACAATGGAGGCATCATTCACCAGAGGAAGCGACATGGGAACGTGAGGAGGATCTCAAAGCCGATTACCCTCATCTCTTCGACGAAACGGCCGAATCTCGAGGGCGAGATTCATTTTAAGGGGGGTAGGTTTGTAACACCCTACTTTTTACAATTATTAAACATGCCAATATTAGTAATGTAGGGCTCACATAATTAGCCTAGGGAAAATTTTCTTTAATTAAATTATAATATGTTGCACAGCATTCCATGGCATCATAAATCATTTCATGCATTTTCTGCATTTTTGTTTCTGTTTATTTTATTTTATGGCGTGGGAAATATCCCTAAAACTTATTTTGAAAACTAGTTAGAAAAGGAGGCTGTAAATCGAAATAGAAAAAGAAAAGGAATTCCTAAACCTATCTGGGCCGAAGCCCTTTTCTCTCTGGCCCAGCCGGCTTCCTTCCCTTCCCCCATCTCTCTCTCACAGACAAGCGGGCCCCGCCCCTGTCTTCTTCCCCACCGAGCAAACCAGCCGGAGCTCTTCTAGAAACGCGCCACCGCCGTTCCGATTTGGAGCCCGCGCGCGCAGTCCCGCGTCGAGCCGACTTCGCCTTCGGATTCGTCGCGAGTTTATCTCCAACATCCCCCAACAAACGGATAGATTCCGCCGCGGATTCCCTCTCCTCTCGCGCAAGAAACGGAGCACCGCCATCGCCGGATTTCGTGGAGAATCAGCCGCACCGCGTGAACCCTAGGCCCTACCCAACCTATATAAACCCCGCCATGCCCCGTGCGACCATCCTTTCCACCCCCGCCGCCAATTCCCTCGCTTCCGCGCCCTCGCGACGCGATTCTTCTCCGCCGCCGGTGAGTCCTCGCCGCCGCACGTCGCCCCGCCGTCTCGGCCGCTCCCTCGCATCGCTGACCCCTCCGCGACGTTCGCAGGACCACGCAGACACTCCCCGACCGCTTCGCGACGAGCCTCCGCCACCGGAGCCCCGTTCCCGACGAGCACGACTCCTTCCCGCCGCCAATCGCCGCCGTCGACCCCCTTCCGCCTCTTCCCGACGCCACGCGACCCTTCTGGTGAGACCCCCGCGCCATCCTCTCCCTTTCCCAGCAGTCGCGGCGAGGTTAGGTCGACGGAGTGCCGTTTCCGGCCATCTCCGGCGAAGCGCCGCCGCCATAGCGCCGCCCAGTCGCTGCCGGCCCTGTTATTTTCTGTTTTTACGAGTTAGTCCTTCGTAGTTCTGTAAATTTACTTTTCAATCCCTAGAACTTCAAAACCTTATAACTTTTGATCCGTAACTCCGAATTAAGTCGTTCTTGCGCCGTTTTTCTCAGAAAATCATGCTCTTTCATATCATTGCATTTACATATTGATTCTATACTGTCGCATACGTGGTATTTATTGTGTATCTTTGCTTGTGTATGTGCGCGCGTATATGATCGAGTAGAGTCAGAGCAAGAGCAGTGGCCCGAGGACCTCCAAAACCAAGAGTTTGAGACCTTCGAGCAGCAACTCCCCTTCGACGAAGGCAAGTGTCCTTGATGCACTTTGCGCCTATTCTTGAAATGTTTTATTTACAAACTGCATGCTTGTGTCAATATGATGGGCTACCTATGCTATAGGGTTTACTAGAACTTGTTTACTTTTCCTTGTCGCCTTAAACTAGTAATGTCATGGTATGGGTAGTTGATGCTTAGCATGCTTGAGTCCTGGTTGGGTGATAATTAATTTTGTTAATCTCTACTTATTACATATTTATGAGAAGGCTTGGATATGATGATGTTGTAGTATGAGGTAGGATCTGGACAAGCGGGAAGTGTTTGATGGTGCGGTTGGCACATGTTGGAATGGTGGTATGCTTGTCTAGATCCTAAGGACCGGTTCGTGGAGCGGCAACCCGGGATTTACAGTGCCATCACAAGACTGTTATGGGAGCAGCTTGGCTAAGTAATTAGGTGTTCTTCCAGTGTTGTGCGTGCGAATGGCGGAGCGGGGAATGGGAGTCACGAGGACTGCCCTTGGATCTGAACGGCTCAAGAGGGGGCTTCTGGGGTGATGAGCTGCTAGTTTGAGGGCTATCACTTATGGACGGGGGCGGAACCTTAGTGGGCGTGTGCACGCTGGAAGACCCTTTGGAAAGGCCTCGTAGTGATCTCCTGGCCGCACACCTCGGTAGTGTGTAAGTGCTTGATCAGCGCGGGCATCAGGGAGGTTTCTAGTCACCTGGCGACAGGGGACGAAATCACGACTTGTGGGTAAAGTGGCGCGACCTCTGCAGAGAAGTAAAACTGTCATGACAGCCGTGCTCACGGTCAAGAGCGGCCTGGAACCCTCACATGATTAGATGGATGGAGATGGATGGTTGGAAGATGGTTGGAATGGTTCGGTTTGGGAATGGTTGTCTTACCTATGGGTTCTTGGGTTTGGCCTCACATTTAGTAAAGTAATAGGTTGCATTTAAAACTTGTGAAGTAAAACTTGCTTTTCTGCAATAAACCCTTTAGCCTTCCTTGTCTTGCCTGCATGTCATAATTTTCCCACACTTGCTGAGTACTCTATGTACTCACGGCTATTCCCCCAAAATATCATTCAGCTACAGGAGAAGGAGAGTACCATGAAGACGATGGAGCGGAGTACTAGGCGGGCGGTTCACCGGTCGATTGCCTGTGGAGTCTTGGAGTCTTAGTCTTGGGCGTCTTAGCTAGTTAATTTATTTTCCGCTGCATTTAATTTATTGTAATTTGGACCAAGAGTCGTTATGTAATAATGATACGGTGTAATAATTCGGATATGGATGTATTTTGTTTACCATTTATGAAGTCACTGCTTGTGCGAAATTTGATCCTGGCGTACAAGTGGAAACCTGTTTTTGCCTTATTAAAACGGGTGTGACACTGCAATACAATGCGGAGGTGCTCTGCATGTTCTTCCTCAGTCTTGGAATAGATAAGAATGTCGTCAATGAAAACCACGACAAACTTGTCCAACTCAGGCATGAACACTGAGTTCATCAGATACATGAAATATGCTGGAGCATTGGTCAACCCAAAGGACATGACAAGATACTCATAGAGGCCATATCTGGTAGAGAAAGCAGTCTTCGGAATGTCCTCTGCACGAATCTTGATCTGATGATAACCTGAGCGAAGATCGATCTTGGAGAAAACCTTGGCCCCAACTAGCTGATCAAACAAAATATCAATGCGGGGCAAAGGATACTTGTTCTTGATTGTGACAGCATTAAGTGGTCGATAGTCCACACATAGCCTCAATGCCTGATCCTTCTTCTTCACAAACAAAGCTGGACAACCCCAAGGTGAAGAGCTAGGACGAATGAAACCCTTGTCCAATAGCTCCTTGAGCTGAATCTTCAATTCTACCAGCTCATTAGGCGGCATCTTATACGGCCTCCTAGAGATAGGTGCGGTGCCTGGCTGTAGCTCAATACGGAACTCCACATCTCGATCTGGTGGCATGCCTGGCAACTCATCTGGGAACACATCAGGGTACTCACGTACAACTGGTATCCCATCAAGACTCTGGCCAACAACCTGATATACAACAGGATTCTGAGCAGAAGGAGAGGAAAGCTGAATGACTGCCTTGCCGTGGAATGGAGAATCAAGTCTAACAGCACGCGAAGGGATGTCAAGTAAAGCACCATGACGTTTCATCCAACTCATCCCAAGTTTCACATCAATCCCCTGGTTCTCAAGTACAATCAGACAAGTCTCGAAGATCTTTCGTCCTAAATCAAGAGGTGCACGCAAGACCATCTGATTAGCAACTAATTGTCCTCCCGGGGAGCGAATGATATAAGGCGACTTCATAACACTCATTGGCAGATGATGCTTCTGTGCAAAAGTCTTGCTTATGAAATCATGTGAAGCTCCAGAATCAAAGAGTATGACCACAGGATGTCCCTTGAGTGAAAAAGTACCCGCCAACACTGGTTCACCCTCTGGAACTTCCTCTAATGTGGTATAGTTGACATAGCCTGTCCTAGGCTGAGCATACTTGCCATGAGGGCGCTGCTGAGTTGAGACTTGAGGTGTGTTACTCAGCTTTGGAGAAGGACAATCGCGAGCAAAGTGTCCTGAGATACCACAATTGTAGCAAGGACCTACATCTGGCCGAATTTTGGGCTGCTGCACAGGTGGTCTCTCAGTGATCAAAGAAGGAGCAACATAAGGTGCTCTCAGCTGCGGCGAAGGCGGCTGACACACCCACTGCTGCTGAGGAGGAGTGTGGGGTGGTCCACTGTAAGCAACTCGGTACCTCTGAGGTGTGCTATCTGCAGAGGGTCCAACTAGTGCTCTCTTCTTCTTTTTCTTCTCCTCTTGATGGGCTCGGAGGCAGTCCTCCAACACAATAGCAGCACTAACCAGCTCGTTGTAACTGCCAAATGTGTTGATGACCAAGCGAGTCTGTAACTTGGTGGTAAGCCCTCTGATGAAGCGATCTCTTTTCTTCACATCTGTGTCCACATAGTCAGGGGCATACTGAGCAAGATTGTTGAACACCCTGGAATACTCCAAGACATCCATTGTGCCTTGCTTGAGCTCCAAGAATTCTGTGAGCTTCCTTCTGATGATGCCCGCAGGAATATAGTGAGCTCTGAAAGCCTCTCGAAACTCAGGCCAGAGAACCTGGTGATCAGCAGGGAGCATAGCCTGGTAATTGGCCCACCAAGCTCCTGCACCACCCTGAAGTTGTTGGGTTGCAAACAGGGTCTTCTGCAACTCTGTGCAATTGATCAGGCTGAACTTGGACTCAATAGTATGGAGCCAGTAGTCAGCCTCCATTGGCTCAGTAGCTTCAAGGAACACGGGCGGCTGAGTCGACAAGAAATCAGCATAGGTGCTTTGCTGGGGCTGAGCCACATGATGCACCAACTGACGGAGCAATTCAGTCTGCCCTTCAATAGCTGCCTCAAGCATAGCCGCAGGTGGTGGATCTTCCCCATTGTTTCCAGCATTAGCAGCCATGCTGCAAATTGAAGCAAGACAAAACATTAGGTTTCTTCCCCATGCATAGACCAACCATTAACAGTTAAATAGGAGTCAAGGCTGTAAACATCATGAACTGCTTTAAACAGCAAAACCATGCTAAATAAAATTAACATGGTAGAGGACTCCTGGTCGGTTTTAGCAAACAGCTACAAGCAACCCTTCGAGCGAAAACAAAAAAGCAACAACCTTTAAAAGCAACGGACAAAAATCTGTCCCGACTGCGAATAGCAGTCACAAAAACAAATTCTGGCACTTCTGGAGGCGTCAAACGACTGCGAACAGCAGTCACAAAAAGCGAAAGTTGTAGAAAACTTCCAGATCTTTCCGACGAGTACTTCATGCGCCTCAAACGGATCAGCAGAGCAGGAGATATCGAATTTTGAAGTTGAAAGACAGATTCTGGAAATTCGGACGAGACAGCAAGGGATCTGATTTTTGGTCGACATTTCTGGGTGGTTTTGGATCAGACATTCGTGGGTATGTCTGAAGTATTTTGTAGTTCAGGTTGTAAGCTTTTCAAAATGGGTTTGTTCATAAATTTTGGCTCAACAGTTTAAAAGAAATGAATTTTTGAAGTTGCTTAGTCAGTCAGTCCAAAAATTTCGTGTGATCTGAAATATGTTGATGTCTTTTAAATGCAATGCATGCATGCTCGACCTATACGTCCTCACAAAACAAAATATGCCTAATATACAGGCCGTAGACATCGGTGGCAACTAATTCGCACTCAACAAACGTTTCTACACGGTTTAACGCGAGTTAGTGTACCTGCAGAAGAACACACAACGTCACCTCAAACAACCTACTCAGGTGACGTATCTGTACAGAAAGTAAATGCATGGCTCCAATCATCCTCATGAACGCGACGGTCCATGTACCAGAAATCACCTCATGAACTCGATGGTTCATGTACCAGAAATATCACTGAGCCATGCATGATCCTTACCTTCTTACCTGGGCGTCGGTGCGTCGTTACAGAAAAGTAACAAACAACTCCTATTACCACCTGATTACACTAACATCCTTATATTAGGGCTTTCGTTCCTCACTCGCAACGTGGTTAGCTTTTCGAAAATAGGCCATTTATATGATGTACTGTCCCAACACGGCTCTGATGCCAGCTGTAGCGTCACCGCTTTCCGCAGGATCGAGTCGGAAGTGCCGGTGAACGGACACAACAGTACATCACATAAATAAGCACAAATGTTTACATCTTTAAGTTATTACAAGTCTCAAATGATTTAAAACACGTGAGTAGCACAGCGGAAGTCTGAAGCTACCTAAAACAACTACTACTCTCAACGATACAAAAGCCACACATCGAAGCCCTGCGATGTGGACCTACTGAAGAACTCCACCAAGCAACAGCGGAAGCAAAAACGATACCTGCACAAAAACATAAAGAGCCAACCCCTGAGTACCAATTACTCAGCAAGACTTACCCGTCAACATGGCTAGCTACAGCCGACTCCTAACATGCAAAGGCCACAAGGGGTAGGCTGACTCACTCGCCTAAAAGTGCACTAATTACTTGGTCCTTACTTTCAAGTTTTAATTCCAGTTAAGTACTTAACCAATAAAGCAGTGCACTTATCTCTAAAACAGGTATAAAGTAACAATACATCAAGTAAACAGTGCAGTAGTAAGTACAGTAATAATACAAAAGTATAGCAGTAATAAACATCATCATCATCACCATCATCAATAATCACACTACGATGTGACTCAGTGAACAAGCGGGGTGCTCATTCCCGAGAGCGGCGGCATCGATGTACATCCTGCAGGAGAAACCTGACCACACGACATATGCACCCGCGAACAGGCCACATATGGCAACCTTTCACAAAGCCCCCGCAAGGCCGAATCGATCTGCTTCTCGCGGTGGAAGTCTTGGGCCCATCGGAACACCCAGCCCAGCCGTCGTCCGTGGGTGGCTCCCCTCATTCCCCCGTAGCAGCAGGCGCCGGCTCGTCCCCACGATTGCTAAGCTACTCAGTTTACTGGGCCCATAAACACCAGCATGTGAATCAGTACGTTCAAAACTTGCTCAACAGGGCCAACAACGAACGGTCCTTAACCGACACAGACGGGGCTACCACCGTGAAGGCCCAGCCTTCTCAAACCATCCTATCAAACATCTCCGTCCGGTCTCCAATATATCATAACCTTCTAGCACAATCCAGAGTAAAATTCCTATCATGCGAGTGGGATCTACCACCCGACTTCTACCGTTCGCTAGACCCTAAGCATAGCAGATTCTGACGGTAACCTAGAACCAACTAAAACAAAATAGGACACAAGGTAAATCTAGAAGGGGATTCCTAATGCAGTTCTAGGGTTCCACATCAACTCCTAATAAACCTAATACACAATCAATTACTAGCCCCAAACAAGTGAGAAAATAAAAATCTACAAGGAAGGCATGCACCGGGGCTTGCCTGGCTCAAGGGCGGAATTAACGTTCTCAAACACTAGAGAAAGTCAGTGTCTTCTCCTGAGCTGCTCAGCATCCTGCTCCTCCAGCTGCTCCGGAATCACCTTGAGAGCTATATGTCATGACAAGGGAATGCAAGTTAGATGCAATGACATGATGAAATTAAATTTAATTATACTTTCGTCTGAAGTATTTCCTTCATTATCTCTTGTTTAAGTTAATTATAAATTAACTTAAGTTGATTAATTAGATTAATTAATTTCAAAAATTTATTTATGTCCAATGGAACTTTTCTGGAGTCAAGTACCACTGGAAGTAATTTACAGTGAAGTTTGGCGATTTATTGTAGTACAGATTATTTATAATAATTTAAACATGACAGCGGAGTAAAATAAATCATAAGAAAATAATTAAGCATTAACTGACAGTGGCAAAATGTTCTGTAAGTGTGTTATCAGATGATTTACAACCCTGCAAGAGTTTGTGATTTATTGATTTACAGAGAATTTCTTATGATTTAAACAAGATTGATACTTATGTAATTTTTCAGAAAACAGATAAATGATTTTGTTCAGTTTGACAATTTTGTTGGATAGATCTGAGCACAAGGAGTCCAACAAAATTGGTTTTGCATTTTTCTGATTTTTATTAAATTTTCTAGGAATTGTACAAGTTTCTGGTAATTTCTGGCAATTAAAGACATTCGAAAAAAATCCTGGAAAAAGAATTTGGGCTCGGCGCGGTTGGATCTGGGTCGCGCACAGGGCTGAGTCTGGGCCAGGCCGGATCTGCGCCCAGCGCCCATGGCGCACGCGCGCGCGCGACGCGCATGGCGCGGCGGCGGCGGCGGCTCGGCCGTTCCGGCGACGTGAGAGGCGGAGGGGACGAATGGGTAGTGCCTTGGGGCTCACCGAGCGTGCGCGGGTCCCGGCGGAGGAGAACTCGTCGACGGCGAGGGTCGGACGGCCATGGAGGAGGAAGTAGCGTCCGGGGAAGGGAGAAATGGCTAGGGTTAGGGTTTGAGAGGCGGCCGAACGGGAAGACTTATCCTTTTGTAGGCTGGCGGCGTATGGACGAGCGGTGGAGGGAGGCGCAGCGTGGCTCGACGGCCGGCGGCGACGTGGAGGAAGCTTCCTGCCTGCGGGCCCGAGTTTCTTTTTGATTTTTCAGGAATTAAATCCGGCTGAAATGCACGAATTAAAAGAAGCGCTTTCTGATCTCCAAAAATTCTGAAAAATTCTGGAGATGAAGATCTGACATCCAGCTCAAACTGTGCTTTTGGGTCGATGAGGTTTCGAGCAACAGATTTGGAAATAAAAATTCAGGAAGGCAGAAGTTTGTGCTCACTTTACTGAATTTTTAGAGGGTCTTCCAAAATTTCAAAAATCTTGGAAAAATCTCCAAAATTCTCATTTCTGAAGAGCTTTCACAGGAATTTTTGGTTAGGTCAAGTTGTGACTGAAAATTTTTAGTTGCTTCACAAGGTTGGGTTTTGACATTTATTTGGATAATTGATTTCGAATTCAAATTTGATTTGGACTTTGCTTCATTTCAGTTTGGAGAGTTTATGCGGTGTTTTGGGCTCAGTGACATGGGATGTCACAGCCCTCCCCCCTTAAGGAGAATCTCGTCCCGAGATTCAAGAAGAAGAAAGGAAGGAGGAAAAACTACGAACAACGATCGGAGGTACCGAAACGGAAGCAATAATCGAAAACTCACCTTGAAGGTAGAAAACCCGGAAAGTGAGAGTGTAGGAACCCCTCTGTTTCCCAAGTGGCCTCGGCCTCAGAGTGGTTGCTCCATTGCACCTTATAGAATCTGATGGTTCTGTTTCTGGTGATTCTGTCCTTCTGATCAATGACTCTGATGGGCTGCTCAGGATATGCAAGATCTGGCTCAAGCTGCCCAACATCACTGATCACCACATCTGCAGGAGCTTTTAGACACTTCTTCAACTGAGATACATGAAAAACGTTGTGGACACCCGAAAGGTTTGTTGGCAGCTCCAGACGGTATGCAACGGGGCCACACTGCTCAGAGATCACAAACGGGCCAATGAATTGGGGTGCTAGCTTCCCTCTGACACCGAACCGACGTACACCCTTCACGGGAGAGACACGAAGGTATACGTGATCACCAACTGCAAAGACCAACGGTCGGCGCCTCTTGTCAGCATAACTCTTCTGTCGAGACTTGGCTGCCCGCAAGTTGGACTGAACAAGTCTAACTGTCTCCTCAGCCACTGTCACAAGGTCTGGCCCAAAGGTAACTCGCTCACCAGACTCAACCCAGTTAAGGGGAGTACGGCAGCGACGTCCATACAGTGCCTCGAACGGTGCCATCTTGATGCTCTCCTGATAACTGTTGTTATAAGAGAACTCTGCCAGAGGTAGGCACTCATCCCATTTCTTGCTATGTGTCAAAACATATGCACGGAGCATGTCCTCAAGAATCTGATTCACCCTCTCAGTCTGACCATCTGTCTGAGGATGATAGGCTGAACTGCGAATAAGCTCGGTATCCAAGGAAGCATGTAGTTGCTCCCAGAAACGATTAACAAACTGCGAGCCTCGATCAGAAATGATTGTCTTAGGCACTCCATGCAAACAGACAACCCGAGAGATATAGAGCTCAGCATACTTCTTGACGGAGTACCCTGTCTTCACTGGGATGAAGTGAGCGGACTTGGTCAATCGATCAACAATCACCCATATAGAGTCATGCTTCTGCGATGTGAGAGGCAACCCAACAATGAAATCCATGCTGGTATCCTCCCATTTCCAAGCAGGAATGCTCAAAGGCTGTAAGAGACCGGCAGGCTTCACATGATCTGCCTTAATTCTCCTGCAAGTATCACACTCAGAAACATAGCGAGCGATTTCCCGCTTCATGCGGGTCCACCAGAAATGACTCCTCAAGTCCTGATACATCTTATTGCTGCCAGGGTGGATAGAGTACTTGGACAAGTGCGCCTCATCAAGAATCTTCTTGCGCAACTCAAAGTCCTTTGGAACCACCATTCTGTTCTTAAACCACAGAATGCCTTCTTCATCCTCCCGAAAACACTGGACTTCACCGAGTTTGAGCCTTCTCCTGAGGTGACCCATAGCAACATCTTTCTTCTGCGCGGCAACAATCTCATCGCGCAAGGTCGGAGTGAGTGAGATGTTGGCCAACGTGCCATAAGGATGCACTCGAACACTGGACTCCTCGTTTGAGGGGCAAGTAGCGGTAAGACAATGACAATGCGCCTTGCGGCTCAAAGCATCGGCAACCACATTTGCCTTCCCTGGATGGTAGTGAACCTCCAGATCATAGTCCTTGATCAACTCCAACCATCTCCTCTGACGCATATTCAGATCAGACTGAGTGAAGATATACTTGAGACTCTTGTGATCTGTATAGATGTGCACCAGGTTTCCCAACAGATAATGCCGCCATACTTTCAAAGCAAGTACAACGGCTGCCAACTCTAGATCATGAGTAGGGTAATGCTCTTCATGTCGCTTAAGCTGCCGAGAGACATATGCAATCACCCTGCCCTCCTGCATCAGCACACAACCAAGACCAGTACCAGAAGCATCACAGTACACATCAAATGGCTTGGTGATATCAGGCTGAGCTAATACCGGAGCTGTAGTGAGAAGCTTCTTTAGAGTCTGGAAAGCCTCCTCACACTGCGGAGTCCATACAAACTTCACATTCTTCTTGAGCAACTCTGTGATCGGCTTCGAGATCTTAGAGAAGTTCGGAATAAACCGACGGTAGTAACCAGCCAATCCCAAGAAACTGCGAATCTGAGAGACAGAGGTAGGTGCCTTCCAATTCAGAACATCCTGCACCTTGCTCGGATCAACAGCAATGCCCTCTGCAGAGACGACATGACCAAGGAAAGGGACTTCCTTTAGCCAGAACTCACACTTGCTGAACTTGGCATACAGCTGATGGTCTCGCAGACGCTGCAATACAATGCGGAGGTGCTCTGCATGTTCTTCCTCAGTCTTGGAATAGATAAGAATGTCGTCAATGAAAACCACGACAAACTTGTCCAACTCAGGCATGAACACTGAGTTCATCAGATACATGAAATATGCTGGAGCATTGGTCAACCCAAAGGACATGACAAGATACTCATAGAGGCCATATCTGGTAGAGAAAGCAGTCTTCGGAATGTCCTCTGCACGAATCTTGATCTGATGATAACCTGAGCGAAGATCGATCTTGGAGAAAACCTTGGCCCCAACTAGCTGATCAAACAAAATATCAATGCGGGGCAAAGGATACTTGTTCTTGATTGTGACAGCATTAAGTGGTCGATAGTCCACACATAGCCTCAATGCCTGATCCTTCTTCTTCACAAACAAAGCTGGACAACCCCAAGGTGAAGAGCTAGGACGAATGAAACCCTTGTCCAATAGCTCCTTGAGCTGAATCTTCAATTCTACCAGCTCATTAGGCGGCATCTTATACGGCCTCCTAGAGATAGGTGCGGTGCCTGGCTGTAGCTCAATACGGAACTCCACATCTCGATCTGGTGGCATGCCTGGCAACTCATCTGGGAACACATCAGGGTACTCACGTACAACTGGTATCCCATCAAGACTCTGGCCAACAACCTGATATACAACAGGATTCTGAGCAGAAGGAGAGGAAAGCTGAATGACTGCCTTGCCGTGGAATGGAGAATCAAGTCTAACAGCACGCGAAGGGATGTCAAGTAAAGCACCATGACGTTTCATCCAACTCATCCCAAGTTTCACATCAATCCCCTGGTTCTCAAGTACAATCAGACAAGTCTCGAAGATCTTTCGTCCTAAATCAAGAGGTGCACGCAAGACCATCTGATTAGCAACTGATTGTCCTCCCGGGGAGCGAATGATATAAGGGGACTTCATAACACTCATTGGCAGATGATGCTTCTGTGCAAAAGTCTTGCTGATGAAATCATGTGAAGCTCCAGAATCAAAGAGTATGACCACAGGATGTCCCTTGAGTGAAAAACTACCCGCCAACACTGGTTCACCCTCTGGAACTTCCTCTAATGTGGTATAGTTGACATAGCCTGTCCTAGGCTGAGCATACTTGCCATGAGGGCGCTGCTGAGTTGAGACTTGAGGTGTGTTACTCAGCTTTGGAGAAGGACAATCGCGAGCAAAGTGTCCTGAGATACCACAATTGTAGCAAGGACCTACATCTGGCCGAATTTTGGGCTGCTGCACAGGTGGTCTCTCAGTGATCAAAGAAGGAGCAACATGAGGTGCTCTCAGCTACGGCGAAGGCGGCTGACACACCCACTGCTGCTGAGGAGGAGTGTGGGGTGGTCCACTGTAAGCAACTCGGTACCTCTGAGGTGTGCTATCTGCAGAGGGTCCAACTAGTGCTCTCTTCTTCTTTTTCTTCTCCTCTTGATGGGCTCAGAGGCAGTCCTCCAATACAATAGCAGCACTAACCAGCTCGTTGTAACTACCAAAAGTGTTGATGACCAAGCGATTCTGTAACTTGGTGGTAAGCCCTCTGATGAAGCGATCTCTTTTCTTCACATCTGTGTCCACATAGTCAGGGGCATACTGAGCAAGATTGTTGAACACCCTGGAATACTCCAAGACATCCATTGTGCCTTGCTTGAGCTCCAAGAATTCTGTGAGCTTCCTTCTGATGATGCCCGCAGGAATATAGTGAGCTCTGAAAGCCTCTCGAAACTCAGGCCAGAGAACCTGGTGATCAGCAGGGAGCATAGCCTGGTAATTGGCCCACCAAGCTCCTGCACCACCCTGAAGTTGTTGGGTTGCAAACAGGGTCTTCTGCAACTCTGTGCAATTGATCAGGCTGAACTTGGACTCAATAGTATGGAGCCAGTAGTCAGCCTCCATTGGCTCAGTAGCTTCAAGGAACACGGGCGGCTGAGTCGACAAGAAATCAGCATAGGTGCTTTGCTGGGGCTGAGCCACATGATGCACCAACTGACGGAGCAATTCAGTCTGCCCTTCAATAGCTGCCTCAAGCATAGCCGCAGGTGGTGGATCTTCCCCATTGTTTCCAGCATTAGCAGCCATGCTGCAAATTGAAGCAAGACAAAACATTAGGTTTCTTCCCCATGCATAGACCAACCATTAACAGTTAAATAGGAGTCAAGGCTGTAAACATCATGAACTGCTTTAAACAGCAAAACCATGCTAAATAAAATTAACATGGTAGAGGACTCCTGGTCGGTTTTAGCAAACAGCTACAAGCAACCCTTCGAGCGAAAACAAAAGAGCAACAACCTTTAAAAGCAACGGACAAAAATCTGTCCCGACTGCGAACAGCAGTCACAAAAAGCGAAAGTTCTGGCACTTCTGGAGGCGTCAAACGAGAAAAGTCAAAAAGTGAAAGTTGTAGAAAACTTCCAGATCTTTCCGACGAGTACTTCATGCGCCTCAAACGGATCAGCAGAGCAGGAGATATCGAATTTTGAAGTTGAAAGACAGATTCTGGAAATTCGGACGAGACAGCAAGGGATCTGATTTTTGGTCGACATTTCTGGGTGGTTTTGGATCAGACATTCGTGGGTATGTCTGAAGTATTTTGTAGTTCAGGTTGTAAGCTTTTCAAATGGGTTTGTTCATAAATTTTGGCTCAACAGTTTAAAAGAAATGAATTTTTGAAGTTGCTTAGTCAGTCAGTCCAAAAATTTCATGTGATCTGAAATATGTTGATGTCTTTTAAATGCAATGCATGCATGCTCGACCTATACGTCCTCACAAAACAAAATATGCCTAATATACAGGCTATAGACATTGGTGGCAACTAATTCGCACTCAACAAACGTTTCTACACGGTTTAACGCGAGTTAGTGTACCTGCAGAAGAACACACAACGTCACCTCAAACAACCTACTCAGGTGACGTATCTGTACAGAAAGTAAATGCATGGCTCCAATCATCCTCATGAACGCGACGGTCCATGTACCAGAAATCACCTCATGAACTCGATGGTTCATGTACCAGAAATATCACTGAGCCATGCATGATCCTTACCTTCTTACCTGGGCGTCTGTTGACGGTCCTTAGACCCAGTTTTTGACCGTCAATTAGCTCTATAAATAAGGAAGAACTAACACTTGTCACTTGCATTTTGTTATCAAATAACCTATTTCCACGTGTACCTCTAGATTTGGATGTGCAGGTGGAAAACAGGGATTTTCAGGTGTAAACAAGGCCCAAGGCGACGATTCCAACACGTCCATCAAACGACGCTCGCCGCGGGAATACAATTCAAGGATTAAAGGCCCAGAACCACCCAGAATATCAACTGAGGCCACGCACCTGGAAAAGAGGATTAAAGGCCGAGGGGAAGGCACCTGCCAAAGCCCAGCCCAGGAGGGGCCAGGGCCAGGTCAGCCGACCCCAATACCTAGGTCGGCCGACCTGACAGGGAGGCCCCCTGGGTCCATCTTTCTAAGGCGGTTTGCAACCGACTTCAGGAGGTCGGTTCCACCCGCAATCAATGCCACCGACCTAAGGAACCGCCTCAATTCCACCGCCTTTGAGGGCTATAAATAAAGGGGTACCCCCTCCCCTTAGAAGACACACAACAGAAGAGGCTCATTCCCTCCTCCACACATCCAGAGCTAGGGGCTCTCTAGTTAGGCTTAGGCTGAGTAGTTGGGCTGCCCTTTTGGCTCCCAAGTCCCTTGGAGAGTTTGGGGTATATTCACTTGTATCCTTTTACTCTCTTTGTAAGACTTATTTCTTTATCAACGGAATATCATCGTTGTTGTAGTAGTTATGTGCTTATGCTAGTTCATCGTTCATCCTTGATCTTGGATGAACGTTCTTCGTTCGTTCCTGTTCGTTCATCGTTCGTTCATCGTTCATCGATGTTCGTTCATGATCGTTCATCGTTCGTTCGTCGTTCGTTCATACTCGATCATCGGTTAACGATGATCGTTCTTCATCGTTCATCGTTCGTCGCTCGTTCTTGAGCGACGAACGCCTATGCTTGACGTAGTGCTAGCTTTGATCCTTTGTCTAAGTAATTGCTTGCTAGACCTAGTTGTTCCTTTTGCTTAGTCATCGGGTCCATTGTCTTGCAAGAGTGCTCTAGGTTTATCGCCTTGCGAGGTGCCTCGAGGGATCTAGAGTTGTGGTTAGTTACGCTAGCATGGTGCTAGGGCTTCCTTTCCACCCTTGGATGCGTGTTCGTGCCCCACGGTTTGTAGAGGTAGGCGGCAGGTGGTGACAGCCCTGTCCGTCCCTTGTAATCCTCCACGTTCGGGTATGGCGTAGGAGTATATATGAAATGTCCGGAGATTGGGGCATACTCTGATCGCTGGATCTCCCGATGATGGCTTGGCAGTAGAGCAGCTTAGTCTTGGGTTGTGTGCAGCTTAGGCTATAGGTACATGCTACGCACGCTACTTGACGATGTACATTAGGAGTAGCAGTTCTTCTTACTTAACCTTAGTCTAGCTTAGAGCCACCTCTCGCCTTTTATCAGAGAGTGGAAATGCCTGCTGTATGTGTCACACTATCCTCTATCCATTTATTGCCTTACCCCTGCATTTGGATATTGGTTATGATCTATCATTTGTAACACCATGAGTATAAGTACACACTTGTCAACCACGTGTTCCTTTGGGAAAATATAAATAACGATACCCTGGAATACTCTCAGGTGAAATGCTACAACGGGTTATCCGTGCGCTTGCGGATTATCTTTTATGATTAAATACTAATAATACATATCTGGCACTCGTTGCTAGTTGTGGATTATTATGTATCTTAAGCAAGTAACTTAACCCTAGGTATTTCTGGCGCCGAACCGGGAATATTCACTCTAGGCCTAACCAGCCTAAGGTGGTGTTTTCTGTTTGGTGTAAGAAATACCAACAAGCATTTCTGGTGCCGTTGCCGGGGAAGACAATTGTTGACAAGTGTATACAATGATTACTCATGATTACACTTGATGTGATGTAACCATTTCCATTGCAGGCTAACCTTGATCTGTTTTCTCTCTTTGATGTGAAAACAGGATAGTGTATGCGTGGATTCAACTTGCCGGAAAACTTCGTTGATAATCCAGAGTCGCTTGTAAGAAAAGTCCGACCCCGCGTCGACTCTCCCTCACAAGCAACACTCCTGACAGACGAACCCACATCATCCGCACCATCATCACTTATTGACATGGCTGATCAAAGGACCCTCCGTGACTACTCTGCTCCTCCGTTGCCAATGTTCCCGTTGGGCCCAATGTCAACGCCGGTGACGCAGGGTTTGCAGTCAAATCAAGCCTAATCACTATGGTGCAGGCCATTCCTTTTTGTGGAAAGGCCACGGAGGACGCCAACACTCATCTCCAGCAATTCCTTGAGATATGCAACACATCGGCAACCGCCGGAGTCAACCAAGATGCCATTCGACTTCGTTTGTTTCCCCTCTCCCTCCTTGGGAAGGCGAAACAATGGTTCTATGCCAATCATGCCAGCATTGACACTTGGGACCGCTGTTCTACCGCGTTCCTCGCAAAGTTTTTCCCGTTGGGCAAAACCAATGCCCTTCGTGGAAGAATATCAAGCTTCCAGCAAGCCAACAATGAAACCATCGCCAAGGCGTGGGATAGGCTCCAAGATTACATATCCGCCTGCCCACATCACGGGATGGAAGAATGGCTCATTCTTCAACATTTCTACAACGGGTTGACACCAACAACCCGTGGACATATGGATGCCGCTGCTGGAGGAGCCTTCTTCTCAATGACCGTTGCTCAAGCTAAAGAACTTATTGAGAAGATGGTCTCCAATCAAGGGTGGAGCGATGAACGTCTCCAACCACGCTCTAAAGGCGTACACCCTATCAAGGAGGTGGACTTATTGTCCGCCAAGCTCGACCTCGTCATGAAGCGCTTGGACGACTTCAACACGCATGGTAGTGTTCGTTCACTTGACTCACACATTACGTGTGAGGAATGTGGCAACACTGGCCATATGGGGAAGGACTGCCCCAACCATACCCATGAAGAAGCATTCTACATGAACAACAACAATGGGTATCGTCCAAGTGGAGGTCAAGGTTTTAACCAAAACCGCCAATCTTATCAAGGAGGTAATAATTTCTCTAGTTTTAATAATAATCAGCCTTCTTTGAAAGATTTGGTTTATGGCCAAGCTAAAATCAACGAATCAATCAACAAAAAGCTTGCTGCCAATGATCAAAGTTTAGAGAGTTTAAATTCAAAAATAGAAGGTCTTTCTTCCGCTTTCAAAAATCAGTTGAGCTTTAATAAAATGATAGAAACTCAATTAGCTCAGCTTGCTGCTCTTGTTCCTTCTGCTAAATCAGGGCAGATTCCTGGGCAACCAGAATCTCCCATTGAAAAAGTTAATGTTATCACTATGAGAGGCGAAATGTTCTCTCGTGGGACTAACCATGCAGGGGAGAACAGGCAAATAAGAGGAGAACCTTCTACAATAAAATCTGATCCAGGCTTTCCAGTAATCTCTTGTGCAATCAAGAGATTCCACTTCGACTATGCACTGTGTGACCTTGGGGCCAGCGTGAGCATTATGCCCAAGGCAATCTTCGAGCAATTAAAGTATAGATTCCTCACACCAACAGCGATGCGGTTACAATTGGCCGACTCATCCTTTCGCATTCCAATGGGGATTGCGGAGGATGTGCCGGTATTCATAAGAGGCCACATCGTCCTGGTGAACTTTGTGGTGCTTGACATGGATATTGACAAGGAAACGCCCCTCATCTTGGGACGTCCCTTCCTTAGCACCACAAAGGCCCAAATTGATGTTGCAGTTGGAGAAATCCGCCTCTACATCAATGGGAAGGAGGAGAAGTTCGAGTTTCAACCTCGGAAAGAACAATGCTCGATGATCAAGGTCAAGTATGGGCCAAACACCTCCAACATTCAAGAAGTTGAAGTGACAGCCAGGAAAACGGACAGCCTCATTGCTCTATGGAAGAGCTTGGCAAAGATTGAAAATCCATCGCAGTTTCAACCAAAGAAACCTGCGACCACGAGGCCGGGATTATGGGCCAAGAAACCCGTCCCAAAGTCCGAGAAGCCACCTACACCACCAAAGATGAAACAAGTGTGGCAAGTCAAGGCGCAGCCCTCCACGTCCTCATCTCCAAGGACCGGGTCCGCGCCACCAAGCTAAACCCGTTGGAGAAGTCTTAGCCCGTCGGACTTTAAACGACACGGCCCTGGCCGCCAGGAAAACCGGCATTATCATTCGGTTTGTTTCTCTTTTGACCACATTTGCATTTGGATTTCTTTCCAAACCACCTTGCATATTTATTTCCTCCACCAAAAATTTATTTGGATTTTTCCGCCAGCATATTTGAATTTTTCCCTCGCCATGCATTTAAAATTCAAAATTTTCAAAAACACTTTTGCGTTCAAAATGACTCATCTTTGGATGAAATTTTTGGACCACCCTTGTATCATCATGGAAAAGCCAAAAATATTTTTGCATGTTGAAATTTTTCATCAACATGTCGATTTTTGATTTTTTCGAAAATTTTTGAATTCGAGGCAACCTTTTATTTGGAAATCTTTTTGAGCAAATAATTTTGAGGAGTTTCTGGACATAGCAACCGTGGTCATCACCAATATGGCCGTTGGTGGCTGTGGGCCAAAGAGGGAAGCAAGTGGACCCCACAGGGGGTCGGCCGACCCCTCCAGTCAGGTCGGCCGACCCACGGTGACCGTTGCTCACCTTGGGCTTTGCCCCAACGGTCACCTGGCACCTCCCATTTTCGAATATGGCCGTTATGGCTCATGTATAAGAGGAGATGGCCGGCCATTGCTCTCTCCCTCTCACACTCTCATTTCCACTCCTCAACTCACTTCACTCCATTGCTCTCAAGTTTTCCATTGTGCTCATTGTGTTCTGGCCTCAAAATTCTGCAAAAATATTTCTCCTTTGGTTTGCTTTGCAGTTTTGATTTGGTTTGGTTTTCCGAGTTGCGTTTTCTCGCTTGCAAGAACACCGACGGTTTCATCGATTGGTTTTCACTCTCATAACCCGTTCGGAGTTTTCGTTCTTGCGTTCTTGCTCGACCTCGCTGCAGCATGAAGCGCGCCGGCAAGGCCTTCGCCTCACTGCTCCGGTCCGGGAGCACAGGCTCGGGTTCATCTCGACCTCGCACTCGCGCCCGCACCACCACCGAGCAAGTGTCAAGCCCTCAACATGAAGCCGCAACGGAGGAACAAGCCAACACCGAGCATCGTCTTCTCGTCGACACCGACCTCGACTTGGTGGGCGACGAAGAGATGGGCGCCTACGTAGCTCTCCGACTCCGTACATTTGCTCCTACGCGAGCGTTTGATACGGAACTGCTGCAAAAGATTGGTATGGATGCTGAATTTTCTCGAGTATTTAAAGCAATAGGGTGGGATAAGTTTGCAAGTGTAGATGAGCAGGGTTCCCGCTTACTTACACTACAGTTTTTATGCACCCTACGCGTGGCAGATGACGGTATTACCTTTCGGTTTTTCCGGGAGGAATATCATTTGACATGGAAAATCCTTAGTCAATGCCTCGGCTTTAATTCTCGCTGCACCATTGATGTTGATAGTTCGATTTCGGGTTACTCAAAGTTAGCTTTTTGGCAAAGAATTTCTGCATCTCCCACTTGTGAGAAACCCCGAACTAATCATATTCATCATCCTACCTTGCGCTTGTTGCACATGTGGCTTGGCATTACCTTGTTTCCTAGAAGTGATATTAGGATTGTGCGCGAGGATGATCTGAAAATTCTCTATGCTATGGTTGAGAAAATTAAGATTGCTCCTGTCATGTTCATGATTTCTCAGTGGTTAGAAAATTTTAGAATGACTGGACCAGTGAGTGCACCTCGTTGATTACACGTATTGCTGCGGGTGTTGGTGCTTTGCATGATGCTAATGTTGCTTATCTTGATACACCCCGCTCTCTTATCACCGAGGATTATCTTATTCAAGGTCATACACTCAAGCATGGTCCAAATAATTCTCTCATATTTTATTATGTCGGTTATACAAATGAATTCCCGTTACCTAACCGGGAACTTCGTTTGTATGGCTGTAAAAACCTAACCACACCTCTAGAAAAAGAGGAGGCTGCACGCAGGAGTACTTCTTCTCGCAGGAGGACGCGCAGGCCGGAGCCGACCGCCGACACCGGGGTGCCCGCACCGCAGCCCATGGCCTATGCATATGGGCCAAGCTACGGTCACGCCGGGTATGTTCCCGGTGGTCACACCACTCCACCACCATTTGAGGTCGGCGGCTCGTCGCAGCAGGGTGCGGGCCAAGCCCAATGGACGCACCATCCCCGCGCGCAATGGGAGGACATCTCCGATTCGACGTCCTACTCACCACGGGCCGGTGGGCGACGTTCGTCTGCAGCTCGTGATCCATATCTCGAGCAGCAAATGAATGCGCTCACCGAGCAAATGGGACGCATCGAGACTCGAGGAGAGGACGTTGAGTACACTCTCAACCAACACGTCCTGCAGACCCATCAGTGGCAAGAAAACACAAGTGCCCAGCTCACCAACCTCACCAACATGACGCAGCAGGGCCAAGCCGATATGTTGGCTTACTTTCGCCACACCGGGTTCGATCCTCGACGTCACCCATGAGCAAGAACAAGCTTGGGGGGGATGCCATACCCCCCGCTAAGGTATCATGTATCGCAACTTGTATCCTTTTGTTTCTTTTGTTTGCTTGTTCTTGCACCTCTCATGAAAAATACCAAAAAAAATGGTAAATCTGAAAATAAAATAAAAATGACAAAACTAAAAAGAACAAAAATAGTCTTTAGTGTGGTCTCTAGTTTTTCGTAGTTTCTCTTTATATGCGAGTATGAGTGTTTAGCCTTCCTTATGTTGAGATGATGAATAGTTGCTCTGTTTTATCTCTCGTTTGTACCTAGTCACAACTTAGTGCTCTCCCAAGTTTTGAGATTTTTGGCTTATGCTTACCTAGAGCTTGAAACTTGTGGGCTGCATAGTGCTTGATCTAAGTCTAAGTTGTTGTGAGATATGATATGGTATAAATAGGGCTGCTACGATCTTGTTCAAAGTACGACTTGACTTCCGGAGCTTTATTTTACAAAATACAAAAAAATGATAAAGTTCCTCAATGATCAAAATTCCTACCAAAGCCATATGTTGTTCTTACATTGCAAACCCTTACACATATGCTGCTTGTCATTGCATTGAGCTTTATCAAAATTGTGTGACCCTAGTAAGAAGCTTGTCATACTCTCATTGATCAAGATCACGTACACTCCACCTCGCATGCTAAACTTCTACACTAGAAGTTAAGCAATACCACCACACTTTCCACCTAAAATAAATACTCCAAAATTTCATTGTTACCTCTCTCTCTCAAAATGTATCATTGGAGACATGGCTATGCAAAAGAAAGAAAAAGAATAATCCCCTGCTCATACAAAAGTAGAGCATGATGAAAAAAAATGGGGAAAGAAAGAAAAATGTTGCGAAAAAGAAAGAAAGATAGCCATGTTCTCCTCAAAAATTCAAAAAGAGAGAGAAGGAACAAATAAAAAGGAGTATAGTTCTTCCGCCTCACCACCACCATATACACACATGCACATCTTGATCAAGGTTGTATGACTTGCATTCTCCATGGATCCACTCTTTTGGTTCGGCAATATGTGTGATGCAAGTATGCCTCATAACATCCCTACCTTGAGCTCCACATACAAGCCTTAGAAGTAGGATGACAAAAAGGCAACACAATAATGCCTTGGTGAGGAATATACACTTATTGAGCGATTCGAGAGCATCATTTGAGGAACTTTGCTTTTATTTCAAAAATTTTGAAAACCTCCGGAAAATAAAAGTTAAACAATGGACAAGTGAATGGTGCTCTGTTATAACCGTTCTATCTCTCAACCGCCCAAGACAAGGAAAAGGCCATACGCCCCATAAGGAGTAAGGTAAAGGGTGAGTTACCATGCCAATTTTTCAACTCAAAGGAGAGTATTTTTGTTGTGTGCATGGTACCTATGAGATATGAAACATTGTAGCAACTCCTAATCAACATCCTAAGTCCTACTTCTTGCTCGGGACGAGCAAGGAGGACAGCTTGGGGGAGTTGTTGACGGTCCTTAGACCCAGTTTTTGACCGTCAAGTAGCTCTATAAATAAGGAAGAACTAACACTTGTCACTTGCATTTTGTTATCAAATAACCTATTTCCACGTGTACCTCTAGATTTGGATGTGCAGGTGGAAAACAGGGATTTTCAGGTGTAAACAAGGCCCAAGGCGACGATTCCAACACGTCCATCAAACGACGCTCGCCGCGGGAATACAATTCAAGGATTAAAGGCCCAGAACCACCCAGAATATCAACTGAGGCCACGCACCTGGAAAACAGGCTTAAAGGCCGAGGGGAAGGCACCTGCCAAAGCCCAGCCCAGGAGGGGCCAGGGCCAGGTCGGCCGACCCCAATACCTAGGTCGGCCGACCTGACAGGGAGGCCCCCTGGGTCCATCTTTCTAAGGCGGTTTGCAACCGACTTCAGGAGGTCGGTTCCACCTGCAATCAATGCCACCGACCTAAGGAACCGTCTCAATTCCACCGCCTTTGAGGGCTATAAATAAAGGGGTACCCCCTCCCCTTAGAAGACACACAACACAAGAGGCTCATTCCCTCCTCCACACATCCAGAGCTAGGGGCTCTCTAGTTAGGCTTAGGCTGAGTAGTTGGGCTGCCCTTTTGGCTCCCAAGTCCCTTGGAGAGTTTGGGGTATATTCCCTTGTATCCTTTTACTCTCTTTGTAAGACTTATTTCTTTATCAATGGAATATCATCGTTCTTGTAGTAGTTATGTGCTTATGCTAGTTCATCGTTCATCCTTGATCTTGGATGAACGTTCTTCGTTCGTTCATGTTCGTTCATCGTTCATCGATGTTCGTTCATGATCGTTCATCGTTCGTTCGTCGTTCGTTCATACTCGATCATCGGTTAACGATGATCGTTCTTCATCGTTCATCGTTCGTCGCTCGTTCTTGAGCGACGAACGCCTATGCTTAACGTAGTGCTAGCTTTGATCCTTTGTCTAAGTAATCGCTTGCTAGACCTAGTTGTTCCTTTTGCTTAGTCATCGGGTCCATTGTCTTGCAAGAGTGCTCTAGGTTTATCGCCTTGCGAGGTGCCTCGAGGGATCTAGAGTTGTGGTTAGTTACGCTAGCATGGTGCTAGGGCTTCCTTTCCACCCTTGGATGCGTGTTCGTGCCCCACGGTTTGTAGAGGTAGGCGGCAGGTGGTGACAGCCCTGTCCGTCCCTTGTAATCCTCCACGTTCGGGTATGGCGTAGGAGTATATATGAAATGTCCGGAGATTGGGGCAGACTCTGATCGCTGGATCTCCCGATGATGGCTTGGCAGTAGAGCAGCTTAGTCTTGGCTTGTGTGCAGCTTAGGCTATAGGTAGATGCTACGCACGCTACTTGACGATGTACATTAGGAGTAGCAGTTCTTCTTACTTAACCTTAGTCTAGCTTAGAGCCGCCTCTCGCCTTTTATCAGAGAGTGGAAATGCCTGCTGTGTGTGTCACACTATCCTCTATCCATTTATTGCCTTACCCCTGCATTTGGATATTGGTTATGATCTATCATTTGTAACACCATGAGTATAAGTAGACACTTGTCAACCACGTCTTCCTTTGGGAAAATATAAATAACGATACCCTGGAATACTCTCGGGTGAAATGCTACAACGGGTTATCCGTGCGCTTGCGGATTATCTTTTATGATTAAATACTAATAATACATATCTGGCACTCGTTGCTAGTTGTGGATTATTATGTATCTTAAGCAAGTAACTTAACCCCAGGTATTTCTGGTGCCGAACCGGGAATATTCACTCTAGGCCTAACCAGCCTAAGGTGGTGTTTTCTGTTTGGTGTAAGAAATACCAACAGCGTCGGTGCGTCGTTACAGAAAAGTAACAAACAACTCCTATTACCACCTGATTACACTAACATCCTTATATTAAAGCTTTCGTTCCTCACTCGCAACGTGGTTAGCTTTTCGAAAATAGGCCATTTATATGATGTGCTGTCCCAACACGGCTCTGATGCCAGCTGTAGCGTCACCGCTTTCCGCAGGATCGAGTCGGAAGTGCCGGTGAACGGACACAACAGTACATCACATAAATAAGCACAAATGTTTACATCTTTAAGTTATTACAAGTCTCAAATGATTTAAAACACGTGAGTAGCACAGCGGAAGTCTGAAGCTACCTAAAACAACTACTACTCTCGACGATACAAAAGCCACACATCGAAGCCCTGCGATGTGGACCTACTGAAGAACTCCACCAAGCAACAGCGGAAGCAAAAACGATACCTGCACAAAAACATAAAGAGCCAACCCCTGAGTACTAATTACTCAGCAAGACTTACCCGTCAACAGTCTAGCTACAGCCAACTCCTAACATGCAAAGGCCACAAGGGGTAGGCTGACTCACTCGCCTAAAAGCGCACTAATTACTTGGTCCTTACTTTCAAGTTTTAATTCCAGTTAAGTACTTAACCAATAAAGCAGTGCACTTATCTCTAAAACAGGTATAAAGTAACAATACATCAAGTAAACAGTGCACTTATCACGGTGGAAGTCTTGGGCCCATCGGAACACCCAGCCCAGCCGTCGTCCGTGGGTGGCTCCCCTCATTCCCCCGTAGCAGCAGGCGCCGGCTCGTCCCCACGATTGCTAAGCTACTCAGTTTACTGGGCCCATAAACACCAGCATGTGAATCAGTACGTTCAAAACTTGCTCAACAGGGCCAACAACGAACGGTCCTTAACCGACACAGACGGGGCTACCACCGTGAAGGCCCAGCCTTCCCAAACCATCCTATCAAACATCCCCGTCCGGTCTCCAATATATCATAACCTTCTAGCACAATCCAGAGTAAAATTCCTATCATACGAGTGGGACCTACCACTCGACTTCTACCGTTCGCTAGACCCTAAGCATAGCAGATTCTGACGGTAACCTAGAACCAACTAAAACAAAATAGGACACACGGTAAATCTGGAAGGGGATTCCTAATGCAGTTCTAGGGTTCCACATCAACTCCTAATAAACCTAATGCACAATCAATTACTAGCCCCAAACAAGTGAGAAAATAAAAATCTACAAGGAAGGCATGCACCGGGGCTTGCCTGGCTCAAGGGCGGAATTAACGTTCTCAAACACTAGAGAAAGTCAGTGTCTTCTCCTGAGCTGCTCAGCATCCTGCTCCTCCAGCTGCTCCGGAATAACCTTGAGAGCTATATGTCATGACAAGGGAATGCAAGTTAGATGCAATGACATGATGAAATTAAATTTAATTATACTTTCGTCTGAAGTATTTCCTTCATTATCTCTTGTTTAAGTTAATTATAAATTAACTTAAGTTGATTAAATAGATTAATTAATTTCAAAAATTTATTTATGTCCAATGGAACTTTTCTGGAGTCAAGTACCACTGGAAGTAATTTACAATGAAGTTTGGCGATTTATTGTAGTACAGGTTATTTATAATAATTTAAACATGACAGCGGTGTAAAATAAATCATAAGAAAATAATTAAGCATTAACTGACAGTGGAAAAATGTTCTGTAAGTGTGTTATCAGATGATTTACAACCCTGCAAGAGTTTGTGATTTATTGATTTACAGAGAATTTCTTATGATTTAAACAAATTGATACTTATGTAATTTTTCAGAAAACAGATAAATGATTTTGTTCAGTTTGACAATTTTGTTGGATAGATCTGAGCAGAAGGAGTCCAACAAAATTGGTTTTGCATTTTTCTGATTTTTATTAAATTTTCTAGGAATTGTACAAGTTTCTGGTAATTTCTGGCAATTAAAGACATTCGAAAAAAATCCTGGAAAAAGAATTTGGGCTCGGCGCGGTTGGATCTGGGCCGCGCACAGGGCTGAGTCTGGGCCAGGCCGGATCTGGGCCCAGCGCCCATGGCGCACGCGCGCGCGCGACGCGCATGGCGCGGCGGCGGCGGCGGCTCGGCCGTTCCGGCGACGTGAGAGGCGGAGGGGACGAATGGGTAGTGCCTTGGGGCTCACCGAGCGTGCGCGGGTCCCGGCGGAGGAGAACTCGTCGATGGCGTGGGTCGGACGGCCATGGAGGAGGAAGTAGCGGCCGGGGAAGGGAGAAATGGCTAGGGTTAGGGTTTGAGAGGCGGCCGAACGGGGAGACTTATCCTTTTGTAGGCCGGCGGCGTACGGACGAGCGGTGGAGGGAGGCGCAGCGTGGCTCGACGGCCGGCGGCGACGTGGTGGAAGCTTCCTGCCAGCGGGCCTGAGTTTCTTTTTGATTTTTCAGGAATTAAATCCGGCTGAAATGCACGAATTAAAAGAAGCGCTTTCTGATCTCCAAAAATTCTGAAAAATTCTGGAGATGAAGATCTGACATCCAGCTCAAACTTTGCTTTTGGGTCGATGAGGTTTCGAGCAACAGATTTGGAAATAAAAATTCAGGAAGGCAGAAGTTTGTGCTCACTTTACTGAATTTTTAGAGGGTCTTCCAAAATTTCAAAAATCTTGGAAAAATCTCCAAAATTCTCATTTCTGAAGAGCTTTCACAGGAATTTTTGGTTAGGTCAAATTGTTACTGAAAATTTTTAGTTGCTTCACAAGGTTGGGTTTTGACATTTATTTGGATAATTGATTTCGAATTCAAATTTGATTTGGACTTTGCTTCATTTCAGTTTGGAGAGTTTATGCGGTGTTTTGGGCTCAGTGACATGGGATGTCACAGCCCTCCCCCCTTAAGGAGAATCTCGTCCCGAGATTCAAGAAGAAGAAAGGAAGGAGGAAAAACTACGAACGACGATCGGAGGTACCGAAACGGAAGCAATAATCGAAAACTCACCTTGAAGGTAGAAAACCCGGAAAGTGAGAGTGTAGGAACACCTCTGTTTCCCAAGTGGCCTCGGCCTCAGAGTGGTTGCTCCATTGCACCTTATAGAATCTGATGGTTCTGTTTCAGGTGATTCTGTCCTTCTGATCAATGACTCTGATGGGCTGCTCAGGATATGCAAAATCTGGCTCAAGCTGCCCAACATCACTGATCACCACATCTGCAGGAGCTTTTAGACACTGCTTCAACTGAGATACATGACACTACAAGAAATCTGGGATTCTATGACGATTTTCTGGTGACAAAAGTCATATTCGTCATAAAGTCTTGGCGTTTTGTGACGATATTTAGTGGGTAGAATATTTAGTGACGAAATTTGGATGTCCGTCATAAAGTTTTCCCATAAAACGTCATAAACCATGCCCATGCTAAATTGTGACCACCATAGAAGTCGTCATAATTTCTCTACAATCGTCACAATGTATTTTTTTTATTTTTTTTGATTAAAAAATGATCATGCCATCTGCTGTCACGTTTGGCCCGCTGTTAGCGAGTAAGACTATCTACTGTATAGTGGGGCCCGCTTGTCAGTTCTATTCACTAAAGTTAAATTGCAAAAAACTGACGTCGCTTTGAGAGGCAAGGAATCGAACATGCGACTCCCCGCCTGAGAAACATAAGTCTTTACCACTACGCTATCAGTCTCTTGTGAACACAAGGCATCATAATAGATTCTTAGTTTCGCCGGCGGGCCCCATGCTTCTACTGTGCTTTACTGTTACCCTGTAGCAATTGTTGCCAGCCGTCGGATTATACCCCGCGCAGTCCATCCGATTTCATCCACGTTGTGTTCGTCTCGAAGCCTCCATCGGCATCCTCATCTGCTGAGCTCCCACCGCCGATCCATCTCGATTCGTCAGCAGCTTCACAGCGGCTGCTCCACACCCTCCTGCGCCGCAGATTGCCTAGCCCCCTGCTCCTCCTCACAGCGAGCGCCCGCGACATCTCCTCGCTGCAACTGGCGGCGGCTCCGTTTCCCCGCTTCTCCTCCAGCGCCTACGGCATCTCCTCGCTCCAACCGGCGACGGCCCCGTTCCCCGGCGTCTTCTCACAGCGAGCTCCCGCGGCATCTCCTCGATCCAACCGATGGGGACCCCGTTCAGCAACACCCAGGTCAGCCGCGCTCCAGCCCCCTGGGGTTGCCGTTTCCGGCGCCAGGTATGTACTTTGCCTTCCGATCTCCACAACTGTTGGGTCGTTCTATACTCCCAGGAGTCTCCTTCCCTGCTGATGAAGGCCATGGATCCAAGGGCAGTACTGTTTGTTCGTGCCCTTAGTTAGGATCCGTACTGGAGCATCATCTGTTTGAGGAACTGCACATACGGATGAATAATCTATGGTATGTCTCCTGCTGAGGATTTATCTATGGTTTGAAAAATTAGATATTTGAATAATACAAATTTGTTTGGCTGATTTTGATTTTGTTGGTAAATGTGTTTTACAGTAAAGAACCTTTTTTTTTCTTTTTGTGGCCGATTGTAGTGTTGTGCTTAGCTGTGATGGTTGTAGTTCCATGATGCAAAAATGGATTACTCAATTTTCTGAACTTTTATCCATGATTGAATAAGAATGTGGATGCCACAGTTTGAGTTTGTATAAATGATTATGCCTGAGTTTTGTGCTGAATAAGATAATCTACAGCTGCTTGCAATATTCATATTGGTCACACCTTTGAGTGCGCCATTATATGTTGGACATTGATACTATCTAGGACTACTTTTTTGTATGTCAGCATGAAATGATTGGTTGGTTTCTTCCATCCAGCTTTACGTCTTATCTCTTGGTGCATCCTTCGATCAATTTGATTCAGTTTGTCCCATGTTTTCGATTTGTTTTTTGCTGACACCATATTCTAGAATCTCAACATTTGTATTTAGTCGTATGAATCTGAAATATACATTTTATTATTATATACTTTTTGGTTTTCTTACCTACCTTGATTTTCCAATCTTATAGCTGAAAAAAACAAACGCCATCATGCAGGTAATGGGTAAGAACGGTTCCTTCCAGGATATGCCTTCAAAGACAAGAATGATTCCGTTTTAACAGGTTCATACAATAGCACGTCCAATTTGTGAAACTACATTCAGGTATCAGTTGTTTATGGTATGCCCATGCCCCAACTTATTTCGAGCTATAACTATTGCATATTGATTTGTTAAAAAAAATTTATCAAAATACACCGATTCAGCTCTGCCTCATGTTTTGAGTCTCTGTAATTTGCAGTATGTGGCAGCAAGCAAGAGCGGCACAGGAAGAAAACTGATCCACTCCCAAATACCCAAGGTACTGCTGATATAAGCTCATAAGAAACACAGTATAATCAGTTTAACATCATGCATTTGTTTCCCGGACTACAATCAAATTTAATTAGGATGACCTGTTTATTTGTCAGATATCTTGAGATGAATGCTACAATAGCTACCATTTCCAAGGTTTATTAGTATTTATTCCGGAATTATATGTTGCATTTTAGTGTTACAAATATTGAAGGGTGACAAGTTACACCAACAGGTAGTATAGTCGACATTTATTCCGGAATTCTTTGCTGTTCCAGCAACTCAACTGGTACTGTATTATTTTTTTCCATGGTCTTATTAACTCAAACTAATCACATTGCTTAATTAAGTTCTGTTACTTCTGCCCTATACATCCTGCTACCTATATATGTGTTTTTTGTTTGCTTTTCATGTTTCCTGTCTTACATAAATGTGCCTTTCTTTAGGAGAAGTGTGTGAAAAACAAAGTTAATCGGGAGAAAGTTGTGATCCAGCAGAAGACAGGATCTTTTAACTGTAGGGTGTTTTCTATGACTTGCTGTTGGGGCTGTCTGCCTTATTTTGGATATGTTGTTATGTGGTGGACCTCATGTAATTTGTGTGATGTACTGGACCTCTTCTCATTTGGGCTGTGATGTACTGGACATTTTATTTGGGTTGTATGTAATGTGTTGACACTAAGTTCGAATGGGCCTGTTTGACTACTATTTTTTTTTGCTGTTGGGCTGAATTTTGCTGTTATTTAGATCAATGATATGGGCTGAATTTTGTTACTAAATGGGTCAGATGCATTCAAAGTCCAAGCCTGAAATGGGCTGGGGCTGGTGCAGTTAAATGGACTGAGCCTATTATCAAGACTAAATTGGGCGTCCAGTACCAGCCCAATAACAAAAATTCATAGCAGGCTGGGCCCAAAATGGCTGCAGCCTACAAGTGAATTATGACATTTTTTACCATTTTGGTGACAAAAATGATTTGTCATAAAGTAATGACAAAGCAGGATTCGTCACTAAAAATTATGACGAAAAATTTGAATTCGTCACAAAGCTTGTATAGGGACGCATGATAGGTGACAATCGAAAAACGTCACAGATGCGTCACAGGGCTCGATTCGTGACGAATTTTCCATGTTTTGTGACAAAAATGAATTGTCATAGAAGCCCAGGTTTCTTGTAGTGTGAAAAACGTTGTGGACACCCGAAAGGTTTGTTGGCAGCTCCAGACGGTATGCAACGGGGCCACACTGCTCAGAGATCACAGACGGGCCAATGAATCGGGGTGCTAGCTTCCCTCTGACACCGAACCGACGTACACCCTTCATGGGAGAGACACGAAGGTATACGTGATCACCAACTGCAAAGACCAATGGTCGGCGCCTCTTGTCAGCATAACTCTTCTGTCGAGACTTGGCTGCCCGCAAGTTGGACTGAACAAGTCTAACTGTCTCCTCAGCCACTGTCACAAGGTCTGGCCCAAAGGTAACTCGCTCACCAGACTCATCCCAGTTAAGGGGAGTACGGCAGCGATGTCCGTACAGTGCCTCGAACGGTGCCATCTTGATGCTCTCCTGATAACTGTTGTTATAAGAGAACTCTGCCAGAGGTAGGCACTCATCCCATTTCTTGCTATGTGTCAAAACATATGCACGGAGCATGTCCTCAAGAATCCGATTCACCCTCTCAGTCTGACCATCTGTCTGAGGATGATAGGCTGAACTGCGGATAAGCTCGGTATCCAAGGAAGCATGTAGTTGCTCCCAGAAATGATTAACAAACTGCGAGCCTCGATCAGAAATGATTGTCTTAGGCACTCCATGCAAACAGACAACCAGAGAGATATAGAGCTCAGCATACTTCTTGACGGAGTACCCTGTCTTCACTGGGATGAAGTGAGCGGAATTGGTCAATCGATCAACAATCACCCATATAGAGTCATGCTTCTGCGATGTGAGAGGCAACCCAACAATGAAATCCATGCTGATATCCTCCCATTTCCAAGCAGGAATGCTCAAAGGCTGTAAGAGACCGGCAGGCTTCACATGATCTGCCTTAATCCTCCTGCAAGTATCACACTCAGAAACATAGCGAGCGATTTCCCGCTTCATGCGGATCCACCAGAAACGACTCCTCAAGTCCTGATACATCTTATTGCTGCCAGGGTGGATAGAGTACTTGGACAAGTGCGCCTCATCAAGAATCTTCTTGCGCAACTCAAAGTCCTTTGGTACCACCATTCTGTTCTTAAACCACAGAATGCCTTCTTCATCCTTCCGAAAACACTGGACTTCACCGAGTTTGAGCCTTCTCCTGAGGTGACCCATAGCAACTGTTGGCGGTCGTTAAACCACGATTTGACCGCCACCCTACCGGTAAATAAATGTATAACACCAAGATTTTGTGCATAGTAGTTAGGAATAATGCTACTCCACAGGTTTTGGTGAATATTTGGATGCAGGAGTGGATAAATGGAGAAAAGTGGGCCCAGCCAGGGAATTTCCCAGGCCGGCCGGCCCCACTGTTGGCGTTTCTTACGCACAGAGATAAATATCAACTCTGCAAGCGCACGGAACACCGTTGTAGCATTTCACCCAGGAGTATTCCAAGGGTATCGTATTTATATTTTCCTCAGGGAAGCAGGGATAAGAATATCGTGAATTGACAAAGAAACATCTATTATTTATAACTTGCAAGCTAAACCAAAGCAGGGGTAAAGATGAGTGATGATAGGGTGGCAAACACACATAAGGATTCCATATGAAGATAAAGAGATAGTACTAGTCAACTGGGAGGACAACGAGAAGAAGGGTATCAGCCTAGGGGTTACAAATATCTATTTAAGCTTTCATTACAGATACATTCAAGCGCATCGGGGCACAGCCGCCGCCAAGACACGCAACTCGAAAACTAAGTTCAACGTATCCAGGCAACGGACCGCGTCTAGGCCCTACCTGTCCAACCCGGACGTGGTGGATTACAGAGACCGGTGTAGCTGTCACATACACTCGCGGCTACCATCCTCCGTGGGGTTGGGTGCACACTCACGCCTAGGAATAATTCCTTGAACCATACAAGCAACTATCCTAGATAACTTACTCCAACGTAAAAGAGCAAGCCAACCATGCATAACAAATCTATGTGGATTGTGTAAGCATTTGCGGTGCAAACAACCCATGCAGATAGACCTATCATACACAGACGTGGAACCAACACAAGAATTTCTCTATAATTATCACTTAAATAAATAAATGTAAACTAAAAGAAAAACTAAAATAAATAAATGAGAAAATAAATAAATAGGAAAAATAATTATATTAACTAATATCAAAAAGAAAAGATACAAGAGAGCTTTACCCAATATCCGAAGAAAACTCCGGAACTCCGAGGGAAGCTCTCACTTCTACTCTAACTCCCATGACCAACTAGCCTACTCTAAACTACACAAGTGGAATGATCTTCCATGAGAAAGAGCGTGACCCTACATTGGATCTTCTCTTCTCAAGTGTGATGGTGCAGGTTGGAGTGAGGGGAGGGGTCCTCTATTTATAGTGGAGTTGCCTTGGGAGAGTGGAGAAGGTCTTGGAGCATTTCGTGGAATATTCCCTTCTTGCCGACGTCCCCTGGCTTGGCCGGCGCGTCAAGTGGCTTGTCACCGACTCTGGAACCGACTGGAGGAAGATTGAGGCGGTTGGAGATTAAGTCGGGCCGGCCGGCCAGGTGTTTGGGCCGGCCGGCCAGCTTTTTTCTGATTTTCCTCCAATCTTGCGCGAGGCATAACTCCTGCTCCCGAACTCCGAATTGGGTGATCCAAAAGCCCATTTTGACTATCTTGACGAGGGCTTTGACATGGAGGGATCAAATTTGTGATTTGAATAATTATTCTTTGATGTCCATGTCATTCCTTATTTCTTGCGTCGAATGTCGTCGAGATGTCGGAGCAGGACCTTGTTTATCTTGTGCTTTTTGTATATTTGCTTTTTATCCATGATTGTAAGCACAATTGCACCAATATTCCTATGTACCTTGCAAAACAAGATCACATCCAAAACTTGTGGAACTTTATTAGTTTAATGCATAAAACATTGGTGCATACCTTTTATTCGCTGATAAGTTGACGGTCATTTTATGATTTAATGGCCGTCAACACCTCCCCAAGCTTAAACTTTGCTCGTCCCGAGCAAACTCAAAACTTAAGTATCAGCGGATCAGTAGTTACAAAGAAAGCGCCCCATGGGTAATAAGGATGCAACAACGTACTCCCTAAATGGTGGTAAGTATACAAGAGCACGGAATATTCACGAGTGTTGCACATGTGTGGGCGCGTGTATGCTTCACCTTGTCATATAGCATTGAAGATTAGAACAGCACTTTTGGACAAGTCAAACAATTTTTAACAGGTGTATGTCCAGAGTTTTTATGTGCTGCAAGACAAGGTAAAAAAATTCTCCTTTGTTTGGTTCACACTTCCCCTCTCCCTCTTATGAGGCTATTCCTACAAAGCTTCACTCATTCCTACCTTCTACTAGATAAGGCTTTTATATGGAGCTTGGTAAGGAATGCACAAATGTCATGCATATGTTGTAAAGCTAAAGAATAAATCTTAAGAGACATAGCAACTCCTTGTATTCCGGTCATAGGGAAAATTGTGATGGAGGGGGAGAAGATGAACTCACACTTATGGAAGGGGGTTTTGAAAACTTTGGTCCTTTTATTTTGCTCAAGATGTTTATGATAAGAACCATGTAGCCTTTTATTTTGGGATGCAACCATGGATTTTTTTTTTATATACTCCATGGTGCATGAGGCTATAACTTTTGCATGGTCCGTAAAAACATTTTGAAATATTCTTGAGCCCTCTTTTTTTTTTGAATGGACCAAAAGTTTTGCAAATGTAGGAAGATGCTTGGTCGATTTTCCAAACATTTCCCTCTTTTTTTTTTGGTGGAAAGAAAAACAAGAACACACACGAAGGAGTTTATGACCGGAAAAAGGAGTGCTTACTCTCAAAAGCATTTAAACCTTAACTAAACTCAACGCATGACCAAATGGCTATGAGTGTGGCTTTTTCGAATATTTTTCATGATATGGCTCTGGTAGGTAAATAAATCCTCACAAGAGAAGTGTTCCAAAACGAAAGGGTTTTTAGGTACTTGCAGCAATTAAAATGAAAACACCTCTGGACTTTCACCATGCTAAGAAATTGCAACAAGTCCTAATCATGCCATATCATAATCCACACTGCTTAGACTTGGTTTGATGTATGCAACCCACAAAAATGTAGCAACACTAGTGATGTGACTATGCTCAAATATAAATAACACACATGTCAGGAGTGCAGGTTGCATCAATGCGACACAAGGGGAGCTATCATGTAACTAATCATCATTTCCTTTAAGTGCAGCATTCACCAATATTCTAGCATTTTATTCGAAACAGGGAGTATTTTATTGATCGATAAGGATACTTACCTGGGGTCCTCCCCAAGCTTGAGTCTTCGCAAGACTTAAGCTTGAATAGGCCGCTTCCTCCATTCTTCTTGTGTCTGCAAAAAGAATGAGGGTGATACAGGTGGCTAGCCCCTATTGGGCTTTGCCGAGAACCTAATATTTTTGGTTTTTTTTTAAGGAAAGGGCACAATTCAAGAAGAGTATAATATTGTATACAGAAGTACTTACCTGGCGGTCCCTCCCCAAGCTTAGCTCTTGCAACTATGTGCAAAGCTAAGCGATTAAATCTTTCATTTGGAAGCACTGGGTCCACCTTGTTGGTTTCTTCTTGAATTGTATGCCTTTCATGTTGCCTGATGGACTTTCGATTGCTCTCATAAAGATCCTGCATTGGTTAGTGCAAATCCATTCGTCTACAATCGACACATCTCTATAGTTCCATTGATCAACCTAGACACCACGTCTAATTCGATCAGTTATGTGAGGAGAGCAGAGGAACTATACTCTCCTACTGTCACGAAAGCATCATAGAGGCATGTGTTTTTCTGTTGGCCAGACGGACACCGGGCATAGTCTAAAAAGACCATAGACACAGAAGTGCCGTACCCAAGCAACAGAAAAAGAAGCAGGCGATTGATTTATGACTAACATCTCAACCAATACCCATGTACAAAAGAAACTTCAAGAGCAAGGGGTATGGTCAAAAAGATGCAGCATATTTTTATCAAAGAGCAACTCAATGTACTTTGCATTTATAAGGCAAAGAATCATTCAGGCAGCATTATTTTATTTTATTTTATTTATTATTATTTTTTTGAAAGGAGTAGGTATATGACAAGGAAACAAGAAATAAATACGTTGCTTACCTGGCGGTTCCTCCCCAAGCTTAGCCTTTGCAATCGAATGCAAGGCTAAGCTTTTAGATTTCTGCATTGAATATCTTGGATCCGCCACATATGTTTCCTTTTTCCTGTCATAAAAATCCAACCTTTCTTGCTAAATCCCTGGCCTATGATTGAGCACTCGGGTTTTTTTGTTTTCAAAATCCCCATGCCTATGATTGGGCGCTCGGGTTCTCTTCTTTTTTTTTTTTAAAGCCCGAGGCCTATGATTGGGCACTCGGTTTTTTTTTTTTTTTTTTTTTTGCAGCGGGGTGGGATGGAGGGAAAACAAACATGCTGATGGATTGAAAAGAAAAACAATGCAGATGTGATGGCGGTATGCTCAAAAGAAATGCAGGTGGATGCTTAGGCTAGCAGCAAATTAATCATAACAGATAATCAATGTCAATCACAGATATCTTAAACCATTGCTTCCCCGGCAACGGCGCCAGAAATGCTTGTTGGCGTTTCTTACGCACAGAGATAAATATCAACTCCGCAAGCGCACGGAACACCGTTGTAGCATTTCACCCAGGAGTATTCCAAGGGTATCGTATTTATATTTTCCTCAGGGAAGCAGGGATAAGAATATCGTGAATTGACAAAGAAACATCTATTATTTATAACTTGCAAGCTAAACCAAAGCAGGGGTAAAGATGAGTGATGATAGGGTGGCAAACACACATAAGGATTCCATATGAAGATAAAGAGATAGTACTAGTCAACTGGGAGGACAACGAGAAGAAGGGTATCAGCCTAGGGGTTGTTGACACCAAAATTTGGACTAGGGCCCGCTGTCAGTGGAAGGTGGAGTGCGCGACGGGTGGGAAAAGATTATGTGCCGAAGTGGTGGCCCGCAGGTTATCATGAAGCCAAAGAAATCCCGAAGCCGCACGCGCCCGTGTGGGATGGTGTGTCCTTTTTTAATTATTTTTTAGATTTTAGAAAGGATTGACCGAGTTGTGGTCAAGTAGGAGTCGTGTTTAAGTCCAAATCGGACTCTTGCCTCGGGTGTATAAATATAAACCCAGGTGCTTGTAATCAAAAACAACCAATACAATCAACCTTTCGGCGCATCGCCACAATTTCTCGACGTGTTCTTCGTCACCCGCGCCCATCGGGGCTCCGGCTTGACTGGATCTCGTCAGGTAAGCGCATCGATCTGATTATGTCGACTTGTCCATGATTAAGATTGATGTGGCTGCTAGTTATCCGGTAATTTAGATCAATCTAGGGTTTACATCGTGCGTCGACTGCATGGAATTGTTTAAGACCTGGTCCAATTCTTTGTTGCGGTTAGTTGACTTGTCCTCACCGCAGCCTTGTTGCCGATTGCTGATGTCGATTTCTGTTTGATTTGGTTACTCGAGTCACGGTTAAGGTATTTTGTCGATTAGATCTGCTCTTGGTGATTGGGTAGGCAGTTTGACTTGTCCTGTCTGCTTCGCTTAGTTGACGTGTCCTCGGCGAAACAGTTGCTAAGGGTTAGATCTAGTTTACTGAGTACCTGGGACCGGTAGTTGCCGATTATACTTGTATCTGTCGATCGTGTAGAGCAGTTTGACGTGTCCTGTTCTACTTCACTTAGTTGACGTGTCCTCGGTGAAGCGATTGTCAGATTACGGGTATAATTAGTGGTTACTGGTTTAATCGTTCTTTCGGGGTGTTTAGCCGATTGCTTACCACGTTCAGATTTATGCTTGCATGCCTTTAAATATCTTATTGCTCCTGTTCAAGTATAGCCTGAACTCCTTTTGATGATTGTCGATTTACCTTACTGTGTTGCTTGCCGATAGATTTTGCCGATCGCATGCTTTGCCGATTGCCGATTCTGATGCATGCCTTGCTTTATCTATCGCGCGAGTATTTAATGTTGCGACATGTCGATTCGTTTATAGCCGTCAGCCGAGTGTTTATTTTATCATCTTTTATTCACTAACATCGGCTGCGGTTACGCATCGGCCTGTCCGGGGCCGATAGTCCGGGAATTTTACACGCTTTTTCTTGTCTTTGTCGATTTGCAGGGAAAATCGACTGGCACGCTCCGGAATTCACCGCGTTCCAAGTTTTGGTCCTGAACGGAGTGAAGCAAATCTCCCAGGCCGCGTGTGCGAGCGGTAGAACACACATTTTACCGTCAACACACTTTTTGGCACGCCCGGTGGGACAGATCAAGTTTTTAGAAGCAGATGGCGTTCGTTCAAGCTGTTGCTGACGATGGTACTTTGCTCGTTGATACAAAGGGCAACAAGATCATGATTCCTGCTCCATTTGTTCGAGATGATAAAGATGCTTCTGAAGTCACTGGCAACAATGAGCTCAATGCTTGGGAGAAGATGTCTTTGGATCAGAAAAAGGCATACCAGAGTTATCTGTATGATTGCCAAGTGAAGTACTTTGAGACCATCAAGATGACACGTGGCAAGATTACATCAGTGTTGGCTTCGCCAGTGGTGATGAGAGCAGAAGAATTGGCTACAATCAAAGCTGCGAAGATGCCAGATCAAGCTCTGTTGGATGAAGTTGTGAATACTGCGGTTCACAAAGCTTTCATTAATCAGTTAGGGGTGCTTGTTAACACTCTGTACAACATGCTCAAGGCATTTGCTGATGGGACCTTGCAGTTTGATTCCGGATTTATGGGGCCATCATTTACTTTACCTACTGCTACACCAGCACGTCCTGCACCTCATGGTGGTCAACCCACAGCTCAAGAAGAGACAAGCGCTGCTGGTCAGCAAAGGCAACCATATGACATGCCACCAGAGTTGTGGTCTACAAGTGCTCAAGCTCTGGCTGCAGGGGCTGCTCGGGTATCGGCGCCAAGTCTTATTGATGCGCCGTTGTCCACGCAGAAAGAAGCAGGTGGTACAACTCCTGAGCCAAGGATTAGTCAAACACCTCAGATAAGGTATCATTTGGCCCCCAATGTCAATCCTGCACTGTTCAACCAGGAGATACCGCAAGGCTATCACAGAGTGGCAGATTACAGCGAGCACTACAACAAGGAGCAACCTGCTCAGGTTCAATCACAACCGCAGCCATCGTCTCAGATGGCTGGGAGGCAAGTGCAGAATTCATCAGAAGACATAGTTGCCAGGTTGGCTGAAGTCATGAAGGAGCAGTTTGATCTCAAGCCCAAGGAGCAGAGCTTCGTGTATCGACGTCCATATCCAGAGTGGATGGAACAAGTCGCCTTGCCACATCGATACAAGTTGCCAGAGTTTGGCAAATTTTCTGGACAAGATAATGTCTCTACAGTGGAGCACATCAGCCGATATTTGGCACAGTTGGGAGAGGCATCGGCACAAGATGCATTGAAGGTCCGATTGTTTCCTCTGTCATTGTCTGGATCGGCATTCTCATGGTTCACCTCCCTCCCTGCGGGATCCGTGCGGAATTGGGCCGACTTGGAAAAGAAATTCCACTCTTATTTCTTCACTGGCATGGCAGAGCTGAGCATATCAGATTTGACAGTTGTTCGTCAGAAGGCTGGAGAGTCAGTTGCCGATTTTGTCCAAAGGTTCAGAGTCATCCGTGGCAGGTGCTATAACCTGAATCTGACGGATCGGCAAATGGCTGAAATTGCTTACCAAGGTTTGCTGCCTCAGATTAGAGACAAGTTTGCGCCTCAAGAAGTCAATGGCTTGGCACAACTCTTTCAGAAGGCGTCAATTCATGAAGGACGTGTCCAGAATACACGTGGCTGACAGTTTCAAGCGGCTTATGCCGATTATTCTTCTGATTCTGATGACGAAGCTGAAGTTGCTCTTGCTGAGTGGATCAGGAATAAGAAGACTGTTCTCTGTCCATGGGTCAAGCAGAAGGCAGAAGAAAAGAAGTATGACTTTGACATCAACAAAGCCGACAAGATATTTGATCTGCTGCTACAAGAGAAGCTTATTCAACTCCCACCTAATCACACGTTGCCTCCGGCTGAGGAGTTGAAGAAGATCAAGTGGTGCAAGTGGCATAACACTCCCTCTCATCACACCAATGAGTGCAAAGTGTTCAGGCAACAGATCCAATCGGCAATTGAGAGTGATCGCATTAAATTCTCTGGTCAGAAGCCGATGAAGATTGATGGGCATCCTTTTCCAGTCAACATGATCGGTGGATCTGCTGCTTTGATCGGCAAGTATTCAAGGAAAAGGGAGAGGGAAGACAGGAGGACGAGTGATGATGACTTCGATCCACACTGGAACTGTCCGTTCTTCCAGTATTGTTGGGAGCAGGGTATGAAGCTGCCACCAATTGAAGGTTGCCCAGGCTGTAGCAGAAGATCTGGAGATTTGTACAGGGAAGTTGGTTCTTCAAGCCGAGGTCCTATGAGGAGACCATCATCAAGGGTTTCTGTGCATGAAAGACTTGGTCCTGTCAATCAAGTTGAAGATTGTGAAGAAGATCAGGGTGAGTTCACAGAAGAAGGCCAATGGTGTCCGAGTGGTATTTTTACCAAGACTCAGAAGAGAAGAGTACAGAGGGCACGTTGCCGGGAGCTGAACAAGGATGGGAACCAGAAGGATGATCATGACAAGGGGCCCAAGTCTAAGAAGGTGTGGAGACCAAAAGTCAAATCTCAGGTACATGAAGTTGAAGCTCCTGTCAATATGGTATTTATGCTGCCATGAGAATTTAGCTCTTTTGACATTAATGAGTCGGAAGAAGAAGCTTCTGCCGAGTTATTATTGGGTCCACAGCAGGCAGTGTTCGAGAAGCCGTCTGGTGTTGATCATCTCCATCTGAGGGCTCTGTACCTTAATGGTTTCGTCAATGGCAAGCCGATGAGCAAGATGATGGTCGATGGTGGTGCTGCTGTCAATGTTTTGCCGATGGCAACGTACAGGAAGATCGGCAAACTGCCTGAAGAGCTGACCAAGACCAACATGACGTTGAGGGATTATGGGGGCAGGAGCTCTGAAGTCAAAGGAGTCACCAATGTCGAGGTCACTATCGGAAGCAAGACCTTGCCGACGACATTCTTCGTAATCGAAGGCAAAGGTTCGTACGCCGTACTGCTGGGTAGGGATTGGATTCATGCTAATTGCTGTATCCCTTCCACGATGCATCAGCTCCTTATCCAGTGGATCGGCGACGAGGTGGAGACTATTCAAGCTGATAGATCGGTAAGTGTGGCTACTGCAGACTTTTTGCCGATGATGGTGGAAAACTTGCCGTGCATATCAGGAACTTACTGGGAAGGTGAAGCACTGGATGTTACCGATGAAGGTGTTTGCATCACTGAAGGATCGGCAATTCCACGGTTGCTGTAGCAGTTATCAGATTTGGACGTTGATCGGTTGATAGAAGTAAAGAGTGCAATCGACAATTAGCCGATCGACGCAAGAGATGAAATTCAGCCGAGCGCTTAATGCAAAGTATTTTCTTTGAAGTGTTCGGTTGAGTTTTATCGGAGCCGACGTTAAGAGCGTCGCCTTTAAGACGGCCGATGCTAATGGTATCGCCCTTAGGGAAAATATATAGAGGAACATAGAAGTAAATATATATATATTACAGATGATTGGAAGATAGTTTTTGATGATTACAAATTCATGCACGACGGGGATACAGGTAATCACGAAGTACATCAAGTGCATGTATGCGGAGCTGATCAGTCTCGGCCAAGACATAGTTGTCGTTGTCATCAGACTCGATCTCTGCAGGAACGGATGCCCAGGCACGCGTTGAAGTTTCAATGGAGGCATTGAGCGAATCTTTTTGTTGAAGCATGTCTGCATTGATCTTGGCAATGGTTTCTGCCGATGCCGATACTTCTTGTTCCTTAGCCTGTAGAGCTGCTCTCAAGTCTTCGGCTTCTTTCTTCAGCTGAGTTAGCCGATTCTCCTCCTCTGTTAGCTGATTTTTCATGGAGTTATATTTTGCCAATTCTTGCTGTGAGAGCTCAAGAGCTGCTTCTGCTGCTGCAACAAGTTGGCGTTGATGGGATCGGCGATTGATATTTTCTTGAGCTTGCTCGTAATCAAGACGCCGGAACTCCATGTAGGCCACTGGATGAAGGGCAACTCTCAGATCCCTCGGAAGGCGAGCTTGGATCTCTTCAAACCTAGCACGGACTGAACTGGCATTAAGAGTGAGATCTTCTGTAGTTGCAAAGTTGAGTCTGGCTTCTATCTCGATCAGCTTATTGCGGATCTCGATTGGCAGTGGTTGCCGATGATGCATTGCGACAATTGGCTCTACCACACGTACCTGCAAGCACGAAAGTTGATTAGAACACATTGATGAAGAGAACAAATCGACATTCATTACCTCGGATAAATCGACATCAGCTTCAATCGGAATAGCCTGAGAAGAAGATGCTCCAGAATCTGAGAAACGGCCTCTTGGTATATTCTGAGCTACTTGGGACGTTATAGGTTCATCGACAAAGAGGTTTGCCGATTCTTCTTCCCTTCGCTCTTGCATCTAATCAAATGTGAAGTCAATAAAGATATAGATACCGATGGATAAGTTTCAAGGGCAAACCTGCGGCTGAATTTCGATGTTGATGTCTTCTGAGGCTATGCCTTCCTCCGAGGCCAGAGTTTGTTGCGTCTCGATGCCGATTTCTTGTGGGACAGTGGTGGCCGCTGGTGCTTGAGCAGTTTCAACATCGGTATCGACGCGGACTTCAGTTTCTTCAGCATGGCCTTCAGGAGAATGGGCTTTAGTTTCTTCGTAATCTCCTTCAGAATGGCCCTGAAAATTGAAACAAAGGTTAGATGTTGATATTTGTTCAATATGAAGCAATTATATGTGAGAATAGTTACCGGGCTGCTGGGAGGAGTTGGCGCAGAGCTTGGTTGTTTCAGGAGGGCCTTGTGACGTTTTGCTGGGACCTTGAAGCGAGGGCCTTGACGCTTTGTTCTAGAAGATTGGCCTTTGAGGAATTGAGCCGGTGTTGGTGCATCAGAACCGATGACAGGTTCTGGATGAGGAGCAAGGTACAAAATACCGATTCCACTGTTGCTTTCTGTGGGTGCATCTTCGGCATCAGACTGCAAAATAGAAGCTACAGTCAAAAAATTTGTTGATGGAATAATGACGGAAGTTGAGATCGGTTACCTCTCCTATCGGTCCAGGAAGCGGAAGATTGGAGATGAAGGATGCTGTGTTGGAACAGTGGAGATGCTTGGACTATTTTGCCCACCATTGTATGAAGAGCGTCGTGCAAGAGGGAGCCAGTGTGATGTTGTCGATGTGGCCGAGGGGTAAATTCTCAGTCAAACCGAATAGCCAAGAATACTCCAATGTCGATTCGACGATGGCCCGAGCTTTGACCTTATCAGCATAAAAGAGACTGGGAGGAATCTGGCCGAGACCCATTTGCCTTGCAGCAAATGAAGGATTATAGAATTCATAAGATGGCCTCTGATGACCTAATGCATTCAATCCCGTCGGCAAGATGCAAGGCTTGACACAAGACACAAAGATGTTTGCCGATACTGCATTCTGTAGAGGATTGTCAGCTCTGAAGGTGAAGGGAATCTCAAAATGATCCATGATTTCTGGGTTTCCATATGGGAACCATTCAAGATGATCATCTTTGATGCCTCTGTAGAAAGCTTTGAAGTATGAAGCCAGGAGATCGGCATTCATCTTAACTCCATCTATCGATACCAAAGCTTCTCCCAGTGAAGTGCATCGGCGCCCAGCTTGATTAAGGGTTGGGAAACGATATAAATGCAAATCTTGAAGTGCCATGGCTTTATAGGAGTGCAGAGTGAGCCACATCTGAAGAAACCACCATGGACCACCAATATTGCCGATTGGAGTATCCTGCCAGAGCTTCTCGGCGACCTGATGAAGTGAAGAGTAGAGAGCACCAAGCAGGTATTTGCCGATAGGCATTTCAGTACCAGCTGCCAATCTTTCTGCCAAGTTCTGCAGATTGGATACAGGACCAAGTTGAGCTCCACAGAAAAAGAAATGCTCAAGCCACATCGTCAGAAAAGCTGCATGTTCTTTGTCTGTCACTTGTCCTGTTTTCTGGAAGGTAGTGATATATTTCTTCCATCCACCGATTTCTCTGACATCAAGCTTATGTGATGGTTTGACTTTCAAACTCTGGAGGCTTGCATTGGTGGATATATCCAGATCAGTAAGCATCTTGACATCCATGAGGGTTGGAGTCATTGGTCCATGGCCAAAAAGGAAAGCATTCAATGCGTCAGACCAGAGGTAGCAGGATGCCGATAACATTGGCTCATTCTTCTTCATATCGGCAAGGGTGAGTTCTAAACAGTGATCTATGCCGACAGTCGCCCATATTGCCGATTTAGCAGCCTTCACTCTAAGGAACCATTCACGCCAGCCTGGGATTTCAGTGGGCCATGATCTGAAGCTGCCTGCCCATATCTTTAGTGCTACTGGTGATCTCTTGAAGGGCATTCTAAGGGTTTCGCTGCAGATGAAGGTTATTGGATCTGAATCTCCCATGGGTCCTAAGAAACGATGTGTGGCGAGTTCTGTAGGGATCAAGATCTGGTTTCGCAGTTCCTAGAAACAATGCAAATAAATTTAATCAAGCCAAGAGTCTAAAAAGTATGGGGACAGCTTATGAACAAAGGGATCTACAGTACCGCAAGAACACAAACCTATTCTAGTTCAAGAACGGGGATGGAGTGGAAGATTGATACCTCGGGGACGGCGGTGGAGGAGGCAGTAAGCTGCGCCATTGCGATGAAGATGCGAGAAATCTGAAGTTTTCGTTTCCTGGTCTTCCGAGGGGATTGGTCGCCGGCAGCAAGATGGAGAGAGAGAATGAGGAGATGAAGAGACGCGCCGGCGAGAGAAGAAAGAGAGATAAGAATGGTAGATGGCTATCTATTTATAAGATGGGACGTGCTGCAGGCGGCACAAGATACGAAGGGGCACTGCAGGTGTGTTGAGTACGGCGCGAGAATCAAGGGAGCGCGAGAAATTGGGAAATAATCCGGCGCATGGAGATTCCATACCCCGGCTTGGGGGGCATGTGTTGACACCAAAATTTGGACTAGGGCCCGCTGTCAGTGGAAGGTGGAGTGCGCGACGGGTGGGAAAAGATTATGTGCCGAAGTGGTGGCCCGCAGGTTATCATGAAGCCAAAGAAATCTCGAAGCCGCACGCGCCCGTGTGGGATGGTGTGTCCTTTTTTAATTATTTTTTAGATTTTAGAAAGGATTGACCGAGTTGTGGTCAAGTAGGAGTCGTGTTTAAGTCCAAATCGGACTCTTGCCTCGGGTGTATAAATATAAAACCCAGGTGCTTGTAATCAAAAACAACCAAGACAATCAACCTTTCGGCGCATCGCCACAATATCTCGACGTGTTCTTCGTCACCCGCGCCCATCGGGGCTCCGGCTTGACTGGATCTCGTCAGGTAAGCGCATCGATCTGATTATGTCGACTTGTCCATGATTAAGATTGATGTGGCTGCTAGTAATCCGGTAATTTAGATCAATCTAGGGTTTACATCGTGCGTCGACTGCATGGAATTGTTTAAGACCTGGTCCAATTCTTTGTTGCGGTTAGTTGACTTGTCCTCGCCCGCAGCCTTGTTGCCGATTGCTGATGTCGATTTCTGTTTGATTTGGTTATTCGAGTCACGGTTAAGGTATTTTGTCGATTAGATCTGCTCTTGGTGATTGGGTAGGCAGTTTGACTTGTCCTGTCTGCTTCGCTTAGTTGACGTGTCCTCGGCAAAACAGTTGCTAAGGGTTAGATCTAGTTTACTGAGTACCTGGTACCGGTAGTTGCCGATTATACTTGTATCTGTCGATCGTGTAGAGCAGTTTGACGTGTCCTGTTCTACTTCACTTAGTTGACGTGTCCTCGGTGAAGCGATTGTCAGATTACGGGTATAATTAGTGGTTACTGGTTTAATCGTTCTTTCGGGGTGTTTAGCCGATTGCTTACCACGTTCAGATTTATGCTTGCATGCCTTTAAATATCTTATTGCTCCTGTTCAAGTATAGCCTGAACTCCTTTTGATGATTGTCGATTTACCTTACTGTGTTGCTTGCCGATAGATTTTGCCGATCGCATGCTTTGCCGATTGCCGATTCTGATGCATGCCTTGCTTTATCTATCGCGCGAGTATTTAATGTTGCGACATGTCGATTCGTTTATAGCCGTCAGCCGAGTGTTTATTTTATCATCTTTTATTCACTAACATCGGCTGCGGTTACGCATCGGCCTGTCCGGGGCCGATAGTCCGGGAATTTTACACGCTTTTTCTTGTCTTTGTCGATTTGCAGGGAAAATCGACTGGCACGCTCCGGAATTCACCGCGTTCCAAGTTTTGGTCCTGAACGGAGTGAAGCAAATCTCCCAGGCCGCGTGTGCGAGCGGTAGAACACACATTTTACCGTCAACAGGGGTTACAAATATCTATTTAAGCTTTCATTACAGATATATTCAAGCGCCTCGGGGCACAGCCGCCGCCAAGACACGCAACTCGAAAACTAAGTTCAACGTATCCAGGCAACGGACCGCGTCTAGGCCCTACCTGTCCAACCCGGACGTGGTGGATTACAGAGACCGGTGTAGCTGTCACATACACTCGCGGTTACCATCCTCCGTGGGGTTGGGTGCACACTCACGCCTAGGAATAATTCCTTGAACCATACAAGCAACTATCCTAGATAACTTACTCCAACGTAAAAGTGCAAGCCAACCATGCATAACAAATCTATGTGGATTGTGTAAGCATTTGCGGTGCAAACAACCCATGCAGATAGACCTATCATACACAGACGTGGAACCAACACAAGAATTTCTCTATAATTATCACTTAAATAAATAAATGTAAACTAAAAGAAAAACTAAAATAAATAAATGAGAAAATAAATAAATAGGAAAAATAATTATATTAACTAATATTCAAAAAGAAAAGATACAAGAGAGCTTTACCCAATATCCGAAGAAAACTCCGGAACTTCGAGGGAAGCTCTCACTTCTACTCTAACTCCCATGACCAACTAGCCTACTCTAAACTACACAAGTGGAATGATCTTCCATGAGAAAGAGCGTGAGCCTACATTGGATCTTCTCTTCTCAAGTGTGATGGTGCAGGTTGGAGTGAGGGGAGGGGTCCCCTATTTATAGTGGAGTTGCCTTGGGAGAGTGGAGAAGGTCTTGGACCATTTCGTGGAATATTCCCTTCTTGCCGACGTCCCCTGGCTTGGCCGGCGCGTCAAGTGGCTTGTCACCGACTCTGGAACCGACTGGAGGCAGATTGAGGCGGTTGGAGATTAAGTTGGGCCGGCCGGCCAGGTGTTTGGGCCGGCCGGCCAGCTTTTTTCTGATTTTCCTCCAATCTTGCGCGAGGCATAACTCCTGCTCCCGAACTCCGAATTGGGTGATCCAAAAGCCCATTTTGACTATCTCGACGAGGGCTTTGACATGGAGGGATCAAATTTGTGATTTGAATAATAATTCTTTGATGTCCACGTCATTCCTTATTTCTTGCGTCGAATGTCGTCGAGATGTCGGAGCGGGACCTTGTTTATCTTGTGCTTTTTGTATATTTGCTTTTTATCCATGATTGTAAGCACAATTGCACCAATATTCATATGTACCTTGCAAAACAAGATCACATCCAAAACTTGTGGAACTTTATTAGTTTAATGCATAAAACATTGGTGCATACCTTTTATTCGCCGATAAGTTGACGGTCATTTTATGATTTAATGGCCGTCAACACCCACCTTAGGCCGGCCGGCCCCACCTGGTGGCCGCAGGCCCCAAACCTCCTCCAGTGGGCTGGAAACTAATCCACAACGCATAATTCAAGCCCAGCCCAGCAGAATTGCACCGCCATTCTAGAAGGTGGGCTATTTGGGCCTTAACTTGGCCCTCACTTCAATTCTGCCGACCCCAGCGAGGAGCCGACCTTCGGACCGCCATCAGGAGACGATCTGGAGCGTCGAGGCAGAAGACGGTGGCCAACCGACAGAAGGGACGGCCGGCCGGCCACCCCCCTAGGCCGGCCGGCCGGCTTTGGCGGCGCCGCCTCTCCAAAGTCGGCAGCAGTGCTTCCACCGCCTTGGAGACCTATAAAATGGACCCCCCGGCCTCAGAAGCAACTCGCACCATCACACTTCATCCAAGTGTTCATTAGTTTAGTAGTAGCTTTGGGAGTTAGAGTAGAGTAGAGTAGAGTGAGAGCTCTCTCGGGCTTCCGGAGTTTTCTCGGAGTTCGGTATAGTTCTTTGTATCCTTACTCTTTTGAGATATTATTTTATTCAATAATGAGTTTTATCTTTATTTATTTCTTTTAGTAATTCTTTTCTATTTAGTTTATTTATTCTGTTAAGTAAGTGCTCGTAGAAGTCTTGTTGTGGGATTCGTGATTGTTGGAGTACGCAAGTACGAGAGAGTGCCTTCGTCGAGATGACGTCGTGTGAAATCTGTGCTTGTTTATTCTTAGATAGGACTGCTCCGTTGATCAAGAGTAGTTCCTCTAGGCGGGTTGTAAGCGTGGCGCTTAGATCTTGGCCTATGCACGTTTGGCACCCAGCCCCACGGAGGATGGTAGCCGCGAGTGTATGTGACAGCTGCACCGGTCTCTGTAATCCACCACGTCCGGGTTGGACTCAGCAGGGTCTTAATTATAGCATACGATTCCCTAGGTTTGAACTAGCATCATCGGTTGACCTAGCACGTGTGTGCCCCGAAACGACATGACTTGTATGTGTGTGATCTTAACTAGAGTAGATAACCTTTGTAGATTAGACTACTAGAAAGAGTAAATACTAGGTAAATATACAGGTAGCCTTAGCTCTATCTCGTTGCTCTCCCAAATGTATACTACAGTTTTTCTTTTATTACCTTGGATTTGAGGATGTGTGTGCCACCCATATATATCATGCCTATCTTACCCCCGTCTCAAGTATAGTTTGATACATTATCCTTTCCCCAAATTATCCAGTGCATTGCTACTGTTCAGCTCCCTTTTGCTCTACTTCCCTGCGGAAATATAAATACGATAACCCTGGAATACTCCAAGGTGAAATGCTACAATGGTGATCCGTGCGCTTACGGAATTAATGAATTTAATTTTATGGCATAAGAACCGCCAACAAGCATTTCTGGCGCCGTTGCCGGGGAAGTAGCAGCTAGGAAACTGAATAAATGCATTGAAGTTTGTGAAAAGAATAATTATCACTTACTTTTGCGGGCTTACCCTTGTCCTGTCTTTCTTTGTTGTGGAAATTTGAAACAGGACAGTGCATGACTGGTTTCGACCTACCAGAAAACTTCCACCCAGATCCGGAACAGTTCTTGAGAAGGGTGAGGGCCAAGCTTACCCCTCCTCCCACCCACGCTCGATCGAAAGTTCTGGCTCTTGAAGGATCCCTTCCGACGACTGTTGAGCACCCCCCATCTTCGTCAACGAACAACAACATGGGTGATCCAGTCGAGAAGACGATCAACGATTTCTCCGCGCCAACTACGGAGAACATCCGCATGGGACCTAACCCGCGCATTACCAACAAGGACTACGAGCTCAAGCCAGCCTTGATCAACATGATCTTGGCTAGTCTTTTCTGTGGGAAGCCGTCGGAGGATGCGAACGCTCACCTCCAGAGGTTCCTGATGACGTGCAACACCTTCGCCATGAAAGATGCACCTCAGGACGCCATCCGACTGCAGCTCTTCCCATTCTCTCTGTTGGGGAAGGCTCTCCAGTGGTTCTACGCGAACCAAGAGTCTCACGACACGTGGACGGCATGCTCTAATGCCTTCCTCGCCAAGTTCTTCCCGCCGGGTAAGACGACTGCCCTGCGGAACAAGATATCGGGCTTCCAACAGCTCGCAGAAGAGTCGACCGCGGAAGCCTGGGACAGGATGCAGGAGTACGTTCTCGCATGCCCACACCATGGCATGGAGGAATGGCTCCTCATACAGAGTTTCTATCACGGTTTGAGGCCGTCCGCTCGAGAGCACCTCGACGCCGCAGCAGGCGGCTCTTTCTTCTCTTTTAGCGTGAAGAACGCTAAGAAGTTGATTTAGAAGGTGGCGGCCAACTAGACTCATGGTGAACGCCAAGCGGCGAGCACCAAGACCCGTGGAGTGCACCAAGTGGAGACGATGGACATGCTTGCCATCAAGCTCGATCAGCTACTCCGCAAGGTGGAATCTCCACAGGACCTGCAAGCTGTGGACTCCCGCATAACTTGTGAAGAGCGCGGCAACACAGGGCATATGGGCATCGATTGCCCGAATGCGAGAGAGGAATGCAATTTCCTCAACAATGGCAATGGGTACCGCTCCCAGAACAACTACGGCTGGAATTCCAGGCCCGACCTCTCCTTCAACAAAAATCAGGGAGGTAACAATGGTAATCTTTCCCGCTTTGAGCCCTCTATCAAGGATCTAGTTTTCGGCCAGGTTAAGATTAATGATAGCATCAGTAAGAAGTTTCTTACTACCGACAAGGCTTTAGAGAGCATAGATGCCAAGCTAGAGTCGTTCAGCACTGCTCTGCAGAATCAGCTAAGCCATAACAAAATGCTAGAAACACAAATTGCGCAAATAGCTTCAGCTGTGCAGTCTCCTCGTGCGGGTAAACTTCCTGGGCAACCAGAAGTTAGCCCCAAGGAGAGCGTAAATGCAATAACCATCAGGTGTGAAGAGAGCGACGTGGAGACCACGCTCCCCAAGGATGTGATCCGAAAAGACCCTGGATGGCCAACCATTCCGTGTTTGGTCAATGACCGGTGTTTTGCTCGGGCACTATGTGACTTGGGAGCGAGCGTGAGCATCATGCCAAAAGCGATGTACGATGGGTTAAACCACCCATTGTCCCCAACGATCATGAAGCTCCAGCTTGCAGACGGGTCACTACGCCTGCCCTTGGGGATTGTCGAAGAAGTCCCCGTACAGATCAGAAATCTCTTCGTCCCCGTCGATTTCGTTGTGCTCGACATGGAAGTGGATGTCAAGACCCCTCTCATCCTCGGGAGACCGTTCTTGAGCACCACCAACGCCAACATCGACGTGGGGGCAGGAGAGATCCACTTGGACTTCAACGGCAGGGAAGAAACGTTCAGCTTCAAACCTAAGGTTGAACAATGCAAGCAAGTGAGGGTCATATATGGAAAGGACCCAAGGGAAGTGGAGAAGATCGAGATTACTCCACCCATGCCACAGCCAGACAAGCTCATTGCATACATGAGAAACTATCTGGCAAGAGAGAATGCAAGAAGGCCAGCAAATTATTGGAGGACTCCAAGGAGGATGCCTCAGCCGCCAAACATACCTCAAGCCCCTCTTGTTCCTCCACCACAAGAAGGAGTAGGCGAGTCACAATCGCCTAAGAAGAGGAGAGCGAGGCGCTCAAGAAAGAAGAAGGCAGCTACGGTATCGACCGATGAGAGTACAACAAAGGCGCCTAATAAAGAAAAGGTCGCCGCCACAAGTACAAAGAAGACAACTAAAGTGTGGCGGAAGAAAGACGAAACCTCAGCCCCGCCAAATTCTCCAGCGAGCGAGGTCCAAACAAATTGAAGACATGGAGAACGTCTAGCTCAAAGACGTAAAAATAAGAGCCCTCCGATTGGGGAGGCCATCCCAATCGTTATCCTAGCTAGGCCTAGCACTTGTTTTTCTTTTTCATAAACCATAAAAACAAAATAAAAAAAATATTTTAGGAATTCCCGGCAATGCCCATTAGGGGCTAGCCACTTGTATCATCCTCACTCTTTTTTGCAGGCCAAGAAGGAGGAGGAAGAGCCTGAATCAAGCTTAAGTCTTGCAAAGACTCAAGCTTGGGGAGGGCCCCCAGGTGAGACGGAGTTCAACACAAGCTCGAGTCTTGCAAAGACTCAAGCTTGGGGAGGACCCCCAGGTAAGTATTTCTAACTTTCTTAATAAATAAATAAACTCCCTGTTTCGAATAAATGCTAGAATCCTAGTGTTAGGCTACGGTTAAGGGAAATGATGATCGAGTTACAAATTAGCTTCCCATGTGTCGCATAGATGCAACTTCTACTCCTGACATATGTGTTATTTTTATTTGAGCATGATCACATCATGAGTATTGCTTATTTCCGTGGGTTGCATTTGTTACACCAAGCCTGAGCATTGTGGATTGTGATATGGCATGATTAGGACTTGTGGCAATCTCTTAGTATGGTTTCATCCAGAGATGTTTTTCTTGAATTGCTGCAAGTACCTAAAACCCTTCTGTTTTGGCACACTTCTCTTAGTGTGAGGATTTATTTACCTACCAGAGCCATATCATAATATTCGAAACAGCCCCACTCATAGCCATTTGCTTATGTATTGAGTTTTGTTAAGGTTTGATGTACTCTTGAAACTAAGCACTCCTAATTTTGGTCATAATTCCTTCGCGTGTGTTTTCGAAAATTTCTTTCCACCAAATAAAAAGGGGAATGTTTGGATAAATCAACCAAACATTTTTCAGAGTTTGCAAAACTTTTGGTCCATCCATAAAGCTCAAGAATATTTCAAAATGTTTCCTTTGAACCATGCAAAAAAAATTATGGCCCTTTGCACCATGGAGTAGTCAAAAAAAAAACTCCATAGTTGCATGACAAAAGTCAATGGCTATATGGTTCTTATCATAAACATCTTGAGCAAAATAAAGGACCAATGTTTTCAAAACCCCCTTCCACAAGTGTGAGTCCATTTTCTCCCCCTCCATCACATCATCTCTTATGACCAAAATAAATGGAGTTGCTATGTTGATTGAGACTCATTCTTTAGCTTTACAATATATGCATGGCACTTGTGCGTTCCATACCAAGCTCCACATACAAAGCCTCATTTGGTAGAAGGTAGGATGAGTGAAGCTTGTAGGAATAAGACTCACATCAGGGTTGTAAGAGAAGTGCCATCCAAAACGAAGGAGAATTTTTGAACCTTACCTTGCAGCACATAAAAACTCTGGATGCATACCTGCTAGAATTGTTCACTTGTCCAAAAGTGTCGTTCTAATCTTCAATGCTGCATGACAAGGTGTAACTTATAAGCCCCACGATTTTTGCAACACTCATGAATATTTCGTGCTCTCGTAAACTTACCACTGTTTAGGGAGTATGTTGTTGCATCTTTATTACCCATGGGGCGCTTCTTTGTAACTCCTGATCCACCGGTACCCTGAGTTGAGTTTGCTCGGGACGAGCAAAGTTTAAGCTTGGGGAGGTTGTTGGCGGTCGTGAAACCACGATTTGACCGCCACCTTACCGGTAAATAAATGTATAACACCAAGATTTTGTGCATAGTAGTTAGGAATAATGCTACTCCACAGGTTTTGGTGAATATTTGGATGCAGGAGTGGATAATGGAGAAAAGTGGGCCCAGCCAGGGAATTTCCCTGGCCGGCCGGCCCCACCTGCTGGCCGCAGGCCCCAAACCTCCTCCAGTGGGCTGGAAACTAATCCACAACGCATAATTCAAGCCCAGCCCAGCAGAATTGCACCGCCATTCTAGAAGGTGGGCTATTTGGGCCTTAACTTGGCCCTCACTTCAATTCTGCCGACCCCAGCGAGGAGCCGACCTTCGGACCGCCATCAGGAGACGATCTGGAGCGTCGAGGCAGAAGACGGTGGCCAACCGACAGAAGGGACGGCCGGCCGGCCACCCCCCTAGGCCGGTCGGCCGGCTTTGGCGATGCCGCCTCTCCAAAGTCGGCAGCAGTGCTTCCACCGCCTTGGAGACCTATAAAATGGACCCCCCGGCCTCAGAAGCAACTCGCACCATCACACTTCATCCAAGTGTTCATTAGTTTAGTAGTAGCTTTGGGAGTTAGAGTAGAGTAGAGTAGAGTGAGAGCTCTCTCGGGCTTCCGGAGTTTTCTCGGAGTTCGGTATAGTTCTTTGTATCCTTACTCTTTTGAGATATTATTTTATTCAATAATTAGTTTTATCTTTATTTATTTCTTTTAGTAATTCTTTTCTATTTAGTTTATTTATTCTGTTAAGTAAGTGCTCGTAGAAGTCTTGTTGTGGGATTCGTGATTGTTGGAGTACGCAAGTACGAGAGAGTGCCTTCGTCGAGATGACGTCGTGTGAAATCTGTGCTTGTTTATTCTTAGATAGGACTGCTCCGTTGATCAAGAGTAGTTCCTCTAGGCGGGTTGTAAGCGTGGCGCTTAGATCTTGGCCTATGCACGTTTGGCACCCAGCCCCACGGAGGATGGTAGCCGCGAGTGTATGTGACAGCTGCACCGGTCTCTGTAATCCACCACGTCCGGGTTGGACTCAGCAGGGTCTTAATTATAGCATACGATTCCCTAGGTTTGAACTAGCATCATCGGTTGACCTAGCACGTGTGTGCCCCGAAACGACATGACTTGTATGTGTGTGATCTTAACTAGAGTAGATAACCTTTGTAGATTAGACTACTAGAAAGAGTAAATACTAGGTAAACATACAGGTAGCCTTAGCTCTATCTCGTTGCTCTCCCAAATGTATACTACAGTTTTTCTTTTATTACCTTGGATTTGAGGATGTGTGTGCCACCCATATATATCATGCCTATCTTACCCCCGTCTCAAGTATAGTTTGATACATTATCCTTTCTCCAAATTATCCAGTGCATTGCTACTGTTCAACTCCCTTTTGCTCTACTTCCCTGCGGAAATATAAATACGATAACCCTGGAATACTCCAAGGTGAAATGCTACAATGGTGATCCGTGCGCTTGCGGAATTAATGAATTTAATTTTATCGCATAAGAACCGCCAACAGTCAACATCTTTCTTCTGCGCAGCAACAATCTCATCGTGCAAGGTCGGAGTGAGTGAGATGTTGGCGAACGTGCCATAAGGATGCACTCGAGCACTGGACTCCTCGTTTGAGGGGCAAGTAGCGGTAAGACAATGACAATGCGCCTTGCGGCTCAAAGCATCGGCAACCACATTTGCCTTCCCTGGATGGTAGTGAACCTCCAGATCATAGTCCTTGATCAACTCCAACCATCTCCTCTGACGCATATTCAGATCAGACTGAGTGAAGATATACTTGAGACTCTTGTGATCTGTATAGATGTGCACCAGATTTCCCAACAGATAATGCCGTCATACTTTCAAAGCAAGAACAACGGCTGCCAACTCTAGATCATGAGTAGGGTAATGCTCTTCATGTCGCTTAAGCTGCCAAGAGACATATGCAATCACCCTGCCCTCCTGCATCAGCACACAACCAAGACCAGTACCAGAAGCATCACAGTACACATCAAATGGCTTGGTGATATCAGGCTGAGCTAATACCGGAGCTGTAGTGAGAAGCTTCTTTAGAGTCTGGAAAGCCTCCTCACACTGCGGAGTCCATACAAACTTCACATTCTTCTTGAGCAACTCTGTGATCGGCTTCGAGATCTTAGAGAAGTTCGGAATAAACCGACGATAGTAACCAGCCAATCCCAAGAAACTGCGAATCTGAGAGACAGAGGTAGGTGCCTTCCAATTCAGAACATCCTGCACCTTGCTCGGATCAACAGCAATGCCCTCTGCAGAGACGACATGACCAAGGAAAGGGACTTCCTTTAGCCAGAACTCACACTTGCTGAACTTGGCATACAGCTGATGGTCTCGCAGACGCTGCAATACAATGCGGAGGTGCTCTGCATGTTCTTCCTCAGTCTTGGAATAGATAAGAATGTCGTCAATGAAAACCACGACAAACTTGTCCAACTCAGGCATGAACACTGAGTTCATCAGATACATGAAATATGCTGGAGCATTGGTCAACCCAAAGGACATGACAAGATACTCATAGAGGCCATATCTGGTAGAGAAAGCAGTCTTCGGAATGTCCTCTGCACGAATCTTGATCTGATGATAACCTGAGCGAAGATCGATCTTGGAGAAAACCTTGGCCCCAACTAGCTGATCAAACAAAATATCAATGCGGGGCAAAGGATACTTGTTCTTGATTGTGACAGCATTAAGTGGTCGATATTCCACACATAGCCTCAATGCCTGATCCTTCTTCTTCACAAACAAAGCTGGACAACCCCAAGGTGAAGAGCTAGGACGAATGAAACCCTTGTCCAATAGCTCCTTGAGCTGAATCTTCAATTCTACCAGCTCATTAGGCGGCATCTTATACGGCCTCCTAGAGATAGGTGCGGTGCCTGGCTGTAGCTCAATACGGAACTCCACATCTCGATCTGATGGCATGCCTGGCAACTCATCTGGGAACACATCAGGGTACTCACGTACAACTGGTATCCCATCCAGACTCTGGCCAACAACCTGATATACAACAGGATTCTGAGCAGAAGGAGAGGAAAGCTGAATGACTGCCTTGCCATGGAATGGAGAATCAAGTCTAACAGCACGCGAAGGGATATCAAGTAAAGCACCATGACGTTTCATCCAACTCATCCCAAGTATCACATCAATCCCCTGGTTCTCAAGTACAATCAGACAAGTCTCGAAGATCTTTCGTCCTAAATCAAGAGGTGCACGCAAGACCATCTGATTAGCAACTGATTGTCCTCCCGGGGAGCGAATGATATAAGGGGACTTCATAACACTCATTGGCAGATGATGCTTTTGTGCAAAAGTCTTGCTGATGAAATCATGTGAAGCCCCAGAATCAAAGAGTATGACCACAGGATGTCCCTTGAGTGAAAAACTACCCGCCAACACTGGTTCACCCTCTGGAACTTCCTCTAATGTGGTATAGTTGACATAGCCTGTCCTAGGCTGAGCATACTTGCCATGAGGGCGCTGCTGAGTTGAGACTTGAGGTGTGTTACTCAGCTTTGGAGAAGGACAATCGCGAGAAGTGTCCTGAGATACCACAATTGTAGCAAGGACCTACATCTGGCCGAATTTTGGGCTGCTGCACAGGTGGTCTCTCAGTGATCAAAGAAGGAGCAACATGAGGTGCTCTCAGCTACGGCGAAGGCGGCTGACACACCCACTGCTGCTGAGGAGGAGTGTGGGGTGGTCCACTGTAAGCAACTCGGTACCTCTGAGGTGTGCTATCTGCAGAGGGTCCAACTAGTGCTCTCTTCTTCTTTTTCTTCTCCTCTTGATGGGCTCGGAGGCAGTCCTCCAATACAATAGCAGCACTAACCAGCTCGTTGTAACTGCCAAAAGTGTTGATGACCAAGCGATTCTGTAACTTGGTGGTAAGCCCTCTGATGAAGCGATCTCTTTTCTTCACATCTGTGTCCACATAGTCAGGGGCATACTGAGCAAGATTGTTGGGTTCCCCGAACGATGCTTATTTTGCGGTAGCGTGATGCTGGTCACCACCTACAGTGCGCGGACACCGACATGTCCTTGTTTGACACTTGTTCAGTGCATTGCATATCTATATTCAGGGTGTAATTTATGTTGTGCGATGCATGTCAGTTCAGGGGATGTTCTGGTGCATTCCATGTCAGTTCAGGGGATGTTCCGGTGTTTGAGATAGCGATTCAATTTAGAGCGTAGTCTAGAATAACCTTCCTCCTAGAGTTATCAAAACTTTGTATATAGCTTTGCTCTATTTTATCCCATCCAGTCTCATAAAAAGGTGATGTGGCAAACCAACAATTAAGAATTGTTATAGGAGACGAGTTTTTGTTACCATGAAAGTGTTTCAGAAACTCCTTAGATCACTAGAACAATGTGCTGTTTTATGACGAAATTAAGGTGTCACCGACTGCTGCTAGTGACGAAAAATTCGTCATAAATCGCGATTTATGACCTTTTATCGTCCGTCAGCAGTCGAGCGTGGCCAGTCGTGATTTATGACCTTTTTTAGACGCAGACCACAGGATGGTGACGGTTCTTCATTTGTCATAAACTGAGTCAAACATAGCCACTGGCCACGTCGGATAGCGATCCGACGTGGCTGCTGACATGGCATCGCCCATTTTCATCATAAATCGTGATTTAGCCCGCTTACGGCCTAATTTCAGCTGGGCTTCTGAAATCGATGGCCGTATTTTGTTGAGCTTTTTCATTGTAGCTCGTGGGCCAGGGGATAGTTGTGGCCCACTTCCAAGCCCAATAAAGAAGGTGGGTCCCACCTCAAAGTGGGCCGTTTTGTTATTGATTGTTCGTGGGCTGGCAGGGACGGGCTCACATGTCAGTGCGCATTTCGTCACAAATTGTTGCACGGTCCAAATAGAGCCCGGAAGAAGCCCAGCGTATTTTTGGGCCGTTGTGTTTATAGCCCATAGACGTAATTTGTTTCCGTTCACACAGTAGCTGGGCCAGGTTCCCATTTTGCTGGCCCATTTCTTTGTCCAATTATGATCCCGAAACTCATTTAAATTGGAATAGAAGTTACACGGATGACACAACAGGAATGACAAAATATATATACAATCTTCTTCTTGACGGTTCATAAACATGTGCCGCGAGGCATAATCCCAAATAACAACCAACAAACAAAACTACATCCATCGAACAACCAAAGGGTAAGGAGAGTATACTTAAGATTCCAGTGTACAATTTGTCCAGGCCGCGGCAAGTGATGGAGCTTCAGGTCCTCTAGGCGGGCAATGTCAGCTTCAGTTTGCTTCTTCAAAATTCAATCTCATGGGACTGAGATTTCGTTGCTGCATCTGCTTCTTGTGCCTCCTTCAACGTTGCCAACTCTAGCTGCTACTTATCCATCAGTCGTCGAAGTGCTTTGTGGCCTTCTTTAGTAGTCAGAACTTCAGCCTGAAGCTCTTGTAAACAGTTGGAGCACTCCTTGGAGGGTGACTCGATGCCCACAACTTCAACAACTGTACCAGACTGAACAACTTGAGGAACAGCTTCGTTATCGGCATCATCCTGGCAAATAAAGAGCGTCAACTCAGATTTGCATCATGTACTAAGATTGCCTGAAGTGTACCCAATGTGCAAGATGAGATAAAATGGGACAGACTTACAAAAGGTGTCTGGCTATCCTCAAAAATGTCAGATCAGGTCACCTCCGCAGCCCGATGCATCTATTTCTTCTGTAAAGATGTGGACAAAAAAGTAAACGATAAGCTTGCAACAACAAACGAAATGAAGTTTTCGTGATTGGTTATTGAGGCATTGTTCCTTTAGCTTCCCACAGAGATGTAGCACTGAGACCCTGTTGATTTGACCTCCTCACTCTCCTGTTGTATTGTCACACGCTTTTCCTGCACATGTTGCATTATGGTAAGATGAGGTTATCTGATACAGTATGCTTTACATAGAAAGAAAAGAAGCCAAATCAGATTTTGAAGGTTCATAAAATATAAAATTGATGCAATTTGACGTTGTGATACCTTCTGGAATGGGCTTGACCGCATCTCCAACAGGTCTCCCGTTGGTAGGTCGCCATTAATTGTTGTTCCTGCCACATGCATATAGAAGCGAAGTCAAATGAATGTAATTATCAAAGTATGTAGTTGTACTCATGTGTGCAATAAGCTTTAAATAACACTCAAGTTAATACAGATTATTTGGGGTTGCAGTGCACTTTGATGAATACATTCAGAAGCATAATCATCACGGTTCTAGCATTCGAATGAGCAAGGTACAGATGCAATTAATCTAATGGAAATGCCAGGCTGCTTGCCTCCTCGATAGGTCGAAAATAGGCCACGTTTGGCACACATCCAGTTTGATTGTAGCTTAAAGAATGTATGTTATTACATTGAAGTAATTTAACCTATGTTTTAAGTCAAAAACAACATCAAAGTGACGATATCAGGAAACCACAGACCTTCAACCAATTCCCAGCTCCAGATCCGTAGATTTTTCTGGATCTGTAGCTCAACAAAACGGACCCAAGCTACATACTTATGAAGTCAGCATTTATCCTACGTTTTAAGTCAAAAACGACATCAAAGTGACGATATCAGGCAACCACAGACCTTGAACCCAGTCCCCACTCCAGATCCGTACATTTTTCTGGATCTGTAGCTCAACAAAACGGACCCAAGCTACATACTCATGAACTCAGCATGGCACGACACGTGAATAGACCGACCGAACATAGTAAAAAAAGCAAAGAGGACCGGCAATCACAGCATCCAACAAACAATCATAGACAACCTAAATGAGTATCAAGTGCTACGAAAGAAGGAAAACAAGTACCTTTATGCTTCCGCTTCAATCCCACATTCCAACTGGTGTCGTCGGAGTCTGGCTAGGACGACCGCCCATCGGTGTTCTGCTCCGGGAAGAAAGGGGCTGGGAGAAACGGCAAGGAGAAACAGGAATAGGCGACCAGGGAGTACGGGGTGGCGAACAAGGCGGAGAAGGATTAGGGATCGCAGCAATGGTGCGACGAGAAGAAGAGATGGGGATTGGGGATGACTCTGTTTTTTTTTTTTTTGAACTGGGGGATGGCTCTGTTGAGGAGGATGTGGATATTTTAAGAGTTGCCCGAGGTACTTTCTGAAAATACCCTCGCGGAGACACGAAAGCATTCGGGAGGACAGGCACAAAACCGACATTTCCTCGTTTCGCCCATCCGTGAATGAAATTCGAAAGCTCAGCGCGCGCTGCCCAGCTGCCCAGTTTGAGCGGGCGTCCAAAATTTGGTCCGGGCCCATGGGTCAGTGACCCCGGCTCACGTCAGGGGAACCCTACCCCAGATTTTGGGCAGGTTAGTCACTTTCGGTTGACTATCAGTCCCTTCACTAGACTTTACACGTGCTATTATGTCTTAAGACATACGCTTGGTACATACTACTACATTGGCTAACTATGGTCACGATTGCATTTTTTTGTCCACACACTTTTGCTCTCGTTCTGATTCAAGGGGTAGCGCGCGCTGAAATAAAACTGTGGACCATTGCAGCAACAGACCGTCTGGTGTAGAACACCTACATCACAGGATAGTCCGTTGCCTGCTGTGTTCGCACATCAGAGGGAGGTGTCGTGCAGCTTACCGCGACTATAAAGGTTCGCCCAGACGTTGCAGTATCCACAAACTAGGAAATCATACCCTTCACAGCCCCCCGAACAATCCCTACTCCTCCATTCATGGGTCTACCTCACTCTTCACAGCCGCCGGGCAATCCTTGGTTGGGTCGCTGCAAACTTCTCGTACAGAGAAGAGACACACACAGACGAAATGGCCACCACTAAATCACTCAATGTGGATTTTTGGATATCTCATAGGGGTGGAATATCTGAAAGATTGGAGGCTTCACGCCTCATTTTGTTTGGTTTGAACTGTCCACGTCGGAAAGTTCAGACCAACAAATTGGAGTAGAGAGTCGCTGTTTCTCTTCCCTGAGCTTAGCAACCTCGCTTCCCCTGCTTCGCCAAGTCCGAGTTGGAATGGAAGCAGCTTCTTGAGCAACCTCGCTTCCCCGCTTCCCTATCGATTTCGAGCGGCATGCGGAGGACCTCGTGCACGTCGCGCGCGGTGATGGAGACCTGCGCTCCGTGAAGTGGTGGTCGACCTCGTCGAAGCGAGGCGGGTCGAGGAGGACGTCTTCTCCAATCTCGAGTTCTAGCTAGAGTTTAATGAATCGTCCTTGATTTATTCGTTACAATGGTTGTACATCAAATAGATTTGTATGTTGTACTTTGAGCATTTATACGTAACTACAATATCGAATTAAAAGAGTTGTATCAGACATTCCTGTGTTCACCACTAAAAACAACGGATGTTCCTGTGATTTATACAACGGTAATTCTGATATCCACATGAGCAAACAAATATTTGTTAGATATGCCCACAAACTTGTGGAGCCGTTAAGATCGGAGTTGTGCACGGCGTTGGGTCCGTGGAAAAGCCCGTGAATTGATTTGACCGGGGAGCTGCTCAGTGGTCGGTCAGTATCAACGCAACATCCGGTGAGTATCAATTCTCGTGCGACTCCCTGTCGCAATTCTCGTGAATATAGATTGGACCGATAACTGCCCAGTAGAGCTCCTCTTTGGAATCTCTCTCTATTCAACAACGGATGTTCCTTCCTCGCAAAAAGAAAAGAACGGATGTTCCTGTATCAACATATGTGCAAATGCGCATAAACTTGCATCAGATGTTCCGGTGTTCACCACAGTTAACAACGGATGCTCTCGTAACGACGTGTACAAACGATGGCGCACATTGCAAAAACTGGTCAAAATGAGAGGAGAGAGAGATAGAAAGAGAGAGAGAGTCTGGTGTTTAAACACCGACAACAGAGGATTGTCCGTTGCGAGCATTCTCGCATCAGAGGATTGTCTGTTGATTGCGTTCTCGCAAGACCGTTCGATTCTGATTGTGCGCTCTCGTTATTGACCTCAGCAGACTGAAACTGGAATGTCCATTGCTAACAATTTTTTTCGACATCGTTCAAGGTTTGGTAGCACGAGATGAAACAATCGAAATTTTAGCAAAGAGGATCATCCTATGCCAGCATTCTCGCAACGGATCGTCAGGTGTTCAAACTTCAAACTCCAACAACAGAGGGGAAGACTCGCTATCTCAAACACCGGAACATCCCCTGAATAGAAACGAAATACGCCGGATGAATGTTGAGCCAAGTACTAGTGATAGGGATATCCGCATCATTCTCTATCAACTAGTGTACTACGAATGAGAATCTGTAGCTGTACCAAACGCACCCAGTCCTCGAATCAAGCTCTATATTCCCTATCAACTAGTGTACTACGAATGAGAATCTGTAGCTGTACCAAACGCACCCAATTTATTTTTTGAAACGTTTCTCCGATTGACTGTTTGGAACTGATTCAACTGATTCAGGTAAGAATCTGGAAGTTATTCTCCCATCCAAACACACTCTTATATCACAAGCTGAAACAAAGGGACAGAGGTGAATACTCGCTATCTCAAACACCAGAACATCCCCTGAAATGACACGCCATGGACCAGAACATCCCATGATGACACGCCATGCACCGAAACATCCCCTGAATTGACTTGGAATTGCTTCAAACAAGGAACAGTCGGTGTTCGAGCACTGCAGGCGGTGACCAGCATCACACTGCCGCAAAATTAGCATCGTTCTGGAAATACAAGTACTACTTGATGAACTACATACTACTACTAGTCACTAATATGACTCTACATACAGCTCTGAATCTGGTCAGGTTGGACCCTAATGTGCCTCACTTTGGCGAACAGCAAGGCCTTACAGTCCGCGGTAAGCCGAAACCAAATCGGCTGGCTAACATCATTCTCAACTACCAGGAATTGTATGATATGATAACCTCCTATCTTAGTGTCAATTCCCAGCGTGGATTCGTTGTTGAAGTCCGCCAGGTAAACATGCCCTCCCCTGATAATCTTGGATGGTGACGGGACCTTCAAGAAAAAGGGCCGTTAGAAGCAAAAAAATAAAATAAAATAAATAAATAAACTGTTGAAATTTAAGGGATGTACAATCGGTACCTTATAAAAGAACGGGTGGTTGAGGCCAACAAAGAGGGGCTCGCCGTCCTCGAAGCCCAACGGATCTGATATCCATTCATCATTTTCCGGCTCATAGACCTTCATTTCGACACGGATGGCAGGATAAAAATCGCATTGTTTGTTATAAATTACTCTTGGACCCGTAGGGTAGTCGATGTACGTTCCATGAACACAGACGAGAACCAAACGGCCAGTATGCTGAACAAGATAAAACCCAGCTCTAGGGTGTTTATTGTCCTCCACATCAATCGGCCCAGCCTTCTTCGTCGCAAGTAGCTCCGGTGTGTGAATGTTCCAATAGAAAAGGTCCCCGTATCGGTCTACGGCGACTACACGCTCACGGTCCAAGATCATAACATCCATATACGCGTGTTTTGGTCCAAGAACCGGGGGAGATTTCAACTGGGTCCATGTATTGCTCCCCTCAGTCGTGAAGGCCAATGCCCCGCCCCCAAAAATGGCCACAGCCATGAACCCTCCTTCGTCAGGCGTGTGGCATAGCGTGACACGTTGGAGGTTGTAGCTGTGTCTTCCAATGCACACATTCATATTCCAACGCCACCAGGGATATTCATCATTCTGGGTATCTGAGATAAACTCAACGATATTAAAGCAGACAACGATCAACAATAACAGATCACATATTCAAAACAATATAGTACCAAGCATATTACTAATATACTACTCAAAAGTAATGCCAATATATTGACTAGCAACGAACTGGCGATATATAGTATGCCAGTTATGGCGTCTACATATACAGCACTACCCAATACCTATATACTAGCAGTAGGTAACAGAGTATATGAATAGCGTCAACTGCATATAGTATGACAGATATGCGTTATACAATCGACAGAAAACAAATACATACTACAACCAACTTACTACCTGAAAGGGTATCCATGGATGGCAGGGGCCGTCTCTCTCCGGTCAAGGGCTTGAACAGAGCAATGTGCATTTGTCTTTCCTTCTGCTCCATCTCGACCAGCCAGTCGTCCTTCCCGCCGAGCCAGTCGCCCACCCTATGGCACGCATATGACATACCTGTTGACATGTCATGCAGGCTGAATTTTCCCTCGCTTTGCTGGACAAGGTACTCCATATCATTATCGTCTTCTGGGGGCCGAGATGACAGCAGCAACGGGGAAAAAGCGGGCAGGCGAACAGTCTCGCGGCACGTCTCGTGCCTGTACTTCGAAGTCGAGGCGAAACGGAGCACATCGCGTCAAGACGTTCGACGATGTCAGTGGCCATCTCCGACGGTAGGTCTGGGAATTGGCGACTGGACTCCTTCGCGCATTTCGACTCCATGGTACACGCCGGCGCGATTGGAATTTGGAAGGTCTTGGCGCGAATGGAGATTGAAGCAGCAGCAATCAGGGACTAGCCACTAAAGGGCCTTGGTGCAAATGGAAATGGAACCGGCAGGAATGGAGAGGGAAGCGGGAAGAACACACGGTGCCCAACATTATATAGGAACTGATTAGGCGTCGTTTCGATTGGACGCGTCGTTACAATTGAAGGCTTCGTTTGGGCTGAAGGCATCTCTTTGGAACTTATAAGTTCCGAGTAGTTTGAACGGCGCCCTGGAAACGCACATATCCTTGGGCACGCGCGGTCGAGAAGCAAACCACCATCATCTGGCGCCCTGGAGAAGGCTTCTCCGAGAAGGGATAAAATTGACTTCAAAGTCATGGTGGCATCCTCACTGACATGTGGGCCAGCCAGCGGGAAGCCCACATGTCAGTGACGTCGTCCCCTGAACGAACACGATACTGCGGGCAACGGACAATTCTCAGTTTTCTGGTGTGTAAACACAACACCGACAATAGAGGATAGTCTGTTGCGAGCATTCTCGCATAAGAGGATTGTTCGTTGCGTGCATTCTCGTATCAGAGGATTGTCCGTTGCTAGCTGCTCAGTGATCGGTCAGTATCAAAGCAACATCTGGTGAGTACAATCAAATCTCGTGCGTAGTATACAGAACTCCCTGCCGCAATTCTCGTGAATAGATTGGACCGATCACTGCCCAGTTAGAGCGCTTCTCTGAAATCTCTCTCTATTCAACAACGGATGCTCCTTCCTGGCAAAAAGAAAAGAATGGATGTTCCTGTATCCACATATGTGCAAATGCGCATAAACTTGCATCTGATGTTCCGATGTTCACCACAGCTACCAACGGATGCTCTCGTAACGATGTGTAACTGTTGGCGGTCGTTTAAACATGATTTGACCGCCAGCCTACCGGTAAATAAAAGAATAACACCAAGATTTTGTGCATAGTAGATAGGATTAATGTTACTCCACAAGTTTTGGTGCATATTTGGATGCAGGAGTGAATAATGGAGGAAAGTGGGACCAGCCAGGGAACTTCCCTGGCCGGCCGGCCCCACCACAGGCCGACCGGCCCCACCTGGTGGCCGCAGGCCCCGGTCTTCCTCCAGTGGGCTGGAAACTGATCCACAACGTACAATTGAAGGCCCAGCCCAGCAGATTCCACCGCCATTCTAGAAGGTGGGCCATTTGGGCCTTTACTTGGCCCCTACTTCAATTCTGCCGACCCCAGCGAGGAGCCGACCTTCAGACCGCCTTCAGGGAGCAATCTGGGGCGTTCAGACAAAAGACGGTGGCAAACCGCCACAGGGGACGGCCGGCCGGCCACCCACCTAGGCCGGCCGGCCTACTTTGGCGCCACCGCCTCTCCAGCTTCGGCCAGGGGGCTCCCACCGCCATGAAGAAGCTATAAATAGGACCCCCCGGCCTCAGAAGCAACTCGCACCATCACACTTCATCCAAGTATCTCATTTTCTTGTTTAGTAGTTACTTTGGGAGCTAGAGTAGAGTAGAGTAGAGTGAGAGCTCTCTCGGGCTTTCGGAGTCTTCTCGGAGTCTTGGTATAGCTCTTTGTATCCTTACTCTTAGAGATATTCTTTTATTTAATATATATTTAGTTTTATCTTTATTTATTTCTTTTAGTAGTTCTTTTCTATTTAGTTTATTTATTTGGTTAAGTAAGTGCTCGTAGAAGTCTTGTTGTGGGATTCGTGATTGTTGGAGTAGGCAAGTACGAGAGAGTGCCTTCGTCGGAGATGACGTCGGGTGAAATCTGTGCTTGTTTATTCTTAGATAGGGCTGCTCCGTTGATCAAGAGTAGTTCCTCTAGGCGGGTTGTAAGCATGGCGCTTAGAGCTTGGCCTATGCACGTTTGGCACCCAACCCCACGGAGGATGGTAGCCGCGAGTGTATGTGACAGCTGCACCGGTCTCTGTAATCCACCACGTCCGGGTTGGACTCAGCAGGGTCTTAATTATAGCGGATGGATCCCCAGGGTGAACTAGCAGCATCGGTTGCCCTGGCACTTCCGTGCCCCGAAACGACATGACTTGTATGTGTATGAGCTTAGCTAGAGTAGATAACCTTTGTAGACTTGACTGCTAGGAAGAGTAAATAATAGATAAACATACAGGTAGCCTTAACTCTATCTCGTTGCTCTCCCAAATGTATACTACAGTTTTATTTCTTTTATTACCTTGGATTTGAGGATGTGTGTGCCACCCATATCTATCATGCCTATCTTACCCCGTCTCAAGTAAAGTTGATACATTATTTCTTCTTCAAATCATTCAATGCATTGCTACTATTCAGCTTCCTTTTGCTCTACTTCCCTGCGGAAATATAAATACGATAACCCTGGAATACTCCAAGGTGAAATGCTACAATGGTGATCCGTGCGCTTGCGGAATTAATGAATTTAATTTTATCGCATAAGAACCGCCAACAGTAACTATGGCGCACATTGCAAAAACTCGTCAAAATGAGGTTAGAGAGAGAGAGAGAGAGACAGACAGAGTCGTCTGGTGTTTACATCCTTGCTTTATTTGTGTTACTAAGGGCTGAAATAGTTGTAACTTTGTCAAATGAACTTCAAAAGTTGTAGTTTTATGTTATAAGGGTGCAAATAGTTGTAGTTTTCTGAAATTTACTCTATCGAATTTAAAGAGTTGTATCAGACGGCGGCTGTGCAGAGCGAGACGGAGAACAGGTGGTCCAGCTTGACGAAGCGGCACAAGTTGATCAGGACGTCTTCTCCGATCTCGAGTTCTAGCAACAGTTCAATGAAACATCCTTGCTTTATTTGGCCATGAAACTGACGATGAAATCAATTTGGACCTTAGTTTGCTCCACGGTTCAACAAATATGTATGTTGTACTTGAGCAATTATATGTAACTACAATATCGAATTTAAAGAGTTGTATCAGATGTTCCGGTGTTTACCACTATTCAACAACGGATCATCTGGTGTTTAAACACCTACGACAGGATTGTCCGTTGCCTGCGTTCTCGCATCAGAGGATTGTCCGTTGCCTGCATTCTCATTCTCGTCCAAGGGGTAGGGCGCCCTGAAACAAAATTGTAGACCTTTCGGGCAACGGACCGTCTGGTGTAGTACACAGACAACAGAGGATTGTCTGTTGCCTGCATTCTCACATTAGAGGATTGTCCATTGTCTGCGTTCTCGCATCAGAGGATCGTCCGGTGCATGTTCACTACAAAAGCATGGCATGATTATCCTCATCGCGCACCGTTCAGGTTACAAAACATTTCACAACCTGGGAACAGCTATTGTTTTGTGTTTACTGCTAGTGCTGTCCGCACCTGATTTACCTGAAAGAAACCTTGAATGAGGGAAATTCAAAATAATTCAGAACTTTGCCGCCATGAAATGCGTCATCGCCAACGGTGTTCACAAATCCAAAAAACCTGTTCTCCCGCATATTAATTTTCCACATCACTAGCATGAAGATTGAATGACGATAGAATTCCAGTCTTGTGTTTCAATCAATTTCACCAGTTCTTCCTGACTACACAATGAAGACACCTGAACCTGAGCACAAAAGCTAGGCTAAATCGTTACAATCATTTAAAAAATTAAAGGAATACACGACTAATGTATCAGTCCAGTTTTCTCTCTCCCAGTCAATAGCTACTGTACCTCGGTAATATGATGGTCAACTTAAGATAAACAGGCAGGAGATGGAGTCCTTTTGGGAGAAGTGGGGGCCTCCACCGCATTAGTTGTATCAGAGATACTCTCGCCAGTTTGCTTCTCCGCCGTAGTCGCTAGAACGTCGAGATGTGCCTCACTAATGCTTGCATTAGTACCCCTCAGGAGTTGCAGCTCTGGTCCACCGACACAGAAAGGCGGCTCGTCAAACATCTTGCTGCCACTACCAATGTTACCTTCAACAGCAGCAATGTCCTTCAGCATTTGTTCGTTGTTCTCAGCACGCTGATAAAAGTTACCGGCCATCTGCTCTATACCATTGGTGTCTACATCACATGAATTAATCAAATTTCCTGTGTCCCGTTCAACAACGCATAATCTGCCATCGGGGTCGTAAGATGCGTCATCAACATTGTATTCATCAGTAGTAATATTGCAGTCCGTAATACCGTCTGCTGGCAATGTCAATGTCTCATGAACACCTGATTTGGAGCTCGAGCCACTTGCCTCATTGTGGCATGGGTGTCCCAAAGTCAGCGGATTAACGTCATTGCCGTCACTTCCACTCACAACATGCACCTCCTTCTCAGACAGCCTACCTGCAGCAAACTGATCAGCTGCTGGGAGCACGTGAACGGCTTCAATCTTCTTGTCCCTCGAGCCACGGCGTATGTCTTCTGGTTTAGTCGGAATGTACTGCTTGAAATCTGACAGCTCCTCCTTGTAGATTTTGTACTTTGCCCTGCGAATCTGACTTAGAAAGTACGAGATGATGTGAGGGTATGGCTGCTGTCGTCTCAAACCTAACCCATCAGTGATGACATCCTCAATCTCACAAAGTATAAAGTTCACAATGTCGAACTGTTGGCCACGCATGATGTGAATAAGGCGCCATTGCTCTAGGTTAGTCATAACGTCAACATTGCCCAACCATGGTAACATGTCCTCCTCAGTGCTTCGTGAACCACCTTCGCCTCTGGGGTAAGATCATTAGTTTTTTGAATTTTTCCTTTGTCAGATTCTGTCGGGGACTGTGTAAAAATTAGATCCAACTACTCGATCGAAGGGGATTTGCTACCCGTCTTTGGACGGCGAGGAGGTGATGCGTCTGGATATACTAACCGATGTATACACGCATCCTCGTGAAGATCAACTCCGATGTACTGTGCTAGCTGTTCTCTCCGGACTCGTAAAGATTGACCCTCAAAGATGAATCCGATCCAGTTTCGCTCACAAGGAATGGAGACTGTAGCATAGAACTGTCGGACCCATCGTTCAACATATTTGCTGTGCTCTGAAACTAACTCACTCAATCCCTTGAATTTGGCAAAGTATCCGTAGATGTTGGTACCCCCGAGGCTGTCTTCAGAGCAGGCCAGTGCAGTACCTTGTGTTCAAACAGCCTGACTTTCCTCTCTTTCCAGGTTTCTATTAAATTGCGATGAATAGCAGTCAACCGATCACCCCGAGCAAACCATTGAGCAGGCGTTACGGAGCGTAATGCCTTGAGATGCTTGCTTTTACATTTATCCTTACGTATCACCTGCCCTTGCTTAGATGGGGATTCTTCTTCCTCGGGACAGTCATCCAAAGAATCATCATCACCATGATACGAAATACGGTCATGTAAGCGGCACCGCTTCTTGGAATAACCCTCTGAAGGCATCGCCGTTCGAGGCCTCTTGTTCGTCATGCGCATAACTGGGACACTGATTGGCCAAGGTACCAGCTGTCATAACCTCAGTCTGCTGTTTACTGGATCGGCCTCTCTACCTCGTGTGAGGACTAGATGTCTGGGCTTGAGTGACCGCATTCATCTTCCCTACATGCTGATTGCCCCCAAAAGGGACAGTAGCACCCCATCTTGGCTGTGATCGTGGATGCTTAGTACGAGCCATCTGTCACTGAACTGCAAGGAAGCAGTGGCGGAGCGTGAGCAAACACTAATCACATAAGACATTTGATAATAGTCGATAATAAATCCCATGAAATTGCATACAGCGATGACAAGTAAGGAATTTCAGTAGCATTTGTATCAGATTTTCTATCAAGAAAGGAATATAGTGGCTAAAAAAAACTTGGGGGATTGCTCAGAAAAGGGGAAAAATAAGTTGGGTTCTCACCACTGCAGAAGATGAAGAGGGCGATGGGGCAGCCACCCAGCGTAGATCACCGGCAGCAGGAATCGACCTCGGAGTTGCGGAACGTGGTGGAGAAGCACGACGGCGGCGAAACGCTGGACGTAGGGTTACGCGGTCGGGTTCCGAATCTATACAGCACGGTAGCGGTGAATTCCATCCAAATATTTGGGCCGCACGAATTCAGCACGGTGCGGGACGAGGAAAGTACCCGTGTGCCAGATTTTTTTTTTTTTTTGAGACTACTAATGAGCCAGATTTCAATTGGGCTGGAAGATGACTAGTGATGAATATAGCCAGACGAATACTGCCTGACTTGTTCCTCAAAAAAAAAAGAATACTGCCTGACGTGTGGGGCTCCAATATGCTGACTGGGATGCGTGTGGGTCCGCCATGTGCTTACTAAGGATGCCTGTGGGCATATTTCCCCATTTGAATGACGAATAGTGCTTGACGTGTGGGTCCACAATAATGCTGACTGGGATGCGTGTGCAGGAAATCCTCTAGAAAAGGCGAGTTTTGACTGACGTGTGGGTCCACAACATGCTGACTAGGATGCGGGTGGGCGAATTTCCCCCTCTGGTGACGAAAATGTGGGGCCACCATGTGCTGACTAGGATGCGGGCGGGTGAAATCCACCCTCCAGTGACGAATATGTGGGTCCACCATGTGTTGACTAGGATGCGGGCGGGCGAAATCCCCCCTTTGGTGACGAATATGTGTTTCCACCATGTGCTGACTAGGATGCGGCGGGCGAAATCCTGGAATGGACGGTAGTGACGCTTAGTTTTCGTCATAAACGACCTGATCCGTGGGCCCGAATGGCAACAGTGACGCCTTTTCATCACCAGACGGGTCTGTTTTGGCATTTTTAGTGACGAAACGCGGAAACGTCATAGAAGTTGGCCGAAAACGGGGAAAACCCCCAAAATAGTGATAGATCTATAGTAATTTCGTCATAAATCAGCAGATCTGTACTAGTGGATCAAGGTGTATCGACTTTAAAGTGCTTGGCATTTGTGCATGTGTGAATGATAGTTTCTGCCTTGCACACGCCCCTCGCTTGAAAAAGTCACAAACTCAGAATGGATTTGCTGGTTCGCACAATAAATGTGGCTGCAGCCCAAATTTTCATTCGCCCGCCGAAACGAGAGTGTCTCTTTCAAAATTTCCACCACGATGGGGAAAGTCCATGTTGTCCCTTCCTCTCCAAATCCATCCGCTCTCTTTTCCCGATCCGCTGCCAAGGGTGTTTTGGTAAACTATGCCAATGCAGCCATAAAAATGCGCCGAATCTTGACCTCGCTGCCAACCCAAATATTGTCTCGCCGATCCCGCTCGATGCTTGCCGGCGTTTCCGAGCTTCACCTCTGCCGCTCTGCGTCCCTGCATCGTTCGTGATCCTGCCCCTTCGTTGTCGTATGCACCGGAGCTCTGTCCTTCTCCAAGACTTCGATGGCACCAGGGCGGAATCCGGCGACGGCAGGTATATTGCTTCCCTATATAGCTCTATGTATATTGGAGGGGATGTTTTCTTTTTGAGACCTACATTGTAGAAGATGTTGATCTGTTTATATTTGTCGTTTTGGCAATGGGCATGCAACTGATATTTGTGTCGACTTGCATTTGAAACAATCAGTCTCACAGAATATGTTTTACGAACGTGCAGAGGATGGGCTTCACCATGAAGAGGAAGAGACTAACGAGTACGCGCTTCAACGACTGAAAAGAGTTGCTGTGAAGAAATCCTCAGAAACCTTGGTCTGCCGGGGACCCTAAACGGAGGCAGTAGAAATAAGGTTTAAATGTTTTCTTTCCATTCGCAAGTTTCTGCAGAAGTGTTACCGTGTTACTTCTAAGTACCGTAGACATTGCAACGGGATTTGTTTTCTTTAAAAGCCCTTGATTTCACCATGTAAATGTAACAAAATTTCTAATCTGCCCCCCTCTTGCTAAGCTTCTAAACCTATTGCGCCCCCTCCCTCCCCTCTAAATTGATACAAGCTCCGTCTGCATTATTGCAAAGCTAACTTTTCTTCCCTTTTGGCCGTCGAGGCCTCACAGGTTCTTAAGTGGAGAGGGCAAAAGAGTTCCACCCAGGAGGCTACCAATCCTGTTACAGGCGGAAGAGGTTTCAAGAGAGTGGTGGCACCTCCTCAAGAAGTCCCAAGACTTACTAGGCAGCGGGCAAGGGAGTTGTCCGCTGTAAACTCTGTCGAAGGAACACAAGAGGACAGCACCCAAATGCATGATGACGGCAAGGATCATATTTTTTGTTGCTAAATATTACTCTTTGCTGATTACCACTTAATGATTAACACATGATTGCAATTTTGTTAGGGGAAGAAATCAGAACTACTCCAAAGGGCACAGCAAGAGCCGGCACATACCAGTCCTTCCTCACTGGAAGATGTATAGGGATGAGCACGAGCGGGAACATCTTTTAAACTACATCAACAAAGTTATATCAAGTCATGGCCAACACTGATGATGTGAAATTCCATTTTAATTGCTGTACCAAACCTGATAAGTTCACTGGTACCCAATCTTTGTATGAGAGATGGGGTAACTTTTATTTGTTGTACTAGGTCCAATTTTCCATGGACACCACCTGCAAACCAGTGATTTCAGCATGTGCTGGCATGATGAAATGCGGCCAGCGTCAGATGAGATATAAGCTGAAGAAGAAGTTCTTCAATAATATACCAGCGAATGAAGTGGTTGCCAAATCTCCTGTGTCATCGATGAGTGACAATAAATGGGAAGCACTGCTGAAGTGGTGGTCAAACCCACAGCACAAGGTATGGCAGGACTTCAAATTGCCTGGTTCCTCTTGTGTCTTGTCGGTCAACCTAATGTCAAATACAGTTGTAGATTCAGGATGCCGTCTGATTTCAGAGTAGACATAATTACTGCGTTGTACCCGAACTTGTTCTGTTCTACTTGATCCCTTGTCGTGATTTAATTGATCGTTGTAGACTTAGGTCTTATGTTATCATTGTTCTACTGTTAATTCTATTTGTTCATTGCTTAAAACTACCTGAACTCAGTACTGTCGATAGAGTGTGAATGGACACCCCTTTATCCGGTGCTGTGTTTGTTGAACTCAAAGGACCATCCGGTGTTGTCATCATTTTGAGCACCGTGTTTATGATCTTGGGCATTTGTCCGCTGTTCGTTTTACATCATATCAAAAAGCATATGCGTGATGCTGGACATTAGAAATACTGTATTTTTTTCTATCACTCACAGAAATGTACTTTCTGCAGAAAATGTGTCTTGCAAACCAGCGGAACCGTGAGAAAGTACAGATGAATCAGCGCACAGGCTCCCGGTGCTACGTTGCCCAGGCTCATGCCTTGGTAAGGAACTAGTCAGTCGACGCCTTTGATTTCTTCTTATTAAATGCTGATTAGACATTTCTTTGCACATCATTTCAGAGAGATAAATTCGATGATGAGCCCACCCCTGTGGAGCTGTTCAGGGAGTTCCATTCATCACAGAAAACTGGTTCTGTTAGTGAGACAGTTCAAAAAGCTCTTGTAATTGCTTTTTCCTTTTCATGTCCTCTTATGTATGTACAGCACTGTAAAAATCTGTTAACATGATGGAACTTTGACCTATCACCCTTTTTGCTAGGTTGATATGCAAGAGAAAATGGAAGAATCTGTACAAGAGGGAGAGAAACCGCTGTCTCCTGGTCGTGCTGTTCGTGAAGTTATTCAAGCAAGTACCTTTCTTAAAGTTGCGGGCCTTCAACCGAAGAAAAAAAATCAGAAGTTCTGTTTCTTCCCAGTTGGAAGCACTGATGGCTGAACTTGTGCGTGCGAAAGCCGAAAGTCGACAAGTTGAACAAAAAGTTGAACAACAGAGGAGGGAGATTGGTGCGTTGCAGAAGCATGGGCAAGATGCGAGAGACTCAAACTGCACTCTGGAAGCCCATGTTAGAGGACTTGAAGAAGGAAACAGCACGAAAGGGACCTTGATGGCCTCTCTTATTTCTAAATTTGAAGGGGAAGGTCAGGTGCATCCTTCATCTGAAATCTAAATGATATTCATTTCTAGTCTGATTGGTTTTGGAGTGATTACTGAAGTCTTCTGTGTGTTGTGTTCGAGGGGCACCATTTTGTAATGTGGCATAGTTTCGGTTTATGTGATGTATATCTGACTCATCTATGTCTTTAACAGCGGATAAATTTGGCATATGTTTGTGACGATCCAACCTGATATGAATTGTGACGAAATAGTTGGATCGCAAATGGGCCCAACAAAACGAAAAGTGGACCATTTGGGAGAGGACGCGTGAACCAGTATAATAATGGCACGCGGACCTCTGGCAACGTGACACGTGGACAAATTAAAAAATGACACGTAACCAATGGCATAGTGACACGTGTGCAAGTCGCGAGGGGACAAGTGGACCTGTAAAAAGACGACATGTGGACAAATATTGGGTAGACACGTGGACCAGTCAGAAGAGAACACGTGGACAGGTAGAAAAGGAACACATGGGCCAATAGAATAATGGCACGTGGAAAAACTGAAAAATGACACATGGACCAATAGGAGGGCGACATGTGGGCAGCTGAAAACGGTACGTGGACCTTTAGAAAAATGACACATGGACCAATCGAAAAACGATATGTGGACCAATAGGAAGTTGACACGTGTATCTGCCACATCATCATGCCACCATGGCGGTGATGCCAAGTCATCTTGCCGCCGTGGGGTGCTGCCACGATGGATGCCGTGTCATCCTGCCACCATTGCAGTATACGTACGAAGTACTGTTAGGTAACAACGAAGTTTATGACGATTGAAGAGAGGGGTGACACCTTAATTTCGTCACTAGCTGCGGTCGGTGACACCTTAATTTCGTCATAAATCAGCATATCTGTTCTAGTGTAGAGAGGGGTGAATGGAGAGGGGGTGCGATGGGTTGTATTTATAGTGGTTTTCCCCTCTCCTGGAGAAGGAAGTCAGGATTTATTCCCAAACCTAGGTGGACAAGGAAGGGAAAGGTTGGTTGGCGAGGTGAGCAAAAGATGGAAGGCAGAGGCTGCCATAGGTGGTCGGCCGCCTTGGTAGGCTCTGGACTTCCAATTTTTCATGGAGCTTTGTTGGGAAAGGTATATTCTAGGTGTAAAGGGTATAGCAGGATATCTCGAGGCAGAGGTGAAGAAAAGATATTTAAATCAATTAAATTCATGACATCGAATACCTCTGTCATCTTGGAGTGTGATTGCTCCATGGGTCAACGTGTCGATGATGGTGTACGGCCCGTCCCATTTACTTCTCAATTTTCCATGCCCGAAGAGCTTTACCCTTGAGTTGAAAAGCAGCACCTTGTCTACAACTTTGAACTCTTTTATCTTTCTTCGCCAGTCATGCCAGCGCTTGGTGCGCTCCTTGTAGATGGCTGAGTTGTGGTAAGCTTTGTCTCTTCATTCTTCTAACTCAGCTATTTCCATTTTTCTTTTCCACCCAGCTCCTTTCATGTCCATGTTCCGAGTCCTCATGGCCTAATATGCCTTATGTTCTAACTCGACTGGTAGATGGCATGTTTTTCCATAAACGAGTTGGTATGGTGACATGACTATGGGTGTCTTGTAGGCTGTTCTATACGCCCATAGTGCGTCGGGTAGCTTGTTCTTCCATCCCTTCCCCGTTTCCAAGACTGTTTTCTGCAGGATCCGTTTGATTTGTTTGTTGGATGTCTCTGCCGGCCCATTTGCTTGGGGATGGTATGGAGTAGCAATGTTGTGCTTTGCTCCAAGCTCTCTTAGAAAGCTACGGAAGGTCTTATCAATGAAGTGAGACCCTCCGTCGCTTATCACCATTCTCGGTGTTCCAAACCGTGGAAAGATGATCACATGGAACATCCGACGAGCATGTTTGGAGTCAGCAGCTTGACATGGCATGGCTTCTACCCATTTGGACACGTAATCCACTGCCACCAATGTGTATTCACAATCTTGGGTCCCATGAAGTCAATGCCCCACACGTCGAAGAGTTCGACTTGAAGGTTGTATGTAAGGGGCATTGCATCTCGTGCTGTGATGCCTCCAAATCTCTGACACTTTGGACATCTTCTAATGAATTCTTTTGTATCTTCATACATGGTAGGCCAGAAGAATCCGCTTTGCTAGATTTTGCTTGAGTACGGAAGGCACCAAAGTGTCCTCCGTATGGAGCTGCATGGCACTTCTCAATAATTTGTGTGCTCTCAGGAGTTGGCACACCTCGCCGAAGCAGTCCATCGGCGCAGACACGGTAGAGGTATGGCTCATTCCATAAGTGACGGTGGCTCTCATATATCAATCTTCTTTTGTCCGCCCCTGGTGGTGCATACCCTGTTGCTATGAAGTTCACGATGTCGGCGTACCATGGGTGTGAGTCCGTCATTTTTAGCAGCATGTCGTCGCGTAGGAAGTCATTTATGCGTACTTCCTGCAAGTTAGTGAACTGCATACGCGACAAATGATCTGCTACAGAATTTTCTACTCCTTTCTTATCTTTAATTTCTAAATCAAACTCTTAGACCAGAAGAATCCATCTACTGAGACAAGGTTTAGCATCTTTCTTAGCAAGCAGATATCTCAGAGCAGCATGATCAGTGTAAACAATAACTTTTGCTCCAGCTAAGTAAGATCTAAACTTGCCAAAAGCAAAAACAACAGCAAGGAGCTCTTTCTCAGTGGTAGTGTAATTTAACTGAGCTCCTGTCAGAGTTTTGCTGGCATAAGAAATTGCATGATGCTTTTGTCCTTCATTTGGCCAAGAACTGCCCCCACAGCATAATCACTAGCATCACACATTATTTCAAAAGGAAGCATCCAATCAGGGGGTTGAATGATTGGAGCAGAGGTGAGTGCATTCTTAAGAATAGTAAAAGCATGCATGCATTCATCATTGAAGTCAAAGGGTGCATCCTTAGCAAGTAAGTTCGTAAGGGGTCGTGCAATTTGAGAGAAATCTTTTATAAAACGACGATAAAACCCAGCATGAACCAGAAAACTAAGAACACCCTTGACATTCATAGGAGGTGGAAGCTTTTCTATAACTTCTATTTTTGCTTTGTCCACCTCTATTCCTCTCTCAGACACAAGGTGTCCAAGAACTATGCCCTCTCGGACCATAAATGGCACTTTTCCCAATTAAGTACCAGGTCCTTTTCTTGGCATCTCTGTAAGACCTTGTCTAAATTTTCTAAGCCATGATCGAAGGTTTTTCCATAAACAGAGAAATCATCCATAAAAACTTCCATAATTTCTTCAATCATGTCAGAGAAAATAGACATCATGCAACGTTGGAACGAGGCAGGTGCATTGCACAAACCAAAAGACATGCGACGATAAGCATAAGTTCCATACGGGCATGTGAAAGTGGTCTTACTTTGATCGTCGGGGTGGATGGGAATTTGATGATAGCTCGAATATCCATCAAGAAAACAAAAGAAAGAATGATCACTACAAGAAAATTACCCTGGCGCCACGACTCAAAAGTGTTGCAATATGGGTATTTTTGTTGCAATATTAAGCAATTGCAACTAAATTTGGGCGTTGGGAGGTGTTGCAAGTGCGGCCGATGCAATAGGGTATTGCAACACCTTTTTGAGACATTGCCATAACTTTGGTGTGTTGCAACGACGTGTGGTGTGGCAATAGCTGCACATGCAACGATTATTAGGGTTGCAAAAGTGGTATTTGCAACCACAATCGATGTTGCTATAGCGGCTATTGCAACAACGTATGGTAGAAATTTTGAATTGAAAAAACACGTTTTAAAAATAGCAAAAATATTTTTTTTAATGAGGGGAGGCCCCGATCAGCCAGCCCACCTGTTACCATCATCAAGTCGCAAGTGTGGCATTTTTAACGCACTACGCGGCCGGCAGGATTCGAACCCACAACCTCCATCTTGCACATGGAGCCCCTCTACCACTACACCACAGCATCACATGTGCCCATGTTTTTTTGAATCCACATATATTAGACTAGACCAAGTGTCGAGTGATTGTGAGGCCTAAACGAATTCAAATAGAAAAGTTGTCAAATACAACGTTTCATAGCCTTTCGAGATCTACCACTTTCATTTTGGTCGTTTCTCCATCCGAGCTCATTTGAAAATTTTGAATTTTAAATTTGAACTCTTTCAAACTAAGCTTTTGTTGAAAAGATGATCTCTTTACCGAGAGCCAGAATAAATACACTAGCCAAAGAGCCCGCCACTTGGCAAACGTCAGGTTTCTTGTAGTTCATGAGCCCAAATTGGCTGGCCATTTAGGTGTAACGATTCTCTCTAAAAAATACAACGATTTTGGTTTTCGTTGCTATATCTAAGAGTTCTTGCAGATCCAGGTTTGCGATGCTACATCTAAGACTCTTTTCGCAACAATTCAGATTTATGTTGCCATAACACAAACTTTTGGCAACACACAATAGCACTAATAGCAACGTTTTATATTTGTTGCGACATTCTCAACTATTGCAACCATTAGAAAGAACATGGCAATAACTATGTTGTAAATACAACACAAAGTTATTCGTTGCGATATATAGTAGCTATTGCAACTATCAAAATTTAAATCGCAACACTACACAATCAGTGGCAACATGTCCCTCTATTGCAACTAAAATTGACAACTATCGCAATAGCTCTATGTATTGCAACCAAAATCACAATGTTGCAAAAAAATTAGTGGTATTAGCCCTAAAACCTTGTAGTGGATTTGCCAACCGTTCCAACATCTCATTGATGAAGGGCAGTGGAAAATGATCTTTCTTTATAGCCTTGTTAAGTTTTCAGTAATCAATGCACATTCTCCACCCCGATGGTACGTTGAGGGATGAGTTCATTTTTATCATTTTGAACGACCGTCATACCTCCTTTCTTGGGTACCACTTGTACGGGGCTCACCCATTCACTGTGAGGAACAGGATAGATGATCCCGGCGTGCAATAGCTTCAAGACCTCTTTCTTTACAACTTCTCTCATCGCATTGTTTAGCCTCCTTTGAGGCTCCCTAGAAGGTGTACTTTCAGGATCCGTGAGAATGCGATGGGTGCAGAGAGCAGGGCTAATCCATTTAGGTCCTCAAGTGAGTAGCCAAGAACGGAGCGATGTTTTTCAAGCACAGCTATGAGTTTGGTGGTTTATTCCTCCGAAAGCTTGTCACTTATGATGACAGGGGCTTGTGGATCTCCGTGAAACAAAGCATAGCGCAAGCCGGGAGGTAGCGCTTTGAGTTCAATGGGAGGTCGCAGCGGTGGTGTGGTTTGTGGTAGCTCAAAAGTGTCCTCTGCGTTGGCTTCTTCTAAGATAAAATCTTGTGCATCTTCTTCTAAAGCCGACTCAGGGTCTATGTGAGGAAAAATGGCCATGACCTCCTCCACTTGATATTCCTCAAGTGGGTCATCGGAAAGAGTGTTTCGTGATGTGGTGATTGGTATAGAAAATGACTCTTTTCCGAGGGTGAAGTCGAGGTTTCCAGATGGTGGTGCATCAATGAGGAATTTTTCTATGGGATGCCCAATCATCATGTCGAAGTCTGGAACTTCGAAGACATAGAAATCCAGGATAACCTCAAACTCTTCATGACAGATTGTTACATCTCTGACTATCCCCAAACTCTCAAAAATGTGGCCTGATGGGTGCTTGAGAAGTTTGTCTGTTGGTGCCCATGCTTGGTTGCCAAAGGTGGACAACGCATAGGTGTCAGAGAGGATATTGGCACCAACAAGGGGATTGTAGAGTGCATCCACCTTGGTTCCTTTGATGAAGCAGCGAAGATTGGAGGAGGGAGGACTGAGCCGAATGATATCCGTGGACAGCTCATTCTCCCTCAACCATTCATCGCTCATGATCGAAGTAAGCTCCCGAACAGTCTCCACTAGATATTCGTTTTCTATTGGTTCGGGAGGTGGCAAAGCAACAGGCAGTCTCTTTTGAAACAAATAGTTCGAGGTGTTTCCAAAATCTTCAAAAATTTTCTTCCTCAAACTCAAATGGGGACTCGAGAGGTTCATCATCCTCTGTCATTGTTCGTGAATCAGATGAGGACTCGGATGTTGGGTCTACCAAGGTAGACACTTTTGGTTGTGTTTCCACAATGAGTTCCTCATCTTTTGACTCCGGCTCCGTGTATTTTCAACAATTCTTTCTAGCAAATCTTTTGCTTCCGCTATGGTCATGGTCTTATAAGAAAAAGAACCACCGGCAGCCGTGTCAAGATAAAGTGCGGTGTCTTTGCTCAACTCTGAATAAAAGTGTTGCAAAAGAACAGGTTCAGGGAGCAATAACTTTGGGTCGGAATCTGTTAATGAACAGAATCGTACCCATGCCGCACTGAGGGTTTCTTCCTCCTCTTGGCGAAAGTTAATTATTTCCACTCGTAGAGCAGTGATACGGGATACCAGAAAAAATGCTAGACAAAATTTGTCTCGCAATTCTTTCCGATTGCCGTTCATTCTCTTAGCGGTGTAAGTGTGCCGTTGCTTCGCTGTTGGCGGTTCTTATGCGATAAAATTAAATTCATTAATTCCGCAAGCGCACGGATCACCATTGTAGCATTTCACCTTGGAGTATTCCAGGGTTATCGTATTTATATTTCCGCAGGGAAGTAGAGCAAAAGGGAGCTGAATAGTAGCAATGCATTGGATAATTTGGAGAAAGGATAATGTATCAAACTATACTCGAGACGGGGGTAAGATAGGCATGATATATATGGGTGGCACACACATCCTCAAATCCAAGGTAATAAAAGAAATACTGTAGTATACATTTGGGAGAGCAACGAGATAGAGCTAAGGCTACCTGTATGTTTACCTAGTATTTACTCTTTCTAGTAGTCTAATCTACAAAGGCTACCTGTATGTTTACCTAGTATTTACTCTTTCTAGTAGTCTAATCTACAAAGGTTATCTACTCTAGTTAAGATCACACACATACAAGTCATGTCGTTTCGGGGCACACACGTGCTAGGTCAACCGATGATGCTAGTTCAAACCTAGGGAATCGTATGCTATAATTAAGACCCTGCTGAGTCCAACCCGGACGTGGTGGATTACAGAGACCGGTGCAGCTGTCACATACACTCGCGGCTACCATCCTCCCTGGGGCTGGGTGCCAAACGTGCATAGGCCAAGATCTAAGCGCCACGCTTACAACCCGCCTAGAGGAACTACTCTTGATCAACGGAGCAGTCCTATCTAAGAATAAACAAGCACAGATTTCACACGACGTCATCTCGACGAAGGCACTCTCTCGTACTTGCGTACTCCAACAATCACGAACCCCACAACAAGACTTCTACGAGCACTTACTTAACAGAATAAATAAACTAAATAGAAAAGAATTACTAAAAGAAATAAATAAAGATAAAACTAATTATTGAATAAAATAATATCTCAAAAGAGTAAGGATACAAAGAACTATACCGAACTTCGAGAAGACTCCGGAAGCCCGAGAGAGCTCTCACTCTACTCTACTCTACTCTAACTCCCAAAGCTACTACTAAACTAATGAACACTTGGATGAAGTGTGATGGTGCGAGTTGCTTCTGAAGCCGGGGGGTCCATTTTATAGGTCTCCAAGGCGGTGGAAGCACTGCTGCCGACTTTGGAGAGGCGGCGCCGCCAAAGCCGGCCGGCCGGCCTAGGGGGGTGGCCGGCCGGCCGTCCCTTCTGTCGGTTGGCCACCGTCTTCTGCCTCGACGCTCCAGATCGTCTCCTGATGGCGGTCCGAAGGTCGGCTCCTCACTGGGGTCGGCAGAATTGAAGTGAGGGCCAAGTTAAGGCCCAAATAGCCCACCTTCTAGAATGGCGGTGCAATTCTGCTGGGCTGGGCTTGAATTATGCGTTGTGGATTAGTTTCCAGCCCACTGGAGGAGGTTTGGGGCCTGCGGCCACCAGGTGGGGCCGGCCGGCCTAAGGTGGGGCCGGCCGGCCAGGGAAATTCCCTGGCTGGGCTCACTTTCTCCATTATCCACTCCTGCATCCAAATATTCACCAAAACCTGTGGAGTAGCATTATTCCTAACTACTATGCACAAAATCTTGGTGTTATACATTTATTTACCGGTAGGGTGGCGGTCAAATCGTGGTTTAACGACCGCCAACAACCTCCCCAAGCTTAAACTTTGCTCGTCCCGAGCAAACTCAACTCAGGGTACCGGCGGATCAGGACTTACAAAGAAGCGCCCCATGGGTAATAAAGATGCAACAACATACTCCCTAAACAGTGGTAAGTTTACGAGAGCACGAAATATTCATGAGTGTTGCAAAAATCGTGGGGCTTATAAGTTACACCTTGTCATGCAGCATTGAAGATTAGAACGACACTTTTGGACAAGTGAACAATTCTAGCAGGTATGCATCCAGAGTTTTTATGTGCTGCAAGGTAAGGTTCAAAAATTCTCCTTCGTTTTGGATGGCACTTCTCTTACAACCCTGATGTGAGTCTTATTCCTACAAGCTTCACTCATCCTACCTTCTACCAAATGAGGCTTTGTATGTGGAGCTTGGTATGGAACGCACAAGTGCCATGCATATATTGTAAAGCTAAAGAATGAGTCTCAATCAACATAGCAACTCCATTTATTTTGGTCATAAGAGATGATGTGATGGAGGGGGAGAAAATGGACTACACTTGTGGAAGGGGGTTTTGAAAACATTGGTCCTTTATTTTGCTCAAGATGTTTATGATAAGAACCATATAACCATTGACTTTTGTTTCAAGAGTACATCAAACCTTAACAAAACTCAATACATAAGCAAATGGCTATGAGTGGAGCTGTTTCGAATATTATGATATGGCTCTGGTAGGTAAATAAATCCTCACACTAAGAGAAGTGTGCCAAAACAGAAGGGTTTTAGGTACTTGCAGCAATTCAAGAAAAACATCTCTGGATGAAACCATACTAAGAGATTGCCACAAGTCCTAATCATGCCAAATCACAATCCACAATGCTCAGGCATGGTAAAACAAATGCAACCTACGGAAATAAGCAATACTCATGATGTGATCATGCTCAAATAAAAATAACACATATGTCAGGAGTAGAAGTTGCATCTATGCGACACATGGGAAGCTAATTTGTAACTCGATCATCATTTCCCTTAAGCGTAGCATAACACCAAGATTCTAGCATTTATTCGAAACAGGGAGTTTATTTATTTATTAAGAAAGTTAGAAATACTTACCTGGGGGTCCTCCTCAAGCTTGAGTCTTTGCAAGACTCGAGCTAGTGTTGAACTCCGTATCACCTGGGGGCCCTCCCCAAGCTTGAGTCTTTGCAAGACTTAAGCTTGATTCAGGCTCTTCCTCCTCCTTCTTGACCTGCAAAAAAGAGTGAGGATGATACAAGTGGCTAGCCCCTAATGGGCATTGCCGGGAATTCCTAAAATATTTTTTTTTATTTTGTTTTTATGGTTTATGAAAAAAGAAAAACAAGTGCTAGGCCTAGCTAGGATAACGATTGGGATGGCCTCCCCAATAGGAGGGCTCTCATTTTTACGTCTTTGAGCTAGACGTTCTCCATGTCTTCAATTTGTTTGGACCTCGCTCGCTGGAGAATTTGGCGGGGCTGAGGTTCCGTCTTTCTTCCGCCACACTTTAGTTGTCTTCTTTGTACTTGTGGCGGCGACCTTTTCTTTATTAGGCGCCTTTGTTGTACTCTCATCGGTCGATACCGTAGCTGCCTTCTTCTTTCTTGAGCGCCTCGCTCTCCTCTTCTTAGGCGATTGTGACTCGCCTACTCCTTCTTGTTGTGGAGGAGCAAGAGGGGCTTGAGGTATGTTTGGCGGCTGAGGCATCCTCCTTGGAGTCCTTCAATAATTTGCTAGCCTTCTTGCATTCTCTCTTGCCAGATAGTTTCTCATATATGCAATGAGCTTGTCTGGCTGTGGCATGGGTGGAGTAATCTCGATCTTCTCCACTTCCCTTGGGTCCTTTCCATATATGACCCTCACTTGCTTGCATTGTTCAACCTTAGGTTTGAAGCTGAACGTTTCTTCCCTGCCGTTGAAGTCCAAGTGGATCTCTCCTGCCCCCACGTTGATGTTGGCGTTGGTGGTGCTCAAGAACGGTCTCCCGAGGATGAGAGGGGTCTTGACATCCACTTCCATGTCGAGCACAACGAAATCGACGGGGACGAAGAGATTTCTGATCTGTACGGGGACTTCTTCGACAATCCCCAAGGGCAGGCGTAGTGACCCGTCTGCAAGCTGGAGCTTCATGATCGTTGGGGACAATGGGTGGTTTAACCCATCGTACATCGCTTTTGGCATGATGCTCACGCTCGCTCCCAAGTCACATAGTGCCCGAGCAAAACACCGGTCATTGACCAAACACGGAATGGTTGGCCATCCAGGGTCTTTTCGGATCACATCCTTGGGGAGCGCGGTCTCCACGTCGCTCTCTTCACACCTGATGGTTATTGCATTTACGCTCTCCTTGGGGCTAACTTCTGGTTGCCCAGGAAGTTTACCCGCACGAGGAGACTGCACAACATTGTTACCTCCCTGATTTTTGTTGAAGGAGAGGTCGGGCCTGGAATTCCAGCCGTAGTTGTTCTGGGAGCGGTACCTATTGCCATTGTTGAGGAAATTGCATTCCTCTCTCGCATTCGGGCAATTGATGCCCATATGCCCTGTGTTGCCGCACTCTTCACAAGTTATGCGGGAGTCCGCAGCTTGCAGGTCCTGTGGAGATTCCACCTTGCGGAGTAGCTGATCGAGCTTGATGGCAAGCATGTCCATCGTCTCCACTTGGTGCACTCCACGGGTCTTGGTGCTCGCCGCTTGGCGTTCACCATGAGTCTGGTTGGCCGCCACCTTCTCAATCAACTTCTTAGCGTTCTTCACGCTAAGAGAGAAGAAAGAGCCGCCTGCTGCGGCGTCGAGGTGCTCTCGAGCGGACGGCCTCAAACCGTGATAGAAACTCTGAGGAGCCATTCCTCCATGCCATGGTGTGGGCATGCGAGAACGTACTCCTGCATCCTGTCCCAGGCTTCCGCGGTCGACTCTTCTGCGAGCTGTTGGAAGCCCGATATCTTGTTCCGCAGGGCAGTCGTCTTACCCGGCGGGAAGAACTTGGCGAGGAAGGCATTAGAGCATGCCGTCCACGTGTCGAGGGACTCTTGGTTCGCGTAGAACCACTGGAGAGCCTTCCCCAACAGAGAGAATGGGAAGAGCTGCAGTCGGATGGCATCCTGAGGTGCATCTTTCATGGCGAAGGTGTTGCACGTCATCAGGAACCTTTGGAGGTGAGCGTTCGCATCCTCCGACGGCTTCCCACAGAAAGGACTAGCCAAGATCATGTTGATCAAGGCTGGCTTGAGCTCGTAGTCCTTGTTGGTGATGCGCGGGTTAGGTCCCATGCGGATGTTCTCCGTAGTTGGCGCGGAGAAATCGTTGATCGTCTTCTCGACTGGATCACCCATGTTGTTGTTCGTTGATGAAGATGGGGGGTGCTCGACAGTCGTCGGAAGGGATCCTTCAAGAGCCAGAACTTTCGATCGAGCGTGGGTGGGAGGAGGGGTAAGCCTGGCCCTCACCCTTCTCAAGAACTGTTCCGGATCTGGGTGGAAGTTTTCTGGTAGGTCGAAACCAGTCATGCACTGTCCTGTTTCAAATTTCCACAACAAAGAAAGACAGGACAAGGGTAAGCCCGCAAAAGTAAGTGATAATTATTCTTCTCACAAACTTCAATGCATTTATTCAGTTTCCTAGCTGCTACTTCCCTGGCAACGGCGCCAGAAATGCTTGTTGGCGGTTCTTATGCGATAAAATTAAATTCATTAATTCCGCAAGCGCACGGATCACCATTGTAGCATTTCACCTTGGAGTATTCCAGGGTTATCGTATTTATATTTCCGCAGGGAAGTAGAGCAAAAGGGAGCTGAATAGTAGCAATGCATTGGATAATTTGGAGAAAGGATAATGTATCAAACTATACTTGAGACGGGGGTAAGATAGGCATGATATATATGGGTGGCACACACATCCTCAAATCCAAGGTAATAAAAGAAATACTGTAGTATACATTTGGGAGAGCAACGAGATAGAGCTAAGGCTACCTGTATGTTTACCTAGTATTTACTCTTTCTAGTAGTCTAATCTACAAAGGTTATCTACTCTAGTTAAGATCACACACATACAAGTCATGTCGTTTCGGGGCACACACACGTGCTAGGTCAACCGATGATGCTAGTTCAAACCTAGGGAATCGTATGCTATAATTAAGACCCTGCTGAGTCCAACCCGGACGTGGTGGATTACAGAGACCGGTGCAGCTGTCACATACACTCGCGGCTACCATCCTCCGTGGGGCTGGGTGCCAAACGTGCATAGGCCAAGATCTAAGCGCCACGCTTACAACCCGCCTAGAGGAACTACTCTTGATCAACGGAGCAGTCCTATCTAAGAATAAACAAGCACAGATTTCACACGACGTCATCTCGACGAAGGCACTCTCTCGTACTTGCGTACTCCAACAATCACGAATCCCACAACAAGACTTCTACGAGCACTTACTTAACAGAATAAATAAACTAAATAGAAAAGAATTACTAAAAGAAATAAATAAAGATAAAACTAATTATTGAATAAAATAATATCTCAAAAGAGTAAGGATATAAAGAACTATACCGAACTCCGAGAAGACTCCGGAAGCCCGAGAGAGCTCTCACTCTACTCTACTCTACTCTAACTCCCAAAGCTACTACTAAACTAATGAACACTTGGATGAAGTGTGATGGTGCGAGTTGCTTCTGAGGCCGGGGGGTCCATTTTATAGGTCTCCAAGGCGGTGGAAGCACTGCTGCCGACTTTGGAGAGGCGGCGCCGCCAAAGCCGGCCGGCCGGCCTAGGGGGTGGCCGGCCGGCCGTCCCTTCTGTCGGTTGGCAGAATTGCACCGTCTTCTGCCTCGACGCTCCAGATCGTCTCCTGATGGCGGTCCGAAGGTCGGCCCCTCGCTGGGGTCGGCAGAATTGAAGTGAGGGCCAAGTTAAGGCCCAAATAGCCCACCTTCTAGAATGGCGGTGCAATTCTGCTGGGCTGGGCTTGAATTATGCGTTGTGGATTAGTTTCCAGCCCACTGGAGGAGGTTTGGGGCCTGCGGCCACCAGGTGGGGCCGGCCGGCCAGGGAAATTCCCTGGCTGGGCCCACTTTTCTCCATTATCCACTCCTGCATCCAAATATTCACCAAAACCTGTGGAGTAGCATTATTCCTAACTACTATGCACAAAATCTTGGTGTTATACATTTATTTACCGGTAGGGTGGCGGTCAAATCGTGGTTTAACGACCGCCAACAACCTCCCCAAGCTTAAACTTTGCTCGTCCCGAGCAAACTCAACTCAGGGTACCGGCGGATCAGGAGTTACAAAGAAGAGCCCCATGGGTAATAAAGATGCAACAACATACTCCCTAAACAGTGGTAAGTTTACAAGAGCACGAAATATTCATGAGTGTTGCAAAAATCGTGGGGCTTATAAGTTACACCTTGTCATGCAGCATTGAAGATTAGAACGACACTTTTGGACAAGTGAACAATTCTAGCAGGTATGCATCCAGAGTTTTTATGTGCTGCAAGGTAAGGTTCAAAAATTCTCCTTCGTTTTGGATGGCACTTCTCTTACAACCCTGATGTGAGTCTTATTCCTACAAGCTTCACTCATCCTACCTTCTACCAAATGAGGCTTTGTATGTGGAGCTTGGTATGGAACGCACAAGTGCCATGCATATATTGTAAAGCTAAAGAATGAGTCTCAATCAACATAGCAACTCCATTTATTTTGGTCATAAGAGATGATGTGATGGAGGGGGAGAAAATGGACTACACTTGTGGAAGGGGGTTTTGAAAACATTGGTCCTTTATTTTGCTCAAGATGTTTATGATAAGAACCATATAACCATTGACTTTTGTCATGCAACCATGGAGTTTTTTTTTTTTTTGACTACTCCATGGTGCAAAGGGCCATAATTTTTGCATGGTTCAAAGGAAACATTTTGAAATACTCTTGAGCTTTTTTGGATGGACCAAAAGTTTTGCAAACTCTGAAAAATGTTTGGTGATTTATCCAAACATTCCCCTTTTTATTTGGTGGAAAGAAATTTTCGAAAACACACGCGAAGGAATTATGACCAAAATTAGGAGTGCTTAGTTTCAAGAGTACATCAAACCTTAACAAAACTCAATACATAAGCAAATGGCTATGAGTGGAGCTGTTTCGAATATTATGATATAGCTCTGGTAGGTAAATAAATCCTCACACTAAGAGAAGTGTGCCAAAACAGAAGGGTTTTAGGTATTTGCAGCAATTCAAGAAAAACATCTCTGGATGAAACCATACTAAGAGATTGCCACAAGTCCTAATCATGCCATATCACAATCCACAATGCTCAGGCTTGGTAAAACAAATGCAACCTGCGGAAATAAGCAATACTCATGATGTGATCATGCTCAAATAAAAATAACACATATGTCAGGAGTAGAAGTTGCATCTATGCGACACATGGGAAGCTAATTTGTAACTCGATCATCATTTCCCTTAAGCGTAGCATAACACCAAGATTCTAGCATTTATTCGAAACAGGGAGTTTATTTATTTATTAAGAAAGTTAGAAATACTTACCTGGGGGTCCTCCCCAAGCTTGAGTCTTTGCAAGACTCGAGCTAGTGTTGAACTCCGTCTCACCTGGGGGCCCTCCCCAAGCTTGAGTCTTTGCAAGACTTAAGCTTGATTCAGGCTCTTCCTCCTCCTTCTTGACCTGCAAAAAAGAGTGAGGATGATACAAGTGGCTAGCCCCTAATGGGCATTGCCGGGAATTCCTAAAATATTTTTTTTATTTTGTTTTTATGGTTTATGAAAAAAGAAAAACAAGTGCTAGGCCTAGCTAGGATAACGATTGGGATGGCCTCCCCAATCGGAGGGCTCTCATTTTTACGTCTTTGAGCTAGACGTTCTCCATGTCTTCAATTTGTTTGGACCTCGCTCGCTGGAGAATTTGGCGGGGCTGAGGTTCCGTCTTTCTTCCGCCACACTTTAGTTGTCTTCTTTGTACTTGTGGCGGCGACCTTTTCTTTATTAGGCGCCTTTGTTGTACTCTCATCGGTCGATACCGTAGCTGCCTTCTTCTTTCTTGAGCGCCTCGCTCTCCTCTTCTTAGGCGATTGTGACTCGCCTACTCCTTCTTGTGGTGGAGGAACAAGAGGGGCTTGAGGTATGTTTGGCGGCTGAGGCATCCTCCTTGGAGTCCTTCAATAATTTGCTGGCCTTCTTGCATTCTCTCTTGCCAGATAGTTTCTCATATATGCAATGAGCTTGTCTGGCTGTGGCATGGGTGGAGTAATCTCGATCTTCTCCACTTCCCTTGGGTCCTTTCCATATATGACCCTCGCTTGCATTGTTCAACCTTAGGTTTGAAGCTGAACGTTTCTTCCCTGCCGTTGAAGTCCAAGTGGATCTCTCCTGCCCCCACGTCGATGTTGGCGTTGGTGGTGCTCAAGAACGGTCTCCCGAGGATGAGAGGGGTCTTGACATCCACTTCCATGTCGAGCACAACGAAATCGACGGGGACGAAGAGATTTCTGATCTGTACGGGGACTTCTTCGACAATCCCCAAGGGCAGGCGTAGTGACCCGTCTGCAAGCTGGAGCTTCATGATCGTTGGGGACAATGGGTGGTTTAACCCATCGTACATCGCTTTTGGCATGATGCTCAAGCTCGCTCCCAAGTCACATAGTGCCCGAGCAAAACACCGGTCATTGACCAAACACGGAATGGTTGGCCATCCAGGGTCTTTTCGGATCACATCCTTGGGGAGCGCGGTCTCCACGTCGCTCTCTTCACACCTGATGGTTATTGCATTTACGCTCTCCTTGGGGTTAACTTCTGGTTGCCCAGGAAGTTTACCCGCACGAGGAGACTGCACAGCATTGTTACCTCCCTGATTTTTGTTGAAGGAGAGGTCGGGCCTGGAATTCCAGCCGTAGTTGTTCTGGGAGCGGTACCTATTGCCATTGTTGAGGAAATTGCATTCCTCTCTCGCATTCGGGCAATTGATGCCCATATGCCCTGTGTTGCCGCACTCTTCACAAGTTATGCGGGAGTCCGCAGCTTGCAGGTCCTGTGGAGATTCCACCTTGCGGAGTAGCTGATCGAGCTTGATGGCAAGCATGTCCATCGTCTCCACTTGGTGCACTCCACGGGTCTTGGTGCTCGCCGCTTGGCGTTCACCATGAGTCTGGTTGGCCGCCACCTTCTCAATCAACTTCTTAGCGTTCTTCACGCTAAGAGAGAAGAAAGAGCCGCCTGCTGCGGCGTCGAGGTGCTCTCGAGCGGACGGCCTCAAACCGTGATAGAAACTCTGTATGAGGAGCCATTCCTCCATGCCATGGTGTGGGCATGCGAGAACGTACTCCTGCATCCTGTCCCAGGCTTCCGCGGTCGACTCTTCTGCGAGCTGTTGGAAGCCCGATATCTTGTTCCGCAGGGCAGTCGTCTTACCCGGCGGGAAGAACTTGGCGAGGAAGGCATTAGAGCATGCCGTCCACGTGTCGAGGGACTCTTGGTTCGCGTAGAACCACTGGAGAGCCTTCCCCAATAGAGAGAATGGGAAGAGCTGCAGTCGGATGGCGTCCTGAGGTGCATCTTTCATGGCGAAGGTGTTGCACGTCATCAGGAACCTCTGGAGGTGAGCGTTCGCATCCTCCGACGGCTTCCCACAGAAAGGACTAGCCAAGATCATGTTGATCAAGGCTGGCTTGAGCTCGTAGTCCTTGTTGGTAATGCGCGGGTTAGGTCCCATGCGGATGTTCTCCGTAGTTGGCGCGGAGAAATCGTTGATCGTCTTCTCGACTGGATCACCCATGTTGTTGTTCGTTGATGAAGATGGGGGGTGCTCGACAGTCGTCGGAAGGGATCCTTCAAGAGCCAGAACTTTCGATCGAGCGTGGGTGGGAGGAGGGGTAAGCCTGGCCCTCACCCTTCTCAAGAACTGTTCCGGATCTGGGTGGAAGTTTTCTGGTAGGTCGAAACCAGTCATGCACTGTCCTGTTTCAAATTTCCACAACAAAGAAAGACAGGACAAGGGTAAGCCCGCAAAAGTAAGTGATAATTATTCTTCTCACAAACTTCAATGCATTTATTCAGTTTCCTAGCTGCTACTTCCCTGGCAACGGCGCCAGAAATGCTTGTTGGCGGTTCTTATGCGATAAAATTAAATTCATTAATTCCGCAAGCGCACGGATCACCATTGTAGCATTTCACCTTGGAGTATTCCAGGGTTATCGTATTTATATTTCCGCAGGGAAGTAGAGCAAAAGGGAGCTGAATAGTAGCAATGCATTGGATAATTTGGAGAAAGGATAATGTATCAAACTATACTTGAGACGGGGGTAAGATAGGCATGATATATATGGGTGGCACACACATCCTCAAATCCAAGGTAATAAAAGAAATACTGTAGTATACATTTGGGAGAGCAACGAGATAGAGCTAAGGCTACATGTATGTTTACCTAGTATTTACTCTTTCTAGTAGTCTAATCTACAAAGGTTATCTACTCTAGTTAAGATCACACACATACAAGTCATGTCGTTTCGGGGCACACACGTGCTAGGTCAACCGATGATGCTAGTTCAAACCTAGGGAATCGTATGCTATAATTAAGACCCTGCTGAGTCCAACCCGGACGTGGTGGATTACAGAGACCGGTGCAGCTGTCACATACACTCGCGGCTACCATCCTCCGTGGGGCTGGGTGCCAAACGTGCATAGGCCAAGATCTAAGCGCCACGCTTACAACCCGCCTAGAGGAACTACTCTTGATCAACGGAGCAGTCCTATCTAAGAATAAACAAGCACAGATTTCACACGACGTCATCTCGACGAAGGCACTCTCTCGTACTTGCGTACTCCAACAATCACGAATCCCACAACAAGACTTCTACGAGCACTTACTTAACAGAATAAATAAACTAAATAGAAAAGAATTACTAAAAGAAATAAATAAAGATAAAACTAATTATTGAATAAAATAATATCTCAAAAGAGTAAGGATACAAAGAACTATACCGAACTCCGAGAAGACTCCGGAAGCCCGAGAGAGCTCTCACTCTACTCTACTCTACTCTAACTCCCAAAGCTACTCCTAAACTAATGAACACTTGGATGAAGTGTGATGGTGCGAGTTGCTTCTGAGGCCGGGGGGTCCATTTTATAGGTCTCCAAGGCGGTGGAAGCACTGCTGCCGACTTTGGAGAGGCGGCGCCGCCAAAGTCGGCCGGCCGGCCTAGGGGGGTGGCCGGCCGGCCGTCCCTTCTGTCGGTTGGCCACCGTCTTCTGCCTCGACGCTCCAGCTCGTCTCCTGATGGCGGTCCGAAGGTCGGCTCCTTGCTGGGGTCGGCAGAATTGAAGTGAGGGCCAAGTTAAGGCCCAATAGCCCACCCTCTAGAATGGCGGTGCAATTCTGCTGGGCTGGGCTTGAATTATGCGTTGTGGATTAGTTTTCAGCCCACTGGAGGAGGTTTGGGGCCTGCGGCCACCAGGTGGGGCCGGCCGGCCTAAGGTGGGGCCGGCCGGCCAGGGAAATTCCCTGGCTGGGCCCACTTTTCTCCATTATCCACTCCTGCATCCAAATACTCACCAAAACCTGTGGAGTAGCATTATTCCTAACTACTATGCACAAAATCTTGGTGTTATACATTTATTTACCGGTAGGGTGGCGGTCAAATCGTGGTTTAACGACCGCCAACATTCGCCTTCCCATTGAGGGAGAAGGAAAACAATTTCCACTTTATGGTTTCTATTTTGGACCTTGTGTGAGCCTCATTTCATATCAAGTTGGCGGTAAAAAATATGTCATTAACGACCGCCAACACCCCCCCACACTTAGACCTTTACTTGTCCTGAGGAAAGTAAGAGATTAAAGCAGAGCAAAGTCTAAGATAGGTCAGGCTCAACACATCATGCTTTATGAAAGAAATTAAAACCAAGATCCTTCTGGGCTCACTTATGTGGATGTGGCTAAACACCTTTCCTTCAAAGGTTGAGAAGTGGAACACTTTAGAAACATTACACTTTCTAGCTCAAGTGCTTTTGAAAACTTGAATGCAAACCTTTGTCATCAATCTTCTCATCTCACTTAAAGGGTGGTGAAAAACTCTCCAAACTTTCCCTATCTCGATTCCGGCTTATATGAGGAGCTTGGTAGGGAAATGCTCATCCTCTACGTATATGTTGTGAAGTTAAGGGGTGATTTTAATGAGAACATAGCACTTCCTCGTTTCAGTCATATGAGAAATTGGCCAAGGGAGAGGGAGAAAATGAACACACACCATGGAATGAGGGAAATGGTCATTTTATTTTGCTCAAGATATTTTTTATGAGAACCATAAAGCCTTTATTGTGGTGCAATCATGGGCCCCTTTCTTTCTTTGTTTTTCTCTTTTTTTTCTCTCTCTCTTTTTTTTTCCATTTTTTTTGGTCCCATGATGCATGCGGCAAACTTTTGATGGTTCAAAAAATTTGGAATTTTTCTTGAGCATTTGGAAATGACCATAATTTGGAAACAAATGGTGGTAAGAAATTTCAAAGGCTCACGCGAAGGAATGATGACTGAATTGAGGAGTGCTTAGTCTCAAGAGAATACAAACCTTAACCAAACTCAATACATAAAAGAGAGCTTTTGAGTGGATTTTCAGGATATTCATGTCATGGCTCTGGTAGGAGTTTTGAACTACTGAGAAGATTGTGACATTGGAGTAACAATTCAATTATCCAAAAGTAAACTCAAGCAAAAGAAGGGCAAAAATTCTGCAGTATATCACACTCCACAACAATCTAGGAAAGGGTAATCCTTAAATAAAATTGAGGTGGTGAGCCAAAAGAGATCAGGGAATTAATTTTTGACATAAAGCATGATTTTTTTAGCATAACACATTCCACACAAAACAAAGCAAGGATAAATTAACGAAAATTATGAGCAAACCTTGCATCGTTTGGCGTCAGGGACAGGCCGGCTGGCCCTGGGGGGTGGCCGGCCGGTGGGGTCTTGTCCTCTTTTGCCCCATTTGTTGTAGTGCGCACTTCTTGTTGTATTCAATCTTGTATTCTACGCACTTCAAGAAAATTATGAGTTTACATGGGTTGGTCTATGTGGTTGCCCACATAGACCAACTAAATTAAGAACATCTCACATTATTTTATTTTATTTTTGAGAAGAAAAGGGATTTTTATTTTATTTTATTCTTCTAGATAAAAGAAAAAAAATACAAGGCTGGGTTAAGGTCGGGGCTAGACCGTAGATGCTTTAAATCAGCCAAAATCACAAAACTCGAGGACATCTACTTCCTCAAGTTCAGGCATTTTGGGCTCAAGAAATATTTCTCAGTCGTTGTCCATTTGCCTTAAAAATATTTCCATCATCGTCCTGTAGCGTTATAGCTCCATGATTGGCCACATCAATAACATTATAAGGCCCTTGCCATTTACTTCGGAGCTTTCCATGACCAAAAAGTTTAACCCTTGAATTGAAAAGACGTACCTTGTCTCCTGGGTTAAATTTCTTGATATGGATGCGCTTGTCATGCCACCTTTTTGTTCTCTCCTTATAAAGCTTGGCACTGTGATAAGCCTTTTCTCTCCATTATTCCAATTCAGCTAGTTGAATTTGTCGTTTAATGCCAGCTGCTGGGAGATCCATGTTCCATTTCCGTATTGCCCAGTGAGCCTTGAACTCCATCTCGACCGAGAGGTGACATGTCTTTCCATTAACTAGTTGGTGTGCTGTCACCCCGATCAGTGTCTTGTGGGCTGTTCGATAGGCCCAAAGTGCATCAGGAAGTTTACTCTTCCAAGCCTTCCCCATCTCATTCACTGTCTCCTGTAGGATATTCTACTTGACCACTGGTTTGAGGATGGTAGGCTGTGGCTACTCTATGATCAACCCCCAGATCGGATAAGACTTTCCGGAAGGTCTTGTCAATGAAATGAGAGCCTCCATCACTTATCACCACTGGTGGTACACCGAAACGGGCGAAAATGATTTCATTGAACATTCTTTTAGCATGGGTCGAGTCCGCTGCGCGGCAAGGCATAGCCTCTACCCACTTTGAGACATAGTCCACTGCCACAAGAATATACTCATATCCGTCTGATTGTGGAAAGGGTCCCATGAAATCAATTCCCCAAACATCAAAGATATCTATCTGTAGATTGTTTGTGAGGGGCATGGCATCTCTTGAGTTGATGGTTACCATGCTTCTGACATGGTGGGCATCTTCGCACAAATTCTTTAGCATCTTGGTACATAGTGGGCCAAAAGAACCCACTTTGCCATACCTTAGCATTTGTGCGAAATGCGCCATAGTGACCCCATAAGGTGACGAATGACATCGATCAAGGATTTTGGGGGTCTCACAAGCTGGAATACATCGTCTGAGGAGGCCATCACTGCAGACTCGAAAGAGATAAGGATCATCCCAAAGGTGGAAACGGCTATCCCGGATAATTTTTCCTTCTATCCTCCCCTGGTGGTAGTAGCCTGTGCGACTATGTAGTTGACAATATTTGCATACCACGGGTCGGATGTAGAAACTTTGAGGAGAGTGTCATCTCGAAGATAGTCATTGATTGGAAGGCTATCAGGATCATCGACTTGCAAATGGGAGAGATGATCAGCCACTGAATTCTCAACTCCTTTCTTATCTCTGATCTCTATGTCAAGCTCTTGAAGGAGGAGAATCCAACGGATGAGATACGGCTTAGCGTCTTTCTTGGTAAGAAGGTACTTAAGGGCGGCATGATCAGAATAGATTATCACCTTTGCCCCAATTAGGTACGATCGGAATTTGTCTATGGCAAAGACAACTGCCAGAAGTTCCTTCTCAGTCGTGGAGTAATTCAGCTGAGGGCCAGTAAGGGTCTTGCTAGCATAAGAAATGGCATAATGCTTTTTATCCTTGCATTGCCCCAAGACTGCTCCAACAGCATAGTCGCTCGCATCGCACATTATCTCCAACGGCAGGTTCCAATCAGGAGGTTGGATGATGGGTGCAGTGACAAGGGATTTCTTCAAGGTCTGAAATGCAGCCAAACATTCTTCATCAAAAATGAATGGCGCATCTTTGGCCAAGAGGTTAGTCAAGGGTCTAACTATTTGGGAGAAGTTTTTGATAAATCCGCGACAGAAACCCGCGTGCCCCAAAAAGCTTCGAACTCCCTTGACATTTGTAGGAGGTGGAAGGGAATCTATGATCTCGATCTTAGCTCTATCCACTTCTATTCCTCTCGAAGAAACCCGATGTCCTAAGACTATGCCCTCTGTTATCATGAAATGGCATTTTTCCAATTGAGGACTAGGTCTTTTTCCTTACATCGTTCGAGGACTTTCTCAAGATTTGCTAAGCAGCCATCAAATGACTTCCCATAACCGAGAAATCGTCCATAAGCACCTCCATGATTTGCTCTACGAGGTCCGAGAATATGGCAATCATGCACCTTTGGAAGGACGTTGGAGCATTGCATAGGCCAAAAGACATACGACGGTAGGCAAAGGTACCAAATGGGCAAGTGAACGTCGTCTTGTCTTGATCATCGGGGTGGATAGGGATCTGGTGGTACCCCGAGTAACCATCAAGGAAGCAGAAGAAGGAATGCTTGGCCAACCGTTCAAGCATCTCATCAATGAGTTTGTTGAGTTTCCTATAATCGAGTGGCTTTGTTGAGTTTCCTATAATCGACGCACATACGCCATCCGGTCACTGTGCGCTAAGGAATGAACTCATTTTTCGCATTTTTAACCACTGTCATTCCTCCTTTCTTGGGCACAATCTGGACGGGGCTGAGCCACTGACTATCCTGAAGCTGTCGGAATTTCTTCTTAACTACTTCAGGACTTCCTTCTTAACTACTTCTCACATCGCATTATTGAGCCGTCTTTGATGATATCTGACGGGTTTATGATCTGGCTCCATGGGAATGCGATGTGTGCAGAAGCTTGGATCTATTTCCTTTAGATCCGCAAGAGAGTATCCTATGACCGGTCGGAATTTCTCCAGTAAAGATATTAAACGCCTCTCTTCATCATTAGTCAGCTTGTCACTAATGATACCAGGGGTATCTATTGGTCATTGTGGAGGAAGGCATACTTTAGCCCAGGAGGAAGGGGTTTGAGCTCGACTTGAGATGGTATAGTTTCTTCATTTCGGTCTAGCTCAGTGTAACCCCCTCTTTTCGGTTCTTGCGTGAAGTATTGGGCTTCTTCCTCCAAATCATCGGGCCGAAAAGAGGTCACATCAATGGTCATGACTTCCTCTATCGGATCCGACTCAGGCTCGGCTTCTATGATAGAGTTGAGAGAACGTTCTAGGCTAACAACATAAGTTGATTTGCCTATGGAGAAGTCGAGCTTTTCACCATCATCTATGGCTTTAACGTTGCGAATTGGAGTGCCAAAGAGAATAAATCTGGGCTTCGGATATCAAAAACATGAAAATCGAGTGACAAAAGATGTCCCTCAACCTCAATTTCTGGTACTCGAATCATTCCCTCTGATGTGTAAACATCTCCTTTGTAAAGAAGCCATTTTGATGATGGGTGATGGGTTGCCACAGTATAATTCCAGACCATCAATTCTTTAGACATGATATTCACTTTGGCCTGGATATCATACAAAGCTGATTTCTCACAGCCTGTGGGTCCCTTGTATTGGATATGAGGTGGGTCAGGCTCAATTCTGATTAATTCTTTAGGGTCACAGCTTGACTCATCAGTCCATTCTTGACTCATGACTGTAGAGAGAGTTAACATTCGTTCTTTGTTATCCTCAATCTCTTCGCAGTCTGGCTCTTCAGGCTCTGCTTGCTCGTATGTATGCTTCCTCTCTACGGGCAGAGCACGTGCATTGCCAAACTCCTCAAGATCATCATCACTATCAAAGGATTGTGGAGAGAAAGGCACGTCGTCTTTGAAGAGACTTGGGTCCGAGGGGCAGATGTATGATGGTTCAGAGATTTCTTCGGTATGTGCGAGGCGCAGAAGATATGGCTCTGGGGGCTGGATAATGGTTTGGACTTTCTCTGTTTGAGGCTGTGGGGAGACAGAGGCTTTATCGGCAAGATTTTGTAGGATGCGATTGAGCATATCTATTCGTTCGGAGGGAGTTTTATAGAGAAAACTCCCCCGGCAGCAATGTCGAGAAATTTTGCACTTTCAGGTTTCAACCCTAAGACAAAGTGCTGCAGGAATAGAGGTTCCGCCAAGCCTAGGTCTGGTCCACATGTGGTGTGTGACACCCCGTGTCACTGTGCCAACCTCTGCAAGTATCCCAAACTGAATAGCACTTCAAGCCAAAGCAATTTCAAATTTGAAATTTAAAAATTTAAATAACTATCCAACCAATGCTCGTGAAGCCAACTAAAAATTTCAATAACAACTTGCCAATATAATAATTTTTGCAGCAAGAGCATCTGAATTGAGAATTTTGGGAGATTTTTCCATAATTTCTCAAATTCTGGAAGTGTCTCTGAAATTCAGAGGAGTTCATGCAAATTCTGCTGTTCCTTGAATTTTAATTCAAATTCTGTTGCTCAACCCTACCTGGACCCAAATGAGATGTTGGAGCTGGGTAATTATCCTATGTTCCCTGAATTTCTCATAATTTTTGGATGTCTGCAAGGTTCCCTTTTAATTCGACAAACCAGACAGCATGAAATTAAAGTTTCTTCAAATTTGGGTCAAATTTGATGCTTATGAAAGAACTCAAATTTTTCTATAACAACTTGAGCCAACAAAAATATCCCTGGATAGCTCATCTCAAATGAGAATTTTGGAGAATTTTTGGCGATTTTTTCTAATTCGTTTAGATGCTCAAATAAATCCCCAAAGCTGCAAAAGTGCTCAACTTTGACCAACTACCATTTGAATTCCTTTGCGAATCAGGATGTGCATGTTATACCACTGGATTCTCCATCTCACAATCTTTCTTTTGAGACCGGTTTTGCAAATTTTGGAGTTCATTACTAGTCCTTTTGGTGTGCCAAAGTTTGGAAAAATTCGGATTTTGAATAATTCGGAGAAAAAGAAAGATGCCGCCGGGCCCGCTTGTCATACTCTTTCCTCTCACTGAAGCCGTCGGAGGCCGCCTGCCGCGTGGCCGACGACGAACGGAGATGCCGCGTCGCCCTGGCCCCGCTCCTGGGCGCGACGGTCTCCAAAACGGGACGCCACTCCCTCCTCGGCCTCTCCTTATCCGCTGCCTTCCCCAAACCCTAGCGCCACCATCGCCGGGCCGTGCTTCAGCTCACCTCCGCACCATCGCTCCGAGCATCCTCGTCGCCGAGCCGTAGTGCCTGGAGCTGCGCAGCGTCTCCTCTGACCTTCCCCATGGCGCCGCCTGCGTTCTTCCCATCGTGAGCTCGCCGGTTTGAGCTTCTTCCTCCATCCCGGCCGCGACAGCTCCCTCGACGCCATCGTCGATTTCTTCTCCTACGATGAGCCCCGACCCGATTGCTCGCGCACAGAGGTGCGCATCAAGCTCACGCACGTTCCTAACTCTTCCTCGCTCCGTTTCCGCAGCTCGTCGAGACCCCGTGTTGTTTTGCCCCATCGCCGGTTTTCTCCACCGCGGACACCCCGCTGTTCCCGACGCCCTTCTCGGCCTCCTCGTCGTCGACTTGTAGCACGCCTCGCTTCCCCGTGTCGCGGTGAAGCTCATCGACCAAGCCGAGTCGACCCCCAAGCTCCTCGTCGCCATCGGAGCGCCACCGAAGCTCCGCCGTCCGCCACCTCTCGCCGTCAACCCTGTTTCGGCCCTCCCCGCGAACCACCAGTCGTCGAGGTGAGTCCCACACCTCGCGCTACCTCTCCGTGCTGGTATTCTCGCCAGAGGCCACCGGGAACCCCTTTCCGGCGAGGTCGCCGCGCTCCGGCGACGTCTCCGGCCAGCACGTCGCCGGATCCGGTGTGGCCCGAACTCTGTGGCCGATCATGCGGCCCAGATCTGATTGGCCGCGCCAAATTAATCTTTTCCGAATATCTTTAATTCCCAGAAAATATCAGAAGCTTGTAAAATTCATAGAAAATCGAATAAAAATCAGAAAAATGCGAAACCAATTTTGTTGGCTTCCTTGCACACAGATCTACCCACCAAAAATGTGAAATCACATAAAACACTTTCGCTGTTTTCTGTAAAAATTCCTTAAGTGTTAAATCTTATATAATCTTAATTATTTCTCTGTTAATCTTTAAATCTTTAACTCTTGCATGCTGATAACTAAACTGATCACACACCTGCAGAGCATTTTTTTTCCACTGTTAGTTAATGCTTAATGATTTTCTTATGGTTTATTTAATCCGCTATCTTGTTTAAATTATTATAAATAATCCGTACTACAATAAATCGTCAAACTTCACAAAAATTCACTTTCAGTGGTACTCTTCACCAGAAAAATGCCATTGGACATAAATTAATTTTTAAGATTAATTAATTAATGCACTCAAGTTAATTTAAGTAATTAACTTAATCAAGAGTCAATGAAGGAAATACTTCAGACGAAGAGAATTAACTAAGTTTTGCACTTACAGTGTAAATGACTGTCCATTAATTAATTTCCTAGTCGCATCATGTTACTTGCATCTAACTTGCATTCATTCCTTGTCATGACGTGTAGTGACAGAGACGACTCCGGAGCCCCTGGACTTCCAGCTGCCGGAGCAGGCGCAGCAGGAGCAGCAGACTGACACCACCGCTGACCCCGTTAGCGTAGCTCCTGAGCCAGGCAAGCCCCGGTGCATGCCTACCTGTTAGATTTTTATTTTCTCACGTGATTGGGGCTAGTAATTGATTGTGCATTAGGTTTATTAGGAGTTGATGTGAAACCTTAGAACTGCATTAGGACTACCCTTCCAGATCCTACCTTGTGTCCTATTTTGTAGTAGTTGGTTCTAGGGTAACGTTAGAACTTGCTATGCTTAGTGGCTAGCGGACGGTAGAAGACGAGTGGTAGGTCCCACTCGCATGATAGGATTTACTCTGGATTGTGCTAGCAGAATTTAGGTTTGTTGCGGACCGGACGGGGATTGTTTGTGCAGGATGGTTGAAGAAGGCTGGGCCTTCACGGTGGTAGCCCCGTCTGTGTCGATTAAGGACCGTTCGTTGTTGGCCCCGCTGAGCAAGCTTGAACGTACTGATCACATGCTAGTGTTTTATGGGCCTAGTAAACCGATGTAGCCTGTGTCGCCCTGGATGTCTGGTGGATACTTTACTCTTTCTATCATGGTACTTGGGAGAGGAAGGGATAACATTCTGCGTGGTTGGGCGTCTGGGACGACGACTACGGCGGGAGACCCCTTCCTCGGGAGGAGTAGAATCTGGTACAGCTCTGGTGGTGTACAGTGCGAAAGGTTGCCGCATGCGACTTTTGTGCGTGTGCGTCGTGTGGTCAGGTTTCTCCTGCAGGATGTACATCGATGCCGCCGCTCTCGGAAATGAGCACCCACTTGTTCACTGAGTCACATCGTAGTGTGATTTGATTGATGATGATGACTAGTACTGTTGTACTTACATATCCTCACTGCTGTATTTATCTATCATTATTGTTACACTGCTGATTGATGTATTGTTGCTTATTCCGTTCTAGAGCTAAGTGCACTGTTTTATTGGTTTCGTACTAATCTTTACTATTCATAAAAAACGGAGTTGGTGGTGAATGGTTGGTCCGGCGTCACCCAGCCCGCGCCGACATGTGGGCCCGCACCCACCCGCGCCCCTCCGGTCTCCGCTTCCTCCTCATCCCGTTCCTGTCCCCAACCACCTGCGCTCGGTCATGGATTCCATGGCAGCGCCGCTCGCCGGAGCCGCGCAGGAAGGCAGGACACCCTGCGGCCCGCCGTCGCGACCACACACTCCCCAGCTCCCTGGTCTCCTCTCTCGCAACGCGGCTCAGCGACATTGGTCTCAGGTCCGCACGAGCTCACCCGGCTTGCCTGCTTCCCGTCCCGGTCGTCGCTGCGCCTGCAATCGCGCCGCCTGCCAGCCCGTCGCCCTGAATCCCCCATGCTCCCATGGTGGGGCCACCACCCCGTCACTCTCGCCCGCAATCGAGAAAAAACAAATGGAAAATCCGCCCGCAGATCTCCCGTGCTGCCTCGGCGCCGGCCGCGAGCTCATCCAGATCCGGCCGCCATGACCTTCTCGGATCGATCTCGGCCAGGTACTCCAGCAGCAAGGGGTAACGAGGACGACTCTTTCGTGCGTATGCACGGCGGAGACACACGGTCGGAGGCTCGAAGCGGCCTGCTGGTCACCACGCACGGCAACCTGCCCTCCGTTGCTGCCGCCGATGCTGAGGCGTTGCTCGGGCATCCACGATTCCCTCGCCGCACGTCTCCAACCCCTCAGGTGAGGTCACCGCTTCTTCCACATCCAGTTCAAACGAGTCCCGTGCGAGTGATTAGGGGGAGATTTTCTTCCTCCGCTGCGGCCCGCGGACCAGGGCCCACGTTCACGATGTTCAATTTTTCTGACAGCTCGAAAGGTGCCGCCCCCTTCCAGTTCTCTCTGAGTGTGCCCGCCCATGAAGTTCAAATTTTCATTCAAATCGGCCACGCGCGTTGGGCGAACTTACTGGAAGCTCCTGTTTGCCAAGTATAAAACAAGGCGTTAGCAGATGGGAATCACTGCTCATGCTCTCTGCGCCTCACGCCACCTCATTCAGGCCGAAAGAAGTCCCAGGTGGCTGGGTTTAACTGAGATCGAAAGGTACGTCAACTTAGATTGATCAGTTTGTTCTTGGATTGTTGTGCTTCCTGCTCTTTGAAAGGTTGTGTCTGCTGCTCTGTTGAGATGACTTGGTGCGGCAACTCAGATTGCTGTTGTGTTGATTCATATGACAATAACATAAATTTTAGTTCAAACAGCTAAGAAATTAGAAGTCTCTAGGAACTGACAAGAAATTCAGTTGAAATGTCTCTTTCGAACCTGAACTGGATGTAGCAGCTACTAGGAAGCTATTAGAATTTTCAGGTCTTATATGATTTTTTTTTTTTGAACTGAGGTCTTACATGATTAGACCGAACTGTTTTGTGATATAAAGGTAGTGATTGGTGTTTTCTTCTAATCTTCTTTTCTCAGGTTAAATTGAAGGCGTTCGTCTACACGTGAGGTTATTGTCAGGTACAACGAGCGCTTTCTTCTGTTCCAGTGGTCCACATCTAATCTTATAAATTGCTGTTCAAAAAAAATGTATGTAATGAATTGTGCAATTGATTTGTTGAAATGGTTAGCTGAAATCCCCCTGCAGTGTAATCTGTTGGACGGATTGAAACAAGTTTATATCACGTAAGCATTTTAGATTCTTTAGCTTGGGCCAACTATGCATACTGTGGAACCAAATATTTGTATCTCCACTGACTGTCCTGTTAACTAACCATCGGACTAAACCTACAGGTTGTTAGGCAGTTTGGTATGTATACGTCTGTGTGATGAAGACCACAGATCACTTGCAAGCCCGTAATTTTTAGTTTGCGTGATTCTAACAGTGCTACATTTTTGACTGACTGAAACTTGGATCTAAGATTTTGTAACTGCCCTCTGTGTCACTAAGATTGATGAAAGGTTTTTATATGCATGGTTTTGTGCGATGTTCTTTTAGACTGCTCTTTTCAAAGATCTGATTGATCCCATTTGATGCCTGTATGGTGAATGCAATGGTTATCTCATGATGTACTTAGATAAAGCAATTTCATGGGAGTATGGTACCACAGTCAGAAAGAAATAAAATTGCAAGCTGTATAGGAGGAACGTCTCAGACATGTAAAAAGAAAGACATTGCTATCAGAAATATATATTTCTTCAAAATCATGGCAAAGCACTTGCTCCTTTTTTATTAACATACCATTATAATATGGTTGGCTCTTCGTCTTTATTAACTGTACCGTTTGCTCATCCGATCCGCATGGAAGGTCATTTGCAGAAATGTCAGCGCGTCGTAGCCAGCAGGATAAAGGAAAAGAAGGTCCTTACCCTTCCCTTTCGAACTATGTAGAATATAAATATAACTTTAGGGTACTGCTAAAGTCAATCATAATAATAACTCGATTGATATTACAGTGGCCGTGCCGAACGAAGAACAGAACCAAGCAAAGGGATGCCCACTCATTTCTTCACCACGTACTCCGCCAGGTCTTCTAATACGTGAACCATCCAACAACATGGACTGTATTTATGCATCCTCCGACGAAGATGTCCCAGTTCAGTTAGCTACGGCTTTGCCTGCTGATAGTACACTCAAGCCATTCGGCGTGTTTGAACAAGGAGAAAGCTCAAGGGGTATCATCATTTGACTCACATATCATGTGATTCCTTCATTACGCATCATTGTAATTATGTTTCGATTGTTCCAGAACGGAAGCGTTTTCGTAAAGACACTTGCTATTCTAGCTTCGCGACACAGCACGGTCTGGCAGGCAACACAGAATTAACAATGGCGATGTGTGATCAACAAACTAAGACAAATACAAATCATACAACAAAACAAAGGCAGGCAAGGCGAGACCGTGACAGAGCATACCGACAAAGTTTGAACCTAAAAAGAGGGAAGAAATCAATGCTCGTCGAAGAGCACGCAGTCAAGCACGGCGTGACAATTTGACAGTTGAGGAGAGAGAAGAAATTAATGCTCGTAGAAGAGCACGCCGTCAAAATTTGACAAATGAGGAGAGACTGAGGATCAATGAACGTCAACGGGAACGTAGACGGAATTTGCCAATGGAACGAAAGGAAGAGGTAAATGCACGTCGACGAGCACGAAGGCAATGCTTACCACCCGAAGAACGGCAGGCGCTCCTAGATAAGCGTAATGCAAGCTACGCAGCTAGACGAGCTGCCCCATGTGAGGAATCCATTGCACTGCAGCGGCCGACAAGTTTAATGGAGGGATACTCCTATGCCTCTAGCTGAGTCTGATAATGCTTTCGATGAGTGCCTTACTGAGGCCGAGGTTTTTCGGATGCCATCTTCACTTCGGAGGTTGTTTGCCATTATACTTGTCTTTTGTGAGCCTGGTGATGTCCGTGGCCTGTGGGATAGGCACTTGGAAGGAATGACGGAGGATTATCGACTATCCCATATGTGCCCTCACGTAGTCGAGCAGATGGCTCTATTAGATATCAGGAATATGCTCCAGTCGATGGGGAAGGATATATCATCTTTTCCTCTTCCAAAAATAGATGAGTCATTCGACGTGACGATAGGTGAGGCCCGAGAGATAATTGAGGAGTCCACAATCGACGTGGATCAAGAACATATTGATTTGGCATCTTCCCTCAACCCAGAACAGAGGTATGCTTATAACGAGATATTGTCAGCGGTGTACAGTGGGAACGGAGGTGTGTTCTTTGTTGATGGACCGGGAGGAACGGGAAAGACTTATCTATACAAAGCATTGCTTGCTAAGGTACGTAGCGAGGGTAAAATAGCTGTGGCAACAGCAACATCAGGAGTTGCTGCCTCCATCCTGCCTGGCGGTATGACTGCACACTCAAGATTTAAAATTCCATTAAATATCGAAGATGGCGTGGTTTGTAGCTTCATGAAGCAGAGTGGCACCGCCAAGCTTCTAATGGTAGCATCCTTCATCATATGGGACGAGGCATCCATGACCAAAAGACAGGCAATCGAGGCACTCGACAGTAGCATGAGGGACATTACCGGTCGGTATGACTTGCCATTTGGTGGAAAGACAATTGTCTTCGGCGGAGACTTTAGACAAGTGCTTCCCGTAGTCCGTAAGGGAACAAGGGCACAAATAACGATGCAACACTACGTAAGTCTTATCTATGGGAGAATATGCGGCAGCTCCGGCTTGTTCGTAATATGAGGGCTCAAAGCGATCCATGGTTTGCCGAGTATCTTTTGCGCATCGGAAATGGCACCGAAGACACTTTGGATGATGGTTGCGTAAGGATTCCAGATGAGATATGTATACCTTATACCGGCAAAGATTCCGACATAAACATGCTTATAGAAAGTGTTTTTCCAACGTTTGATGAAAATCTCTCGGATCCAAACTACATAACATCTCGGGCAATTCTTTCAACTCAGAACGAGTACGTTGACAAGATCAATATGAGGATGATTGAGAGATTTCCAGGGGAGGAGATGGTATACCACAGTTTCGATCAAGCAGTGGACGATCCGCATAACTATTATCCGGCGGAATTCTTGAATTCATTGACACCCAATGGCCTACCTCCTCATGTCCTAAAGTTGAAGATTAATTGTCCCGTAATATTGTTAAGGAACATTGACCCGGCAAACGGTTTGTGCAATGGGACAAGGTTGGTGGTGCGGGGGTTCATGAGGAATGCAATAGATGCTGAGATTGTGTTGGGTCAGCACGCTGGCAAGAGGGTATTTCTTCCCCGAATTCCTCTTTGCCCGTCAGACGATGAGATGTTCCCTTTTAAGTTCAAGAGGATACAATTTCCGATCAGACTTAGCTATGCTATGACCATAAACAAAGCACAAGGGCAGACTATTCCAAATGTTGGAGTGTACCTCCCGGATCCGGTGTTTTCACATGGTCAACTCTATGTTGCACTTTCTAGAGCTACCTCAAGGAGTAATATCAAAATTCTTACCGTCCCGGAAAATAAAAAGGATAGCCGCTCTACATCTATTGGGACGTTTACGAAGAACATTGTGTACAAAGAGTTCTCACTGGGTAGTTGAGGTATGAAATTACCTTAATTAACTACGCACTCTATATTCATATTAACACCAACTATCTATTAACAATATTATTTCAATTTGCAGGTTTGAAATTTGCTATTAGCTACTTCCTACTTCCTGTGTAGACGTAGACACGGCTGGAAAGTTGTTGTAGTGTTTGGAGTATTGTTGTTCATTACTCTAAGTTGTAAGAAACTGTGTTTGCTTTTTGATTTGGGGTGTTACAACTTTTGCCTAATGTAAGATGTGGTAGTTAATATGGGCTCATGTATGTGGTCGTGTAATGTAATCAAGTAGTTGTGTAACACTTTGGAGGAACTAAAGTTGGAGTAATCAAATTATTATTTATGAAACCATAATGTTGGCAACATTTCTGATGGCAAAGTTTTGATTGTCCGTAGCAGCGCACGGGCATCCAACTAGTTTGAAATAAAACTCGAAAGTAAGGACCAAGTAATTAGTGCGGATTATGCCTCGTGTCAGCATACCCCTTTGTAGCCTATGCATTCTAGGAGTCGGCTGTAGTTAGCCACGTTGACGGGTAAGTCTTGCTGAGTAATTAGTACTCAGGGTTTGGCTCTTTATGTTTTTGTGCAGGTAGTACCTTCATCCCTGACTCCACGGGTGGAGGTGGACAGTGGGACGGCCAGCTTCCTTTTGGCTGGACGGCTCACTGGGAGACTGAGGAGTGAGCTACTCCTGTGTTCGCATTCTGAAGGCTTGGAATGCGGACTTCATCTCGTGAGAGCGTGTATCGTTCCCTGTCGTAGTTGTTGTTGCTTCTTTTGGACCTAATCGTGTTGTAAACTCTTTAAAACTTCCGCTGTGCGACTCTGTGTTTTAATTCGGACTAATGTAATAACTTTAAGACTTAAATTGTGCCTATTTATGTGTTGTACTGTTGGGTCTGTTCATCAGCGCGGACCGACTCGATCCTGTGAAAAGCGGAAACGCTACAGCTGGCATCAGAGCCGTGTTGGGACAGTACACCATATAAATGGCCTATTTTCGAAAAGCTAACCACGTTACGAGTGAGGAACGAAAGCCCTAATATAAGGAAGTTAGTGTAATCAGGTGGTAATAGGAGTTGTTTGCTACTTTTCCGTAACGACGCACCGACGTCCAGGTAAGAAGGTAAGGATCATGCATGGCTCAGTGATATTTCTGGTACATGAACCATCGAGTTCATGAGGTGATTTCTGGTACATGAACCATCGCGTTCATGAGGATGATTGGAGCCATGCATTTACTTTCTGTACAGATACGTCACCTGAGTAGGTTGTTTGAGGTGACGTTGTGTGTTTTTCTGCAGGTACACTAACTTACGTTAGATCGTGTAGAAACGTCTGTCGAGTGCGAATTAGTTACCACCGCTGTCTACGGCCTGTATATTAGGCAAACTTTTTATTTTGTGAGGGCGAATAGGTCGAGCATGCATGCATTGCATTTAAAAGACATCAACATATTTCAGATCACACGAAATTTTTGGACTGACTGACTAAGCAACTTCAAAAATTCATTTCTCTTAAACCGCTGAGCCAAAAATTGTAAACTCAGACTTGCTGAAAAGTTTACAACATGAACTAAAGTTTTGCTTCAGGTTGCCCATAAAAATCTTGTCCCTAACAGCCTCAAATCTGTCGTTTAACCCAGTACCCAAATCTGTCCCGAGAAGAATTTCTGGTTCTGTCAGTCAACTTCAAAAATTCATATATGCCGTTCCGTTTGTCCGTTTCGCGCGTTTGACCACTCGTTGGAAATCTTGTGAAGTTTTCTACAACTTTGTTTCACAGACTGGGTACTTTTGCCGCCCACAGAAGTGTCAGTTTCTGTTTTTGTGTCTGCTGTTTCTAATTGGCAGAATTGCTCCCTTAGTTTGCTGCCATCCTTATCTTGTATCCTACCCCGTTTTGATCCGTTTCGTCCTTCTTTTGCTGCCGCAGATGGACGAGTTGGACGACTTTCCTTACGCTCAGCTCGGGGAGGATGGTGCGCTGCACACGGATGGCCTACACCACCCAGGCTTTCCCACGCTGCTCTGGGCAGCTTTGCAGCTTCTTGGATACACCCACCCTCCGCAGTACCGTGGACGTGTCAGCCAGCAGTACGGGCTTCCTCGATGCTCGATGTGGGTGGATATCCCCGCGCACCCCGAGAGGCCCGCTTGGACGCACTGGGAGCTTCAGGGCTGGGGTCAGGACTTTGACGACACCCTGAACCGGCTTGCTCTCCAGGCGATGGTGAGGTTCTGCGAGATGCGCATCGGGGACCTCGATGGCACGTTGCTGAGCTTGTTTCCTGTCAGCACCACGGGCCACCCGCAGTACCGGAGGCGTCTGCGGTTAGCTGACCGTGGCACACTACCCCTCGCTCCGACACAGCTAGCTTCCATGGCTCGACACCTGTCAGAGTTGTACAGGGTTCTTCAGACTGCCGAGCGCGCAGGAGGGAGGACTCTGGGTCGTGTGGAGACTTTGACAGAGGAGTTGGACGCTCGAGACACCAGGATTGCTCAGTTGGAGCATACTGTGACTTTGACCACTGCCCTGCGTGACCAGGTTGTCGTCCAGCTCGATGCACGGGACGCCCAGATTTCGGACTTGCTAGGAGAGCTGGCAGCTACGCTGACTCAAGTGGCGCAGCTTGAGGAGCAGCTGCAGATTGCCCACCAGCAGAACGTGGGACTGCAGGAGCAGGTTGCAGCTGCAGTGGTGGTGCCGCAGGAGGAGGAGGAGGCCGTGTCAGAGATGAGCACTGAGCTGTTACCCTCTGAGCTCTTGGACACCGCTTCCCACCGTGCGGGTGCCGCAGAGATCATCGCCCGCGTGCAGGAGGCGCCCTTAGTTGTCTTTGTGACGCCGGATGACTGGCCCGCGCTACATGCTCGACTGAGCCGCGCCGGATGCGACGTGGACAACGCGACGCGTTACCGGTTCCAGCCTGCTGGAGACGCATGAGCGTCGCCGTTGTTTCGGCAGATCCTTAGCTCGCTTGATCTAGGAGCATCATGGTAGTTGGTTAGGTGTCGCAGTATTTTGATGGATGGCACCACCTTTTGGTATGTGTGACTGGGTTGTACCGTGAAGCTATGTATGAGTGCTCTGTAAGACTTTAATTAATGTATGGATGGACCTGTCAGTTTATTTCCCCTTGGATCTGTTATGTATAAGCTTGTGTCAATTGGCTTTTTTCGCCCTCCTGTTTTATTTCCTGCCATTTGTTTTAAATCTGCTTCGCGATGAGCTAACGGTGCTGTTTTTTGGGCAGAATGCCGCCTCGACGGCCACCACCGCCACCACCGCCCACGTTGGCGGAAGTGATGGCGAACCAGACCGAGTTGCTGAGGACGATTGCTGCGGCCATCGCTCGCCCGGCCGGCAACCAAGCCCCGCAGCAGGGCTGCACCTATGCCGACTTCTTGGGCACCCATCCGCCCGTCTTCTCCGGGTCGATAGATCCGATGGTGGCCGAGAACTGGCTGCGCACCATTGAGTCCAAGTTTGGGCTCCTTCCTGCTATCACAGAGGTGCAGAAGACTCTGTTCGCAGCTCAGCAGTTGCAGGGGTCGGCTGGAGGATGGTGGGCCACCCACCTTAGTTTTCTTCCAGCCGGTCATCAGGTTCCTTGGGCTCAGTTCCGTGAGGCCTTCCGCTCCTTCCACGTTCCTCCAGGCATCATACAGCGGAGGCGCCGGGAGTTCGAGGACCTCAGGCAGGGAGACAGGAGCGTGTTTGATTATGCCCAGGTGTTCAACGACCTGGCCCAGTACGCTCCTGATCTGGTAGACACAGCTACCAAGAGGAAGGCTTGCTTCTTGAGAGGACTCTCCACCAAGCTACACTCCAGGCTTGTTCTGAGCGCCGCTGGTACTTTTGACGAGCTTGTCAGTGCAGCGATAGTGCTGGAGGACGCCATCAGAGCACACCGGGAGGACAGGAAGAGGAAGAGAGTTTCTGTGGGACAGTCCAGCAGTACCCCGCAGAAGTACAAGCTGGTGTACACCTCTCCTGGTGGGCAGCGGTTTCGCGCTCCACCACCACAGCCCCGTCCACAGCAGCAGCAGCAGATTGCCGCTAGACCCCAGCAGCAGCAGCAGCAGGTTGGCAGAGGGTTCCCGTGCTTCAACTGTGGACAGGTTGGGCACTTTGCACGTGACTGCCATGCTCCCCCGAGGCAGGACAACGCGCAGAGGGCTCCAGGTCAGGCAGGTGGTCAGCAGCGTCCCCAGGGCAGGAATGCACAGGGCAAGAACGGGCGCGTCAACCACACCACCGCCGAGGAGATTCCAGAGGGTGAGCAGGTTCTCGCTGGTACGTTCTCTATTCGTCGCCAGCTCGTGTTATCTTGTTCTTCGCTCTTTTACTTTTGTGTTTCTCCCTCTCTTTTCCTTAATCTCGGGACGAGATTCTTTTAAGGGGGGAGGGCTGTGACACCCCGTGTCACTGTGCCAACCTCTGCAAGTATCCCAAACTGAATAGCACTTCAAGCCAAAGCAATTTCAAATTTGAAATTTAAAAATTTAAATAACTATCCAGCCAATGCTCGTGAAGCCAACTAAAAATTTCAATAACAACTTGCCAATATGATAATTTTTGCAGCAAGAGCATCTGAATTGAGAATTTTGGGAGATTTTTCCATAATTTTTCAAATTCTGGAAGTGTCTCTGAAATTCAGAGGAGTTCATGCAAATTCTGTTGTTCCTCGAATTTTAATTCAAATTCTATTGCTCAACCCTACCTGGACCCAAATGAGATGTTGGAGCTGGGTAATTATCCTATGTTCCCTGAATTTCTCATAATTTTTGGATGTCTGCAAGGTTCCCTTTTAATTCGACAAACAAGACAGCATGAAATTAAAGTTTCTTCAAATTTGGGTCAAATTTGATGCTTATGAAAGAACTCAAATTTTTCTGTAACAACTTGAGCCAACAAAAATATCTCTGGATAGCTCATCTCAAATGAGAATTTTGGAGAATTTTTGGCGATTTTTTTTAATTCGTTTAGATGCTCAAATAAATCCCCAAAGCTGCAAAAGTGCTCAACTTTGACCAACTGCCATTTGAATTCCTTTGCGAATCAGGATGTGCATGTTATACCACTGGATTCTCCATCTCACAATCTTTCTTTTGAGACCGGTTTTGCAAATTTTGGAGTTCATTTACTAGTCCTTTTGGTGTGCCAAAGTTTGGAAAAATTCGGATTTTGAATAATTCGGAGAAAAAGAAAGATGCCGCCGGGCCCGCTTGTCATACTCTTTCCTCTCACTGAAGCCGTCGGAGGCCGCCTGCCGCGTGGCCGACGACGTACGGAGACGCCGCGCCGCCCTGGCCCCGCTCCTGGGCGCGACGGTCTCCAAAACGGGACGCCACTCCCTCCTCGGCCTCTCCTTATCCGCTGCCTTCCCCAAACCCTAGCGCCACCAACGCCGGGCCGTGCTTGAGCTCACCGCCGCGCCGTCGCTCCGCGCATCCTCGTCGCCGAGCCATAGTGCCTGGAGCTGCGCAGCGTCTCCTCTGACCTTCCCCATGGCGCCGCCTGCGTTCTCCCCACCGTGAGCTCGCCGGTTTGAGCTTCTTCCTCCATCCCGGCCGCGACAGCTCCCTCGACGCCATCGTCGATTTCTTCTCCTACGGTGAGCCCCGACCCGATTGCTCGCGCACAGAGGTACGCATCAAGCTCACGCACATTCCTAACTCTTCCTCGCTCTGTTTCCGCAGCTCGTCGAGACCCCGTGTTGTTTTTCCCCATCGCCGGTTTTCTCCACCACGGACACCCCGCAGTTGCCGACGCCCTTCTCTGCCACCTCGTCGTCGACTTGTAGCACGCCTCGCTTCCCCGTGTCGCGGTGAAGCTCATCGACCAAGCCGAGTCGACCCCCAAGCTCCTCGTCGCCGTCGGAGCGCCACCGAAGCTCCGCCGTCCGCCACCTCCCGCCGTCAACCCTGTTCCGGCCCTCCCCGCGAACCACCAGTCGTCGAGGTGAGTCCCACACCTCGCGCGCACCTCTCCGTGCTGGTATTCTCACCAGAGGCCGCCGGGAACCCCTTTCCGGCGAGGTCGCCGCCGCGCTCCGGCGACGCCTCCGGCCAGCACGTCGCCGGATCCGGTGTGGCCCGGACTCTGTGGCCGATCATGCGGCCCAGATCTGATTGGCCACGCCAAATTAATCTTTTCCGAATATCTTTAATTCCCAGAAAACATCAGAAGCTTGTAAAATTCATAGAAAATCGAATAAAAATCAGAAAAATGCAAAACCAATTTTGTTGGCTTCCTTGCACACAGATCTACCCATCAAAAATGTCAAATCACATAAAACACTTTCGCTGTTTTCTGTAAAAATTCCTTAAGTGTTAAATCTTATATAATCTTAATTATTTCTCTGTTAATCTTTAAATCTTTAACTCTTGCATGCTGATAACTAAACTGATCACACACCTGCAGAGCATTTTTTTTCCACTGTTAGTTAATGCTTAATGATTTTCTTATGGTTTATTTAATCCGCTATCTTGTTTAAATTATTATAAATAATCCGTACTATAATAAATCGTCAAACTTCACAAAAATTCACTTTCAGTGGTACTCTTCACCAGAAAAATGCCACTGGACATAAATTAATTTTTAAGATTAATTAATTAATCCACTCAAGTTAATTTAAGTAATTAACTTAATCAAGAGTCAATGAAGGAAATACTTCAGACGAAGAGAATTAACTATGTTTTGCACTTACAGTGTAAATGACTGTCCATTAATATATTTCCTAATCGCATCATGTTACTTGCATCTAACTTGCATTCATTCCTTGTCATGACGTGTAGTGACAGAGACGACTCCGGAGCCCATGGACTTCCAGCTGCCGGAGCAGGCGCAGCAGGAGCAGCAGACTGACACCACCGCTGACCCCGTTAGCGTAGCTCCTGAGCCAGGCAAGCCCCGGTGCATGCCTACCTGTTAGATTTTTATTTTCTCACGTGATTGGGGCTAGTAATTGATTGTGCATTAGGTTTATTAGGAGTTGATGTGAAACCGTAGAACTGCATTAGGACTACCCTTCCAGATCCTAGCTTGTGTCCTATTTTGTAGTAGTTGGTTCTAGGGTAACGTTAGAACTTGCTATGCTTAGTGGCTAGCGGACGGTAGAAGACGAGTGGTAGGTCCCACTCGCATGATAGGATTTACTCTGGATTGTGCTAGCAGAATTTAGGTTTGTTGCGGACCGGACGGGGATTGTTTGTGTAGGATGGTTGGAGAAGGCTGGGCCTTCACGGTGGTAGCCCCGTCTGTGTCGATTAAGGACCGTTCGTTGTTGGCCCCGCTGAGCAAGCTTGAACGTACTAATCACATGCTAGTGTTTTATGGGCCTAGTAAACCGATGTAGCCTGTGTCGCCCTGGATGTCTGGTGGATACTTTACTCTTTCTATCATGGTACTTGGGAGAGGAAGGGATAACGTTCTGCGTGGTTGGGCGTCTGGGACGACGACCACGGCGGGAGACCCCTTCCTCGGGAGGAGTAGAATCTGGTACAGCTCTAGTGGTGTACAGTGCGAAAGGTTGCCGCATGCGACTTTTGTGCGTGTGCGTCGTGTGGTCAGGTTTCTCCTGCAGGATGTACATCGATGCCGCCGCTCTCGGAAATGAGCACCCACTTGTTCACTGAGTCACATCGTAGTGTGATTTGATTGATGATGATGACTAGTACTGTTGTACTTACATATCCTCACTGCTGTATTTATCTATCATTATTGTTACACTGCTGATTGATGTATTGTTACTTATTCCGTTCTAGAGCTAAGTGCACTGTTTTATTGGTTTCGTACTAATTTGAAATAAAACTCGAAAGTAAGGACCAAGTAATTAGTGCGGGTTATGCCTCGTGTCAGCCTACCCCTTTGTTGCCTATGCATTCTAGGAGTCAGCTGTAGTTAGCCACGTTGACGGGTAAGTCTTGCTGAGTAATTAGTACTCAGGGTTTGGCTCTTTATGTTTTTGTGCAGGTAGTACCTTCATCCCTGACTCCACGGGTGGAGGTGGACAGTGGGACGGCCAGCTTCCTTTTGGCTGGACGGCTCACTGGGAGACTGAGGAGTGAGCTACTCCTGTGTTCGCATTGAGGGCTTGGAATGCGGACTTCTTCTCGTGAGAGCGTGTATCGTTCCCTGTCGTAGTTGTTGTTGCTTCTTTTGGACCTAATCGTTTTGTAAACTCTTTAAAACTTCCGCCGTGCGACTCTGTGTTTTAATTCGGACTAATGTAATAACTTTAAGACTTAAATTGTGCCTATTTATGTGTTGTACTGTTGCGTCTGTTCATCAGCGCGGACCGACTCGATCCTATGAAAAGCGGAAACGCTACATAGTGTATGAGAGAAGGCTTTCCCATGCTGCTCCCAAAGTTTCATCTTCTTCTTGCTTGAAGTTGGTGATTTTCTTCCTCAGAGCGATAACTTTGAGAGAGGTAAGTAATTGTGGCAGAAATTCGCTCTCAAAGTTGACCAATCCCCATTAGCGTCACTTACGTGACGTAAATACCAGGTCTTCGCTGCCCTTCTAAAGAGAATTGGAACAACTTCCATTTTAGAGTTTCATGAAAAAGCCCTAAAATGGAAACTGTGGAGCAGAGACATTCAAATCCTTGGATATGATGGTAGGGATTTTCATCCTGTGTCCCCGCAAAGCTTACTCTGAACCAAGGTTGAGATCGGGGTTGATCTCATAACTCTGAGTGTGTATTGGCAGTGATGATTTTGGGGGCTCCAGGAGTTCGATCCTGGTAGCAGAGAAATGGGAGATGGGTGGAGAATCCATGAGGTGAGTAGGATGGTACACGGACGAGACAGGATTCAGAAAGGCATAGCTACCATTCCCTGGCAACGGCGCAAGAAAGCTTGTTGGCGATCCTTATGCCTAACAGAATAATCCGCAAGCGTACGGATGGCGATGTAGCTTTCACCCGGGAATATTCCAAGGTATCGATTTCCACGGGGAACGAAAAGTGTACTAATTCCGAATTATCAGGTCCGTAGGATTGTGGCGATGAGAGATGAGAGAACTATATGGGTAGAGAGGGTCTTCCGGCCTGGGGATCTATGCAGAGCACTTCTCACTCGCGTAACTTATTAAGGTTCTATTTCTATCTATCTGCTTTGGGCCAAGAACGCTCCCAGTTACCTGGGGTCACGACCTTAACAAGACCTACGAACCAACCCGAATGTGGTGGATTCAGAGGATAGATAGGACTGTCACCACCTACTACCTACCACACATTCCGTGGGTTGGGTGCAAGCCAAGGTAACTCTAAGTCTGAACACCACGTTCACACCTATAATTACTACTTGCATCGAATATTACTGATACAAAGCACTCATAGCAAATTTAATTTACTACGAACGAGGAACCTGCAGATAGAATAAAAATAAAATAATCTTAATTTATTACTCGAATAAAGAAAGTACTACTACATATTACCCAGCCTAGAAGACGAGGACTTCACTCCCGACCGAGCTCCATCCCCGAGGCACAAAGTGGAAGAGGGGCCGACATCTCCGGCTCCTCCCCTGCACTCTCAACCTCCCACTCTCTCATACTCTACACTGGGACAGCGCTTCGCTTATGGATTCTACTCTCAACTCAGGTGCACTTCAAACCATAGGAGGTACCCCCTATTGATACCCAAATATGAGGAGGGGGGTTTATGTAGAGCGAGTGGTGAGTCGGTGGAGTGCCGGGCCCGTCAAGTCAGGCCGGCCGGCCTCCCACCTTAGCCGGCCGGCCATCCATTCTCTCGGATGGCCACCGCCTTCGACGTGGACGTCTCAGATCTCTTCCCAATGTCGGTTGTACAGTCGGTGATGTCCTGGGGGCGGTTTGGTTGACGTGAGGGCTAAGTTTTGGCCCAAAAGCCCACTTTTGCAATGTCGGTTGTGTCCACGTGGAAGATGGGCCTTGGGCTAGATGTTTTGCAATGCATATAGCCCATCGGAGGAAGATCGGGGCCAAAGGAGGCAGAAGCAGGCCGGCCGGCCTAGCGGGTGGCCGGCCGGCCAGGAAATTTCAGCATTTAACATGGTGGGATCAAATTTGTCATTTGAATAATTGCATCAACATGTCCAAGTGCCACTTTTGTCTTTCCTTCATTTTCTGGTGATTTTCCTTGAAATATAATCCTGCAACAATAATTCACCAAAACTCGTGGAATGGCATTAGTTGAAAATAAATTTCTAGTTTGGACCTTGTGTGAGCCTCATTTCATATCAAGTTGGAGGTAAAAAATATGTAACGACCGCCAAACAACCGGCAATCACCGTATCCCACAAAAAATCACAAACAACCTAAATGAGTATGAAGTGTTTCGCTTGTGCCTACGAAACAAGGAAAACAAGTACCTTCATGCTTCCGCTTCAGTCCCGCATTCCCCACTAGTGTCGTCGGAGTCTTGCGAGGACGACCGGCCATCAGTGTTTCCGCTCCGGGAAGAAGGGGGCGGGGAGAAACGGCGAGGAGAGTCGGAAAAGTGCGACCAGGGAGTACGGGGCGGTGAACGAGGCGGAAAAGGATTGGGGATCGCAACAATGGTGCGACGAGAAGAAGAGATGGGGATTGGGATGGCTCTGTTTTTTTTTTTTTGAACTGGGGGATGGCTCTGTTGAGAAGGATGGGGATATTTTAAGAGTTGCCCGAGGTACTTTTCCAAAATACCCTTCACGGAGACACTAAAGCATTCTGGAGGACAGGTACAAAACCGACATTTCCTCGTTTCGCCCATCCCCGAACGAAATTTGAAAGCCCAGCGCGCGCTGCCTAGCAGCCAATTTGAGCGGGCGGCCAAAATTTGGTCCGGGCCCACGGGTCAGTGATCCCTGCTCACGTCAGGGGAACCCTGCCCCAAAGGTTGACTATCCATCCCTGCACTAAACTTGGGTCAAATTCATATATATTGTTGGTCAAATTCACATTAAGCAACTAATTATTTACATATATATCGTTAAGCGACTAATCATTTACATATATACATTTCACATTAAGCAACTAATTATTTACATATATATTGTTGGTCAAATTCAATAAAAAAGTCAACGGAGAAAAAACAGAGGGAGCACTCTAGTATAGACTACTACGTTGGCTAAAAACGAAGGCCCCCCTTTGTTTGCGATTCTGATTCTAAAAATCCAGCTTTTGGATTGTGATTTTTAGAATCCAGATTCTAAGCAAAAGATGGAGCTGTTTGTTTCCTTGGGTTGTCACACGAGGAAAATAAAACCTGCTTTCGTACTGGCGGAGATCGATTCATGTTCGCCACATAGTCCGCTGAATGGAAATGTGAAGGAGGCCACAACTTTATTTTCCATTTGAAAACGCGTCGACTTCAATATGAATATCTTTCATTATATGAAAAGATTATAAGGCAAGCAAGAAAACTAGCACAAACAGATTTAACAGTCCTATGACTATGATGACAAAAAACATCTCAGAAAATAAATAGTAAAATTTAGAGTACAGCAAGCTTTAACAGTCCAAACACTCCTCATCAATCTCCTTCCTCGGTCTGTGGCAACGAAGACATCAGGCATTTTTAAGAAACAACCAGAGATGCAGGGTATGAAGCGGCGCTGGATTGACATTGCCGCTCTGGGATCTCATACGAGATCTCCAGAAATCTACTAAGCAACCCTATACGAGATCTCCATAAATCCACTTTGAATCCGATGTGGGAGAAGTCTGGCCATGGCGGTCTGAGCATGTCGGCCATGGAGATGGAAGTTGACGGTAGCAGAGGAGGCGATGAGGAAGAAGGTTATACGGTATGAGATTGAGAACCAGCCTCTCGCTTTGCCGAAATTTATAGGCCCGGGGGATGAGAAGAAAGGGATAAGGATTGCTCGAGTTATGGCGTGATGCAGCGGATCCAGTGGCGGAACATGGTAGAAGACGCAACCTTCACAGTATATTCTGTCGATTAAATAATCCACACAACGGATCATCTAGTGCGCATAGCCCACGATGACATACTGGTAGGCGTGCACGGCGTTGGGCGTGGAAAAGCTCATGGATTGATTTGACCGGTGAGTTGCTCGGTGATCAGTCAGTATGAACGCACTATCTGGTGAGCGGCGCATCGTCTGGTGAATATCAACGCATCGTCCGGTGAGTATCCACATCACAGACTCCCTGGGCAACCGGGCAACTCTCGTGAATACTCCTAGATTGGACCGATCACTGCCCCATGAGAGCGCCTCTCTGGAATCATCTCGATTATTATATCCGGAGAAGCGGCATCCGGTAGCACCAGTGATGTTCTTCAAGGCTAGGATCACTGCCCTCACTCCCCACACCCTGCTGCATCACCACAAATACCAACAGATGTTAAGTAGCGGTAGCGCATGTTGAAATAATGCTGTAGACCGTTGCGACAACGGATCGTCCGGTGCTTTAGCAACGACAACATAGTATTGTCTGTTGCGTGCGTTCTCGCTTGACCGTTCTATCATCGCGTTCGAGGCTTGAGCTAAAACTGGAGACTATTGACAGGATCGTCCAATGATCGAACATTTTACGCAGAGGATTGTCTGGTGAATAATAACTGTGTACCGTTGACTTGACCGATGACCTGAAGGAGCTGTTACCAGCAGACATATATGCAGAGGGGCATATTCATGTTGTTAGAGATATAAGTTTTCATGGAATCACTCAGGAAACTATATTTTTTGTTGCATTGTATCCTGGTGGCTACGCTGTACCTTACTGGTTCCTATCCCTGCGCCTGGATACAACACAAATGCTGCAGAAGCTGTTCAGTGGTACTCTGGAGACTAAGAAATATCCGTACGTCATCGGGTGGCCTTCTAGCAACATTGATGGCTAACCGGGTGGGTTAGAAAAAGGATTATTATGATTCTACGTTGTGTATTTGCTGGACTCATCATTATAAGGATGTGCTACGTTTTGTTATATTTGTCCATAGCTTCGTGTGAGCCACATGCCGAAACAATGTCATCCTGTGTATCAATTTCGTCTTACCAGTCATGATTTGCATCGAACGTTGTCACTATGGACCTAGGCGAACAGAAACTGGAATGCCCTTGCTAACAATTTTCTGTGATCTCGTTCAAAGCTGAAAGTGGGGCGTTCATAGGATCGTCCGGTGGTCGTAATTTTAGAACGGAGGAACTTCCTTTGTCAGGTTCTCCCTTGAACCTCTTGTTGCTCACACGTTACACACGTGTTATGGTTGCTGGTTACAAAAGCATAGCATGTTCATCGTCGCAGTGCGCCATTCGTTGTACGAGCCATTTCGCCATCCTATATATATCAGATTCTCCATCTCTTTGTTCACGGTTTTTCTCGATCTCATTCAACGTTAAGTAGCGGTAGCGCACGTTGAACTAATGCTGTAGACCGTTGCGACAACAGATCGTCCGGTGCTTTGGCACCGAGAACACAGTATTGTCCGTTGCGTGCGCCGTTCTGTCGTCTCGTTCGAGGTTTGAGCTAAAACTGGAGACTGTTGACAGGATCGTCCGGTGATCGAACATTTTACGCAGAGGATTGTCTGGTGAATAATAACTGTGTACTGTTGACTTGACCGATGACCTGAAGGAGCTGTTACCAGTAGACATATATGCAGAGGGGCATATTCATTTTGTTAGAGATATAAGTTTTCATGGAATCACTCAGGAAACTGTATTTTTTGATGCATTGTATCCTGGTGGCTACGCTGTACCTCACTGGTTCCTATCCCTGCGCCTGGATACAACACAAATGCTACAGAAGCTGTTCAGTGGTACTCTGAAGACTAAGAAATATCCGTACGTCATCGTGTGGCCTTCTAGCAACATTGATGGCTAATCGGGTGGGTTAGAAAAAGGATTATTATGATTCTACGTTATGTATTTGCTGGAATCATCAGCATAAGGATGTGCTACGTTTTGTAATATTTGGCCATAGCTTCGTGTGAAACCAAATGCCGAAACAATGTCATCCTATGTATCAATTTCGTCTTACCAGTTGTTGGTCGTATGTACGCACCCACTTATATACCGCAAGAGCACGGTGTACAGTTGTAGTCTTTTTCCCCCATAAGAGTATTCCAAGGAACTAGTGTGCCGGTCAGCACAGAGGCTGAATCGTCCGAGTGTTGTTTGAACAGCCTAAGGAACCTGATTAAATCACGGATTTACTTGATTATTGATAACCGAAGATCGGTAGGAGGAAACCCCTTTCCGTGGAGCCCTGTCACGACCAATCCTCCTTAATCGGTGGCCGCTTCCCACTCTACACATCATCTCAAGGATCTCGCATATTCTAGCGCGTTGAGGTACAGAGACAATATGCAATTATGGCGCATTACAAGATCCGGATATTATCTTAACCATAATGGAGCTAGTGAGAAATTGAATCTCACCTCTTATTGCCACCACAATTAAGATAACATCTAGTACTTAGTCGTCACTAAGCGTAGGAACAAGTGCATGTAAAGATCATAAAATCCAGGCAAGCAATAATCAAACCATTCATCCACATATTCAACCATACTTTGATAATACACTAGGTGAGTGCCCGTGCGTTGCTACGGGTTGAAACAAAAGCGAAAATTTGCAAAAATGGAATAATTCTCGCTTATGCACCTATTACCATTTCAAAATTCTTTCTCAATAAACAAAAGAATAGTACACCAAAAGTATTATGCAATGAAGGGAACATAGATTTGTAGGAATGTACCAAGAGAATTGATAAGAGAATACAAATGGCCTCTACAAAATTGTAAAAATGACATATAATTCACGTAGAACAGATCTACACTAAAGACATGACAAAATCAATTGCTGATTGCGTGAAAGCATGATGCTCTTCTCTTGACCAGCAACCACCCAGTATAATACTGCTCGATTCAGCATCACAAGGACTAATATTAACTTGCATTCACTTTCAGATTCATAAGATTTGCAACACAGTATGAGCTTCACTTCGGATACTAAAGTGGAAATCTATCTAGAAACACATTGAAACTATATCAATAAATGAAAACAGCTACATTGTCAATCTGTTCATAAAACACATTGAAGCTACATTGCCGACAGATGAACTGAACATTCTAGGTAAACATGTATAATATGACAAGTGAGAAAACGGATATGAAGTGTTGGTTTTTGCCTTGTCAAGTTGATACTTTTGACGTCGTTTTTTATTTTCTCCCAATCTCAGCAGTCATTTGCTGCTCCCTTTTGCCTCATTCACTCCCTACCTCTCTGCCTCTTGAGTACCTTACTATTGACATTTTCTGACTGTTCATTGGCCGACTTCTGATTTGGGCTGCAGTAGCTGATGGATAGGTCTGCGAACGGTGCTCGACCACCAGTCTTTTTCAAATGTCCCATCTGCACCTGATGTCAAGAAATTGCAAAGAATGTAAGATTAACTAAGGGCGAAGCTGACCAAAATCGATAAACCAGCCTCAATCGATGCAAGTAGACCAGCCTCCATCAGAATGTGCCACCATATTTTTTCAATTCTGAAATTTGGTGTAGAAAAGTTCAGAGTAGTGGCCTCTGAAAATAAATTCTGAAAGCAATGAGAAATTTAAACTGTTAAGCAATGAGCAAGTCTCATATGACATAGCATCAGGTACTTAATCTAACATAGGATTGAAAGAAGAAAAAAAGAAGAGGATGCCCAGTTACCATCAAAATAAATCGGTGGACTGATTTGACCTTGCAGATCCATACGTGTGGACTAAAGGGGAAGCTCACTCCCGAACACATGAAAAATCAAAACAAATATGGGATGCCCAGTTACCATCAAAATAGGTCGGTGGCAAATACTGTATAGCACCAAAGGCCATCAAATTAGTCGGATCGGTGGCAAGCACTCCATACAGTAATCACATGTCGTTATTTACCATTCCATACAATTAACAGCGTAAAGCAAAAACCAACCAGTACTGATCCTAGATTAGTGTACATGTTTAAGCATATTAGTTTTTCACATTCTTAGGGCCATCACTGATAAAGACTGGATCAGTGACACAAAGGATACCAACAATATGAATACGTACCAGCAAGACTATAGCCGCAGTCTGAATAACCCTGTCCTCTCATATCTCCTTGATCTGAAAAACTACATCTGGAGTTTTGACCAGCACAAATACATTTTGACAGCAGTTATTAAGTAACAAAACAATATTATGATCAAAACTATTGGGATTGTATATTGCACACTTAAAAGTAAAAAATCTTTTTAAGTGGTCGTCTGACCGAAGCTACAAAAAGCCAGTGCTGATAGTGGCATTGTATTTAGAAAGGCCAAAATAAGTGAAGCATTAGTGGATTGAACTTAAAGACTACGGCCTCCTTTGGAACGCAGGAATTTCACAGGAATTGCACAGGAATTTCACAGGAAACAGTTCAATTTCACAGGAAAAACGCAGGAAAGGAAAAATTTTCCTCCAATCCAAACGAGCCTACATGGTGTCGCAAAAGGAAGTCATAAGCAATGGAATTTCGAACATGACATCCTGTGTTGGAATGTGACAGATAATGAAAGAGCAAACACCCCTAGCAAATGTAATTCCAGTAAATCACAATTTACCTATCCTGTGTTCAAATTCCAGAAGAACAACATGTCTAACTATCGTTTTCCTACCGTATATACTGCTGAATCTTGAACTTGGATAACCACTTAGCTCATGCAGAGAGAATAAGAATTAAAGGGACATATCTGTTTCAGGCGAAGCAAGATTCTATTTCAGACGATGCCCTCAACATGTTACTAATACTCAGAACGAAATCATCCACAATACAGATGGTCAACCCGTTCTCCTGCATAGATGGACTCAAAATCACGCTCTAAGAAAATATTTATATTGCATATATATTTGTGACATCAGATATATACTTGCATTTCACCCTCAGAAAAAATATTCAAGGACAAACTAAACAGGGTGCACCAAGGATATTCAGTTCAAGCATAGCATCGACCCAATATGTACAAAAATATGGCACCAATTATTATTGGTTCTTACACCAGATGACAAAAGAAGCATTGTGCTTCATATCAATTGGGGAAAACAAATCCCAAATCTGATTGGGGGGGGGGGGGGGGGGGGGGTCGGACTCACCTCTTGCACAGGCCTCATGTTGGTGGGCAATGGGGAGATGCACCTGGTCGGATTCGATGGCGGCGTTGATGCGGGCAGCTTGCCTCCTCCGGCTCCTAGTTGGGCAGCAACTGCTCACCTCTACGCTTCCACCTCGGGCTGCCAACGTGCTCTAAGAAGATGTTTGTAGATCCACGCCGCAAATCAACCCCGCGTCGCCGCTATCCTCTTCTCCTCGCCGGCCGCACCGCCCAGGCCCCCGCCGCGACCCGCCACGAATCCTAGGCGGTGGCTCCCCCTGACGGCATGCGGCGTAGTTCCTCAGCGCGATGGCGACGATGCGGCTCCTCAGTCTGGTTCGCGCGATGGAGTCGGCGTGGGCTCGGGGGTGGATGAGCTGTGCCGTGATGGCGGTACCGGCGGCAGCTTTCCTAGGTTGGCGTGGCGGTGAGGAACCGCGGCGGCGGCGATCTTGCTTGCGGTGATGATCTTGTTTACGGCGGCGAGCTGATCGTCGCGGTGGCGGCAAAAGATGAGCGGGGGCGAGGCGCGGACGGGGAGGCGCTGCGGAGTTGGGCGTGGTGCGCAGAACAGGGCAGCCGGGCAGGCGGGGAGGGGACAACAGGGAGTTGGCGGCATGGCAGGAGAGTCCTGGTGTCCCTGCGCAAATCACGGATTGCGGGGGCGCGTTTCGAATAGACAAGGGAGCGGAATAAGGGTGGGCGGACGACACCAAGGGAATTCATGAATTGTAGGGATAGTACAAAATGCATCACCATCTAGTAGGCCTACCTTGATGGATCACCTCTTAGCACCCGCGGTTCTTGATCTAACAACTAGAGAACATGAATAACGGGGCAAGCCCCGGTGGCTCTAAACTTACTAGCTGTGTTGTCCCTCTGGCGGCGGATCCCCAAACCCTAGAGTTTCTACAGGTTTATATAGGGCTGTGCTTCAGAAAGGAAAAGGATCTCGGGAAGAGAGTCTTCGTGCTGACTGGCACAATGACCGTGCCGATCGGCACACCTCGTGTCCAACTCGGTCTCTTCTCTAAGTCGGTTCCAAAGTCCTAGATAGCTTCCTTGTGGGCCTTCCAAATCAGTTTTCTTCGAGATTAAGTCTTGCATTGCTGTTTTAAATCTTCAGGTATCTTTTATCTCTTCGTGACGAATATCTCCCAAGATGGTTAGGATGACTTCCTTCTAGAATCAACTGAATGGTGGGCCAGCTTCGATCGCCCTGAAGTCCCTTATGCCGGTCGGCACAATGCTGTGCTGGTCGGCACAGTAAGCCTTTTCTGCTGCTTCTCTTCTCTTTAGGTCCAGATCAGCTACAATGTCCAGAGTGTCATCCTTTTCATCTATTTCTGCAATAAATCTCCAGAACGACATATATACAAATATAGTGCTATTATCAATGGTTAATGGCCTATAATGATGACATTTATGCTCTAATAAGGCGCAGTTGGCATATAAAACGTATACTGGAAATCGCCAACAGCTCCCCCACACTTAAACCTTTACTCGTCCCGAGGAAAGTCAAGAATGAAAATCAACTTGCATATAGTCACATCAATCATAAAAGTATTTCAAATCTACACGAGCTGAGCATTTAGTCATTGTGAGATCAAATCAATTTAGTGTTCAGGAAATATGTTCAAAATATGGTATTGAGCATGAAAGAGTATTTCCCAAAGCAATTCTTGAAAATATTCGACTTGATAAACATGACTTTTCCAATTGTGCAAATCACTAAAAAGTATTGTGAGCAAAAGAACCATCCTTTTCAAACAATCAAATGAACAACTCAACTTCGATCACTCGCCTGAAATCTACTTTATTGATATTTATGTGTAAGGCAGTATGAGTAGCTCGGTGAGAAAATTCAAGGAAAAATAGACATAAATCAACAACATATTGCAAAGCTAAGAAATAACTCTAATTGGTTTTACTGAGACTTGTCAAAAAGGCCATTAGGAATTGAATTTTGAGAAAGAAACTCACACCTTTAGAATAGTGGACATGTACAAAGCAAAGATTGTTCTTGAATAGTGTACATAGTTGGAAAAAGAAATTCTTGGCTACTATTAGATGATAGGAATTCAAGGGAATTCACTCTTCCCCCCACACTTAAATTTTTGCTAGTCCCGAGCAAAATTGCGCAAGGTACAGACTTTGTTTTCTCCCTCCTTTTTTTTTTTCTTTTTTTCTTTTCTTTTTTTCTTCTTTATTTATCTTCTTCTCTGTGCCGGTCGGCACATTTGTGTGCCGGTCGGCACAGGGTCTGTACCTGCCGACTCGCTCTGGATTTTTCATTTAAACTGTTGTGTCAGATTTGTGGCTAAGAATACAGTAGGATGTGGTCAAGGATTGGTATTTGAATCAAAAAATTTGGTTCTCAAGTGTCGGATACTCAGCGAATTATGCATAATTCTAATGCGGTAATTTCTATAGCTTAAGTGGAAATAGGGCTAGAAAATCAACACGATACGCAAAAGACATGACCAATTTTCAAGTCTCATACCCGAAGAATTAAATCTTAACCGAGCTCAATTATCAATCATAGTCTCTACTAATCAAAGGCTTAATTTGAGTTGCATATATTTGGCATTGGTAGGCGTAATCGAATGATACGGAGTGATTCTAAAGCTCACAATAAGAACATTTGAATTTTTATAAAGAAATAGGTACTAAGTCATGTCATCCAAATTGATCTTATTGTTACATTTTGCAAGGGAATTTTGAAACGAATTACGCCACATGTGAAGTATTTGCAGAATACATTATAGTGAAAGTTCGAAATTTTATTTGTGCTCAACATCGCTCAATTATCATTAACACTTCTCAAGATAGACATACATACTCGTATCATTTTTCAACTAAAGCATAAAGATCATCATCATATTAGATTTGAAAGCTCGGACTACATGATGATGTATCGTACTAAACACACTACGAAATAAAACTAGACTACTAGCACACTTGCATAAATAAAAACACACAAACAAACTAAACACACCCGATACATGGTTTCCCAACCCGCTCACACACACATAAGTAAATAAATAAAAAGGAATGCGAAAGGGAAAGAAAAACGCAAACCGGGAAACCGATACAAGTTGTGCCGTGCACAACACATTACTCGAATGGAGGCGGCTGCATGTAGTCGAAGCCGTAGTACCCCGCCTCCAATCTTGCGAATTCATCAATCATCGCTTCGGTGTTGCTCCACATCTCGCCCGCCAAGTTGTCGATGCGTTCAACGTATTGAACGTTGTTGTCGATGTATTGATGCATAGGGGCAAAGTTTGGCCCCGGAGGACCTGCAGGAGCATAGTAGGGTGCCCCCTGGAAATACTGAGGGTAGACAGGGGGCATTCCGTGATACCTTGGGTTTGTGTCGACCGGCACGAAGCCTGTGCCGACCGGCGCGAAGCCCGTGCCGACCGGCACGGACGCCTCCTGCGTCGGTTGGCTGGGCGCAGCTCCTGCGGAGTCCCAGCTGTCCCAGTCTGCTGCTGCACTTGCCGAAGCCTGCCCGACGGCCTCCTTCCTTCCGCGCTTGCTCTTTGTTACCTTGTACTGCTCGCGGAGGTCGGCCTCGAGCCAATTCCCTCCATCGATCTTGTTAGGGAGGAAGAGGCCGAGTTCGGGGCAGGGGAGTCGAATGTTGGTGCCGTAGACGTAGTAGCCGAGCTTGGCGCTCCCCGTGATGGTCTTCCGGCGCGCCCTGTGATGGGAAAATCAAGTAGTGGTCGTAGAGCTTGACCTCCCCGTATAAATCACTTCCTTAGCGTCGCTCTATGGGAATCATGATTGCGACACTACAAGGTTCTCTAGTCTCTTCTCCTTCAATCGTAGGACTTAACCTTACTCCAATTACCCTCGATTCCTTTGTGGTGCGGAGACTTGTATTTCTCAACCGTAGAGACCGTACGGCTTTCTTCTCCCTTGGGGCGAAACTTGAATGTGTAGTTGGCTCCACTTATGTCGAAACTTATCTTTCCACTCCCCACATCAACATTTGTCTTTGCCGTCCTCAGGAATGGCCGGCCCAAAATCAATGAAGTCTTTTTCCTTCTATCCATATCAAGCACAATGAAATCCACAGGAACTATATGATCACCGATTTGAACAGGTACATCTTCAGCAATTCCATCGGGATAGCGAACCGATTGATCGGCCAACTCCAAACACATAGCCGTAGGGTCCAACTCTGGCAAATTCAAACTCGAAAAGACATAGCGAGGCATGACACTTACACTTGCTCCAAGATCGCATAAAGCCCCTTCAAAGATTTGAGCTCCAATCAAACATCGGATACTAGGAGATCCGGGGTCGGGCTTCTTTTCTAGTGTAATGTCATTGATAGCTGCAGTGCACTCTCTTGTCAATTTCACCACTTCTTCCGATGCTACGGACTTCTTGCTTTGCATAATGGGCATCAAGGAACGGGACATTGATATATAGCTTCTTCATAATATCGACAAACCTGGAGAATTGCTCATCATGGTGTCGGATCCTCCCTGTCTTGGTCAGCAGCTGCGTATCCAGAAAGGTAGCAGGACTGTGTTCCTTGTTCTCAGTTCCCTTTTTCAGACCTGAGGGGTCAATTTCCTCAGCGTGCCGATCGGCACCCTCTGTGTGCCGATCGGCACCATCTTCTGCAGTGTGCCGATCGGCACCAGAATCGTGCCGGTCGGCACGAGGTCGTCTTGCTCCAGCTGTAAACTTCGGATCTTCTGTTTGCCTTCCAGACCTCGTAGCGATGGATTTCAGCTGTTCTGCAGAACGGGTATTACCAGGAAGAGCTCCCTTCTCACCTTGAACCGACTCCGCTAATTGGGCCATTTGTTTCTCCATCATCTTCATGAATTGGAGAATTCGCTAATTACAACTCCCCACTTCGATGACCTTATCATTGATTGCTTCAAGCACACGATCAACCTCCTTGAATTTGGCTTGGGTGTCCTTGTTGACCTTCTCTTGAGCTTGAAAGAACTCTTGGCATTGAATACGAAGAGGGATGGCATTTTGCATAGACGATGCTGGGGTGAAGCTACTTCTTTGTTGCTGCTATGGAGTTTTCTATCCTTGGCTCTTGACATAATTGAGCATCTTTGCATCCTCGGGGCAATCCTTGCTCACATGACCAAGCTCTCCACATTCTTCACATGTGAATCGGGCTTCCGCTAGCTTGACGGTCTCTTCCTTGGGAATATGATCAATTTTGTCCAATCTCCTTTGTATGGTGTCGAGCTTGTCCATAAGCAATTCATCATAAGCTCTTTCTACCACACTCTTCATCTTTCCCGTGGAAGGTTGAAGGCTTCTACTTTCTCTCTCACCAACCCATGATTGACTTTGCTCTATCTTCTCGATCAAGGCTGTGGCTTGAGCGGGTGTCTTGTCCAAAAACGATCCTCCAGACGAAGCATCTAAGTGTTGTCGGGACAAAAGATTCAAACCCGTGTAGAACCTTTCAACTAGCTCCCATTCAGCAAGGCCATTGTGAGGGCAAGCATCCTTGTACTTATTGAATCGATTCCATGCTTCTCCAACACTCTCATCAGTAAGTTGAGTAAATCCAAGGATCTTGTTCTTCAAAGATTGAGTCTTTCCTGGAGGGAAGTACTTTGCCAAAAATTCTGCAGAGAGCTGATCCCAACTGATCTTTGTTGCAGCAGGTAACCCATGGTACCACTGCTTAGGACGCCCAATAAGAGATAGAGGAAAAAGTCGCACTTTGGCTTCATTGGCATTTATATGTTGCAATTGAAAGGTACTGCAGATTTCATGAAAGTGTTGCAAATGCATATTAGGATCTTCAGATCCTGTGAACGGTTGTTGACCAAACATGGACATGTAGCGCTCCAGCTGAAAAGGTTGAGCTTGTGCAGTAAACTCAGTCTTGATAACATTGTCCAGGGCAGGCTTGAGATAATTAGCTATTGGTGTTGTATCTACCATGACTTCTACTTCTGGAACTTCTTCCTCCTTATCTTCTTCCATAGCTGCAAATAACGCTCTTGGGCTGATCGGCTCACTGTCTTCTATGTCTCCCACTGACTTGCTTTTCTTTTCCACCTTTCGCTTGCGAAAGGGAATCTCTGGATCATCGAGGTAATTAGAGGGTTTATTTGACTTAGCGCCGTCCATACCTGTCTGGTTAAATAAAACAGGACATATGTACTGGAAAAAACAGAGAAATTAAAAGAAGAAAGCAATGTGCCAGTCGGCACACAGGCGTGCCGATCGGCACCACATCCAATTCTCAAACTTCAAACATTGCCTAATTCGAACAAAGGTCCCCGGCAATGGCGCCAGAAAAAGATGCTTGTTGGTCGTATGTACGCACCCACTTATATACCGCAAGAGCACGGTGTACAGTTGTAGTCTTTTTCCCCCAGAAGAGTATTACAAGGTTTAATCGAATCCACAGAGACCAATGGGAATTAAGCAAAATTATCAGTAAAAGAGTTAGCCAGGCTTTCTAGTGAGCGTGAGTGTTGGCGGTTCTTATGCGATAAAATTAAATTCATTAATTCCGCAAGCGCACGGATCACCATTGTAGCATTTCACCTTGGAGTATTCCAGGGTTATCGTATTTATATTTCCGCAGGGAAGTAGAGCAAAAGGGGGCTGAATAATAGCAATGCATTGGATAATTTGGAGAAGGAATAATGTATCAAAGTATACTTGAGACGGGGGTAAGATAGGCATGATATATATGGGTGGCACACACATCCTCAAATCCAAGGTAAATAAAAGAAATAAAACGTAGTATACATTTGGGAGAGCAACGAGATAGAGTTAAGGCTACCTGTATGTTTATCTATTATTTACTCTTTCTAGCAATCTAATCTACAAAGGTTATCTACTCTAGTTAAGCTCATACACATACAAGTCATGTCGTTTCGGGGCACACACGTGCTAGGTTAACCGATGATGCTAGTTCAAACCTAGGGAACCGTATGCTATAATTAAGACCCTGCTGAGTCCAACCCGGACGTGGTGGATTACAAAGACCGGTGCAGCTGTCACATACACTCGCGGCTACCGTCCTCCGTGGGGCTGGGTGCCAAATGTGCATAGGCCAAGCTCTAAGCGCCATGCTTACAACCCACCTAGAGGAACTACTCTTGATCAACGGAGCAGTCCTATCTAAGAATGAACAAGCACAGATTTCACACGACGTCATCTCCGACGAAGGCACTCTCTCGTACTTGCTATTCCAACAATCACGAATCCCACAACAAGACTTCTACGAGCACTTACTTAATAGAATAAATAAACTAAATAGAAAAGAATTACTAAAAGAAATAAATAAATACAAAACTAATTATATATTAAATAAAATAATATCTCGAAAGAGTAAGGATACAAAGAACTATACCGAACTCCGAGAAGACTCCAGAAGCCCGAGAGAGCTCTCACTCTACTCTACTCTACTCTAACTCCCAAAGCTACTACTAAACTAAACTAATGAACATTTGGATGAAGTGTGATGGTGCGAGTTGCTTCGGAGGCCGAGGGGTCCAATTTATAGCTTGTGAAGGCGGTGGGAGCACCCTGGCCGAAGCTGGAGAGCCGGCCGTCCCTGTGTCGGTTCGCCACCGACTTCTGGCTCGACGCTCCGGATCACACCCTGAAGGCAGTCTGAAGGTCGGCTTCTTCGTGGGGTCGGCAGAATTGCAGTGGGGGCCAAGTTAAGGCCCAAATGGCCCACCTTCTAGAATGGCGGTGCAACTCTGCTGGGCTGGTCTTGAATTATGCGTTGTGGATCAGTTTCCAGCCCACTGGAGGAAGTCTGGGGCCTGCGGCCACCAGGTGGGGCCGGCCGGCCAGGGAAATTCCCTGGCTGGGCCCACTTTTCTCTATTATTCACTCCTACATCCAAATATTCACCAAAACCTGTGGAGTAGCATTATTCCTAACTACTATGCACAAAATCTTGGTGTTATGTATTTATTTATCGGTAGGGTGGCGATCAAATCATGGTTTAACGACCGCCAACAACCTCCCCAAGCTTAAACTTTGCTCGTCCCGAGCAAACTCAACTCAGGGTACCGGCGGATCAGGAGTTACAAAGAAGCGCCCCATGGGTAATAAAGATGCAACAACATACTCCCTAAATAGTGGTAAGTTTACGAGAGCACAAAATATTCATGAGTGTTGCAAAAATCGTGGGGCTTATATGTCACACCTTGTCATGCAGCATTGAAGACTAGAACGACATTTTTGGACAAGTAAACAATTCTAGCAGGTATGCATCCAGAGTTTTTATGTGCTGCAAGGTAAGGCGTAAAAATTCTCCTTCGTTTTGGGTGGCACTTCTCTTACCACTCCGATGTGAGTCTTATTCCTACAAGCTTCACTCATCCTACCTTCTACCAAATGAGGCTTTGTATGTGGAGCTTGGTAAGGAATGCACAAATGTCATGCATATATTGTAAAGCTAAAGAATGAGTCTCAATCAACATAGCAACTCCATGTATTTTGGTCATAGGAAATAATGTGATGGAATGGGAGAAATGAACTCACACTTGTGGAAGGGGGTTTTGAAAACATTCGTCTTTTATTTTACTCAAGATGTTTATGATAAGAACCATATAGCCTTTGACTTTTGTCATGCAACCATGGAGGTTTTTTTTTTTTTTGACTACTCCATGGTGCAAAGGGGCTATAACTTTTTGCATGGTTCAAGGAGACATTTTGAAATATTCTTGAGCTTTTTTTTTTGGATGGACCAAAAGTTTTGCAAACTCTGAAAAATGTTTGGTTGATTTATCCAAACATTCCCCTTTTTTATTTGGTGGAAAGAAATTTTCGAAAACACACGCGAAGGAATTATGACCAAAATTAGGAGTGCTTAGTTTCAAGAGTACATCAAACCTTAACAAAACTCAATACATAAACAAATGGCTATGAGTGGGGCTGTTTCGAATATTATGATATGGCTCTGGTAGGTAAATAAATCCTCACACTAAGAGAAGTGTGCCAAAACAGAAGGGTTTTAGGTACTTGCAGCAATTCAAGAAAAACATCTCTGGATGAGACCATACTAAGAAAGTGCAACAAGTCCTAATCATGCCATATCACAATCCACAATGCTCAGACTTGGTGTAACAAATGCAACCCACGGAAATAAGCAAGACTCATGATGTGATCATGCTCAAATAAAAATAACACATATGTCGGGAGTAGAGGTTGCATCTATGCGACACATGGGAAGCTAATTTGTAACTCGATCATCATTTCCCTTAAGTGTAGCATAACACCAAGACTCTAGCATTTATTCGAAACAGGGAGTTTATTTATTTATTAAGAAAGTTAGGAATACTTACCTGGGGGTCCTCCCCAAGCTTGAGTCTTTGCAAGACTCGAGCTTGTATTGAACTCCTTCTTACCTGAGGGGCCCTCCCCAAGCTTGAGTCTTTGTAAGACTTAAGCTTGATTCAGGCTCTTCCTCCTCCTTCTTGACCTGCAAAAAGGAGTGAGGATGATACAAGTGGCTAGCCCCTAATGAGCATCGCCGGGAATCCTATTATTTTTGTTGTTTTTAAATTTTTCACTTTTTGCTTTGTTTTTATAGTTTATGAAAGGAAAAACAAGTGCTAGGCCTAGCTAGGATAACGATTGGGATGGCCTCCCCAATCGGAGGGCTCTCATTTTTACGTCTTTGAGCTATACGTTCTCCATGTCTTCAACTTGTTTGGACCTCGCTCGCTGGAGAATCTGGCGAGGTAGAGGTTCCTTCTTTCCTCCGCCACACTTTGATTGTCTTCTTTGTGCTTGTGGCGGCGACCTTTTCTTCATTAGGCGCCTTTGTTGTGTTCTCATCGGTCGATACCGTAGCTATCTTCTTCTTTCTTGAGCGCCTTGCTCTCCTCTTCTTAGGCGATTGTGACTCGCCTACTCCTTCTTGTGGTGGAGGAGCAAGAGGGGCTTGAGGTGTGTTTGGCGGCCGAGGCATTCTCCTTTGAGTCCTCCAATAATTAGCTGGCCTTCTTGCATTCTCTCTTGCCAGATAGTTTCTCATATATGCAATGAGCTTCTCTGGCTGTGGCATGGGTGGAGTAATCTCGATCTTCTCCACTTCCCTTGGGTCCTTTCCATATATGAACTTGCTTGCATTGCTCAACCTTAGGCTTGAAGCTGAACGTCTCTTCCCTGCCGTTGAAGTCCAAGTGGATCTCTCCTGCCCCCACGTCGATGTTGGCATTGGTGGTGCTCAAGAATGGCCTCCCAAGGATGAGAGGAGTCTTGACATCCACTTCCATGTCAAGCACAACAAAATCGATGGGAACGAAGAGATTTCTGATCTGCACGGGCACTTCTTCGACAATCCCCAAGGGCAGGCGTAGTGACCCGTCTGCAAGCTGGAGCTTCATAGTCGTTGGGGACAACGGGTGGTTTAACCCATCGTACATTGCCTTCGGCATGATGCTCACACTTGCTCCTAAGTCACATAGTGCCCGCGCGAAGCACCTGTCGTTGACCAAACACGGAATGGTTGGCCATCCGGGATCTTTTCTGACCACATCCTTGGGGAGTGCAGCATCCAAGTCGTTCTCTTCACACCTGATGGTTATTGCATTCACACTCTCCTTGGGATTAACTTCTGGTTGCCCAGGAAGTTTACCCGCACGAGGAGACTGCACAGCTGAAGCTATTTGCGCGATTTGCGTTTCTAGCATTTTATTATGGCTTAGCTGATTTTGCAGAGCAGTGCTGAATGACTCTAGCTTGGCATCTATGCTCTCTAAAGCCTTGTCTGTAGTAAGAAACTTCTTACTAATGCTATCATTAATCTTGACCTGGCCGAGAACTAGATCCTTGATAGAGGGCTCAAATCGGGAAAGATTACCATTGTTACCTCCCTGATTCTTGTTGAAGGAGAGGTCGGGCCTGGAATTCCAGCCGTAGTTGTTCTGGGAGCGGTACCTATTGCCATTGTTGAGGAAATTGCATTCCTCTCTTGTGTTTGGGCAATTGATGCCCATATGCCCAACGTTGCCGCATTCCTCACATGTCATGCGGGAATCCGCAACTTGCAGGTCCTGTGGAGACTCCACCTTGCGGAGTAGCTGATCGAGCTTGATGGCGAGCATGTCCATCGTCTCCACTTGGTGCACTCCACGGGTCTTGGTGCTCGCCGCTTGGCGTTCACCATGAGTCTGGTTGGCCGCCACCTTCTCAATCAACTTCTTAGCATTCTTCACGCTAAGGGAGAAGAAGGAGCCGCCTGCTGCGGCGTCGAGGTGCTCTCGAGCGGACGGCCTCAAACCGTGGTAGAAACTCTGTATAAGGAGCCATTCTTCCATGCCATGGTGTGGGCACGAGAGAACGTACTCTTGCATCCTGTCCCAGGCTTCCGCGGTCGACTCATCTGCGAGCTGTTGGAAGCCCGATATCTTGTTCCGCAGGGCAGTCGTCTTGCCCGGCGGGAAGAATTTGGCGAGGAAGGCATTAGAGCATGCCGTCCACGTGTCGAGGGATTCTTGGTCCGCGTAGAACCACTGGAGAAACTTCCCCAACAGAGAGAATGGGAAAAGCTGTAGTCGGATGGCGTCCTGAGGTGCATCCTTCATGGCGAAAGTGTTGCACGTCATCAAGAACCTTTGGAGGTGAGCGTTCGTATCCTCCGACGGCTTCCCACAGAAAGGACTAGCCAAGATCATGTTGATCAAGGCTGGCTTGAGCTCGTAGTCCTTGTTGGTGATGCGCGGGTTGGGACCCACGCGGATGTTCTCCGTAGTTGGCGCGGAGAAATCGTTGATCGTCTTCTCGATCGGGTCACCCATGTTGCTGTTCGTTGATGAAGATGGAGGGTGATCGACAATCGTCGGAAGGGATCCTTCAAGAGCCAGAACTTTTGCTCGAGCGTGGGTGGGAGGAGGGGTAAGCCTGGCCCTCACCCTTCTGAAGAACTGTTCGGGATCTGGGTGGAAGTTTTCTGGTAGGTCGAAACCAGTCATGCACAGTCCTGTTTCAGATTTCCACAATAAAGAAAGACAGGACAAGGGTAAGCCCGCAAAAGTAAGTGATAATTATTCTTCTCACAAACTTCAATGCATTTATTCAGTTCCAAGCTGCTACTTCCCCGGCAACGGCGCCAGAAATGCTTGTTGGCGGTTCTTATGCGATAAAATTAAATTCATTAATTCCGCAAGCGCACGGATCACCATTGTAGCATTTCACCTTGGAGTATTCCAGGGTTATCGTATTTATATTTCCGCAGGGAAGTAGAGCAAAAGGGAGCTGAATAATAGCAATGCATTGGATAATTTGGAGAAGGAATAATGTATCAAACTATACTTGAGACGGGGGTAAGATAGGCATGATATATATGGGTGGCACACACATCCTCAAATCCAAGGTAAATAAAAGAAATAAAACGTAGTATACATTTGGGAGACCAACGAGATAGAGTTAAGGCTACCTGTATGTTTATCTATTATTTACTCTTTCTAGCAATCTAATCTACAAAGGTTATCTACTCTAGTTAAGCTCATACACATACAAGTCATGTCGTTTCGGGGCACACACGTGCTAGGTTAACCGATGATGCTAGTTCAAACCTAGGGAACCGTATGCTATAATTAAGACCCTGCTGAGTCCAACCCGGACGTGGTGGATTACAGAGATCGGTGCAGCTGTCACATACACTCGTGGCTACCATTCTCCGTGGGGCTGGGTGCCAAACGTGCATAGGCCAAGCTCTAAGCGCCATGCTTACAACCCGCCTAGAGGAACTACTCTTAATCAACGGAGCAGTCCTATCTAGATGAACAAGCACAGATTTCACACGACGTCATCTCCGACGAAGGCACTCTCTCGTACTTGCTATTCCAACAATCACGAATCCCACAACAAGACTTCTACGAGCACTTACTTAACAGAATAAATAAACTAAATAGAAAAGAATTACTAAAAGAAATAAATAAAGACAAAACTAATTATATATTAAATAAAATAATATCTCGAAAGAGTAAGGATACAAAGAACTATACCGAACTCCGAGAAGACTCCGGAAGCCCGAGAGAGCTCTCACTCTACTCTACTCTACTCTAACTCCCAAAGCTACTACTAAACTAAACTAATGAACACTTGGATGAAGTGTGATGGTGCGAGTTGCTTCGGAGGCCGAGGGGTCCAATTTATAGCTTGTGAAGGCGGTGGGAGCACCCTGGCCGAAGCTGGAGAGGCGGTGGCGCTAAAGTCGGCCGGCCGGCCTAGGGGGGTGGCCGGCCGGCCGTCCCCTGTGTCGGTTCGCCACCGACTTCTGCCTCGACGCTCCAGATCACTCCCTGAAGGCGGTCTGAAGGTCGGCTTCTTCGTGGGGTCGGCAGAATTGCAGTGGGGGCCAAGTTAAGGCCCAAATGGCCCACCTTCTAGAATGGCGGTGCAACTCTGCTGGGCTGGTCTTGAATTATGCGTTGTGGATCAGTTTCCAGCCCACTGGAGGAAGTCTGGGGCCTGCGGCCACCAGGTGGGGCCGGCCGGCCTAGGGTGGGGCCGGCCGGCCAGGGAAATTCCCTGGCTGGGCCCACTTTTCTCCATTATTCACTCCTGCATCCAAATATTCACCAAAACCTGTCACTACAAGAAATCTAATGATAGGTGACGTTTCATTTTCGTTACAATATCTGAAAATATGTTGTGGATTGAACTTTGCGACGATTCAATAACGAAAATAAGTTCGTCGCCTATCCTATGTGTTTAAACATGTTCTGCAACGAAAATTTATGTTTTCATCACAGATTTTTTGCGACGATTCTTCCTTCGTTATAGTTTACGACGCTCAATATCCGTCACTATTTAACCTGAAAACGTCACTAAACTCTGAGATGGCATAGCTATTGTGACGATTTAATTTGTTATAAATTCTTTTGGCCCAACAGGCCCGTTTCGTTTTATGGGCCTCATTCAGTTTATTTCAGCAATTTTAGGCCCATTATCTTTAGGAAACAGACCAATTTGGTGTGGGCCTAGCTTATTTTTTTGGGCCATAATCATAATTTGGTTTGCATCTGGCCCAAATTTTTGGCAGATCTGAACAAAATTTTAAATAGGCCTGAAAAAAAAATTCATGTGGGCTGGACATTTCAAATCAAGCCCAACAGTAACCATACAACAATTACGCCAATTTCCATAGAAAGCCATTTCAGACAGATTTTCAAGTCACATTCATCAATCATCCACTATCAACCAACACAGCCCATACAAATTAAGTTCAACAACATACCAACTCAGTCACATGATCCCAAGTCATACAGGTTCAACATAGCCATACAGATTCAAGTCACATTCATCAACCACATATTGTTCAAGTCACAGATTTGTGACCCCAAGTCGATAAATACAGCTAAGGTCACATGAAAAGAAGTCTCAAGTCCATATGAATAGAAGTCTCTGTCCAAAAAATGGCCAGCCAAGTAGCAAAGCATCTCACAGATGGGCAAGAGTAACCTACTCTTTGTTGATGCCAGCAAAGAACTCAAGAATCGTCTTCATCTTCGCCTGCTCCTTCTTCAACTCCTCAGTTTCGTTTCTCAGTTCTTCCATCTCTCCAAGTTGCTTCTCCCTTGCTTCCTCTGAGTCTGCAATCTTTTTCTCCAAGTCCTCAACTTTATGTTTCAGTGCTGCAGCTCCATGCTTCCCAGCTTCGACTTCAGCCTCCAGTTCTCGTACACGTGCAGATTTGGCGCTTCTCTTTGTGGCTCCTGGATCTAGGCCAACGTTTCGAAGAAACTTTGATGATGGCAGAACTTGTGCAATAGCTTCAGCAGGAGTTTTTGGGGCTTGCCCTTCCTCGACAGGTTCAGCCAAAATAGCTTCCATTTGTGCCTAACAATTGCAAAATAAAGCTGGTCAGTTTTCAATATTGAGAAATGCCAGCTGTTGTGATAATGTGTAATTTGGAGCATTATTTGCCTACAATTATGAGACAAAACACTGCAAAATCATCATAGCACTACAAAGTAGCCCCCAATAAGATATGGTTTAAAAATAAATTTGAACAAATCTGTATAAACTAAGCAACCCTCTCAAACATAAGCTAAGACACTTTTGAGTTGAAAAGCATGATAACATAGGAGCTGAGTACATCACTGTGATCATCAAAGCAACCCTCTACAACATCAACTAAGGCAATTTTGAGTTGAAAAGCATTATAAGATAGGAGCTGAATAGCTGAGTACATAAACCACATGATGCACTAGTTCTGCTTAAGTATTGCAATGGTTAAAAATATATATACAATTCAATGTATAAAACTGATTGGCTACAATTCTCGATTAACAAATTCATGTATCACTACCGAATCGGCTTTTATTTAGCTGCTATCCATTACTATTAAACTTTCTTAAAGAAAACATGTACAACACTTACAATAGCTTCCTTAACAGGCTCACTGAACCCAGTCTTGCTGCTGCAATGGAACTCCTTGAAAAGATCAACAGGAGTAGGCGGCGCATCTTTGTAAATAGAGGTAAATAATATATAGTGGTTAGCTTGAAACCTGAAGAAAAGCAGAACACATAATGCTTCTCTATATCATACCAAAATATGGCCATGCGCAACAAAACTTCGAGAGCCTGTCCTTTGCTGGTACTGAACTTTCTCACGATTTACTTTGTTTGCCATACATTTTTCCTACAGAGCAATTCGGTAATACAAGCATTTAGAATAGTGGAGTGGATGCAGCTGAGAAGAAATATTGCCATTTCATGACAAAGATTGATTATATTCATATACCATTGAGAGTAACAGCAAACTACAAGTTAAAGCATTCTTATGCAGGTATGAAAGAAAGAAGCAAATAAAGTTCCCTATCCCAGCATGCTTGCAAACAACAACACTAGCTAACTGTAGCACATGTAGATACGTTTGTTTGCATAATATTCTTGCTAAGATAATGTTGTATTTCAGTGCAGCCATGAATCAGTTATCATGTTCCACATACTAGAAAGGAATGTACAAGATATAGGACTAGGTGGCTGGATCAACTTGAAAATATTCAGATTCAGAAATGACAGTCCAAACAGCAGATCAGAAATGACAGTTTATTCAGATTCAACATGACAAAGTACATGAAGTGAAATTTATGAGCGAGCAAGCAACATCGAGGTCCACAAAGCAAGTACCTTATGCTTGGCCGATGACCACATATCCACCAGTGCTGTCCATTGTTCATTAGAGATTGTAGTGATCGGTGATGTTGTAGGCACTTCGTTTGCTGATTTACCATCAAAGAAGGTCTTCTTCAGTTTGTGCCTCATCTGTCTCATCCCAGACTGCATCAAGTCAGTGCATGCCTCAACGACTGCCTTGTTGCTGGTGTCAATGGCAAATTGACCCTAGGCAAGGACACCAACATTAGCATAACATCAGACATGCAGCCTAGCTGTGATAGGTTGTCGGAGAAAAAATGGTAAGGCAATAATTCCACAAGCCACTACAGGAAAGGAATCCAACTTTCAAAGCCATATCAAAATGAAACAATATTCAGAAATCATCAGTCTACAATTCCTCCTCTGCTTTTGTATTATAGCGTAGGGAAATAATACTTACAGAAACTTTTCCCATGTAATTTTCAAAGTGGACCTTGTTCTCTTTCTTCTTATATTCCTTCCAGTGTGTAAGAACTGGGATATGGTTACGAAGTATGATGCCAGCTTCTGATGCAAGCTTTGCAGCTTGCATCGGTGCCTCTGGACGCTTGTTGCCTTCGGCAATGTGCACCGGAATCTTAGTGCATAACCCTCGACATATCCTGTCTAAATCCTTGCCCATACTTTTGCCCCTGATCCACCTCTCTCCCAGTGCATTTTGGTCACCTAGAAAAAATACGATTAGATTGATCCCACTTTACAACAGATTTGGTCATTGCAAATGTGTGACATATATTTCTTGGAGAAAGAAGCAACTTGCCTTCATTGGATGGCTGGATCTGATCATCAGGTTGGGTAGACCAATCAGCAACTGCCAATAGATCCTCCTGACCATTTGTACTTGTAGCTTGGGGAGCTTCCTCTGAACGCAGTTCCTTTGTCCTCTGCCTGGTCACTCTAGCCGCAGGTTGATCTTCTTCCTCTTCAACAGCCATCACCCTCTTTGATCTTGTTCCTCCACTTTGCAAGGTGTTCAGTGTCAGACCATCCATAGGTGAAGTCTCATTTTCTGCAACCTGCATGGTCACATGCATAAAAGGGAAAGAAGTAAATCCAATGATACAAAGTGTTGCATATAATAGACCAAGAGCATGTGCTACCTGTGTATGCTGAATACAATAGTGCAAGAGCAGGTACAAATGGAATCTAGCAGTCCATTAAAAGAACCGGTAGCAGGAATGAATAAAAACAAACACATCTCATTGTAAATACCTGATCAAATAAACATTCCTTCTCCTTGTCATGTAGAGGTTGACGTGCCGTATTCTTGGCCTTCGACGGATTGGTGAAAAGTGATGATAACGCTCCGACCCCAAGTGACTGCAACATTTGATTGTTCCTCATAATGGTCTGAGCCCGAATTCTTTCATAGTCAGTCATTGGCGCCTCCTCTTTATTACATGGAAAAAAAAGGCCATAAGCAGGGATAATACAAAACAAACATCAATGAAACACGAGTGACACTGAACAATACGCAGAAAGAAAGTATGTATGATGCAGAACCTAGGTGCAGCTACTGCACAGAGAGTTGGCTCTAGCCATGTGCTTGAATTCTGCATTTCGAGCTTGATGATTCATCAAGTATTCATAAGCAGTTTATCAAAAGTAGAGGAATTCAGATGCTTAACTTTTTATCTCTCTAATTAAACTGAAAATGTAGGGAGTGAAGAGTAAAAAAAACACTAGCAACACTGGTCCTAATTAAGAAAAAATAGGCAACCAAGCGGTCGACACTGGGTGCATAATAACAAGGCTACAGTTCGCAGCTGTACACCAACTAATTACAAGTACTGAGCATTACAGATCTCATGGCGCAAGTAGGACATTCAGGGAGCAAAGAATTGGTCAGTCTCACAAGATTCTACTTACTACGGGTGTAGCTAAACTTAAATCCACCGGTAGACATGCTAAAACATGGATAAATCAACCAATAATCTCACCAGACAACTGTGAGCTGGATATGACTCGAATGGAAACGAATCGACACTTGTGCGTCGAGCCGCGCCATCTCACCAGCGTCTGAATGGTCAGCTCGGGAGGCCACTCAGCGCAACCAACCAAACGACGAAACCAACAAAACACCGCATTCCTTCCTGATCTTACCTGCCACTGATTTGCGCTTCCGACCAGGAGGCATCGTCGTCCTTGGCGGCGGCGGTCGCCTGGTGGGGTTTGTCGAGGTCGTCGCGGGCTGGTCGGCGGATGAGAAGTGTGGATTGGGGTGGACGGCGCCGGAGAGGCGAGGAGTGCGCGGTGGTGGAGGAGTGCGGCTCGGGCTTGGAGAATGCGGCGCGGGTGCGGTGGCGGCTAGGGTTTGGAGAACGCGGCCCTGGAAACTAATATAGCGAACCTATATTTACCAATGTACCCTGGGATGCGGCTGAGGCAATACTTGACTGTTTGGATAAAAATGTAAATTCACATGAAATTTTTTGGGCCTGGCGCGCTCCGAGCCCGCCTTGCGTTCTTTTGCTAGGATTTGGCTCACTCTGGTCTGACAGGTTGGCCATACCTGTCATTTGCTTGAACCAATGCACACTGAAGGATTACGCTTTCACTTAGGGACAACGGGCAGAAAAAAATTTTTCTTGTCTTTTTTATATCTCCGCAAATATTTTGAATTATTGCCTCAAATTTGTTGTGCTCATATGAAATGTCCATTCGAACCTCCATTAATGTTTTGGAAATCTTGACAACTTTTGATCAATGTATGTGCATTGAAATTTAACTAATTTGACAAGAAGGTTTGAATGTGCTTATGGATCAAAAGTTTTTAAAAATTATACCGGATTTTCTATAGATAGAGGTGGATCTGTTAGATGTCTCCAGCAAATTTCAAGCCCAATATAATCTTATGTTAAAAGGTAGAAAAAAAACAAACAAATAGTGATTTTTTCAATTCTTTTGCCATTTTTATCTCCAAAAGTATGTTGAGTTACGAGCTCAAATTTGTTGTGAGCATGTTGCATGTCTACTCCAACCTCTGTAATTTTACTGAAGATTTGTAAAAACTTTTAAAATTGTTTGTCTATTGAAATCTATATACGCCATAGATATCATATGGAGTTTAGAAAGAAACTTGCTGCCAAGTGAACACCCAAACGTCTATATGCTTCATAAAATTCCACAAAAATTGCTACGCGTAGTGATGCATAAGATATACATGTTCACTAAAATTCATTCCCAAAATTATCGTTTTTGAATAGTTACAAAAAAGTGAAACTACTAGTGAATACTGGTCATTAATGAATTGTTAGATAATTGCAACATGTAACCCGATGAACATGTTTTAGACGAAAATAAATGATGTATCATGATTTTAGAAAAATTTGGAAACAAAAATCAACTTATTTGGATACTATATGATGAAAATATACATGTTTGAAGTTTTATTCGTGAATCAAAAAAAAATTGAGGAATGGAAGAACACCTGCATGAACTGCTGAGCCAACAGGTGGATCCCACATGTCAGCCGCTGAAGTCTTTTTTTCCGTCTTGGACTGAAAAAATTAAAACCTTGGTGAGTCGAACTGGGAACCTCATGCTTCGCAACCAGGGACTTCTTCCACTACACTGGGACAACAAGTGTGAGAGGTGACGCTGATTGGATATATTTCAAGACATTGGATTGACATAAACAAGTAAAAGGTGCATGAGGGTAAAGTTCCTTCTTCATCTCTTCTAATACAGCTGCAAAAATAGCTTTCTCTCCATCATGTTCTTCAGCAGTGCACAACTCCTCAACCATATCAGGAATTCTGTCATCGGGGTCTTCCTCATCCTCATCCATACCAACATCCTCACTCAAACCAACATGCTCATCCAGATGACCTGTATTTCCTTCAGTTCCGAGATCTGATGATTCTCCATGATATAACCACCGTGTGTATGTGCTGGCCATATGATGTAGAATTAAGTGATCATGCACAATGCCTTTACGATGACGAATCCGATTCAAGCACTTACGACAAGGGCAGAATATCTCTTCATTCTCACCAAATCTCTGTGAAACAAAGCTCATGAATTCCCGAACCCCATCCAGATGCGGCTTGCTAAACAGCCTAGAATTGATCCAACTTCCTGCAGAGAACTGAAAAAAAAAAAGACAACATTGTTCAGCATAAATGTATTTGCTATTAACCACAAATTAATAAACTTCTATGCAAAATGACAATCTGAAGTATTCTGTCCAGTTTATCATGTTCTGTGATGAATTCATCAACAATTAAAACTTGTCTTGTAATCACTTGCTGTCACAAAGATATATGTTCTAATACCAGGAATTAACACTAGATTTCCTTATCCTCTCCATATCTGAACTAACAATAACGATGACAGTTATGAAGACAATTTCCAGCAAAAAGACAAGCAATTAGTACTGGAACAATTACAGTGACAACCTTCCGACTTTGAATTGGTAAGACACATGCACATAGAATTGCAAAATATGACACTGCTCATGAAACATGAATTCTCATGGCAAAAAAAAAAGAAAAAAAAGAAGATATTTTCAATTGCAGGATCAGCACACCTACACAGGATGAATTGGTCGAATTGGTCAAGCTCATGACAATGCACACAGAATGGCCCTTACCTTGCTTGAAGATCAGCACACCTACGAGAGGACGCACTCAGACCGCGGCGGACTGGACAGTGAAGGCTGGGCCTTTCCTCCCCTGCAGCCATGAACAAGCAAAAAACCAAATAATCAACCTTAGCTAGCTGATCATCACAACAACGAGTAGCTCTAGGTAGAGGACGAGCTTGTACCGGCACTCTGCGATACCGACGTCGAGGCTGCGGTCGTCCTGCAGGATCCCGAATGCCGTCGTCAGGCCGCCTCGCCCAGATGCAGGCCAACGGGGGCGTGGGCGGCACGGCGCGGCGGCGCACGACTGAGAAGAGCAGGCGGACCTCGCACGGCTGAGCGACGGACGGCGCACGGCGCGCGGCGGAGCGACAGCGTCGTGCGTCTGCTGAGATGAGTCCGAGGGGCTTGAAGGCAAAGGCCCGGCGTCGAGCTTCGACAGGGAGTGGCAAGCCCGGCGCCGTGTACCGTATCTCCGCGCGTAGCTCCGCCGCGGCCTGGCTCCGTCGCCCAGATGCCGACCAACGGGGGCGGGGAGCTGGCACGTGCGCGAGCGACACGGCGTGGCGGCGCACGACTGAGGAGCAATCCGGCGGCGGTAGCTGCGGTAGGGAGCGAGGGACGCGGCGTGGCAGCGTTCGGCGGAGGAGCAGGCCGACGGCGGCGCGCGTCCGGCTCCGCGAGGCCGAGCGAAATCCCTAGGCAACAGCGCCGAGCAGACAAGTCTGCGGGATTGGTTTCTGTTGGAGACAAATATAGTTACATATTTAATTTAGTTTCCAGTGAAAGGAACGAGTCGTCTGGCAGTGAAGTGGTAAGGCTGGTCAGTTGCAACCTTCTGGTCGATGGTTCGATTCTACGGCGCAGCAGCCATATTTTTTCCTTCTTCTTTTAAAGACTGAAATATTAGCTTAAACTGGGCCAGCCTTGTGGCCTGCTAGAGCGGCCCAAATGAATATACTGTGTTCTTTTTTTTTTTGCGAATTAAATACACTGTTTTCAAATGAGCTGATGAGCCACAGATGCAATCACTCGACAACTAACGATGAGATCTCAAACAAAAAAACAACTAATGAGGTTGCTTCGTTTTTTTTATTTTATAAACTAAAACTTCCGAAAATAATATTTCAAGATAAATGCATAATGTATTTTATGACAGGAGTAATAATTTGGAATGAAAGTTGTTGCTTCAATTTGAAGCTGATGAAGCATCATTCTTTTTAGTATTTATACCATAATAGTAGTTGTGGGACCCATAGTGTCTAATTGTGACAAAAATACATGGTCGTGACGATCCACACTGTCATAAAATTGCGACGCTCATAGTTAGCCTCACATGACAAACGATTGTTCGTCACAATATATCTTTGGCATCGTTTGTGACGATTTTTGCTTGTTCTTTATGACGCACCTCTAATTTTCGTTGCTAAACTCATTGGGCTCATATGAATCGTCATAAACAGGGTGCTCTAGCGACGTTTTGGTTAATCATCGCCGCAAAATCGTTATAAAAGGCTAGATTTCTTGTAGTGTGTGGAGTAGCATTATTCCTAACTACTATGCACAAAATCTTGGTGTTATTTATTTATTTACCGGTAGGGTGGCGGTCAAATCATGGTTTAACGACCGCCAACAGTGAGCATGAGTTTTGGGAGAATTGGGGGATGTGCCGATTAGCGCAACTAGTGTGCCGGTCGGCACAGAGGCTGAATCGTCCGAGTGTTGTTTGAACAGCCTAAGGAACCTGATTAAATCACAGGATAAGTTAGCCTAAGTCTACTAGTTGAGATCGTAACCAAAAAGCCTAATTAAATAGCATCATAAACGGATTTACTTGATTATTGATAACCGAAGATCGGTAGGAAGAAACCCTTTCCGTCGAGCCCTGTCACGACCAATCCTCCTTAATCGGTGGCCGCTTCCCACTTTACACATCATCTCAAGGATCTCGCATATTCCAGCGCATTGAGGTACAGAGACAATATGCAATTATGGCGCATTACAAGATCCGGATATTATCTTAACCACAATGGAGATAGTGAGAAATTGAATCTCACCTCTTATTGCCACCACAATTAAGATAACATCTAGTACTTAGTCGTCACTAAGCGTAGGAACAAGTGCATGTAAAGACCATAAAATCCAGGCAAGCAATAATCAAAACCATTCATCCACATATTCAACCATATTTTGATAATACATAGTACAAGATACATCACCATCTAGTAGGCCTACCTTGATGGATCACCTCTTAGCACCAGCGGTTCTTGATCTAACAACTAGAGAACATGAATAACGTGGCAAGCCCCGGTGGCTCTAAACTTACTAGCTGTGTTGTCCCTCTGGCGGCGGATCCCCAAACCCTAGAGTTTGTACAGGTTTATATAGGGCTGTGCTTCGGAAAGGAAAAGGATCTCGGGAAGAGAGTCCTCGTGCCGACCGGCACAATGACCGTGCCGATCGGCACACCTCGTGTCCAACTTGGTCTCTTCTCTAAGTCGGTTCCAAAGTCCTAGGTAGCTTCCATGTGGGCCTTCCAAATCATTTTTCTTCGAGATTAAGTCTTGCATTGCTGTTTTAAATCTTCAGGTGTCTTTTATCTCTTCGTGACGAATATCTCCTAAGATTGGTTCGGATGACTTCCTTCTAGAATCAACTGAATGGTGGGCCAGCTTCGATCGCCCTGAAGTCCCTTGTGCCGGTCGGCACAGTAAGCCTTTTCTGCTGCTTCTCTTCTCTTCAGGTCCAGATCAGCTACAATGTCTAGAGTGTCGTCCTTTTCATCTATTTCTGCAATAAATCTCCAGAACCACATATATACAAATATAGTGCTATTATCAAGGGTTAATGGCCTATAATGATGACATTTATGCTCTAAATAAGGCGCAGTTGGCATATAAAATGGTATTCTAGAAATCGCCAACACCAGTCATGATTTGCATTGAACGTTGTCACTATGGACCTCGGCGAACTGAAACTGGAATGCCCTTGATAACAATTTTCTATGATCTCGTTCAAAGCTGAAAGTGGGGCGTTCATGGGATCGTCCGGTGGTCGTAATTTTAGAACGGAGGAACTTCCTTTGTCAGGTTCTCCCTTGACCTCTTGTTGCTCGCATGTTACACACGTATTATGGTTGCTGGTTACAAAAGCATAGCATGTTCATCGTCGCAGCGCGCCATTCGTTGTACGAGCCATTTCGCCATCCTATATATATCAGATTCTCCATCTCTTTGCTCACGATTTTTCGCGATCTCGTTCAACGTTCAGTAGTGGTAGCACACGTTGAAATAATGCTGTAGACCGTTGTGACAACGGATCGTCCGGTGCTTTAGCACCGAGAACACAGTATTGTCCGTTGCGTGCGTTCTCGCAGACCGTTCTAACATCTCGTTCGAGGTTTGAGCTAAAACTGGAGACTGTTGACAGGATCGTCTGGTGATCGAACATTTTACACAGAGGATTGTCTGGTGAATAATAACTGTGTACTGTTGACTTGACCGATGACCTGAAGGAGCTGTTACCAGTAGACATATATGCAGAGGGGCATATTCATTTTGTTAGAAATATATGTTTTCATGGAATCACTCAGGAAACTGTGTTTTTGATGCATTGTATCCTGGTACCTACGCTGTACCTCACTGGTTCCTATCCCTGCGCCTGGATACAACACAAATGCTGCAGAAGCTGTTCAGTGGTACTCTGGAGACTAAGAAATATCCGTACTTCATCGGTGGCCTTCTAGCAACATTGATGGCTAACCGGGTGGGTTAGAAAAAGGTATGTACTGTTTTATTATGATTCTACGTTGTGTATTTGCTGGACTCATCAGCATAAGGATGTGCTACATTTTGTAACATTTGTCCATAGCTTCGTGTGAGTCAAATGCCGAAACAATGTCATCCTATGTATCAATTTCGTCTTATCAGTCATAATTTGCATCAAACGTTGTCACTGTGGACCTTGGCGAACTGAAACTGGAATGCCCTTGCTAACAATTTTCTGTGATCTCGTTGAAAGCTGAAACTGGGGCGTTCATAGGATCATCCGGTGGTAGAAATTTTTGAAGGGAGGAACGTCCTTTGACAGGTTCTCCCTTGAACCTCTTATTGCTAGCACGTTACACACGTATTATGGTTGCTGGTTACAAAAGCATAGCATGTTCATCGTCGCAGCGTGCCATTCGTTGTACGAGCCATTTCGCCATCCTATATATATCAGATTCTCCATCTCTTTGTTCACGATTTTTCTCGATCTCGTTCAACATTAAGTAGCAGTAGCGCATGTTGAAATAATGTTGTAGACCGTTGTGACCACGGATCGTCCGGTGCTTTAGCACCGAGAACACAGTATGTCCGTTGCGTGCATTCTTGCATGACCGTTCTATCATCTCGTTCGAGGTTTGAGCTCAAACTGGAGACTGTTGACAGGATCGTCCGGTGATCGAGCATTTTAGGCAGTGGATTGTCTGGTGAATAATAACTGTGTACCGTCGAACGCTGCTTCAACGGAAGGCGGCACTCTTTCCGCTGCCACGTTGCCCCCCTCCTCCCCTGCGAGGTCTACAGACTGGGATCAGCTGGGCAGCAGCGGCCTGCGTTCTCGCATGGCTGTTCTATCTTCCGAACAGAGCTAAAAGATGGAGCTGTTTGTTTCCTTGGATTGTCACACGAGGAAAATAATACCTGCTTTCGTACCGGCACGGATCGACTCATGTTCACCACATAGTCCGTTGAATGGAAATGTGAAGGAGGCCACAACTTTATTTTCCATTTGAAAACGCGTCGACTTCAAATATGAATATCTTTCGTTATATGAAAAGATTACAAGGCATGATAGAAGACTAGCACAAACAGATTTAACAGTCCAAAGTTCAAACACTCCTCATCAATCTCCTTCCTTGGTCTGTGGCAATGACGACATCGGCCATTCTAAAGAAACAACCAGATATGTAGGAAAGCAGCTCTGGATTGCCACTGCCGCCGGCAAGGGTGAGAAGAAGATGAACGGAAAGGATGAGGACGACACAACCACTCTGGGATCTCATACGATATCTCCAGAAATCTATTAAGCAACCCTATACAAGATCTCCATAAATCCACTTTGAATCACCTGGTGGTAGCCGATGTGGGAGAAGTCTGAACATGGCAGTCTGAGCGGGTCCGCCATGGAGATGGAAGTAGACGGTAGCAGAGGAGGCGACGAAGAAGAAGGTTACAGTATGAATTTATAGGCCCGGGGGATGAGAAGAAAGGGATAAGGATTGCACGAGTTGTAGCGTGATGCAACATGGTAGAAGACGCAGCCTTCACAGTATATGTAAGCTTCATGACCATTGGAGTTCGGAAACCCCAAAGGTATGAATGTTTAGGTGATTGGGTGACCATATTGATGTGACTAACATTTCCTTGTAGGATATTCAAATGGTCATGTCAATGAAGTGTCGTCTCACATACTCTATCTATCGACGACTTGGTGATTGGTTGCCTCGACAATTCGGATCGAGAACTTGATGGAGTCAAGGTTGAAGATGGATCAAGGCTAAGGACATGATAGACCAAGCAAGTGTTGGCTTGGTAGATGTTAGCTTGAGTCCATAGGAAAAACCGGACTATGAAGAGGGATCGAATTGGTTCTCTTAGCGCACACTAGGTTAGAGATCATATGGATGCATAGTGAGTCTCTCGAGGGCTAGGGTGGCTGAAGAGAAGAAGAGGAACCAAGAATGAAGAAGTTGGAAGCAAGGATCAAGAGTGGATCAAGTTTTCAGCTTATCCGGTAGAGACCGGACAGTACGGTCCTAGGGACCGTATGGTACGGTCTTCATTGAAGATCCAGACAGAGAAGTGAAGTCTCGGGATGCTGAGAAAATGAAGACCGGACAATGGGACCGTATGGTACGGTCAAGGAGACCGGACAGTACGGTCATCAGAGGATTTCCAGACAGAGAAGTTGAAGTTTCTAGAAGTGGAAGAAATGAAGACCGGACAATCGACCGGATGGTACGGTCCTAGGGACCGGACAGTACGGTCTTCATTGGAGATGAAGAAGAAGATGGAGATGCGCCTGGAAATAGAGACCGGACAGTACGGTCTGGAAGAGACCGGACAGTACGGTCCTATTGTACGGTCTCTAGTTTCGCAGGGCACTTTTGGGCAACGGCTAGTTTTGGGTTGGTAGCCTATATATAGTTGGTTGCCCGCCCCTTGAGGGGTCTCTTGGCCATTGTTGGAGTGCAGGAAACTCAGAGGAAGCCAAGAGCAAGAGAGAGAAGCACTTGTGAAGGATTTGGAGTGATCCTAGTGCTTGAGAGAGTAGCAATTGCATCCACTTGATCTCTAGGCTAGTGTGAGCTTGAGAGAGTCACTTCGGTTTGTTACTCTTGGTCTATGGCAAGGCCTAGACCGGTTAGGCGTCGGTGTTGAGCTGTCCAAGGAGATTGTGGAAGCTAACACAAGTTTGTACACGGTCTTGGAGCTTCCCGTGCGAAAGAAGCATCACTAGTGGAGCGCCCTTTGGCACGCATCACGTGCGGAGCCTTACCTCCGGAAGAGTACCCGGGATCGAGCCCGGCGGGACGTGCCCGCGACTTCACTCGGAGGGTGAAGTGTGCTCTAGGAGGGATCGCCATCGAGCGGAGGGACGGGGTCAAGACTCCGGCGGGAGTGACCCAACGTGGAGTAGGGGAAGGCGCCATCCTTCCGAGACCACGGGAAAAATCATGAGCATTCCTATCCTTATCTCCTTTACTTACTAGCATTTACGTTTCCGCATTTACCTTATGTGCTAGTAGAATTGCATGATAGGTTGTCTCTTTACTACTTGGTAGAATTGCTTGTTAGGGTGTTGCTTGTTGCATAGACTAGATTGTGTGCGCGCATCGCTTGCTTTTGTTATCACCATATCTAGTCTTGCTAGCTTCACGCCTAAAGTACGTTTGGGAGAAATTGTTGACACACCGATTCACCCCCCCTCTCGGTGCCCTTGATCCTTTCAAGTGGTATCAGAGCCTCGTTGCTCAAATAGGGCTTAACCGCCTTGAGTAAGGATGCCGAGAGATCATGGACCACCCCCGTTCGATGGGACCGACTATGCCTATTGGAAAGCTCGCATGCAAGCTTACCTCAAGGCTCTCGACCCTATCGCATGGGAGGTGACAAGTTCCGGTGTCTCTCTAAGGACTCCCATTGGTACTCTTGATGTGAATCTCGCAAAGACAAATGCTAAAGCTAAAAATGCCTTGTTTGAAGCTATCACTAAAGAGGTCTTTGCTCGAGTCAAGTCCGCGGGTACCGCTCATGAAGTATGGACACAAATTCAACAAATTCATGAGGGTTCCACGGACGTGAAAGAGGAAAGATACTATGTGCTAAAGAACAAATATGATGACTTTGCCATGTCTTCAAATGAGCTAATCAATGACACTTACTCTCGCTTGAATGTGCTTGTAGAGGATATCAACTCTCTCGGTGTGAAGGACAAGATTGATGATGGTGACCTTGTGCGGAAGATCATGAGGATTCTCCCAAGGGAGAAATATGGAGCACTCATCACATGCCTCTTCAACACCGACATGCGAGACCTCACCACCCACAAGCTACTCGGGAAGATCACCGCCTTCGAGAGCTACAACCTCGACAAGAAGCTTGATGAAAAGCCCTCCAAGAATCTTGCTTTTGCATCCGAGGGGTCAAGTAAGAAGATGAAGAAGGTGGTGACTCAAGATTCAAATGATGAAGAGCTTGAAGAAGACGTTGAAGACTTGTTGCAACTTCATCCTAATGATCTAGCACTCCTCACGAAGAGAAGCAACTTCTTCAAGAGAAGATTCATCAACAAGAAAGATGCCGAGTGCTACAATTGTGGGGAGAAGGGTCACTTTGCCAAGGAATGTCCGAAGCCAATCAAGAAGAGCAAGAAGAAGACTCAAGAGTCGAGCGATGATGAAGAAGAAGACCCTAGAAGCAAGTACATGGCAAGGAAGAGGTTTGTCAAGAAGGAAAGCTCTAGAGGCAAAGACAAGAGAAGATCATCTCGCAAGGGACTCTTTGTTGGAGAGTGGGTCACGGATGATGATAGTGAAGAAGAAGAAAGTGATGACTCATCCTCCAAGGGAAAGAAGATGGCCGGCCACAAACATGTCCGAGACTCTACCTCCACCACCTACTTGCTTGATGGCCAAAGATGATGATAGTAGTGAAGATGAGAAGAGCGAGTCCGATGAAGAGTTTGGTGAGGAGGATAAGCCCACATATAAGGAACTCTTGGATAGCATTCTCCTAACCGGCAAGATGATCAAGAAGAGGGACAAGACCATTGCTCGGTTGGAGAAGGAACATGAAGTGGCCGCTTTCCGAGTTCGTCAACTTGAGGGTGAACTTAGGGACTTATCCATCTCTCACAAGGCTCTTGATGAAGACTATGACAAGCTTGAGGAAGACCACATGAAGCTCAAGGAGAAGTCCAAGTTACTAGAGGATGAGCTCAAGCACCTTTCCACCTCTCTCATAACCTTGGATGAGAGCTATGACAAGCTCAAGGTTGATCACAAGAGGCTCAACGACAAGTTCAAGGTTCTTGAGGAGGAACATCAATCCATCCTCGAAAAGAGTAACACTTCTTCTTCTAGTTCATCTATTTCCGATTCTTCATATATTACTTGTGATGGACTAACTCCCTCTCTTGAGAGCATCTCTCTTGATGAGAAAATCTTGAAGGAATATCATCAACTCAAGGAGGAGAGAGCTTCGGTGATGGTCGGCTTCTTGAGGCTCACAAGGGGAAGGACCATCCATAAGGAGATACTTGGTCGGAACCTTGTGAACAACCCCGGGCACAAGGGACTCGGCTCCTACCCCGCCGCCATCAACCTCATCGGCAAGGACGAGGACATTCCACCTTGGGTAGTTCCCCTCATGGCGGACGACTACTATTGTGAGAAGTGTTGCCGTGACGGGCACACTAGCAAGAATTGTCCCAAGGTGAGAAGTTCCAAAGTTTTGCCCAACACTAACTTGTTCCATGAGAATACACACTACAAGCTCTTTAGGGACAAGAAAGGAAGGGTGAAGGCAAAGGCTCTTGGATCTCCCGACAAGAGGAGGATGATGAGGAAGATTTGGGTGCCCAAATGCATAGTTGACCTTGAAAGGCCAACCAAGTGCGAGTGGGCTCCCAAGAACAAGACCTAGAAGGGTGATGGTGGTGGACCGTGCGCCGCAACGTCAACTCATGAACGTCCACCACAAGCAATGTGTGCTTCATCGACAAATCTACTCTTCAAGGAGGTAACTTGTATCATAGTAGTCTCTTTTCTTGCATTTGCTTGCACGGTAGCTAGGTGCTCCTTTGTGAACTAGTATGTTTGCATTCATGCATATGTAAATAACTAAAAGAAAAGAACAAAAAAAATTAGTTCAAGGTCTAACTTTCTCAAGATAGCTATGAGTATGGGGGATGCTTGAGTTGGTGGACCGACGGGCTCAAGGCAAGGTTTGGCTCATAGTGAGTAAGCTTGAGAGAGGATCAAACTTGACCTTGAGTAGGTTTCCTTTATGCGTTGTCTTAACTTTGCTTGCATATCACATGGCATGTTTAAATTCCCCTTGCATTTGTATGATATGCTTGTCTCATGCATTGCATATAGGAAATCACAAAGGAGTGGTCACACTATGAGGAAGTGCTTCATTCGCAATATGAACTCACATCTCATAGAAGTGTGACGAAAGAAAAGAATTGTGCTTCATGCCCATTGAGTCTTACTAAATGATCCTCAAGGTTAAATCTACTTGCACGGATCATAGGCAAAGGGCTCATACATACCCCTCCTTTGGTTTTATCTCTTTTGGTTCTTATTGGATGCTTCTTATTTGCGATTGAAAAATTACTAAAAGCCTATGCGCAACCTATATTGGTTTATTTTCAAAGGAGTGTTTGAGAGTTCCCCTTCTAGTCCATGTTTGGTGTTTATTCGTTTCTTGTGCGAGAAACTCGGACTTAGAAGGAAATTCCTTGAAAATCAGCTTTTCTGGACTGGACCGTACAATACGGTCGTAGGGACCGTACAATACGGTGTGCTTTTGCACGAGATCCTTAAAACCTGAGGCAGAATGGAGATCGTACAATACGGTCATGATGACCGTACAATACGGTCTCTATAGAGTAACTGTCAGGGTTAAAGGAGACCGTACAATACGATCCTGAAGGCCGTACAATACGGTGTAGTTATGTTTATCGGGAGATTGTTTCAATCCAATCCGTTGATTCAATGTTGGATCGATCCTGACCGTTGATTCAAAATTAACCTATCCTAACGGGATTTCGATGAGTTACTGTGCATCTTCATCCTCAAATCACCGCCGCCGTTTCGCCGTTCGCGCTCCCGCCACCGCAACGCCTCCCGCGCGCGCCCGTACGCCGCCGACCAGCCGCCGCCGTCGCGCTCGTCGCCGACGTGCTCCTCCCACCAGAGCCGCGCGCCACCAGCTCCTCCACTCCACCGCACCCGTGCAACCCTAGCACTGCGCCGCGCCGCCGCATCACCGTGCCGCTCTACCTCGCCGCACGTCGCCGTGCCGGAGCAGGAGACGTCGACCTCGTCGACGAGCACCTCGAGCTCCACCACTCACGCGCCCGACCTAGAGCTGCTGCTCATCTACATCGCGCGCGTGACGAGCTCTTCCTCACGGCACCTCACCGGACTGCTACCTCCACTCCGACGATCGTCGCTTGTTTGATCTGGTGAGCTCCTGCATATCCTAGATAGCACAGTAGCTGGTCTCGATTCCATTCCATCTAGGGTTTGAGCCATTCCTCCTTCATCGATTGAAATCCCTAGAAAATCATCCAAAATTCGATCCTTTATTGCTATTTGGTATGTACTGGTTATATTGCCTCGCAATCTAGGTCGAATTGGTCAGCGTGTCATAGTGTTCGAGTTGTATACCTCATTTATCTATGACATGTTGGTCGCTTTGTGTCGATTTCCGATTCCATACCATACACTAGCTCGGCACTTAGTACATTCCTCGATTAGTGGTACATTGTGTCTATTGCTTATGATCTATGTACACTAGTCGATCTCCACCGATAATCGACAATGCCGTAGTTCCCCTTTGCATATTTGCCGGCATTGTGTCCTTCACCTCTGCGCTAGGACTTCATATAGATTTACGCGCTTACCTACGATTCTTGCTTGTAGATTATAGTAGGTTATTCTATACTCATATACCCTGTCTATTCCTATCGTGCAGTGGCAGTGGTCAGCGGGCAGTGGGCAGTTGACAGCAGAGCAGAGACAGTGGACGGATTGAGGGCCAAGCCCTTAGTCCTATCTTTGGCAGTCAGCCGTCAGTGGACGGGTTGGTGAGCCAAGCTCACTCGCCCTATCTTGTCTGCAGCCCAGTCAGCAGCTATGGCAGGTTCTGGCAGAGGCAGAGGCAGGGGCAGAGGTGACCGTGATAAGGGCAAGGCCAAGGCTCCAGATCCACAGCCCAAGAGGAAGAAGCAGAGGACAGGTGATCCAGAGTGGGATCGGGCTCTCAGGGCAGCTGAGGTGGACCTTCCTACCGGCAGAGACACAGGGTTTCGGATCAGGGACTCACCTGCTGGAGGACAGGGGGAGACTCCGAGGAGGTCTTCCAGAGCTAGAGCTACAGTGCAGCGGACTCCGTCCACCCGCGGGATTGGTACGTCGAGGACCGCGCAGGAGCAGCAGGCTCAGTCAGAGGAGGAGGAGAGCTCTTCCAGCTCCCGTGACGAGGTCACAGAGGGTGACAGGCAGAGGATGGCTGCCAAGTTCTGTGCACTCGACAGGACTTTCACTCAGGGACATACTTGCTGAGGACGCTCTCAGGTTGCCAGGCCCTGTACTTAAGAAGTTCAGGAGAGTCAGTGAGGAGACTTGGGTACCTTCCAGGAGAGACCCACAGGCAGGAGGTCGCTTCTGGACCTTACTACAGCAGAGGATAGCAGCTGGACTGAGGAGCAGACTGCGTACTGGTGGAGCTGATAAGCTCTTTCTCACTCACCAGCACTGCAGCATACAGGCTGCTAGCAGAGGTGCCGGGACAGACTTCACACAGCACTTGTCCTATATCCCGGGCCTCGAGGAGATCATCACCACACAGATGAGATGGGACTACGATATAGTGATGGACTTCTACGCTTCCTTGTGGATTGCTCAGGATCGCTCAGCGATATGGTTCATGCTCAGAGGGCAGCCCCACAGAGTGACGAGGGAGGACCTCGTAGCGGCCCTTGAGACTGTTCAGCACGAGACCAGGGTGTTCCCTCTTGCTCACCCAGGGATGGAGCCTCCCCGCAGACCTCTTGGGGGACACCTACCGTCAGATGCGGATATGAGTATTGCTTTCCCTCCACCTCACCCGGAGAACTTTAGCCGAGCTCACACCAGACTTACTCACGAGGGCAGAGTTCTCAGGAGCATTCTTAGCAAGACCATTGTGCCGAGGAGTGGATACAGGGATCAGTTCTCTATACTTTCACAGTGGGTCGTCATGCTGATACTGAGGCACAGAGGCTTTGACTTGGTGGATTTGATACTGAGCCAGATGGAGGACGTCATTGCAGAGAGCATAGCTGCTAGACACTTAGCCTTCGCTCCACTGATTTGCTATATTTTGAGGAGGCTACAGTTGTTGTCTCAGGAGGACTACGATGAGTTGCCCAAGAAGACTACAGCGTACACTCCCTTACCTGCCTCCGACAGACGGGTTGCTACCCGGGAGTCAGCTTCACAGGAGAGTTCCTCACAGGGCCTAGGAGACACGGCTACCGAGACTGAGCAGCATATTCACACTGGTAGCCAGATGGAGTCCATTCCTGAGGACGTGACTCCGGACTCTAGAGCAGGACCTTCAGGCTCAGCTACAGCTCCAGCTCAGACAGATTCAGTACTACGTGCAGAGCTTGCAGCTATCCGTAGAGAGCTCCAGAGTCAGCGAGAGGATAGGGAGAGAGACCGACAGATGCTAGACAGCGTGGTTCTCACTCAGAGGGAGATGGCCTCTGGCTTGTCGTCGCTGTTCACAGGCTTTGATGCGATTGCTCAGACTCTTCGCCTCTTTGGACAGGCATTGCCAGGCCTCCCGTCGTTCGCTCCTCTCACCTTCCCATGTGTGCTGCCACCAGATACAGTACAGTTTCAGCAGCTACAGCAGCAGCAGTTTGCCCAGGCACAGGCAGGACAGTCAGCCAGCCAGGGACAGTACTTCAGTTCCTTACTCACGGCTCCCATCTCACCTTCTGGTGCACCTACGGTGGGGCCGTCGTCGTCCACGTTTGCTAGTTTGGCAGGAGAGGCAGGACCTTCACACCAGTACCGCACTTCACCAGGCCTCTCCATGACACCGTCAGCGCTTCTTGCTTCTACAGCTCCGAGCTTCTCACCGCTCCAGCTGACGAGTCCCTTCTTTGTGTCACCACTGCCAGCTCGTACCCTCGACTTTGACACAGTAGCACAGACCGCCTCAGTACAGACAGACTCAGTGCTTACAGCTTCACAGGCAGAGGTCGTGACTACTACACCTGAGACAGCAGCAGTGGATCTCACAGATTTCGGGTACACCCGTGAGGAGGTAGATGAGGCTCTTGCTACAGGACAGGATCCACCATCCAGAGCAGCCTCACCTACTGGCAGTTTCACTTGGACCCCCAGTCGCTCACCCTCTCCTTCAGTCCACTCAGCTTCTGACGGAGAGGCAGTCCAGTACGCAGGGCAGCTTGAGCAGACACTCCTTCAGACAGACTCTCCTGGGATAGCTCACAGGCAGCTTGTGCCGTACACACCACTCTTTCAGCCTCAGGAGTCTTTGGGGATGCCGCGGACTTGGACTTGGACACCTCCAGTGCCACCCTCTCAGCTGCAGCAGGACAGTGCTCAGCCTACCAGTTCTTCAGCATCTGCTGCCACTGCACCTCCTCCAGCCTCCGACGCGTAGGACAGCTGTTTTTCTCTTTTCCTTCTTTCTCTTTTTGGTCATTGGTGCCAAAGGGGGAGAGAGTTAGAGAGATCTTGTATAGGTCTAGGGGGAGTAGCAGAGTGATCTTGTGTCCAGGGGGAGTGTGAGACAGTTTTTGTCTAGGGGGAGACCATTTGTGACTTCATTTGTATATTCTTTTGGTACTTCGTGGTTCTTGTTGAGCTTGATTTGCTTTTGCTGGTGTTTAGCTCATCAAGAATGCACTTGGTTTCGTTTCATACACTTGCTCGTTATCTATATATCTTGTATATTGCTCTGAGTTTGTGTATGCTATCCTGGATGTGCTTATTTATATCTATCTTGCCAGGTTTTCTCTTTTTGTGATGATATGCGCACTCACTTGCTTTTGCAGGATTATCTTATAAACTTATCATCACAAGTGTTGTGGTCATAGCTCTTGTTTTATTCCTATATATCACCCATGTGCTCTAACTCTATTTTGCAGGTGATACCTTTTGAGCTATGACTACCTTGTTCTCCGTTTTACTTGTTCTTCATGCTTATCTAATCTTCTCGATCACTCTTACGCATTCCATTCTTTATCTTTTGATATGTGTTGTCACCAATCACCAAAAAGGGGGAGATTGTAAGCTTCATGACCATTGGAGTTCGGAAACCCCAAAGGTATGAATGTTTTGGTGATTGGGTGACCATATTGATGTGACTAACATTTCCTTGTAGGATATTCAAATGGTCATGTCAATGAAGTGTCGTCTCACATACTCTATCTATCGACGACTTGGTGATTGGTTGCCTCGACAATTCGGATCGAGAACTTGATGGAGTCAAGGTTGAAGATGGATCAAGGCTAAGGACATGATAGACCAAGCAAGTGTTGGCTTGGTAGATGTTAGCTTGAGTCTATAGGAAAAACCGGACTATCAAGAGGGATCGAATTGGTTCTCTTAGCACACACTAGGTTAGAGATCATATGGATGCATAGTGAGTCTCTCGAGGGCTAGGGTGGCTGAAGAGAAGAAGAGGAACCAAGAACGAAGAAGTTGGAAGCAAGGATCAAGAGTGGATCAAGTTTTCAGCTTATCCGGTAGAGACCGGACAGTACGGTCCTAGGGACCGTATGGTACGGTCTTCATTGAAGATCCAGACAGAGAAGTGAAGTCTCGGGATGCTGAGAAAATGAAGACCGGACAATGGGACCGTATGGTACGGTCAAGGAGACCGGACAGTATGGTCATCAGAGGATTTCCAGACAGAGAAGTTGAAGTTTCTGGAAGTGGAAGAAATGAAGACCGGACAATCGACCGGATGGTACGGTCCTAGGGACCGGACAGTACGGTCTTCATTGGAGATGAAGAAGAAGATGGAGATGCGCCTGGAAATAGAGACCGGACAGTACGGTCTGGAAGAGACCGGACAGTACGGTCCTATTGTACGGTCTCTAGTTTCGCAGGGCACTTTTGGGCAACGGCTAGTTTTGGGTTGGTAGCCTATATATAGTTGGTTGCCTGCCCCTTTATGGGTCTCTTGGCCATTGTTGGAGTGCAGGAAACTCAGAGGAAGCCAAGAGCAAGAGAGAGAAGCACTTGTGAAGGATTTGGAGTGATCCTAGTGCTTGAGAGAGTAGCAATTGCATCCACTTGATCTCTAGGCTAGTGTGAGCTTGAGAGAGTCACTTCGGTTTGTTACTCTTGGTCTATGGCAAGGCCTAGACCGGTTAGGCATCGGTGTTGAGCTGTCCAAGGAGATTGTGGAAGCTAACACAAGTTTGTACACGGACTTGGAGCTTCCCGTGCGAAAGAAGCATCACTAGTGGAGCGCCTTTTGGCACGCATCACGTGCGGAGCTTTACCTCCGGAAGAGTACCCGGGATCGAGCCCGGCGGGACGTGCCCGCGACTTCACTCGGAGGGTGAAGTGTGCTCTAGGAGGGATCACCATCGAGCGGAGGGACGGGGTTAAGACTCCGGCGGGAGTGACCCAACGTGGAGTAGGGGAAGGCGCCATCCTTCCGAGACCACGGGAAAAATCATGAGCATTCCTATCCTTATCTCCTTTACTTACTAGCATTTACGTTTCCGCATTTACCTTATGTGCTAGTAGAATTGCATGATAGGTTGTCTCTTTACTACTTGGTAGAATTGCTTGTTAGGGTGTTGCTTGTTGCATAGACTAGATTGTGTGCGCGCATCGCTTGCTTTTGTTATCACCATATCTAGTCTTGCTAGCTTCACGCCTAAAGTACGTTTGGGAGAAATTGTTGACACACCGATTCACCCCCCCCCCCCCTCTCGGTGCCCTTGATCCTTTCAGTATATTTCGTCGATTAAAATAATCCACACAACGGATCATCTTGTGCACGTTGCCCATGATGACATACTAGTAGGCGTGCACGGCGTTGGGCGTGGAAAAGCTCGTGGATTGATTTGACCGGTGAGTTGCTGTAAGCTTCATGACCATTGGAGTTCGGAAACCCCAAAGGTATGAATGTTTTGGTGATTGGGTGACCATATTGATGTGACTAACATTTCCTTGTAGGATATTCAAATGGTCATGTCAATGAAGTGTCGTCTCACATACTCTATCTATCGACGACTTGGTGATTGGTTGCCTCGACAATTCGGATCGAGAACTTGATGGAGTCAAGGTTGAAGATGGATCAAGGCTAAGGACATGATAGGCCAAGCAAGTGTTGGCCTGGTATAGATGCTGGCTTGAGTCTATAGGAAAAACCGGACTATGAAGAGGGATCGAATTGGTTCTCTTAGAGCACACTAGGTTAGAGATCAAATGGATGCATTGTGAGTCTCTTGAGGGCTAGGGTGGCTGAAGAGAAGAAGAGGAACCAAGTTTGGAGAAGTTGGAAGCAAGGATCAAGAAGTGGATCAAGTTTTCAGCTTATGCCGAAGCGATCGGACAGTACGGTCCTAGGGACCGTATGGTACGGTCTTCATTGAAAATCCAGACAGAGAAGTGAAGTCTCGGGATGCTGAGAAAATGAAGACCGGACAATTGGACCGTATGGTACGGTCAAGGGGACTGGACAGTACGGTCATCAGAGGATCTCCAGACAGAGAAGTTGAAGTTTCTGGAAGTGGAAGATATGAAGACCGGACAATCGACCGGATGGTACGGTCCTAGGGACCGGACAGTACGGTCTTCATTGGAGATGAAGAAGAAGATGGAGATGCGCCTGGAAATAGAGACCGGACAATACGGTCTGGAAGAGACCGGACAGTACGGTCCTTTGTACGGTCTCTAGTTTCGCAGGGCACTTTTGGGCAACGGCTAGTTTTGGGTTGGTAGCCTATATATAGTTGGTTGCCCGTCCCTTGAGGGGTCTCTTGGCCATTGTTGGATTGCAGGAAACTCAGAGGAAGCCAAGAGCAAGAGAGAGAAGCACTTGTGAAGGATTTGGAGTGATCCTAGTGCTTGAGAGAGTAGCAATTGCATCCACTTGATCTCTAGGCTAGTGTGAGCTTGATAGAGTCACTTCGGTTTGTTACTCTTGGTCTATGGCGAGGCCTAGACCGGTTAGGCGTCGGTGTTGAGCTGTCCAAGGAGAGTGTGGAAGCCAACACAAGTTTGTACACGGTCTTGGAGCTTCCCGTGCGAAAGAAGCATCACTAGTGGAGCGCCCTTTGGCACGCATCACGTGCGGAGCCTTACCTCCGGAAGAGTACCCGGGATCGAGCCCGGCGGGACGTGCCCGCGACTTCACTCGGAGGGTGAAGTGTGCTCTAGGAGGGATCGCCTTCGAGCGGAGGGACGGGGTCGAGACTCCGGCGGGAGTGACCCAACGTGGAGTAGAGGAATGCGCCATCCTTCCGAGACCACAGGAAAAATCATGAGCATTCCTATCCTTATCTCCTTTACTTACTAGCATTTACGTTTCCGCATTTACCTTATGTGCTAGTAGAATTGCATGATAGGTTGTCTCTTTACTACTTGGTAGAATTGCTTGTTAGGGTGTTGCTAGTTGCATAGACTAGATTGTGTGCGCGCATCGCTTGCTTTTGTTATCACCATATCTAGTCTTGCTAGCTTCACGCCTAAAGTACGTTTGGGAGAAACTGTTGACACACCGATTCACCCCCCCCCCCTCTCGGTGCTCTTGATCCTTTCAAGTGGTATCAGAGCCTCGTTGTTCAAATAGGGCTTAACCGCCTTGAGTAAGGATGCCGAGAGATCATGGACCGCCCCCGTTCGATGGGACCGACTATGCCTATTGGAAAGCTCGCATGCAAGATTACCTCGAGGCTCTCGACCCTATCGCATGGGAGGTGACAAGTTCCGGTGTCTCTCTAAGGACTCCCATTGGTACTCTTGATGTGAATCTCGCAAAGGCAAATGCTAAAGCTAAAAATGCCTTGTTTGAAGCTATCACTAAAGAGGTCTTTGCTCGAGTCAAGTCCGCGGGTACCGCTCATGAAGTATGGACACAAATTCAACAAATTCATGAGGGTTCCACGGACGTGAAAGAGGAAAGATACTATGTGCTAAAGAACAAATATGATGACTTTGCCATGTCTTCAAATGAGCTAATCAATGACACTTACTCTCGCTTGAATGTGCTTGTAGAGGATATCAACTCTCTCGGTGTGAAGGACAAGATTGATGATGGTGACCTTGTGCGGAAGATCATGAGGATTCTCCCAAGGGAGAAATATGGAGCACCAATCACATGTCTCTTCAACACCGACATGCGAGACCTCACCACCCACAAGCTACTTGGGAAGATCACCACCTTCGAGAGCTACAACCTTGACAAGAAGCTTGATGAGAAGCCCTCCAAGAATCTTGCTTTTGCGTCCGAGGAATCGAGCAAGAAGATGAAGAAGGTGGTGACTCAAGATTCAAGTGATGAAGAGCTTGAAGAAGACGTTGAAGACTTGTTGCAACTTCATCCAAATGATCTAGCACTCCTCATGAAGAGAAGCAACTTCTTCAAGAGAAGATTCATCAACAAGAAAGATGCCGAGTGCTACAATTGTGGGGAGAAGGGTCACTTTGCCAAGGAATGCCCGAAGCCAATCAAGAAGAGCAAGAAGAAGACTCAAGAGTCAAGCGATGATGAAGAAGAAGACCCTAGAAACAAGTACAAGACAAGGAAGAGGTTTGTCAAGAAGGAAAGCTCTAGAGGCAAAGACAAGAGAAGATCATCTCGCAAGGGACTCTTTGTTGGAGAGTGGGTCACGGATGATGATAGTGAAGAAGAAGAAAGTGATGACTCATCCTCCAAGGGAAAGATGATGGCCGGCATTGCTCTCACAAACATGTCCGAGACTCTACCTCCACCACCTACTTGCTTGATGGCCAAAGATGATGAGAGTAGTGATGAGGATGAGAAGAGTGAGTCCGAGGAAGAGTTTGGTGAAGAGGATAAGCCCACTTATGAGGAACTCTTGGATAGCATTCTCCTAACCGGCAAGATGCTCAAGGGAAAGGACAAGACCATTGCTCGGTTGGAGAAGGAACATGAAGTGGCCGCTTTCCGGGTCCATCAACTTGAGGGTGAACTTAGGGACTTATCCATCTCTCACAAGGCTCTTGATGAGGACCATGACAAGCTTGAGGAAGACCACATGAACCTCAAGGAGAAGTCCAAGTTACTAGAGGATGAGCTCAAGCACCTTTCCACCTCTCTCATAACCTTGGATGAGAGCTATGACAAGCTCAAGGTTGATCACAAGAGGCTCAACGACAAGTTCAAGGTTCTTGAGGAGGAACATCAATCCATCCTCGAAAAGAGTAACACTTCTTCTTCTAGTTCATCTATTTCCGATTCTTCATATATTACTTGTGATGGACTAACTCCCTCTCTTGAGAGCATCTCTCTTGATGAGAAAATCTTGAAGGAATATCATCAACTCAAGGAGGAGAGAGCTTCGGTGATGGACGGCTTCGAGAGGCTCACAAGGGGAAGGACCATCCATAAGGAGATACTTGGTCGGAACCTTGTGAACAACCCCAGGCACAAGGGACTCGGCTCCTACCCCGCCGCCATCAACCTCATCGGCAAGGACGAGTGTAAGGATCGTGTGACCGAGAGGGGGGGGGGGGGGGAGGGTGAATCGGTGCACTCTAGAATCTATTTCCAAACACTTACACCCAAGCAACTCATAGCGAGTAGTTCTAGTAACAAGGTAAAGCACACTAAGGAGTATCCTTAACCTATATAGCTAGTGCATATAGATAACACAATCACACCACACTAGCAACCTAGCACAAGATAGATAGAAAGCGGAAGACTTAAGCTAGGCAAGGCAAGGTAATAAGATAACTAGAAACAAGGCAACCAAGATACTAGGCACACTAAGTAGAGTCCTTAGAGCTACTAGATAGGCTATAACAAGTAAGCACACGAGCAAGGCAATCAAGCAAACCTAGTGAAGCTAGTAGGTACCAAGGTAAACATACAAGCAAGATAGGAGCACAACTCAAGTACTACAAGCAATCATATGAAGTGCGATAAGTAAATGCGAGTAGTAAAGGAGAAGGGATAGAGAATGCTCATGATGTTTTCCCGTGGTCTCGGAAGGATGGCGCCTTCCCCTACTCCACGTTGGGTCACTCCCGCCGGAGTCTCGACCCCGTCCCTCCGCTCGATGGCGATCCCTCCTAGAGCACACTTCACCCTCCGAGTGAAGTCGCGGGCACGTCCCGCCGGGCTCGATCCCGGGTACTCTTCCGGAGGTAAGGCTCCGCACTTGATGCGTGCCAAAGGGCGCTCCACTAGTGATGCTTCTTTCGCACTGGGAGCTCCAAGACCGTGTACAAACTTGTGTCGACTTCCACAATCTCCTTGGACAGCTCAACACCGACGCCTAACCAGTCTAGGCCTTGCCATAGACCAAGAGTAACAGCCCTAGATGACTCTCTCAAGCCCACACTAGCCTAGAGATCAAAGGATGCAACTTGCTACTCTCTCAAGCACTAGGATCACTCCAAATCCTTCTCGAGTGCTTCACACTTCTTCCTCTTGGCTTCTTGGCAGCACCTCCCCTCTCTCCTGGGTCCAAGAGCACCTCAAAGAGGTAAACAACCGACTATATATAGGCCTCCAACCTCAAACTAGCCGTTGTCCAAAGGTGCCCAGTCTGCGTGATGACCGTACAGTAGACCGTACTGTCCGGTCTCCATCTGACCGTACTGTCCGGTCTTCACCAGACCGGCATCCAGGGAGTGCTGCAACTCATCTCAGACCAGACCGTATTGTACGGTCCCTAGGACCGTACTGTCCGGTCTCCATTCTTCTTCAGCCAACAGAAACTTCTCCTTCTCTGTTGCTCTTCGCCTGTAAGACCGTACTGTCCGGTCCTCGACCGTATTGTACGGTCAAACTGTCCGGTCTTCATTCTTCGACTTCCAGAAACTTCAGCTTCTCTGTCTGGAAAACCCAATAGAGACCGTACTGTCCGGTCCCTAGGACCGTACTGTCCGGTCCACTGTCCGGTCTCTATTCTTCAACTTCCAGAAACTTCAGCTTCTCTGTCTGGAAAACCCAATAGAGACCGTACTGTCCGGTCCCTAGGACCGTACTGTCCGGTCCACTGTCCGGTCTCTATTCTTCAACTTCCAGAAACTTCAGCTTCTCTGTCTGGATTTCCTCTGTAGACCGTATTGTACGGTCTCCTTGACCGTACTGTCCGGTCTCTTCTGCCTTCGCAGCTTCGATCTTCTTCTTGATCTTCTTCTTCAACACTTGATCTTTTTGGTTCCTTCAACTCTCTTCTGCCACCCTAGCTCCTGAGAGACTCACCATGCATCCAATGATCTCTATAACTAGTGTGTACTAAGAGAACCACCTCGAACCCTCTTGATAGTCCGGTTTTTCCTATGGACTCAAGCTAACATCTAACCAAGCAACACCCGCTTGGATCTAGCATGTCCTTAGCCTTGATCCATGTCTTCTCCGCGACTCCATCAAGTCCGTTCTTGTGTAGATGAAGGCAACCAATCATCCTTGTCAATTAAGTTCATGGTGTGTTGGCGTTCACCACCAACGGACGGAGTTTTCTTCATATGTGACCTATAAGATCTCACAAAGAGTGTTAGTCACATTCATGGTTCTCATCCTATCACCAAAACATTCATACCTTGGGGTTTCCCTAGCTCCAATGGTCATGAAGCTTACAACGAGGACATTCCACCTTGGGTAGTTCCCCTCATGGCGGACGACTACTATTGTGAGAAGTGTTGCCGTGACGGGCACACTAGCAAGAATTGTCCCAAGGTGAGAAGTTCCAAAGTTTTGCCCAACGCTAACTTGTTCCATGAGAATACACACTACAAGCTCTTTAGGGACAAGAAAGGAAGGGTGAAGGCAAAGGCTCTTGAATCACCCGACAAGAGGAGGATGATGAGGAAGATTTGGGTGCCCAAATGCATAGTTGACCTTGAGAGGCCGACCAAGTGCGAGTGGGCTCCCAAGACCAAGACCTAGAAGGGTGATGGTGGTGGACCATGCGCCGCAACGTCAACTCATGAACGTCCACCACAAGCTTCGAGTGCTTCATCGACAAATCTACTCTTCAAGGAGGTAACTTGTATCATAGTAGTTTCTTTTCTTGCATTGCTTGCATGGTAGCTAGGCGCTCCTTTGTGAACTAGTATGTTTGCATCCATGCATATGTAAATAACTAAAAGAAAAGAACAAAAAAATTAGTTCAAGGTCTAACTTTCTAGAGATAGCTATGAGCATGGGGATGCTTGAGTTGGTGGTCCGATGGACTCAAGGCAAGGTTTGGCTCATAGTGAGTAAGCTTGAGAGAGGCTCAAACTTGACCTTGAGTAGGTTTCCTTTATGCGTTGTCTTAACTTTGCTTGCATATCACATGGCATATTTACTTTCCCTTGCATTTGTATGATATGCTTGTCTCATGCATTGCATATAGAAAATCACAAAGGAGTTGTCACACTATGAGGAAGTGCTTCATTCGCAATATGATCTCACATCTCATAAAAGTGTGACTAAAGAAAAGAATTGCGCTTCATGCCCATTGAGTCTTGCTAAATGATCCTCAAGGTTAAATCTACTTGCACGGATCATAGGCAAAGGGCTCATACATACCGCTCCTTTGGTTTTATCTCTTTTGGTTCTTATTTGGTTGCTTCTTATTTGCTGATTGAAAAATTACTATAAGCCTATGCGCAACCTATATTGGTTTATTTTCAAAGGAGTGTTTGAGAGTTCCCCTTCTAGTCCATGTTTGGTGTTTATTTGGTTTTTGAGTGAGAAACTTGGACTTAGAAGGAAATTCCTTGAAAATCGGCATTTCTGGACCTGATCGTACAATACGGTCAAAGGGACCGTACAATACGGTGTGCTTTTGCACGAGATCCTTCGGAACCTCAGGCAGAAAGGAGACCGGACAATGCGGTCCTCTAGACCGTACAATACGATCTCTATAGAGTACTGTCAGGGTGAGAAGAGGACCGTACAATACGATCTCTAGGACCGTACCATACGGTCTGGTTAATTCATCGGGAGATCAAGTTCAATCCTCGCCGTTGATTCACTTCTGGATCGATCCTGACCGTCGATTCGAATTAGACCAAATCATAATGGTTCCGGCCGGGTTACTGTGCTTCGTTCTTAACACTTCGCCGCCGTATGCGCCCCTGCTCCCGCCACCACATCGCCTCCCGCGCGCGCCCGTACGCCGTCGCCTTCGCCGCCGACGAGCTCCTCGCCGTCGAGCGCCACCGCAGCCGCCGCGCGCCGCCTGCTCCTCCACGCACACGCGCCCGCATCTCCACGCGAACCCTAGCGCTGCGCCGCTTCACTTCGCCGCCGCAGCACCGCTCGCCGCCGCCTCGCTTGACCACGCCGTCGCCGGAGTCGACGACCACCTCGCCGACGACGAGGACCGTGCTGGACGACTTCATTCCCGCGTGTTTGACTTCGAGCTGGTGCTCCTCGTGCGCGAGCTCCTCCCCGGCGACCTTCACTGGACCCGAGGTGCTTCACACCGAAGATCGTCGTCGATTGATCGCTCTGGTGAGCCACTGGGACATAGAGATTGCACAGTAGCCTCGTTCGGATTCCGTCTCTAGGGTTTGAGCCTATCAATTCCTTCATCGTTTGAAATCCCTAGAAAATCGATCAAAGTTCCAACCTTTATTGCGAAATTGATATGCATTGTCTCTATATCTTCGCAATTTAGGCCATTTGTCTACCATGGTCATAGTGTTCGAGTGTTGCACTTCATTTATCTATGACATGTTGGTAGTTGTTCACTATTGTGTCGATATCGATTCCATACCATATACACCCAGCTCGACACTTAGCATATTCCTGGATTAGTGGTACATTGTGTCTATTCCATATGATCTATGTACACTAGTCGATCGCCACTCATAATCGACAATGCCGTAGTTCCCCATTGCATATTTGCCGGCATTGTGTCCTTCACCTCTGCGCTAGGACATCATCTAGATTTACGCGCTTACCTACGATTCTTGCTTATAGATTATAGTAGGTTATTCTATACTCATATACCCTGTCTTATTCCTATCGTGCAGTGGCAGTGGTCAGCGGACAGTGGGCAGTTGACAGCTGAGCAGAGACAGTGGACGGATTGAGGGCCAAGCCCTTAGTCCTATCTTTGGCAGTCAGCCGTCAGTGGACGGGTTGGTGAGCCAAGCTCACTCGCCCTATCTTGTCTGCAGCCCAGTCAACAGCTATGGTAGGTTCTGGCAGAGGCAGAGGCAGGGGCAGAGGTGACCGTGATAAGGGCAAGGCCAAGGCTCCAGATCCACAGTCCAAGAGGAAAAGGCAGAGGACAGGTGATCCAGAGTGGGATCGGGTTCTCAGGGCAGCTGAGGTGGACCTTCCTACCGGCAGAGACACAGGGTTCCGGATCAGGGACTCACCTGCTGGAGGACAGGGGGAGACTCCGAGGAGGTCTTCCAGAGCTAGAGCTACAGTGCAGCGGACTCCGTCCACCCGCGGGGTTGGTACGTCGAGGACCGCGCAGGAGCAGCAGGCTCAGTCAGAGGAGGAGGAGAGCTCTTCCAGCTCCCGTGACGAGGTCACAGAGGGTGACAGGCAGAGGATGGCTGCCAAGTTCTGTGCACTCGACAGGACTGCTTCCCTCAGAGATGTACTAGCTGAGGACGCTCTCAGGCTGACAGGCCCCGTCCTCAAGAAGTTCAGGAGAGTGTCTGAGGAGGTATGGGTACCTGCCAGGAGGGACCCACAGGCAGGAGGTCGCTTCTGGACCTTACTACAGCAGAGGATAGCAGCAGGTCTGAGGAGCAGACTGAGGACTGGTGGAGCTGACAGGCTCTTTGTCACTCACCAGCACTGCAGCATACAGGCTGCCAGCAGAGGTGCCGGGACGGATTTCACACAGCACTTGACTTATATCCCAGGCCTCGAGGAGATCATCACCACTCAGATGCGTTGGGACCCTGACATAGTGATGGATTTCTACGCTTCTCTGTGGATTGCCCCAGATCGGTCTGCCATATGGTTCATGCTCAGAGGGCAGCCCCACAGAGTGACGAGGGAGGACCTCGTAGCAGCCCTTGAGACAGTTCAGCACGAGACCAGGGTGTTTCCTCTTGCTCACCCAGGGATGGAGCCTCCCCGCAGACCTCTTGGGGGACACCTACCGTCAGATGCGGATATGAGTATTGCTTTCCCTCCACCTCACCCGGAGAACTTCAGCCGAGCTCACACCAGACTTACTCACGAGGGCAGAGTTCTCAGGAGCATTCTTAGCAAGACCATTGTGCCGAGGAGTGGATACAGGGATCAGTTTTCTATACTCTCACAGTGGGTCGTCATGCTGATACTGAGGCACAGAGGTTTTGACCTGGTGGATCTTATACTGAGCCAGATGGAGGACGTCATTGCAGAGAGCATAGCTGCTAGACACTTAGCCTTCGCTCCACTGATTTGCTATATTCTGAGGAGGCTACAGTTGTTGTCTCAGGAGGACTACGATGAGTTGCCCAAGAAGACTACAGCGTACACTCCCTTACCTGCCTCCGACAGACGGGTTGCTACCCGGGAGTCAGCTTCACAGGAGAGTTCCTCACAGGGCCTAGGAGACACGGCTACCGAGACTGAGCAGCATATTCACACTGGTAGCCAGATGGAGTCCATTCCTGAGGACGTGACTCCGGACTCTAGAGCAGGACCTTCAGGCTCAGCTACAGCTCCAGCTCAGACAGATTCAGTACTACGTGCAGAGCTTGCAGCTATCCGTAGAGAGCTCCAGAGTCAGCGAGAGGATAGGGAGAGGGACCGACAGATGCTAGACAGCATGGTTCTCACTCAGAGGGAGATGGCCTCTGGCTTGTCTTCACTGTTCACTGGTTTTGAGGCGATTGCTCAGACTCTTCGTCTTTTTGGACAAGATTTGCCAGGACTCCCGTCGTTCGCTCCTCTTACCTTCCCAGGTGTGCTGCCACCAGATACAGTACAGTTTCAGCAGCTACAGCAGCAGCAGCACCAGTTTGCCCAGGCACAGGCAGGACAGTCAGCCAGCCAGGGACAGTACTTCAGTTCCTTACTCACGGCTCCCATCTCACCTTCTGGTGCACCTACGGTGGGGCCGTCGTCGTCCACGTTTGCTGGTTTGGCAGGAGAGGCAGGACCTTCACACCAGTACCGTTCTTCACCAGGCCTCTCCGTGACTCCGTCAGCCCTACTAGCTTCTACAGCTCCGAGCTTCTCACCGCTTCAGCTGACGAGTCCCTTCTTCGTGTCACCACTGCCAGTCCGGACACTTGACTTTGACACAGTAGCACAGACCGCCTCAGTACAGACAGACTCAGTTCTTACAGCTACACAGGCAGAGGTTGTGACTACTACACCTGAGACAGCAGCAGTGGATCTCACAGACTTCGGGTACACCCGAGAGGAGATAGATGAGGCTCTCGCTACAGCACAGGATTCACCTTCCAGGGCAGCCTCACCTACTGGCAGTTTCTCTTGGACTCCCAGTCGCTCACCTACTCCTTCAGTCCACTCAGCGTCAGACTCAGAGGCAGTTGAGTACGCGACGCAGCTTGAGCAGACTCTTCTACAGACAGACTCTCCTGGGTTTGCCTACAGACAGCTTGTGCCGTACACTCCACTCTTCCAGCAGCAGGAGTCTTTGGGGATGCCGCGGACTTGGACTTGGACACCTCCAGTGCAACCTTCTCAGCAGCAGCAGGACAGTGCTCAGCCTTCTACCAGTTCTACAGCACCTGCTGCCACTGCACCTCCTCCAGCCTCCGACGCGTAGGACAGCAGTTTTCTCTTTCCTTCCTTCTCTTTTTGGTCATTGGTGCCAAAGGGGGAGAGAGATAGAGATCTTGTATAGGTCTAGGGGGAGTAGTGGAGTGATCTTGTGTTCAGGGGGAGTGTGAGACAGTCTTTTGTCCAGGGGGAGATCTTTTGGTACTTCATTTGTATACACTTGCTCGTTATCTATATATCTTGTATATTGCTCTGGTATATTGCTCTGAGTTTGTGTATGTTTACCTCTCTCTGTGATGATATGTGCACTCACTTGCTTTTGCAGGAATATCTTATAATCTTATCATCACAGGGTTGTGGTCATAGCTCATGCTGTTATTCCATATATATCACCCATGTGCTTTAACTCTATTTTGCAGGTGATACCTTTTGAGCTATGACTACCTTGTTCTCCGTTTTACTTGTTCTTCATGCATATCTAATCTTCTCGATCACTCTTGCGTCTTACATTCTATATCTTTTGATAAATGTTGTCACCAATCACCAAAAAGGGGGAGATTGTAAGCTTCATGACCATTGGAGTTCGGAAACCCCAAAGGTATGAATGTTTTGGTGATTGGGTGACCATATTGATGTGACTAACATTTCCTTGTAGGATATTCAAATGGTCATGTCAATGAAGTGTCGTCTCACATACTCTATCTATCGACGACTTGGTGATTGGTTGCCTCGACAATTCGGATCGAGAACTTGATGGAGTCAAGGTTGAAGATGGATCAAGGCTAAGGACATGATAGGCCAAGCAAGTGTTGGCTTGGTATAGATGCTAGCTTGAGTCCATAGGAAAAACCGGACTATCAAGAGGGATCGAATTGGTTCTCTTAGAGCACACTAGGTTAGAGATCAAATGGATGCATTGTGAGTCTCTTGAGGGCTAGGGTGGCTGAAGAGAAGAAGAGGAACCAAGTTTGGAGAAGTTGGAAGCAAGGATCAAGAAGTGGATCAAGTTTTCAGCTTATGCCGAAGAGATCGGACAGTACGGTCCTAGGGACCGTATGGTACGGTCTTCATTGAAGATCCAGACAGAGAAGTGAAGTCTCGGGATGCTGAGAAAATGAAGACCGGACAATTGGACCGTATGGTACGGTCAAGGGGACCGGACAGTACGGTCATCAGAGGATCTCCAGACAGAGAAGTTGAAGTTTCTGGAAGTGGAAGAAATGAAGACCGGACAATCGACCGGATGGTACGGTCCTAGGGACCGGACAGTACGGTCTTCATTGGAGATGAAGAAGAAGATGGAGATGCGCCTGGAAATAGAGACCGGACAATACAGTCTGGAAGAGACCGGACAGTACGGTCATTTGTACGGTCTCTAGTTTCGCAGGGCACTTTTGGGCAACGGCTAGTTTTGGGTTGGTAGCCTATATATAGTTGGTTGCCCGCCCCTTGAGGGGTCTCTTGGCCATTGTTGGAGTGCAGGAAACTCAGAGGAAGCCAAGAGCAAGAGAGAGAAGCACTTGTGAAGGATTTAGAGTGATCCTAGTGCTTGAGAGAGTAGCAATTGCATCCACTTGATCTCTAGGCTAGTGTGAGCTTGAGAGAGTCACTTCGGTTTGTTACTCTTGGTCTATGGCGAGGCCTAGACCGGTTAGGCGTCGGTGTTGAGCTGTCCAAGGAGAGTGTGGAAGCCAACACAAGTTTGTACACGGTCTTGGAGCTTCCCGTGCGAAAGAAGCATCACTAGTGGAGCGCCCTTTGGCACGCATCACGTGCGGAGCTTTACCTCCGGAAGAGTACCCGGGATCGAGCCCGGCGGGACGTGCCCGCGACTTCACTCGGAGGGTGAAGTGTGCTCTAGGAGGGATCGCCTTCGAGCGGAGGGACGGGGTCGAGACTCCGGCGGGAGTGACCCAACGTGGAGTAGGGGAAGGCGCCATCCTTCCGAGACCACGGGAAAAATCATGAGCATTCCTATCCTTATCTCCTTTACTTACTAGCATTTACGTTTCCGCATTTACCTTATGTGCTAGTAGAATTGCATGATAGGTTGTCTCTTTACTACTTGCTAGTTGCATAGACTAGATTGTGTGCGCGCATCGCTTGCTTTTGTTATCACCATATCTAGTCTTGCTAGCTTCACGCCTAAAGTACGTTTGGGAGAAATTGTTGACACACCGATTCACCCCCCCCCCCCCCCCTCTCGGTGCCCTTGATCCTTTCAGTTGCTCCGTGGTCAGTCAGTATCAACACACTATCCGGTGAGCGGCGCGTCGTGCGGTGAGTATCAAGTATCGACATCATGTTGGTGGTTCTTATGCGTGTGATTTATTTTCATTAATTCCGCAAGCGCACGGAACTCCATTGTGGCATTTCACCTTGGGGTATTCCAGGGTTATCGTATTTATATTTCCGCAGGGAAGTAGAGCGGGAGGAAGATGAAATAATAACAAGGTATTGTACTTATTGAGTAAATAACAAATGTACTTAAGACGGGAGTGAGATACATGATGATATGGTGGCACACATCCAAACATCCAAAAAATACAAAGGTAAAAGAGAAATTATCTTGGAAGAACAGCGAGATAGAGACAAAAAGTTTCCTGTATATTTTATCCTATATTTACTATCCTAGTATTCCATTCTACAAGTGTATTTACTTTAGTTAAGTTCACATACAAGCAAGTCAAGTCATTTCGGGGCACAGGTGTTGACGGTCCTTAGAGCAAGAATTTTACCGTCAAATACCTGCATGAAAGAATTAAAATGAACACCAAACATAGACTTAGGACTTGAAACTAACGAATTCCACAAGTCTTGGTGATTTTGTGAGTGCAGGTGCATTTCGTAGGAAAACGGGGAAAAGGAAGCATAAAACATGTACTTTGTAAACACCGAATTTCCCCGGAATAAAGTTATCTTCCCAAATCCCATAAAGAAGGAAAATATCAAGACAACATCAAGAAGATCCTTTTCTGGAAATCCTCAATTGAAGAAATCTTCCAAAGGCCCACAAGCAGAGCAAACCGCCTCAATCAAATGGATAGTCGGTGATTTGCAAGACTTAATGACACCAGGAACCGACATACGAAGAGGCGGCACCAGGGGTGGCCCCACCAGGTCGCCCGACCCCACATTGTAGGTCGGCCGACCTGTGGGTACCCCCCCTGGTGCCCATCTTTCTGGTGAAGGAAGTTGCCGCCTTTCTTAAGTCGGTTCTGCCTGCATTTACTCCACCACCGACTCCAGGAACCGCCTTTGAGGACTATAAAGCAAGGGGTACCCCCCCTCCTTTGAGGACACACACCAAGAGGGATTCATTCTCTAGCATTAGGCTTAGCCTCCAGGCCAGAGTAGAGTAGAGGGGAGTAGAGGGCTGATTAGAGGTCCTTGACCTAGTCTTGGAGAGTTTAGGGGTGGATCTTCTCCATTCCCCTCTTGTAAGACTTGTGTCATTTATCTATAGCATTTACTCCTTTATTCCTTATGCCTTGTGATTGCACTAGTGTGATAGCCATGTACCTTCTATGTGGTTATTGTCTAGTCTTGTTTGGTTCACATATGCTTCACATACTTATACTAGTTCATCCTTGCCTTTACACTCGTTCTATGCATAATGAGGTTTGACATGCCTTGGCCCTTGACTTGTTAATCCGTAGGGTTAGGGTTCTCTGTGCCATGGTTTGTAACTTGTTAATCCGTAGGGTTAGAGTTACGCATGTCTTACCTCTTGACTCGATGATCCGTAGGGTCAGAGTTGTTATGCATGGTTTAGTACTTGACCTGTTGATCCGTCGGGTCAAGGTTAGGTGTACTCTTGTTCCTGACTTGATGATCCGAAGGGTCAGAGTCCCATGGGAATGGAGAGTACTGTTTAGCAATGTAAGCGTGGTGCTTAGATTCGTAAATAGCTTTGAGTGTTTGGTTGACTCTATGAACAGGCATAGGACTGGCAGTAGGTGGTGACAGCCCTAGTGTCGCATGTCCTCGTAGAGGGTTGCCATTAGGTGGTGACAGCCCTGCTGTGTTTCATCCTCTCTGTTCCAGGTTAATATAGAACTTAGGTTTGTATGTGATGCATGTATGACCCATAGACAGGAATACAAGGAGTACATAGGGGCCCAGCTCGACCTCCTCTTAACCCCGCTTAACCTAGGCTTTGTACTGATGTTAGATTGGATTGCGCTGTGTGTCACCCTATCCATACACTGTATCCTTACCCCTGTTTAGACCTTGGTATATTATTAGTTATATGATTATGAACATGCTATCTCATAAACCGCCGCCTTCCCTTGGGAGAACTATAAATGACAGCCATTGGAGTAATCCATTGGTGAAATGCTACAACGGTATTCTCCATGCGCTTGCGGATTTACCTAATCGACACTAAGACACATCTTTAGATTATTTCTGACATCACTGTCAGAGATGATTTATTTGGTGTGACTTAACAAATGTCAACAACAGGGATGCCATGGCTAATGAACCGATGCTGCTAGTTCACCATGGGAATCTCCCTGCTATTGAAAACCTTGCCTGTCCAACCCGGACGTGGTGGATTACAGAGACCGGTATAGCTATCACATACACTCGTGGCTACCATTCTCCGTGGGGATGGGTGCCAAACGTGCATAGGCCAAGCTCTAAGCGCCACGCTTACAACCAGCCTAGAGGAACTACTCCTGATCAACGAAGCAGCCCTATCTAAGAATAGAGCACAGATTTCACCAAGCGCGGGCACTATCTCCGACGGAGGCACTCTCTCGTACTCTTTAGACATAATCACGAATCCCATAACAAGACTTGCACGCACACTAGCTTAACTAAATAAATAACTTAAATAGAAGAGAAATACTAAAATAAATAAATAAAGATAAAACTAAATAATTAATTGAAAGAATAATTCTACAAGAATAAAGATACAAGAACTATACCGAAACTCCGAGAAGACTTCCAGACCCCAAGAGAGCTCTCACTCTACTCTACTCTACTCTAACTCCCAAAATAACTCTACTTCTACACTAAATGAGTAATGATCACTTGGATGTGATGTGGTGCGAATTGCTTCTGCAGCCGAGGGGTCTATTTATAGCTTCTTCATGACGGTGGGGTACTTATACCCGAAGATGGTGGTGGGGCCGCCAAGCTTGGCCGGCCGGCCGTCCCCTGTGTCGGCTCGCCACCGCCTCTTGCCTGAACGCTCCAGATCGTTTCCTGATGACGGTCCGAAGGTCGGCTACTTCGTGGGGGCAGCAAAACTGCAGTCAGGGCCAAGTTAAGGGCCAAATGGCCCACCTTCTAGAATGACTGTGGAATCCGCTGGACTGGGCTTTGAATTATGCGTTTTGGGCCTGTTCCAGCCCACTGGAGGAAGCCCGGGGCCAAAGGCCACCAGATGGGGCCGGCCGGCCAGGGTTTTCCCCTGGCTGGGCCCTCTTTCCTCCATTATCCACTCCTGCATCCAAAAGTCACCAACTCGTGGAAGTAATATGCATCTAATCTTGGTGAATGACTATTTATTTACTGGTATGTTGGTGGTCATTTCATGCTTTAATGACCGTCAATACATCACAGACTCCCTGGTGGGCAACCGGGCGACTCTCGTGAATACTCCTAGATTGGGCCGATCACTGCCCCCATGAGAGCGCCTCTCTGGAATCATCTCGATTATTATATCTAGAGAAGCGGCATCCGATAGGCACCAGTGATGTTCTTCAAGGCTAGGATCACTCCCCCAACCCTGCTGCATCCACAAACTAGAAACCATACCTATCTAGTAGTACTACAATATCGAATTTAAAGAGGCGTATTAGATGTTCCGGTATTCACCACAGTTACACAATGGATGTTCCGGTGTTCACCACAGTTAACAACGGATTTTCCGGTAACCATGTATAAATTTCCGTAGTTCGTCGGGTGGCCTTCTAGCAGCATTGATGCTAACATGCTTGGTTAGAAAAGGATATGTACTTTTTAGTTATGATTCTAGCTGTGTATTGCTGGACTCATCAGCAGACTTATGTGTTGCGCTTTGTATCAATTTTGTCTTATCAGTCATAATTTGCATCGAACGTTGTTATTATTGACCTAAGCTTATAGCCATTGCCAACAAGAACGGTTTGGTGGATGAAATAGCCGTTCATATGATCGTCCGGTGGTCGAAATTTTATAACAGAGGATCGTCCTTTGACGGGTTGTCCCTTGATCGTTCGGTCGGTCCTTCAAATAAAGCTGTAGACCGTTGCAACAAACGGATCGTTCGGTGCCTTGCTCTAAGAACAGAGTATCGTCCGGCGCCTTGCTCTGAGAACAGAGTATTGTCCGGTGCCTGAACAAAACTGTCTACAGCCCCAAGCAACACTGACGCACTGTTGCCTTCGGTTCCCTGCACGTCTGCACCCACATGCTTACATTGCGAGAACCCCACCCCCCAACCCCCACCCACAACTCGAGTGTTTTTCCGCCGCGGCTCAGAGCAGAGGAGCCCTACAAAAGAGGGGACGAATAAGCAGGGATCGGTATCGGTGAAGGGGAGTGCTTCCGGCTCTCTCGGCGACGACCTTGAGGTATCAATTCTCGCCCGAGTCCCCTGCCATAAGACGCTTCTCAACGCGATGTATGCGAAAAAGGCGTGGCGAAAGCTGCTGTATTCGCCGAAGTTTCGCCGAGAGTTTTGCAGCCTGCACTCGGGGCCGCCACTACTCGGCTGGTTCATCATTGAATCCTTCTTGGCGAGGATTGGTCCTTGTCTTCCTCTTTCGGCATCACTAGGGATTGTGACCCGAAGATCAATGCCATTGTTAAAAAAGGGAACTTCTTCCTCGCCAAAGTGCTCAATCTTTCTAGTAGTGAAATATCAGCTGGAACATTGCTGGCTGCATCGACGGATTAATACTTCTGATGAATCCTGTTACGTGGAAGTTCGTGGTGTACAACCCAATGACGAGATGGTCATCTTATGTTTTTGATTTTTTCGGTGATGAGATTGTGTGGGACGATCTTATTGGGACGCCTCATCTGTATCCTCCCGTTTTGGTCTGCTCGGATGCGGACCCAAACTCCTTCCGTGTCATAGTTCTTTCTAGCGACACCGGGAGTAGGGTACAGGCTTTGGTCTTCTCCTCGACTGAAATGAAGTGGTAAGTTTATCCATGGCAAGAAGTCGCCCCGTGATAAGGACGCGGGTGGGATTTGGCGCTGATCTTTCGGTGAGAGATGGGGGATAACTTCGATTTGGGATTGGAGAGACGTTCACGGCCCGACTACAACCAGCAATGATGCGCCTTAGCGACCGATACACCAACTCCAACGGTTGTTCGTGATCTTGTGGAGCCCGATCAACCTAACCACAAGGGTAATTCCTGCAAGCAATCGAAGAACAAGAAAGAACAAGATAAACAACGATCTGAACTCACAAAGGTGGGGTTCCGAATCAAGTAGAACAGATGGTCTAGTCGACACACGCGTCTACCAGGAAGTAGCAATGGCTAAACTTACAATCAATCAAAACCCAAACCCTAATGATGCGGCGGCGGCTGTTTATGAGGACTCTAGGGTCGTGCTCCACCCCCTGGACGTGCCCTCTAATGGGCTCACAAGATACAAGGCCCAAAGGCCAAATAACGGCGGCGCAGCACCGGGACAGATTCTGTACGTCGACTTGTTTTGACGATTCCCGACGACTCCAGATTAATTTTGGCATGAGACCAGTGCCATTGGAAAGATAATCTTCGTAGCTTTCCATCCATATAAAGAACGTCCAAATCCGACCCCGTATGTGACCTGAGCGACCGTTTTAGTGTATACTAGTCCTGGACTCCGAAACTGACTCGAAGTCGACTTGAATTGGGCCTCCAACTTGAGTTTCTCTCCCTTGCCGGCCCTCCACGCCCCCAAGCACCTCTGTAACTATCTCCTCATGATCTCCATGGTTCCTAACAATAATTAATTCATTAGGTAGCAACTTATTCTCAAAATCATATATAAAAGACATTAGGAACGAGCTCACCGATAAATCTGATTGTCGTTTTCTAGCTCTTGTGATTGGACCGTGCATGTCGAGCGGAGGAGTCTTGGTCGTATCCGACATGGTGATGTCCTCATCATTCTCCCCTTCTTGACAGCAAACCGTCCTCGGTTTGGCATCACGGTTGAAGTTCAGGTGTAGATTTTGATCAAATTCTTTCAAATATAATTCTTGAGCTTGCACTATTGCGCATGGCAGCAAACATTGCTCCCCTTCTTGATTTTTGACCTGCAACTTATAGCCAATAGAAGAGAAACTAGATATGGTGCTGTTAGCATGAATGCAAGTCATCGTTCCATCACTCGAGGACTCCATTAATGGTGTTTTCAAATCTGAACAAAGATATAACCGATGCACCATGTATTTATCATTTGCATTGTATTTGCCAATTGCATAAAAAGAACAATGATCCAAACATGGCAAACCAGATTTCTGAAATAATTCCTTCACCAAACTATTCAGGTCACAAAGAAAATCAAATTCAATATAACCTAAACAATTTGAAGAAGATATGATTTTTGTCTCCTCTTCCTCATTACCAATGCAATGAACACGCGTTATTTCAGCATGTCTATGATTAGCAACAGATATAAATGAAGCACATTCATGAACTAGTTGTGTTGTAGATATAAGTGAAGCATGATGACACAACTCTTCTTTGTGACAAGAAACAAAATAATCATCTTGTAACAAAGGAAATTCAGCAGCAAGATCCACTAATGATTTCTCTAAATTAGCATGTAGAGTGGATAAATTTGGCACCAAAGCAGCAGATTCACATGGAGGCAAAGTTAGAGAAAATGCCTCTTCGTTCACATGACTGATTTCAGCATACAAAACCTTACCTTTATCGCCCTCTTCATTTGATGGTTGTGCAGCCAAATCCTTTCTATTCTGCCCAAAGTTAGTCATAGCAGAACACACAACAAAAGGCATCACATCCATCGAATTTTTCTCATGACAAGATGATAAAATTTCAGATGCCTCTCTCAAATTAGTAGCAAGCTGAATCTCAATCTTGGAAGCAAGCTCAATCAAACAAGAGAGGGAATCATATGTTTCATGTTTTAGGATGTCCTTAATTTCAATATTAAGCCCTCTCAAAAATCTATTCTCAATAGCTTCTTCACATTCTTCCAAACCACAACGCAATATACGAGATTTCAGATCATGGTAGTATACCTCAACAGATTTATCACCTTGTATTAAGCATTCTAATTTTGCAAGCATATGATCAGCATAATATTCAGGAACATAATCTTCTCTAAAAATTCTTTTCATAGCCTTCCACGTTTTAGGAGCTTTATTATGTCTACATAAGTGCATCCACAAAGTCAAAGCATAATTAGTTAAAATAGTGGAAGCAACTTTCACCATTTTCTCTTCAGACAAATCTGTTTTATTAAATTCTTTATCAACAGCTAGCTCCCAATCAATATATGCCTTGGGATTATACTTACCAGCGTATGAAGGCAAGTGCTGAATGATGTCTTGAATATGAGGACGTCCTGTTCATCTCAACAATCTCCGTATCACCTGCCATGATTAGATGAAAACAAGGAACACACAAACAATATGTATTCTAGGATGTGGCTGGTGTATTTCTCTCAATCTCAACTTGTTCAAACAACCTCTTACAAGTTCTTACCTTGCTCAACAGGAGGTGATGGCAACCAACAAGTCGGCGACCATGAAAGAAAGTGTATCGGTGCCGCAGCAACAAAACCTGTCAAGCTATAGTCGGATATGTGGAGCTATAGGTGGGCTGAAAATAATGCACAAGGAAATGCTAGCACCACATTAGTATAAAAGCAAGCTGAGTAATTGTTCAACGGTGGTACCGTGCTGGTCCTAGCCTAGACCGTGCTAGAGACGCGAGCCTAGACACAAAGGAAGCGGCACACACCGAAAACAAGATCAGCCCCTTTCTTTCTCTTTTCCTTTTTTTTCTCTTCTCTTTTCTTTTTCCTTTTTTTTCTTTATTTTTTTTCTTTCTCTTTCTTTCTGCAGGGCAACCTCAAAAACTGAATATAAACTGAATATGCACAAAGGAAGCCAACTGAGCACACACTATTTATTTTTCAGGATAGAACAGCGATATAGCAGCAGAAGGTATCTGTAGTAAAAACTTGATTGCGCACAGCTCCGAACAGATATTGATGTGCGACCAAAACCAAAAGAAAGTAGACTTGATAAGCTTTCCGTGAAGTGCTAGAACACCCCAATCGGAGTTCGTATGTGGTCGTGGTGGCCGTCGCAAGTTGGTACTGTTATGCAGTCCGAACTGCGCGTGACAAGAACTCGAAACTCTAAAGGACTAAAACTATGACCAGCAACTCGACACAAACCGATGTAACCAAAAACTCAACAAGCCTAACTAAGCAGCAGTAGCAAAAGGCTCAAAAGGTTTATAGGATTATGGTAAACTAATCAATTTTTTTTGGCTGTTTTTGGACGATAGGGAAAAAAAATTCAGCAAAGAACGACAAATCTCTCACCGATCAACCTTGCTCTGATTACCAAATGATAGGACGCGGGTGGGATTTGGCGCTGATCTTTCGGTCAGAGATGGGGGATAACTTTGATTTGGGATTGGAGAGACGTTCACGGCCCGACTACAACTAGCAAGGATGCGCCTTAGCGACCGATACACCAACTCCAACGGTTGTTCGTGATCTTGTGGAGCCCGATCAACCTAACCACAAGGGCAATTCCTGCAAGCAATCGAAGAACAAGCAAGAACAAGATAAACAATGATCTGAACTCACAAAGGTGGGGTTCCGAATCAAGTAGAACGGATGGTCTAGTCGACACACGCGTCTACCAGGAAGTAGCAATGGCTAAACTTACAATCAATCAAAACCCAAACCCTAACGATGCGGCGGCGGCTGTTTATGAGGACTCTAGGGTTGTGCTCCACCCCCTGGACGCGCCCTCTAATGGGCTCACAAGATACAAGGCCCAAAGGCCAAATAACGGCGGCGCAGCACCGGGACAGATTATGTATGTCGACTTGTTTTGACGATTCCCGACGACTCCAGATGAATTTTGGCATGAGACCAGTGCCATTGGAAATATAATCTTCTTAGCTTTCCATCCATATAAAGAACGTCCAAATCCGACCCCGTATGTGACCTGGGCGACCGTTTTAGTGTGTACTGGTCCTGGACTCGGAAACTGACTCGAAGTCGACTTGAATTGGGCCTCCAACTTGAGTTTCTCTCCCTTGCCGGCCCTCCATGCCCCCAAGTACCTCTGTAACTATCTCCTCATCATCTCCATGGTTCCTAACAATAATTAATTCGTTAGGTAGCAACTTATTCTCAAAATCATATATAAAAGACATTAGGAACGAGCTCACCGATAAATCTGATTGTCGTTTTCTAGCTCTTGTGATTGGACCGTGCATGTCCAGCGGAGGAGTCTTGGTCGTATCCGACATGGTGATGTCCTCATCACCCCGTTTAATTTTAACCTGAATCATCCGGACCTTGGCTTGATCGGCAAAAAGTCCCTGTACTGGGGTTACGCAGATAGCAGTTATCTACTGGCACTCGATAAAACATCATTGGAGTTCTCCAATATAGAGCTCCCGAGTGAACTGCGACCCACAGCCGTGGATGAGGCATCCACAGATTATTGTTTGGGAGAAGCTGAGGGCGGAAAAGCTTGTGTCGTTGCCACACGGGGTCTAATCATTCAAGTATTCCGGCGCGCAAGTAGTCCCGATGGGGTTGAAAGGTGGGTGCTGGAGGAGACCATTGCTTTGACCGATGACCTGAAGGAGCTGTTACCAGTAGACATATATGCAGAGGGGCATATTCATTTTGTTAGAGATATATGTTTTCATGGAATCACTCAGGAAACTGTGTTTTCTGATGCATTGTATCCTGGTGGCTACGCTGTACCTCACTGGTTCCTATCCCTGCCCCTGGATACAACACAAATGCTGTAGAAGCTGTTCAGTGGTACTCTGGAGACTAAGAAATATCCTTACTTCATGGGGTGGCCTTCTTGCAACATTGATGGCTAACCGGGTGGGTTAGAAAAGGATATGTAATCTTTACTCTTTATTATTTGTGTTGTGAGTCCACTCCAGTGCGTCGCGCGTCTCGTCGGCGCCGACAGGTGGGGCCCACCTGTGATTTCCACGCACCCCGCCCCGTGATTGAAAAGAAAAAGAAGCGCAAGTGTTCTCGGCTCCCTAGCTCTGCCCGTTGCCGCCGCCGCCGCTCTCTGCCCGTCCCAAGGCGAAGGCGCTCTCGGCTTCCTCACGTCGGCCGCCGCCGCTGTCTCCTACGCAGCCCCGCCTCCTCCCGTCCCTGCAGTGCGGACGCGGCCTTCCTCCCCTCCCTTCCCAACCCTAATTCTCACCAGCGCCGCAATCGTTGAGCCTGCGTTCGTGGCCGTCTGCGCCTTCACCCGCGTCCAGATGAGGTCGCGAAGTCGCCCCATGCCTCTCCGTCGTCTTTACTCCGTTCGTCGTCCACCAGCTCCGTTTGGTGGTCCTGCTGCAGAAGCGCGGCCGGCCGCCGCGGCCGCAGGAGGAGGACCACGCCGCGGAGATTTCGAGGACGAGGCGCAGGGGCTCGCGCCGCCACAATCCAAGCGGAAGCGCGCGGCCTCTCAGCTGCTGCGGTGGCCGCGCTAGACCAGCACCTCATCGGTTAGCACCTCGCTCTTTCTCTTTCTCTTTCCATGGTTGGGAACCTGCTACGAAGGGTTCATCTTGGCATCTGGGTTGAGGAGGACTAGCTGTCCTGCTGCCGTGATCCAGTCTGGCCTTTATCCTTTCGTTTCTTGCTTCTCAGCATGGTGAATTGGGCAGTTGGTGGTTTCTCTGCCTGTCCTATGGTTAGTTCAGTTTAGTTTGTTAAACTCCGGTTGCTTATGGTACCTTGTTTTTTTTTGAAGCAACGCTTATGGTACCTTGTTAGAGAAATTTGTTAGACCGAGGGCCATTTTCTAGGCCACACCTGCTTGAATGTAAAACGTAAGAACACCCTTGGACTGCACTGGAGACTGATGTTTACCATCCGAGGATTTAACCGTTCTTGTGCTAACATGCTTAAGTTGAGTTGTTATTATTATGAAAATATATATCGTATTTCATCTTTGGAAAACTTTCTTAGTTCTAGCAATCTTTCAACATGCAGACATCATCATGAAACATAATGGCAGACTGATAAGCCATGCTGTCAAAAAGTTGGTCGAGGAGTATGAATCAAAGAGGAATTCTTTTCTGTGATATTTCAAATTTTAACTATGTTATTTGAGGTAATAATAGCTTCTTATTGCATTACTTTGTCTTTTTTCAATCTCCGCATAATTGTTTGGTAAACCTGTGAATCTTATTATTACAAGTTTGTGGCACTCACTAAGCACGAGATTTATCCAGATAGGGCCTGGAGGAAGATAATTACAAGTCAAAGCAGAAAGACATAAATCATTTGAATGAAAACATGATTTGATTTTCTGTGATTGATACAGTCCAAAAAACATCCATGACAAGCCACGTACAAGCTCATCCAGCTCCGGGCCTGAATATTCTTTAGCAACTAGCGAGTGACCAATTGACAGGTGCATTCTTTTTTCTATTTCAATCTGAACAAACAGTTATTTCGAGCCCGTCTGACAATGATTCATGTGCCTTTATTGGTTTTTATAGTCAGAAATGCTTAGATGTAGGCTAACATTGAAGTGAAATATTTGGTTTTGCACAGGCTTTATAGCATCCTGTTTTTAATTGTTTTGTTTTTGTTTTTTACAACAAAAGTTTCAGTTCATCACTAAAATGGTTTCTTGCTGCTGGTACTATTGTGGGAAATAGTCTGCAGATTCAGAAGTAACTTTTTTGTTTAATTTCATTGTTAAAGTGCAGTCTCTTATAGTTGCTTTACCGGTATAAAACATACAAAGATGTAAGTGGCATCCATGACATTACATGCTACCTAATTATGATAGTTTGACACTGTAATCATAACCAACTAGCTGGAGTCAAAGTGATTTGATGTTTGACTTTTTATGCAACTGAAAGAGCATTAAGCTGATTCTTTGCATATCTATTCTAATTAAGGAATGCTTGTACATACTCCATTTTACAATTGGTTTCTGTGATTAGGATATCAATCACTATAATTTGATTGTAATACTTCTGCTATCGTTTCTTTTTTATCTTTGTATGCCCAGGTTTCAGAATTGAAGTGGTGAATCTCCACAAGTTCATCATGGTCAGAATCAAGTGCGTTCCAACTTGAAGGATGTTTTTTATTCTGAACTTGTTAATCCTTTCCCCGTTTCTACTTGGTCTATTAGATTGCTAGATGTGCTATTCTGCAACAATTTAGGAGTGCTTGCAATGGAGATTGGTTCATTGCCTCTTTTCTAAAGTGACCTGTGTAGCTGAAGGGGAGAAAAAGAAAATCTGAACCTTGAACGCAAGTGTGATAGAGATGAATGCCTCCTCCACGGAGCTAGCTTGGTGGCGGCTTGCCTTTGTCAAATCAGGGAGAGTTATGCTTGCTACTCTTGTTGCATTGTTCTCCTCGTCTCATGTGTCATCTGAATTTGATTGCCCAAGAACCCAACTGTTTCCCTTGCATTGTAGTTGTAGACTTGTAAACTATAGATATCTGATATTTTAAGTGAGGTTGTTCATGTACCATTTTGCAAGGATCATAATACTCTGCAATTTCTGTTGTTTTATGAAGCAAACATCAGCTTCGGAATGGCATCTGGAGAGAGCTCGGTGAGTTTGTAGTGACAAACAACATGCATGCTAAAAAGTTAGGAGTTGCTGTCCTGTGAAACATCACCGGGATTTTTATGGTGGCTTCAAGTTCGGAATGTATCAAAAGCTATTAGACCAAGACAATCTGGTGATCATGCATGACGCCGGCATGACCGAGGCGTGGGCATGAGAGGAGCGTGCAGGCGAAGCTGTGTGGAGGGTGGCTGGGTGTTTTGGTGTTTTGAATGCAGTATCGCGTCAGGAGTGATGCCCGGTGGAATTTCAAACATAATTTTGTCTACGAGTAATTCGATTCCTATATAGTCATGATTGTAAATAAACAAGGTGTTTGTTTTAACCTCAGAAATCTTTGAAGCATAAACCATTGTTTATACTTGAGTGAACTTTTGCATTTGATGAGTTACCGTCCTTGTATCTAGGTGAAGTGAACCGACCTCAAAAAAGAATCATATGTTTGACATTTTTCTTATTGACTTATCCACCATCGGATGTAGTTCGATAAGGGAAGCCATCTATCTTTATGTTTGCCCTACTTTGTATAAGTTTCTTCATAAACGTCGCATTGATAATTTGAATAACTTTGTTTTTATTTAAACGCACAACTGCATATGTATAGTCAACCATGATAAAGTTTAAAACAAATCTAATATAGTTGTATGAGTAACATTAAATCTATTAAAACAATATTGAGGGATTTTTTTTCCGGTCAGCCCGTGGCAACGCACGGGCATTTTTGCTAGTGTTTTATTATGATTCTACGTTGTGCTGGACTCATCAGCATAAGGATGTGCTACGTTTTGTAATATTTGTCCGTAGCTTTGTGTGAACCAAATGCCAAAACAATGTCATCCTATGTATCAATTTTGTCTTTTAGTCATAATTTGCATCGAACGTTGTCACTATGGACCTCGGCGAACTGAAACTGGAACGCCCGTGCTAACAATTTTCTGTGATCTCATTCAAAGCTGAAACTGGGGCGTTCATAGGATCGTCCGGTGGTCGTAATTTTAGAACGGAGGAACTTCCTTTGTCAGGTCCTCCCTTGAACCTCTTGTTGCTCGCACGTTACACAAGTATTATGGTTGCTGGTTACAAAAGCATAGCATGTTCATCGTCGCAGCGCGCCATTCGTTGTACGAGCTATTTCGCCATCCTATATATATCAGATTCTCCATCTCTTTGTTCATGATTTTTCTCGATCTCGTTCAACGTTAAGTAGCGGTAGCGCACGTTGAAATAATGTTGTAGATTGTTGCAACAACAGATCGTCCGATGCTTTAGCATCGAGAAGACAGTATTGTCCGTTGCGTGCGTTCTCGCATGGCCGTTCTATCATCTCGTTCGAGGTTTGAGCTGAGACTGGAGGCTGTTGACAGGATCGTCCGGTGATCGAACATTTTAGGCAGAGGAGTGTCTGGTGAATAGTAACTGTGTACCGTTGAACGCTGCTTCAACGGAAGGCGGCACTCTTTCCGCTGCCACGTTGCCCCCCTCCTCCCCTGCGAGGTCTACGGACTGGGATCAGCTGGGCAGCCGCGGCCTGCATTCTCGCATGGCCGTTCTATCCTCCGAGCAGAGCTAATCATTACAATCCAATCCAATACATTATTACTTTCTATAAAAAGATACAATTACCTTGTCCAATACAATTGTCAAAAAAATACAATTACTTTGACCACAAATAAAAATTATTCTGCACTCAGAAAAAAATACTCTGTCCTCGCATTAAAACCTCGCATGTTCGAATCAAACAAGAAAGAAATGTACGATCAATGTATCTCTCCAGTATCTTCTCTTCGAGTTAATGTACCTCTCTGTCGTCCGCAGCTGAAGTAGTCGTCACGGCAGCCACATTGGAGTCGGTGCGGTGTCCTCGTTACCTGAAGAAGCATGAGAAGGCTGCACCTTGGAGCCGGGTTCTTGCTTGTCCTTGTTATCTGCAGAAGAGCATGAATTCTCCACCTGGGAGACGGCGTCGTGCTGGGCTTTCTGATCTGAAGAGGAACGCGCAGGAGACGGAGTACTGTTGGGAGAAGTGGGGGCCTTTGCCGCAGGAGTAGCATCGGAACCCTGATCTACAGGTTTCATCTCTGCCGCCCCCACTAAAATGTCGCGGCACACCCCGTTAATCAATGAAGTATCTTCATAGATATTGTGTGTCAATCAAACCAGTGATCTGCCGCGAACCTGTAAACATCACGAGTGGTGGCTCTGGTCCACCAACAGAGACAGGCGGCTCTTCTAACAGAGGTGGGCACTGATTTTTTGCGACTGCCGGAGAAAAAGCTTGGACCATGGCACAATTAAAACGATCCTGGTTTTCGAGCCGCTTCAGTAACTCTGTCAGCATCTGCTCGTTGGTCTCGTACCTTCTATGAAGCTCCTCAAACGTCATGACGCACTGCTCAAGCAAAGTTTTGTTTCGTGCCATTTTTTATTGTGCCCCTTCCATCATCTTTTCCTGGCCTGCCAACTTCATCATCACGTCATCAGCGGCCGATATCACCGGTTCATGAACAGTGATTTGGAGCCCGAGCCGCTTGCCGCATGTTGGCGTGGGCCTCCCATTGGCAGCGGCTCAACGTAGTCGTCATCGCTTCCGCTCGCAACATCCAACACAATCTCTTGGTTTGGATTTGGCAGGTTAACTTGGAGGTTAGCCTGACTACCTCCAGCGCACTGATCAGCTGTTGGGTGCATGTCAATGCCATGAATCATGTCCCTTTGGCTACGGCATCTGCCTCTTAGTGACGACGGCGTGTACGGGGGGAAAGACAACGATGACATCATGTACTTCTCTTGGGTCGACCTTCGCTTGCTCATCTGACTTAGAAAGAGCGATATGAAGTGAGCGTACGGCAGCTATCGGGAGAAGAACATCCCATCAAAGATGACATCCTCAATCTCAAAAAGTAAAAAGTCCACAATGTCGAACGCTTGGCTAGTCATGATGCAAAGAAGAAGCCATTGCTGAAGACTTGAGATGGTCTAATCATTGGGGATCCGTGGTAACAAGGTCCTCCTCAGTGCCCTGTGAACCACCTTCACCTCTGGTTTAAGCAAGGTAGGTGTGCGGTACGATAATCCAACTATCAGGCCATCACCAAAAAGCATAATCACCTCCTCGTCTGTAGGGAAGTTGGTAGCGACCAAAGCACGGCGAGGTGGGAGTGCATCTTCATACGCTAAGTTATGTAGACACCTTCTGGGGTGAAGATCAACTCTGAGAAGTCCAGCTAACTCCTCCCTTGTGATTGTGCATCTGTGATTCTCAAAGATGAATGAGATGTAACTTTGATCAATAGGAACCCAAAATGTAGCATAGAAAACTTTGACCCATTCCTTGACATATCTGCTTGCTGTGAAACTAAATCACTCAATCCCTTGAATCTTTCAAAGTATGCAGAGATGATGGCACCCCCCGAGGCTGTTGACACCAAATTTTGGCCTAGGGCCCATTGACAGTGAGTAACAGGGTGTGCGCCGGATTGAGAAGATTGTGTACAAAGGTGGTAGCCCACAGGCGGTCATAAAGACAGAGAAAATTGTGAAGACGCGCATGTGTGGGTGTGTGAGTCCTGTTTTAATTCTTTTTCTAGATTTAGAAAGTTTGACCTAATCGTGGTCGAGTCAGAGTCTTGCCTCGGGTGTATAAATATAAACCCAGGTGCTTGTACTTGGAAGGAATCAATACAATCAACTTTCGGCGCATCGCCACAATTTCTCGACGGGTTCTTCGTCGGCATCGGTGTCCATCGGGGCTCCGGTTCGACTGGATCTCGTCAGGTAAGCGCATCGATCTTTGTTATGTCGACTTGTCCATGATTAAGATTGATGTGGCTGCTAGTTATCTGGTAATTTAGATCAATCTAGGGTTTACATTAAGCATCGACTACATGGAATTGTTTAAGACCTAGTCCAGTTCTTTGTTACGGTTAGTTGACTTGTCCTAGCCGTAACCTTGTTTGCCGATTGCTGATGTCGATTTCCTGTTTGATCTGGTTATTCGAGTCACGGTTAAGGCGCTTAGTCGATTAGATCTGCTCCTGGTGATTGGGTAGGCAGTTTGACTTGTCCTGTCTGCATCGCTTAGTCGACGTGTCCTCGGCGAAACAGTTGCTAAGAGTTAGATCTAATTTACTGAGTACCTGGGACTGGTAGTTGCCGATTATACTTGTGCCAGTCGATCGTGTAGAACAGTTTGACGTGTCCTGTTTTACTTCACTTAATTAACGTGTCCTCAGTGAAGCGATCGTTAGATTATGGGTATAATTAGTGGCTACTGGTTTAATCGTTCTTTCGGGGTGTTTAGCCGATTGTTTACCACGTTCAGATCTATGCTTGCATGCTTTTAAGTGTTTTATTGGTCCTATTCAAGTAGAGGTCTGAACACTTTTTGTCGATGTCGATTCACTTTACCATGATGCTTGCCGATAGATTATGCCGATTGCATGCTTTGCCGATTGCCGATTCTGATGCATGTCTCTGCTTTATTTATCGCGCGAGTATTTACTATTGCGACATGTCGATTCGTTTCTAGCCGACAGCCGAGCACTTATTTTATTATCTTTTATTTACTAACATTGGCTGCGGTTACGCATCGGCCTGTCTGGGGCCGATAGCCCAGGAATTTTACACGCTTTTCTTGTCTTTGTCGATTTGCAGGGAAAATCGACTGGCACGCTCCGGAATTCACCGCGTTTCAAGTTTTGGTCATGAACAGAGTGAAAGCAAATCTCTCAGGCCACGTGTGCGAGCGGTAGAACACACATTTTACCGTCAACAGAGGCCCTCTTCAGAACTTCCCAGTCCAGTGTCCTGTCTTGAAATAGCTTGACTTTCATCAGATTCCAGGAGTGCATCAAACTCTTCGGGGTAATAGTCAATAAACCAGTATCTCCTCGAAACCAATCATCTTCGGGTACATCGCGTAACCTTCTGATCTTCCTACTGCCGGCGCCGCTCAGATTCATCAACGGCTCATCTTCAGCTGGAAGTTGTTCTTCTTGCTCGGTGTACTCCTCATCGTCTGGACCTGAAGTACATTAAGTAAGCGATGCTGCTTCTTGCTATAACCCTCTGGAGGCATTGTCGTTCCAGGTCTCTTCTTCATAGAACGAATCCCACCTCGTGCACACGCATAACTGAGACGATGATTGGCCGAGGTACCTACTGTCTTAACCTCAGTGATCTGCTGTAAACTTGATCTGCCTCTCTGCCTCGTCTGGGGACCAGATGTCTAGGCTTGAGTGACCACAGGCATCATCCCAGATCGCTGATTGTTCCCAACAAGGGCAGCAGCACCCCGTCCTCGCAGCGAGCGTGGTTGCTTGGTACAAGCCATCTGTCAGAATTTTTCTATGAATAACTACACATAGTGGCGAAGAAAAACTTGGGTACGTCTATTGCTCGAAAAAGGAAAAAAAAACATGGGGTCTCACCACTGCAGAAGATGAAGAGGGCGATGGGGAACCACCCAGCGTAGATCGCCGACAGCAGACCTCGGATATGCGGAAACGTGGCTGCGAAACGCTGGAGCTAGGGTTATGCGGCCGGGTCTCGAATCCGCAGAAGACGGCGGCAGTGACTCTATTCTGTAGTGCCTAGGCTGGGTTACAGCGGCCGGAGCAGAGACAAGGTGGTGAGGCCGGCCGTGCGGTGCTCTGTATCAGCGCAGGGAGAGAGGCAGCTCGGCGGCGCGGATGAGATAGAGGCGGAGCGAACGAGCAACGAACTACAGACGGGATAAAGGAAAGCCGATCAGATACAACACCGGACAAACGACGGGTCAAATCATCGCCACAAAGCGGCAGCCCACCCAAATGTTTCCCTCCCAATATATGTACTGTACATGGGCTGGATTTTTTCCCTTTTTTTTTGGCTAGGTACATGGGCCATTCGGTACAGAATTTGAATTGGGTCGACACGTCGGGCATGATTCCCGAACGAAACTACCTGACGTGTGGGTCCCGACGTTCTTACTACAATGCATGTGGGTCCGCTATGTGCTGATTTGGATATGCGCGGTATAATCCCCCATTCATAGTGACAAACGGTGCCTGATGTGTGGGTCCACAACATGCTGACTAGGATGCCTGTGGGTCCGCCTTGTGCTGATTCGGATATGCGGGGCATAATTCCCTATTTTAATGACGAACACTGCCTGACGTGTGGGTCCCTTATGCTGATTGGCATGCGTTTGGGTCCGCCATGTGCTGATTAGGATATGCGTGTGCACAATTTAATGACGAATACTACCTGACATGTGGGGCCACAGTATGCTAACTGGGATGCGTGTGGGTCCGCCATGTGCTGACTAGGATGCCTGTGGGCATATTTCCCCATTTTAATGACGAATAGTGCCTGACATGTGGGTCCACAATATGCTGACTGGGATTCGTGTGCGGGAAATCCTCTAGCAGAGGACGAGTTTTTACTGACGTGTGGGTCCACAACATGCTGACTAGGATGCGGGTGGGCGAAATCCCCCCTCTGGTGACGAATATGTGGGTCCACCATGTGCTGACTAGGATGCGAACGGGCAAAATTCCCCCTCCGGTGACGAATATGTGGGACCACCATGTGCTGACTAGGATGCGGGCGGGTGAAATCCCCCTCCGGCAAAGAATATGTGGGTCCACCATGTGCTGACTAGGATGCGGGCGGGCGAAATCCTCGATGAACGGTAGTGACGCTTAGTTTTCGTCATAAATGACCCGACCCGTGGGCCCGAATGGCAACAGTGACGCCTTTTCGTCACCAAAAGGGTCTGTTTTGGCATTTTTAGTGACGAAACACGGAAACGTCATAAAGTTGGTCGAAAATGGGGAAAACCCCCAAAGTAGTGATAGATCTACAGTAATTTCGTCATAAATCAGCAGATCCGTAACAGTGTTTCTTTCAGGCACGCCGATGAACCGGTGCTAAATCTTTCGACGCCCCTTACCTCCTTTACCACATTCCAGAAAGGTGATGGTGTGAGCGATGGATCAACTTATCATATGTTGTGGCATCTTGGAAACAACAAAACGACAATGTTTCATCAACTAATCACAGGGTAGTCCGGTGCTGAATTTTGCAATGATATCAACTAGTCGGTTGATTTGAGGCAGTTCCCGTCATTGATGGCATTGATTGTGTTGGCGGTCGTTAAACCATGTTTTGACCGCCACCCTACTGGTAAATAAAAGCATAACACCAAGATTCTGTGCATAGTAGATAGGATTAATGCTACTCCACAAGTTTTGGTGAATATTTGGATGCAGGAGTGAATATGGAAGAAAGTGGGCCCAGCCAGGGGAATTCCCTGGCCGGCCGGCCCCACCAGGTGGCCACTGGCCCCGGGCTTCCTCCAGTGGGCTGTAAACAGGCAAACAATGCATAATTGAAGCCCAGCCCAGCGGATTCCACCGCCATTCTAGAAGGTGGGCTATTTGGGCCTTTACTTGGCCCCCGCTGCAGTTCTGCCGACCCCATCAAGAAACCGACTTTCGGACCGCCATTAGGGAGTGATCAGTAGCGTCCAGGAGCAAGGCGGTGGCTAACCGCCACAGGGGACGGCTGGCCTGCCTCCCAATCTGGCCGGCCGGCCTAGCTTGGCGGCCCCGCCACTCAACCTCGCACTATACGATCGCCCTGCTCATGGTGAAGCTATAAATACCCCTGGCCGGCTGCAGAACCAACTCGCAACACACTTCATCCAAGTGTTTACTTCTTGTTTAGTAGTTACTTTGGGAGTTAGAGTAGAGTAGAGTAGAGTGAGAGCTCTCTCGGGCTTCCGGAGTCTTCTCGGAGTTTCGGTATAGTTCTTGTATCTAACTCTTTAGAGATATTATTTTATTCAATATAATTATATTTAGCTTTATGTTTATTTATTTCTTTTAGTAGTTCTTTTCTATTTAGTTTATTTATTCCGTTAAGTAAGTACTAGTAGAAGTCTTGTTGTGGGATTCGTGATTGTTGTCTAAAGAGTACGAGAGAGTGCCTCCGTCGGAGATGACGTCCGCGCTTGGTGAAATCTGTGCTCTATTCTTAGACAGAACTGCTCCCTTGATCAAGAGTAGTTCCTCTAGGCGGGTTGTAAGCTTGGAGCTTAGAGCTTGGCCTATGCACGTGTGGCACCCAACCCCACGGAGGGTGGTAGCAGCGAGTGTATGTGACAGCTACACCGGTCTCTGTAATCCACCACGTCCGGGTTGGACAGCCAGGGTCTTAATTATAGCGTACGGTCCCTAGGTCAAACTAGCAGTATCGGTTCACATGGCCTAGCACGTGCATGCCCCGAAACAACATGACTTGTATGTGTGTGAGCTTAGCTAGAATAGATAACCTTTGCAGAAGTAATTGCTAGGAAGAGTAAATATCAGATAAACACATAGGAAGTCTTGCCTCTATCTCGTTGCTCTCCCAAATGTATACTACGCTTTTATTTCTTTTATCACTTTGGATTAGATGGTGTGTGCCAACTCATATTTATCATGCAAACCTGACCCCCGTCTCAAGTATAGTTGATATATTGTTTTTCTCCAAATTATGCAAGCATTGCTATTATTCAGCTCCCTTTCGCTCTACTTCCCTGCGGAAATATAAATATACTCCAAGGTGAAGTGCTACAATGGTGATCCGTGCGCTTGCGGAATTAATGAATTTAAGTTACACGCATAAGAACCGCCAACAAGCATTTCTGGCGCCGTTGCCGGGGAAGTAGCAGCTAGGATTCTTGAATAAATGCATTGTGTTTGTGAGAAAATAATTATCACTTACTTTTGTGGGCTTACCCTTGTCCTGTTTTCTTTATGTGGAAATTTAAAACAGGACGGTGCATGACTGGTTTCGACCTACCAGAAAACTTCCACTCAGACCCAGAACAATTCTTGAGGAAAGTTCGAGCAAGACTCACCAAACAGATCCACAAGAACGCTCTGGCTCTTGAAGGGTCTCCTCATCGAACAACATGGCCGACCAGGTTGTCGAGAAGACGATCAATGACTTCTCCGCGCTAACCACGGAGAACATCCGCGTGGGACCCAACCCGCGCATCACCAACAAGGACTACGAGCTCAAGCCGGCCTTGATCAACATGATCTTGGCCAGTCCTTTCTGTGGGAAGCCGTAAGAGGATGCAAATACTCACCTCCAGAGGTTCCTAATGACGTGCAACACCTTTGCCATGAAGGATGCACCCCAGGACGCCATCCGACTGCAGCTCTTCCCGTTCTCTCTGTTGGGGAAGGCTCTCCAGTTGTTCTACGCGAACCAAGAGTCCCTCGACACGTGAACGGCATGCTCCAATGCCTTCCTCGCCAAGTTCTTCCTGCCAGGCAAGACGACTGCCCAACAGCTCGCAGATGAGTCGATCGTGGAAGCCTGGAACAGGATGCAGGAGTACGTTCTCTCATGCCCACATCATGGCATGGAGGAATGGCTCCTTATTCAGAGTTTCTACCACGGTTTGAGGCCGTCCACTCGAGAGCACCTCGACGCCGCAGCAGGCGGCTCCTTCTTCTCTCTTAGCGTGAAGAACGCTAAGAAGCTGATTGAGAAGGTGGCGGCCAACCAGACTCATGGTGAATGCCAACCGGCTACCACCAAGACCCGTGGAGTACACCAAGTGGAGACGATGGACATGCTCGCCATCAAGCTCGATCAGCTGCTCCGCAAGGTGGACTCTCCACAGGACCTGCAAGTTGCGGATTCCCGCATGACATGTGAAGAATGCGGCAACGTTGGGCATATGGGCATCCATTGCCCAAATGCGAGAGAGGAATGCAATTTCCTCAACAATGGCAATGGGTACCGCCCCCAGAACACTATGGCTGGAACTCCAGGCCCTACCTCTCCTTCAACAAGAATCAGGGAGGTAACATGGTAATCTTTCCCGCTATGAGCCTTCAAGGATTTAGTTCTCGGCCAGGTCAAGATCAATGACAGCATTAGTAAGAAATTTCTTACTACGGACAAGGCTTTAGAGAGCATAGATGCTAAGCTAGAATCGTTCAGCACTGCTCTGCAAAATCAGCTGAGTCCTAACAAGATATTAGAGACACAAATCACGCAAATTGCTTCAGCTGTGCTGTCTCCTCGTGAGGGTAAACTTCCTGGGCAACCAGAAGTTAATCCCAAGGAGAGTGTGAATGCAATAACCATCAGGTGTGATGAAAGCAATCTGGACACTACGCTTCCCAAGGATGTTATCATGTGGGATCCTGGAAGTCCGACCATCCCATGTTTGGTCAATGACCGGTGCTTCGCTTGGGCACTATGTGACTTAGGAGCAAGCGTGAGCGTCATGCCGAAGGCGATATGCGATGGGTCAAACCATCCATTATCTCCAGCAACCATGCAGCTCCAGCTTGCAGACGGGTCACTACGCCTACCTTTGGGGATTGCCCAAGATGTCCCAGTACACATCAAAAACCTCTTTGTCCCCGTCGACTTTATTGTGCTCCATATGGAGGTGGATGATAGAACTCCTCTCATCTTGGGGAGGACATTCTTGAGCACCACCAACGCCAACATCGACGTGGGGGCAGGGGAGATACATCTGGATTTCAAAGGCAGGAAGAGACATTCAACTTCAGGCCTAAGGTTGAGCAATGCAAACAAGTGAGGGTCATATATGGAAAGGACCCACGGGAAGTGGAGAAGATTGAGATTACTCCACCCATGCCGCAGCCAGACAAGCTCATTGCATGCATGAGAAATTATCTGGCAAGAGAGAATGAAAGAAGGCCAGCCAACTATTGGAGGACTCCAAGGAGGATGACCCAGCCGCCAAAAGCACCACAAGCCCCTCTTGCTCCTCCACCGCAAGAAGGAGTAGGCGAGTCACAATCGCCTAAGAAGAGGAGAGCTAGGCGCTCAAAGAAGAAGAAGGCAGCCAAGGTGTCAACCGAAGAGAGTACAACAAAGGCGCCTAAGAATGAAACGGTCGCCGCCACAAGCACAAGGAAGACAAGGAAAGTGTGGCGGAAGAAAGAAGGAACCTCAGCCTCGCCAGATTCTCCAGCAAGCGAGGTCCAAACAAGTTGAAACGACATGGAGAATGTCTAGCTCAAGACGTAAAATGAGATACCTTCGATTGGGGAGGCCATCCCAATCGTTATCCTAGCTAGGCCTAGCACTTGTTTTTCCTTTCATAAACCATCAAAACAAAATAAAAATAAGAAAAATTAAAAACAACAAAAATAGTAGGATTCCCGGCAACACCCATTAGGGGCTAGCCACATGTATCATCCTCACTCTTTGCAGGTCAAGAAGGAGGAGGAAGCCCTGAATCAAGCTTAAGTCTTGCAAAGACTCAAGCTTGGGGAGGGCCGACAGGTAAGAAGGAGTTCAACGCTAGCTCGAGTCTTGCAAAGACTCAAGCTTGGGGAGGACCCCCAGGTAGGTATTTCTAACTTTCTTAATAAATAATAAACTCCCTGTTTCGAATAAATGCTAGAGTTGGTGAATTGCTACACTTAAGGGAAATGATGATCGAGTTACAAATTAACTTCCCATGTGTCGCATAGATGCAACCTCCACTCCTGACATAAGTGTCATTTTTATTTGAGCATGATCACATCATGAGTCTTGCTTATTTCTGTGGGTTGCATTTGTTACACCAAGTCTGAGCATTGTGGGTTATGATATGGCATGATTAGGACTTGTAGCAATTTCGTAGCATGGTTTCATCCAGAGATGTTTTTCCTAAATCGCTGCAAGTACCTAAAACCCTTCTGTTTTGGCACACTTCTCTTAGTGTGAGGATTTATTTACCTACCAGAGCCATATCATAATCGAAACAGCCCCACTCATAGCCAATTGTTTATGTGTTGAGTTTAGTTAAGGTTTGATGTACTCTTGAAACTAAGCACTCCTAATTTTGGTCATAATTCCTTCACGTGTGTTTTCAAATTTTCTTTCCACCAAATAAGAAGGGGAATGTTTGGACAAATCAACCAGACATTTTTCAGAGTTTGTAAAACCATTGGTCCATCCAAAAGCTCAAGAATATTTCAAATGGTTTCCTTGAACCATGCAAAAGCCCCTTTGCACCATGGAGTATTCAAAAAAAAAAAAAAAAACTCCATGGTTGCGTGACAAAAGCAAAGGCTATATGGTTCTTATCATAAACATCTTGAGAAAAATAAAGGACCAATGTTTTCAAAACCCCCTTCCACAAAGTGTGAGTTCATTTTCTCCCCCTCCATCACATCATTTTCTTATGACCAAAATATAAGGAGTTGCTATGTTGATTGAGACTCATTCTTTACCTTTACAATATATGCATAGCATTTGTGCATTCCGTACCAAGCTCCACATACAAAGCCTCATTTGGTAGAAGGTAGGATGAGTGAAGCTTGTAGGAATAGACTCACATAAGGATGGTAAGAGAAGCGCCGTCCAAAACGAAGGAGAATTTTTTTACACCTTACCTCGCAGCACTTAAAAACTCTGGATGCATACCTGCTAGAATTGTTTACTTGTCCGAAAGTACCTCATTTTCAATGTTGCATGACAAGGTGTGACATAAAAGCCCCACGATTTTTGCAACATTCATGAATATTTTGTGCTCTCGTAAACTTACCACTGTTTAGGGAGTATGCTGTTGCATCTTTATTACCCATGGGGCGCTTCTTTGTAACTCCTGATCCTCCGGTACCCTGAGTTGAGTTTGCTCGGGACGAGCAAAGTTTAAGCTTGGGGAGGTTATTGGCGGTCGTTAAACCATGTTTTGACCGCCACCCTACCGGTAAATAAAAGCATAACACCAAGATTTTGTGCATAGTAGATAGGATTAATGCTACTCAACAAGTTTTGGTGAATATTTGGATGCAGAAGTGAATATGGAGGAAAGTGGGCCTAGCCAGGGGAATTCCCCAGCCGGCCAGCCCCACCATAGGCCGGCTGGCCCCACCAGGTGGCCACTGGCCCCGGGCTTCCTCCAGTGGGCTGTAAATAGGCAAACAATGCATAATTGAAGGCCCAGCCTAGCGGATTCCACCGCCATTCTAGAAGGTGGGCCATTTGGGCCTTTACTTGGCCCTCACTGCAGTTCTGCCGACCCCATCAAGAAACCGACTTTCGGACCGCCATCAGGGGCGATCAGGAGCGTCCAGGAGCAAGGCGGTGGCCAACCGCCACAGGGGACGGCTGGCCGGCCTCCCTATCTGGCCGGCCGGCCTAGCTTGGCGGCCCCGCCACTCAACCTCGCACTATATGATCGCCCTACTCATGGTGAAGCTATAAATACCCCTGGCCGGCTGCAGAACCAACTCGCACCACACTTCATCTAAGTGTTTACTTCTTGTTTAGTAGTTACTTTGGGAGTTAGAGTAGAGTAGAGTAGAGTGAGAGCTCTCTCGGGCTTCCGGAGTCTTCTCGGAGTTTCGGTATAGTTCTTGTATATAACTCTTTAGAGATATTATTTTATTTAATATAATTATATTTAGCTTTATCTTTATTTATTTCTTTTAGTAGTTCTTTTCTATTTAGTTATTTATTCCGTTAAGTAAGTACTCGTAGAAGTCTTGTTGTGGGATTCGTGATTGCTGTCTAAAGAGTACGAGAGAGTGCCTCCGTCGGAGATGACGTCCGCGCTTGGTGAAATCTGTGCTCTATTCTTGGATAGGACTGCTCCGTTGATCAAGAGTAGTTCCTCTAGGCGGGTTGTAAGCATGGAGCTTAGAGCTTGGCCTATGCACGTTTGGCACCCAACCCCACGGAGGATGGTAGCCGCGAGTGTATGTGACAGCTACACCGGTCTCTGTAATCCACCATGTCCGGGTTGGACAGGCAGGGTCTTAATAGCGTACGGTTCCCTAGGTCGAACTAGCAGTATCGGTTCACATGGCCTAGCACGTGGGTGCCCCGAAACAACATGACTTGTATGTGTGTGAGCTTAGCTAGAATAGATAACCTTTGTAGAAGTAACTGCTAGGAAGAGTAAATATCAGATAAACACATAGGAAGTCTTGCCTCTATCTCGTTGCTCTCCCAAATGTATACTACGCTTTTATTTCTTTTATCACTTCGGATTAGATGGTGTGTGCCAACTCATATTTATCATGCAAACCTGACCCCCGTCTCAAGTATAGTTGATATATTGTTTTTCTCCAAATTATGCAAATGCTTTGCTACTATTCAGCTTCCTTTCGCTCTACTTCCCTGCGGAAATATAAATATGATAACCCTGGAATACTCCAAGGTGAAGTGCTACAATGGTGATCTGTGCGCTTGCGGAATTAATGAATTTAATTTACACGCATAAGAATCGCCAACAGATTGCAGGTGGAACCGATCTCAGGAAGTCGGTTGCAAACCGCCTTAGAAAGATGGACCCATGGGGGCCCTGCCAGGTCGGCCGACCTGGCTAGGGGGGTCGGTCGACCCAGGGCTGGCCCCTCCTGGGCTGGGCCTTGGCTGGTGGGTTTCCCGGGGTCTCTTGGCCTCTGTTCCAGGTGCTACGACCTTCAGTTGTATTATTTGGTAATTCTTGGCATTTTATCCTTGATTTATATTCCCGCGGCGATCGTTAAATTATAGAAGTGTTGATCCGTCGCTTTGGGGCATGTGTGCACCTGGATTTCCCTATTTTCCACCTGCACACTTAAATCTAGAGGTACATGTGGAATTTGGTTATTTATAAATAATATGCGAGAAAGAAGTGTTAGTTCATCCTTATTTATTGAGCTATTTGACGGTCGAAACACGACTTAACGACCGTCAACAACAGCAATGCACGGGCATTCAACTAGTTCACTTAAAATTAGCATAACAACAGTCAACATCAACGAATACTGAAACTTACAGTTTGTTTCTCACACGAAAGACGACATGATTATTTAACCCAGTGCTTGCCTATTCAAATAGAACTGAAGTCCAACGCATTCTGTACTCCAATGCAATCGTCCATCGAACACGTCCTCAACTTCTCTTTTTGACCTCCATGACTCACTCCTCGCAGAAATGAGTCCACTAGATAATGCCGATGCAAGGCAGGGTAGAGAAAGGGGATATCATTGAACCTGAATCATATTAGTGACAAATATCTGTTTTGGAACAAAGCCCTCAACACACAATACTTCGTCGTTCTATGCTGTGCGAAGCCCTCATGCCGTCCTCTTGTCTGGTCGAAGGATCCAAGTTGATGAAGTGTAAGATTTATGACCATTGGAGTATGGAAAACCCAAAGGTATGAATGTTTTGGTGATTAGGTGACTATATTGATGTGACTAACATTTCCATGTCGGATATATTTGATGGTTGTTGGTATTTCTTACGTCACGAATAAATCCGCAAGCGCACAAAATACCGTTGTAGCACTTCACCCGGGAGTATTTCAATGTATCGTATTTGTTTTTCCCAAAGGAACGGAGGTATCCTGCAGCAAGGTTAGTTTTACCCGAGGACACACAAGAACGATAGTAGTATAGGATTGAGAGGATGAATAAAGATCTAGTTATCCCATAGGATAGACGCACTCAAGTTCTACTTGTCTACTTCGGGCACTGGTATAGACCTGATCTGCCAAGTCACGCCAGCCTGTAGCTCTACGACGAACCCAAACATGGAGGATTACAAGGGACGGACAGGGCTGTCACCACCTGCCGCCTACCTCCACAAACTGTAACATCCCCGATTTCCATAAACCCTAATTGCACTTTGACCTGCTTATTAAGTGCAAAACAAGTCAAAGTTCAATTGCTCATGTTGAATTTTCAAATCAAATCAATTTTTTGTTTGGACAAATATGAGCCTGAACTAAATCAACAAAATTTTGCACAAAAGTGGGACCCACTAACTTGGTGTTTGGGTTACATGTGCCAAGATAGGATTTTGGAGATTTTTCCAGAATTTTATCGAAAAGGGAAGTATGTTAAATAATTCAAGGAGCGTTCAAACAATTTTTGCCTTAACTGAATTTTTAATTCAAATTCTGGGCCAAAATTTGAAAAGTTCCAATAATGAAAAATGCTCCTGTAGAGTTGACCTCCAAGTCCCCAAATTTCCAGATTTTTCCAACTCTTGGAAGCTTGTGTTTGGAGCTCTCAAACTCAGCACGTTTGAAAATCCTTTAAAAATACGAAAAGTTACTGTAGCGTCGGTGTCTCCTCTGTTCTTCCTCGCTGAACACCCTGCCGCGCGCCGCCTGCTCACCCTCGACCTGCTCCAGCGCGTGCGCGTGGGCAATCGAGTGCTGGAAAAATTTCCCACGCCAGCCCTCTGCCTTATCCTCTCCCTCCCCAGCTCGGTCAAGCAGGCACGCCCCTCTTATTCCTTCTCTGTTTTCCCTTTGGCAAGCTGCCATTGCCGCCGAGCTCCGAGCTGCCGGCGCGCGCCGCCGTCTGATCGTCCCCAGGCCGAGGTTCCTTACAAAAAAGCTGCGCCAGGCGACCATATACCCATTCCCCGTCACACACTCCGAGTTCCCAGCCTCCCTCGCGAGATCGAAGCCGGATTTGCACCATGGCCGCCGGGTGAGCGAGCTTCACGTCGCCGTCAATTCCTCCCTCCTCTGTGAGAGATGTCTCGATTCCTCGTACTTGTAGATTCTACACTTTCTTGCGCACCCTCTGGACATGATCTCGTCGTCACTCGTGCAGTGAGCTCGCCAAAAATCCTCTTCTTCCCCGCCGCCGTCCGCCGAGCACCGCCGCTCCTCCGACGATCTCCTACTTCCCGCCTCCCTCCTCGACGACATCATCCCCCTTCCGGTCCGCCACACCAAGGTGAACCCCGTGCTCCCTTTATCTTGCTGTTTCGTCGCTCCCTTTCGCCGGGACAGAGCTTCGCCGCCCGCGCCGCGCCGCCGCTCGCCGCCGGCGCACCTCCACCGCGCGCGCACGTCGCCGTGATAGTGCGATAGGGCCGCCGTATCACGCTGATTGCGTAGCCCTTGGTCTCGTCGTCCAGATCGCCGTAGTTCAGCCGGAACGCCGACCATGCCACCGCCGCGCTCGCCGCGAACGCCGCCGCGTCCTGGCACTGCTACAGTGCCGCGGCCTTTGTTCTTTTTCTTTTTCCCAGAAATTGCTCAATCTTGTAAAATCGATAAAAAATCGTATAAAAATCGTAAAATTGTAAAACCAATTTTGCTGGACTCCTTGTTGTGATGTCGTTCCAGTGGTGCAACATGAACTCGTGAAATCCCAGTAAATGTTTGTACAAAATTTAGAGAACGAAAACCTAAATAAATGAATATATCCTTTTCTGTTCATCCTAAAATCACGAAAATTGGCATGAATGCATCTCATGGCATTCCCTAACTGTTTACCAAGTGGCATATTTAAATTCCTCATATTTTAGGAGCAATTTTAGTTTTCAGCTCTTTATTGTCTTAATTTTGGTATTTTATCCTTGCATACTTTTAATCCAATTTTTGGATATGTTACTGCTCTTAGTAGTGACATGCTAGGAAAAATGCAAAATAAAATTCTTGACTTCCAGAGCCATGTTAAAGAGAATTTCAAAATAAATTCCTTGTATCGATCTTTTAAACTCTAACTTTCTTGTCGTTATTTCATGGAAGTATTTCAAACAAAAGTACTTAACATCTTTTTGTGTTATTTCTGAGCTTTGTAACCTTTTGTGCATCATGTCATTGCTTTCCTTTTTATCAAGGAAGTTCCATGAACCTTCACATTAATTATTGCCTTGCATTGCATCCATTTAGGAAACGACGCCGGAACCGAAGTGGTGGAAATCATCGCCATGGTGAATTTGGTGCTGCTGCTAACTTGTTCTAGTGTGCTGACCTTAAGGCCCAAGGCAAGCCCCGGTGCATCTCAACCCTTTTCAAAATATTTTCGCTTTTTCACATGTATGCGAGTCATATTATGTGCATTAGGTATTTAGGAGTTGAATGAAACATTAGTTGCATATATCCCTATGTAATCCTATGGGTTGGTATGTTCAGCCGCGCGTTACTTTATGCTATGCTTAATGTTGATTTATCGGTAGAAGTCGAGTGGTGCGGAACACTACTCGCGAGCTATAGGTTTCTTTTGGGAAAATTATTGTACTTGTTGCTATCTCACATGATGATGATAATTTGAGACCGGACGGGGATTGGTAGGTTTGCAGCAGGACATGGAGGTCTTGTGTGCGGTAGCCCCGTCTGTGTCGTTGTGGCCCTGCTTGAGCAAGTTTGAACGTACCGGATGCATGCTAGTGATATGGGCACTAGTAAACCGATGTAACTTACGGGGCCCCACCTCTCTTTTGGTGATGAAGATGGTTATGGTGGTTGCGGGTATGTGCTAGAAGGGAGGGTGCACGGGCTAACCACGGATGGCCAGCGCGGCATCGCGTGGAGGACGTGTACTCGGGAGAGGTGACACTCGGACCGGCTTTATGGGGTCTTGTGAAAGGTTGCCGTGCGTGACTCCTTGTGAGTGTGCGTACGTCGTGTTATTCGGGTTTCCCCTGCAGGTGTAAATCGATTCGAATCGCCGTCCCTCGCGGTTATTGAGTACCGCTTGTTCACTGCGTCACCTCGTAGTAAGAAGTGCACATTATGACGTATATATGTTGTATTGATACTTTAAATATTGTATTGCAACTATGTATTGCTTAGTATAGGTGCTCACATTTATGTTTATGCAAGAACCCTTTTAATTTGGCTAAAATTTGAAAGAAGGACCAACTTTTAGTGCTATTTTTATGCAATTATTCCTATACCTTGGGTCAGCCCCTGCATGCTAGGAGTCGGTCTAGAAGACCATTTTGACGGGTAAGTCTTGCTGAGTATTAGTTGCTCAGGGTTTGTTGTTTCAATCTTTGTTGCAGGTACTCTTTTAGCTCAGGAAAGTGAGGCACGTCTATGGGCTCGATGTGCTTCATATTAGGGTAATGACGTTGAGTTGTGTATCGATCGCTTCCGCTACGCTTTTCAAACTCTTTTATGTAATCCAAATCTGAATTTAAATTGTAATAACTAAATTTCACTTGTGATCTGTTTTATTTATGCTCATATGTGTGTACTTTTGGACTCTTGCTTCGCCAAGTGTCACCCGATCTCGATCCTGTTAAGCAAACCCCTCATTATTTGAGGCGGGATGCTACACAAACCGTGGGGCACGCTGCAAACAAAGGTAACCTCTAGCCTAGACACCACGTCTATGCCGTCGATTACTACTCTAACCCCGGTCCTGATACTGATTCATAAGGCTAGAGCACTCCTTGCGGAGCGATGATCCCGTAAACAAGTATAACAAGAATAACGACTAGTAAACAATGCTCGCTAGATCGATATCACCACGAATACTAACTTATGAATAAGAACAACGAATGAAATATGAACGAACGACGAACGAAGAACGAACGACGAACGAACGAAGAACAAACGACGAACGAAGAACGAACGACGAACGAACTAAGAACGAACGATGAACCATAAATAAGATAATATCCGCCAAGGTACAAGATTTGGGCTAAGTCCTCACAAAGGGAGGACTACCCCTCTCTTCTCCCCTGCCCTCTCCTCTACTCTACTACTATACAAGAGGCCATTGGCCTGGATGGGAGTGGAATGACTTGTGTCTTGTGTTGTGTGTTGAAAGGAGGGGGGTACCCCTTTATTTATAGCCCTCCAAAGGCGGTGGAATTGAGGCGGTTCCAGGCATTGATGGCATTGATTGCAGGCAGAACTGACCTTGGTACGTCGGTGGGGAACCGCCATAGAAAGATGGGCCAGTGGGGCCTCTGCCATGGGTCGGCCGACCTAGGGTTTGGGGTCGGCCAACCCCCCCCCCCCCCCCCCCCCCCCTTGGCCCATTTGGCCTTGGGCTTTTGCCGAGGGGTCCTCCTTGATGTCCTATTGAGTAATCTTGGTGCTATGGCCCAATTTGGTTAAGTCTTGTAGGACGTTTGATCCATATCTTGCTCGGCTGTCGATGCTGATTTCTCGGAGTGGTGTATCCTCTGGAATATGATTTGGGTTGATTTGGTGGATCCATATATCTTTCCCATTATTGAGGATTTCCGGGAAGGGATCTCTCTTCATATCTTCTTGATATTGGGCTTTTGGGGAGATATCTTTATTCCGGGGAAAATCGGTGTTTCCAAAGTAGACCTTTTATGCTTCCTTTTCCCCGTTTTCCTATGAAATGCAGCTGCACTCACAAATTCACCAAGACTTGTGGAAATGATTAGTTTCAAGACCTAAGTCTACCTTTGGTGCTTGATTTAAGGGTTACGAGCGCAGCTAGTTGACAGTTTATTTTGGGTCTAAGAGCCGTCAACAACTCCCCCACAATTAGCCTTTGCTCGTCCTTGAGTAAAGATAAAGGACTAAGGTGGAACATAACTTTCTTTGGTATGATGCTAGCATACAAGTTATTCCAAGCCATACCTGCACCTGTGAACTTTTGATGTGTCTACCATGTCATCTTGGGCGGTTGAGGAATGGAACGGTCATGATTCAAGTCATCGTAGCTGCATCTGCTGAGTAACTTGGGTTTTTGAAAGATTTTCAAATGTAAAAACATAGCTCATACTCCTCGAATGATAACTCTCAGATCGCTCAGTGTGTATGATTCCTCACCAAGGCATTTGACTTTTCTCTTTTCATCCTACTTCTATGTAAGGCTTTATGTGGAGCTTGGTAGGGAATGAAAAGGAGCATACTTGCATTAGTTATGTTGCTAAGTCAAAAACCGGATCCAAGGAGAACACAAGTCATACGATCTGATCAAGAGTGTGCACGTGTGTGGATAAGTGTATGAAAAAGTGAATATGGTGGTTACCCGTTGACGTGATGATGTCTCTCTCTTGATTGCTTTTTTTTTATTTGAGAACATGGCCATCACTTATTTTCTTTTCTTTTTTTCTCTTTTTTTTTTGATCATGCTCAAGATGTTTGAGCAGGTCTTTCTTCATTCAAGCTCATGCATATGAGCACTCTTTCTTTCTTTTTTTTTTCAACTTATCTCTTTTTTTTTTCGATAGCTGTAAGGATCGTGTGACCGAGAGGGGGGGGGGGGTGAATCGGTGCACTCTAGAATCTATTTCCAAACACTTACACCCAAGCAACTCCTAGCGAGTAATTCTAGTAACAAGGTAAAGCACACTAAGGAGTATCCTTAACCTATAAAGCTAGTGCATATAGATAACACAATCATACCACACTAGCAACCTAGCACAAGATAGATAGAAAGCGGAAGACTTAAGCTAGGCAAGGCAAGGTAACAAGATAACTAGAGACAAGGCAACCAAGATACTAGGCACACTAAGTAGAGACCTTAGAGCTACTAGATAGGCTATAACAAGTAAGCACACGAGCAAGGCAAACAAGCAAACCTAGTGAAGCTAGTAGGTACCAAGGTAAACACACAAGCAAGATAAGAGTACAACTCAAGTACTACAAGCAATCATATGAAGTGCGATAAGTAAATGCGAGTAGTAAAGGAGAAGGGATAGAGAATGCTCATGATGTTTTCCCATGGTCTCGGAAGGATGGCGCCTTCCCCTACTCCACGTTGGGTCACTCCCGCCGGAGTCTCGACCCCGTCCCTCCGCTCGATGGCGATCCCTCCTAGAGCACATTTCACCCTCCGAGTGAAGTCGCGGGCACGTCCCGCCGGGCTCGATCCCGGGTACTCTTCCGGAGGTAAGGCTCTGCACTTGATGCGTGCCAAAGGGCGCTCCACTAGTGATGCTTCTTTCGCACGGGAAGCTCCAAGACCGTGTACAAACTTGTGTCGACTTCCACAATCTCCTTGGACAGCTCAACACCGACGCCTAACCGGTCTAGGCCTTGCCATAGACCAAGAGTAACAGCCCTAGATGACTCTCTCAAGCCCACACTAGCCTAGAGATCAAAGGATGCAACTTGCTACTCTCTCAAGCACTAGGATCACTCCAAATCCTTCTCAAGTGCTTCACACTTCTTCCTCTTGGCTTCTTGGCAGCACCTCCCCTCTTTCCTGGGTCCAAGAGCACCTCAAAGAGGTAAACAACCGACTATATATAGGCCTCCAACCTCAAACTAGCCGTTGTCCAAAACTGCCCAGTCTGCGTGATGACCGTACAATAAACCGTACTGTCCGGTCTCCATTCGGACCGTATTGTCCGGTCTTCACCAGACCGGCTTCCAGGGAGTGCTGACCTTCAACTCAAACCAGACCGTATTGTACGGTCCCTAGGACAGTACTGTCCGGTCTCCACTTCTTCTTCAGCCAACAGAAACTTCTCCTTTTCTGTTGCTCTTCTCCTGTAAGATCGTATTGTACGGTCCCTGACCGTATTGTCCGGTCAACTGTCCGGTCTTCATTCTTCAACTTCCAGAAACTTCAGCTTCTCTGTCTGGAACACTCCAATAGAGAGCGTACTGTCCGGTCCCTAGGACCGTACTGTCCGGTCAACTGTCCGGTCTCTATTCTTCAACTTCCAGAAACTTGAGCTCCTCTGTCTGGATTTCCTCTGTAGACCGTATTGTACGGTCTCTATGACCGTACTGTCCGGTCTCTTCTGACTTCGCAGCTTCGATCTTCTTATTGATCTTCTTCTTCCAAACTTGAACTTCTTGGTTCCTTCAACTCTCTTCTGCCACCCTAGCCCCTGAGAGACTCACCATGCATCCAATGATCTCTATAACTAGTGTGTACTAAGAGAACCACCTCGAACCCTCTTGATAGTCCGGTTTTTCCTATGGACTCAAGCTAACATCTAACCAAGCAACACTCGCTTGGATCTAGCATGTCCTTAGCCTTGATCCATATCTTCTCCGCGACTCCATCAAGTCCGTTCTTGTGTAGATGAAGGCAACCGATCATCCTTGTCATTTAAGTTCATGGTGTGTTGGCGTTCACCACCAACGGACGGAGCTTTCTTCATATGTGACCTATAAGATCTCACAAAGAGTGTTAGTCACATTCATGGTTCTCATCCTATCACCAAAACATTCATACCTTGGGGTTTCCCTAGCTCCAATGGTCATGAAGCTTACAATCTCCCCCTTTTTGGTGATGGATGACAACCATGATAAAAATGATCGAGAAGATAAAGAATGTAATGACAAAAGCCAAGATAAAAACGCAACTCGATCAAGACACTAAACAACAAGTATATGATAGAGAGATAGTTACCTTGTTGATTAGGTCGAGGCAAGTCATAGCTCAAAAGAAGTCACAAGTTAGAGCAAAAACTCATATCACAAGTGATAGAAAGCACATGGAGCTATGACAAGCAAAGGTTGCAAGGGGTTTACCTTCATACTTACTTTGTAGAATTCCGCTCCCCCTTGATAAGTGTACCAATCTCAAGATTGTGTGAAGATCGATCATCTTGATCACTTGATCTTCATTCGTACAAACTCCCCCTTGAGACGGCATTGCTTCTTCTTTATCACCTCAAGATTGTGCGAAGATCGATCGTCTTGATCCTTGATCTTCTCTTGTACAAACTCCCCCTTGAGGTGACATCTTCCACGACCCTTCATAGGCCCGAACTCTTCTTCCCAACTCTTCTCCGCTCGAACTCTTCTCCCCCATATTCTTGCTCGATCATTAAGCCCAACTCTTCTCCCCCTTTGGCATCTATCACCCAAAAAGAAATCTTCCAAGGGAGAAAAGGTTAGTGTAAATATATGGGACAAGTGGGAAAATGAGTTACTTGATTTGGCGTGAAGCTCCCCCTTGATCCGTGATTCTCCATCTCCCAACAATTTCCCTACACACATTCTCAAAAGAATATTGTCTTGAAGTACATAGGGGTTAGTTGATGATGATGGAAATGTATGAACCCTTAGACTTTGAGCCGCGCAAGTGGATTTAACCTTGGAGCTCAAAAATCTTGGTTCAATGGACATGAAGCTCATATAGCATTGCTATAAATTCATCATAGGAGGTCATATACTCATATTGTGAATAAGCAACTCCCCCTAGATGGGTGCTCGGCGCCGAGACACTTATGCAAGATGCATGATGCGAATGCAAGGAATGATAAGTGTACAATGCATGATGCTATAAGGGTAAAACAAGAGAAAGCTAAGAGCGAAGTTACCAACAACAAGTTTGAGCCCTCCATGAGCTTGATCACAACGAGCCATTCTTCAAAGCCTCGGGAGCCAAGTGCCACCAATCCCAAGCTTAACCCATGCTCATTGCTATCTCAAGTAGGTTAGTCGTCGGTCCTACAAAACAAGAAGAACACACAAAAACAACAACACAAACAAAAACAAGCAAAGTATATATACATATATACAAATGTAAGCTCAAGGATATCAAGTGAAGTCGGAGAGGTCGAGAACATTAAGTTCTCCCCGGAGCTTACAAAAGGTCTTCTTGTCAAGTGGCTTGGTGAAGATGTCCGCCAATTGTTCATGAGTCCGAACACCAATCAATTCAATATCCTTCTTGGCCACATGATCTCGAATGAAATGATGCTTGACTTCAATGTGCTTGGCATGGCCGTGATCACCCTTGTTGAGAGCCATATTGATAGCACTTTCGCTATCACAATAGAGAGGTACTTGCCCATAAGATAATCCATAGTCCAATAGGGTTTGCTTCATGTATAAGAGTTGAGCACAACAAGCACCGGCCGCCAAATATTCCGCCTCCGCCGTAGAGATAGCCACACAATTTTGTTTCTTGGAACTCCATGAGATGAGTGATTGTCCAAGAAATTGGCATCCACCGGAGGTACTCTTTCTACTCACTTTGCATCCGGCGAAGTCCGAGTCCGCATAGCCAACAAGTCCAAAGTCCGAGCCTTTTGGATACCATAGGCCCATTGTAGGAGTGCTCTTGATGTACCTAAGAATTCTTTTCACGGCACTCATATGGGACTCCTTGGGGTTAGCTTGATAACGAGCACAAAGACACACACTAAACATGATATCCGGTCTAGATGCGGTAAGGTAAAGAAGTGAACCAATCATAGAACGATAGAGTTTAGGATCCACCGGTATACCTTTTACATCCACATCAAGAGGGACACTTGTAGCCATAGGTGTGTCGTAGGACTTGGAGTCTTCCATGCCGAATCTCTTAAGAAGATCCCGAGTGTACTTCTCTTGGTAGATGAACGTGCCCTCCTTCATTTGCTTGACTTGAAAACCGAGGAAGACATGAAGTTCACCTATCATGGACATCTCAAACTCTTTCTTCATAAGAGCACGGAACTCATCATTATAGATTTCGTTAGTGGAGCCATAGATGATATCATCAACATAGATTTGACAAACAAAGAGATCATCACCAATATGCTTAGTAAAGAGAGTGTTGTCGATACTACCGATCTTGTAGCCCTTGGTGATGAGATGATCTCGAAGTCGTTCATACCATGCTCTTGGTGCTTGTTTGAGTCCGTAGAGAGCCTTCTTGAGCTTGTACACATGGTCCGGATGCTCGGGGTCCTCGAAGCCGGGAGGTTGCTCTACATAAACTTCTTCATTGATTAGTCCATTGAGAAATGCACTTTTCACATCCATTTGGTGAAGTTTAAAATCAAAATGAGAAGCATAAGCAAGAAGTGTTCTTATAGCCTCAAGACGAGCGACGGGGGCGAAAGTCTCGTCAAAATCGACGCCTTCAACTTGAGAGTAGCCCTTCGCCACAAGTCTTGCCTTGTTCCTCACGATTGCTCCCTTCTCATCTTGCTTGTTCTTGAAGACCCACTTAGCGCCAATGACATTGGATCGCTTGGGACGCTTCACCAACTTCCAAACATCATTCCTCTTGAAGTTGTTGAGCTCCTCTTGCATGGATAGCACCCACTTGTGATCTTTCAAGGCTTCCTCGATCGTCTTCGGCTCTAGGGTAGAGACAAAAGAGAAATTCTCAACAATGTTAGCTTCATCAACATAATTAGGTTTATATTGACTTCTCCTAGTCTTTATCCCTTGAGAAGGACTCCCAATGATGAGATCACGTGAATGATCCCGAGCAATGGGTTTGTGCTTCCTTGAAGGTTCTTGTCGAGGAGGAGGAGGAGCCGGCGAAGTATCTTGCGCATCTCTTGCGGCTTGCTCCCTAGAGATGTGAGTGTCTTGTTGTCGAAGAGGTGAACCCGAGCCATCATCTTGAGTTGAAGTAGATTGTGCTTGTTCTTGATTGCTCGGTGAAGCTTGGCTCGTAGTTGCATGAGGTAGACTTGATGGCGCTTGTTGCGGTTCATTTGGAGTAGCTTGACTCGAAGATGCTTGTTGCGGATCACTTGAAGGTGCTTGATGTTGTTCACTTGAGGGAGAGCTTGGATTCTCTTGAGATGTGCTCGTAGAAGGTCCACTTGATGAAGTTGTTGGAGGAGGTGTCGGAGGTTCATCTTCACGAGGAATAACTTCACCAATAGGCATGTTCTCCAAAGCTTCCTCCACGGGTTCATCACCTACAATATGAGAAGAAGGAGGGTCTTCTTGAGACCCGTGAGACTCATCAAATTGCACATCATAGGTTTCTTCAACAAAGCCGGTAGAGGTGTTGTAAACCCGATAAGCTTTGGCCGAGCCCGAGTAACCGACAAGAATGCCCACGTCGGTCCTCTTCTCGAACTTGCCAAGTCTTTCCCTCTTCTTGTAGATGTAGCACTTGCAACCAAACACTCGGAAGTAGGCAACATTCGGTCTTCTCCCAACAATCACTTCATATGGAGTCTTGTTTAGCAACTTGTGAGGATAGATCCGGTTGGAGGTGTAGCATGCCGTGTTGATAGCTTCCGCCCAAAACTTCTCCGGAGTGTTGTACTCATCAAGCATAGCACGAGCAAGAGTGATAAGTGTCTTGTTCTTCCTCTCAACAACACCATTTTGTTGAGGAGTGTATGTAGCCGAGAACTCATGCTTTATGCCAACCTCATCACAATAGTCTTCAATGATAGAGTTTTTGAACTCCGTCCCATTGTCACTCCGAATCTTCTTGATGTGATGTCCATACTCATTTTGTACTCTTCTAGCAAACTTCTTGAATATCCCAATTGCTTGTGCCTTGTTCTCAAGAAAGAATACCCAAGTATATCTTGAGTAGTCGTCCACTACCACCAAGCAATAGAGATTCCCACCAATGCTCACATAAGTTGTAGGCCCGAAGAGATCAATGTGTAAGAGCTCAAGAGGTCTTGATGTTGACAAGAAATTCTTGGATGGATGAGGTGAAGCCACTTGCTTTCCGGCTTGGCATGCACTACATAGCTTGTCCTTCTCAAAGGTGACATCCTTGACTCCTCTCACTAGCTTGTTCTTCATTACATGCTTGAGTTGACCCATACCAATGTGAGCAAGCCTTCGATGCCATAGCCAACCTAGAGCGGACTTAGTGAAGAGACAAGTGCTAGGGGCAACAATGTTAGTCTCAAAATCAACAACATATAGATTATTATGACGAAAGCCCTTGATAGTGAGACCCATAGCATCATTATGAAGAACCACCCCATTAGCATCAAAGTTACAAGAAAAGCCAAGATCACATATTTGAGCAACGGATAGAAGATTGAAGTTTAGGGACTCAACAAGCAATACATTAGAGATAGAGAGGTCATTTGAGATAGCCACCTTACCAAGACCTCTCACCTTGTGCTTGGAGTTGTCCCCAAATGTGACCTTGTCATGATCTTCATTTTCTTCCAAGTTGGTGAAGATGGATGAAGTACCGGTCATGTGTTGAGTGCACCCACTATCCAACACCCAATGTTTGCCACCAATCTTGTAGTTCACCTTGGAAGTAGCCATCAAGCAAAGAGGAGGGTTAGTATCAAAAGAATCAAGTGACATGTTATCTACCTCTTGCTTGCTCTTGATGTAGGCCATAGGAACTCCATTGAGAAAGTCCAAGTCCAATGCATCCAAGGCGTCAATCATTGCCTTGGTGACTCCATTGTGTCTCCACATGGTCCGATCAACACCCATGTGTGTGACATGAGTTCCAAGATGAAGACCTTGAAACCTTCCCACATCTCCACTAGCATTGAAGTACTCAAGAATGTTGTAGATTTGATTCTCATAGGATAGTGCCATCAAGATCATGTCCTTGAGAGTCATACCACTAATATCATCATTGAGATCATTTAGAATGTGGACCTTCCTATTGTATGGTAGCATAGAGATCACCGTGTGAATAGCGTGTTCATCACTAATCTTGTCTTCTCCTTCAAAAGAGTTCACTCTAGCCACCAACACAAGAAGTCTCTTCCAACAATCAAGCCAAGACTCCCCATCTTTCCTATAGAACACATCATACATGTCGAAGAGGTGATAGTGAGGCCGACCGGCAAGATCCGGCTCATACAAGTTGTAGTAGTCTTCAAAGAGGGATGGCAAGACTTCTCTCTTCATGTGATATTCCTTGATAGGCTCCGGCTCATCATCACTAGCACTTGAATAGTCATCATCACAATAGAAGACGGGAACTCTATCATCTTCTTCTTCTTCTTCCTCATCATCACTTGGGGTCTTGAATGTATTGGAGAGCAAAGAGCGAGCCCTTCTTCTTGTGACGATCTCAATGACTTGCTCAATTGAATATGACTCAAGCTCAAAGTTCTCAAACTCAATGTGATCACCATACTTGTCCTTCGGAAGAGCATCAAGAAACCTTCTAAGACCTTGACCCTTAGTGACTATCCAAAGCTTGTTCTCATTTATCCTCTTGATGAGTGAATCCATCCGAAGAGCAAACTCAACAAGATCTTCATTCGGCTTCATTGAGATGTGGTCCAACTCATCACATAGCTTGACATATCCATCCTTTTGATCCCGAGAAGAAGAACCTTCTCCAACACGAGATGATGATTGAGCTTGAGGTAGAGGTTGAGCTTCAATGTGTTGATCTTCACTTGCATGAGGGATATCCTTGCCCTTCTTGATATCCTCCTCAAGAGAGGAGAGAATAGCAACCACCTCATCATAGGGCATGTTCACAAACTCATCCACTCGAGCAAAAGCAAGAATACCAAACCGTGAGAGTGGTAGAGATCGGATAAGCTTCTTCACAACATGCTTGTGCATAATAGATGGATAGCCTCTTGACATGAGTTTCCTAGCGAGAACATACAAGCGAGATGCGAAGTTAGTGATATCCTCATTATCATTCAAAACAAGCTCATCATACTCATCACGCACATCATAGTAGGAAATGTCATTAAGCACACAATCATAAGGCTCAATCAAGGTAGAGGCGATGGAAGTGTTAGAAATGTCATCTTGAGTGGACTCCATTTTCCCACACACAATCCCGGTCACGACTCAAGGCGGTAAAGCCCTAATAATGAGCACTTGGCTCTGATACCACTTGTAAGGATCGTGTGACCGAGAGGGGGGGCGTGAATCGGTGCACTCTAGAATCTATTTCCAAACACTTACACCCAAGCAACTCCTAGCGAGTAATTCTAGAAACAAGGTAAAGCACACTAAGGAGTATCCTTAACCTATAAAGTTAGTGCATATAGATAACACAATCACACCACACTAGCAACCTAGCACAAGATAGATAGAAAGCGGAAGACTTAAGCTAGGCAAGGCAAGGTAACAAGATAACTAGAGACAAGGCAACCAAGATACTAGGCACACTAAGTAGAGACCTTAGAGCTACTAGATAGGCAATAACAAGTAAGAACACGAGCAAGGCAAACAAGCAAACCTAGTGAAGCTAGTAGGTACCAAGGTAAACACACAAGCAAGATAAGAGTACAACTCAAGTACTATAAGCAATCATATGAAGTGCGATAAGTAAATGCGAGTAGTAAAGGAGAAGGGATAGAGAATGCTCATGATATTTTCCCGTGGTCTCGGAAGGATGGCGCCTTCCCCTACTCCACGTTGGGTCACTCCCGCCGGAGTCTCGACCCCGTCCCTCCGCTCGATGGCGATCCCTCCTAGAGCACACTTCACCCTCCGAGTGAAGTCGCAGGCACGTCCCGCCGGGCTCGATCCCGGGTACTCTTCCGGAGGTAAGGCTCCGCACTTGATGCGTGCCAAAGGGCGCTCCACTAGTGATGCTTCTTTCGCACGGGAAGCTCCAAGACCGTGTACAAACTTGTGTCGACTTCCACAATCTCCTTAGACAGCTCAACACCGACGCCTAACCGGTCTAGGCCTTGCCATAGACCAAGAGTAACAGCCCTAGATGACTCTCTCAAGCCCACACTAGCCTAGAGATCAAAGGATGCAACTTGCTACTCTCTCAAGCACTAGGATCACTCCAAATCCTTCTCAAGTGCTTCACACTTCTTCCTCTTGGCTTCTTGGCAGCACCTCCCCTCTTTCCTGGGTCCAAGAGCACCTCAAAGAGGTAAACAACCGACTATATATAGGCCTCCAACCTCAAACTAGCCGTTGTCCAAAACTGCCCAGTCTGCGTGATGACCGTACAATAGACCGTACTGTCCGGTCTCCATTCGGACCGTATTGTCCGGTCTTCACCAGACCGGCTTCCAGGGAGTGCTGACCTTCAACTCAAACCAGACCGTATTGTACGGTCCCTAGGACAGTACTGTCCGGTCTCCACTTCTTCTTCAGCCAACAGAAACTTCTCCTTTTCTGTTGCTCTTCTCCTGTAAGATCGTATTGTACGGTCCCTGGCCGTATTGTCCGGTCAACTGTCCGGTCTTCATTCTTCAACTTCCAGAAACTTCAGCTTCTCTGTCTGGAACACTCCAATAGAGACCGTACTGTCCGGTCCCTAGGACCGTACTGTCCGGTCAACTGTCCGGTCTCTATTCTTCAACTTCCAGAAACTTGAGCTCCTCTGTCTGGATTTCCTCTGTAGACCGTATTGTACGGTCTCTATGACCGTACTGTCCGGTCTCTTCTGACTTCGCAGCTTCGATCTTCTTATTGATCTTCTTCTTCCAAACTTGAACTTCTTGGTTCCTTCAACTCTCTTCTGCCACCCTAGCCCCTGAGAGACTCACCATGCATCCAATGATCTCTATAACTAGTGTGTACTAAGAGAACCACCTCGAACCCTCTTGATAGTCCGGTTTTTCCTATGGACTCAAGCTAACATCTAACCAAGCAACACTCGCTTGGATCTAGCATGTCCTTAGCCTTGATCCATATCTTCTCCGCGACTCCATCAAGTCCGTTCTTGTGTAGATGAAGGCAACCGATCATCCTTGTCATTTAAGTTCATGGTGTGTTGGCGTTCACCACCAACGGATGGAGCTTTCTTCATATGTGACCTATAAGATCTCACAAAGAGTGTTAGTCACATTCATGGTTCTCATCATATCACCAAAACATTCATACCTTGGGGTTTCCCTAGCTCCAATGGTCATGAAGCTTACAATAGCCATGTGTCTTTTGCAAGAATATTTGGAGAGAGACATCAACGACAAATGACGGAGTATTTATTTTGGTGGATGGATGAAATGGTGTGGCTAACTTCCAGTGTAGAAGTTTAGCATGTTTTTGTGGTGGTGGTGTATGTGTACGTGGTCTTGATCATGAAATGTAACACCCTACTTTTACAATTATCAAACATGCCAATATTAGTAATGTAGGGCTCACATAATTAGCCTAGGGAAAATTTTCTTTAAATAAATTATAATATGTTGCACAGCATTCCATGGCATCATAAATCATTTCATGCATTTTCTGCATTTTTGTTTCTGTTTATTTTATTTTATGGCGTGGGAAATATCCCTAAAACTTATTTTGAAAACTAGTTAGAAAAGGAGGCTGTAAATCGAAATAGAAAAAGAAAAGGAATTCCTAAACCTATCTGGGCCGAAGCCCTTTTCTTTCTGGCCCAGCTGGCTTCTTTCCCTCTTCTCTCTCTTTCTCTCACAGATACGTGGGCCCCGCCCCTGTCTTCTTCCCCACCGAGCAACCAGCCGGAGCTCTTCTAGAAACGCGCCACCGCCGTTCCGATTTGGAGCCCGCGCGCGTAGTCCCGCGTCGAGCCGACTTCGCCTTCGGATTCGTCGCGAGTCTATCTCCAATATCCCCCAACAAACGGATAGATTCCGCCGCGGATAGCCCTTCTCCTCGCGCAAGAATCGGAGCACCGCCATCGCCGGATTTCTTGGAGAATCAGCCGCACCGCGTGAACCCTAGGCCCTACCCAACCTATATAAACCCCGCCATGCCCCGTGCGACCATCCTTTCCACCCCCGCCGCCAATTCCCTCGCTTCCGCGCCCTCGCGACGCGATTCTTCTCCGCCGCCGGTGAGTCCTCGCCGCCGCACGTCGCCCCGCCGTCTCGGCCGCTCCCTCGCATCGCTGACCCCTCCGCGACGTTCGCAGGACCACGCAGACACTCCCCGACCGCTTCGCGACGAGCCTCCGCCACCGGAGCCCCGTTCCCGACGAGCACGACTCCTTCCCGCCGCCAATCGCCGCCGTCGACCCCCTTCCGCCTCATCCCGACGCCGCGCGACCGTACTGGTGAGACCCCCGTGACCTCGCCTTCCTTTCCCAGTGGTCGCGGCGAGGTTTAGCTCGACGGAGCGCCGTCTCCGGCCAATTCCGGCGAAGCTCCGCCGCCATAGCGCCGCCCAGCCGCCGCCGGCCCCTGTCATTTTCTGTTTTTACGTTTTAGTCCTTCGTAGTTCTGTAAGTTTACTTTTCAACCCTAGAACTTCAAGACCTTATAACTTTTGATCCGTAACTCCGAATTAAGTCGTTCTTGCGCCGTTTTTCTCAGAAAATCATGCTCTTTCATATCATTGCATTTACATATTGATTCTATACTGTTGCATATGTGGTATTTATTGTGTATGTTTGCTTGTGTATGTGCGCGCGTATATGATCGAGTAGAGTCAGAGCAAGAGCAGTGGCCCGAGGACCTCCAAAACCAAGAGTTTGAGACCTTCGAGCAGCAACTCCCCTTCGACGAAGGCAAGTGTCCTTGATGCACTTTGCGCCTATTCTTGAAATGTTTTATTTACAAACTGCATGCTTGTGTCAATATGATGGGCTACCTATGCTATAGGGTTTACTAGAACTTGTTTACTTTTCCTTGTCGCCTTAAACTAGTAATGTCATGGTATGGGTAGCTGATGCTTAGCATGCTTGAGTCCTGGTTGGGTGTTAATTAATTTGTTAATCTCTACTTATTACACATTTATGGGAAGGCTTGGATATGATGATGTTGTAGTATGAGGTAGGATCTGGGCAAGCGGGAAGTGTTTGATGGTGCAGTTGGCACATGTTGGTATGGTGGAATGCTTGTCTAGACCCTAAGGACCGGTTCGTGGAGCGGCAACCCGGGACTACAGTGCCATCACAAGACTGTTATGGGAGCAGCTTGGCTAAGTAATTAGGTGTTCTTCCAGTGTTGTGCGTGCGAATGGCGGAGCGGGGAATGGGAGTCACGAGGACTGCCCTTGGATCTGAACGGCTCAAGAGGGGGCTTCTGGGGTGATGAGCTGCTAGTTTGAGGGCTATCACTTATGGACGGGGGCGGAACCTTAGTGGGCGTGTGCACGCTGGAAGACCCTTCGGAAAGGCCTCGTAGTGATCTCCTGGCCGCACACCTCGGTAGTGTGTAAGTGCTTGATCAGCACGGGCATCAGGGAGGTTTCTAGTCACCTGGTGACAGGGGACGAAATCACGACTTGTGGGTAAAGTGGTGCGACCTCTGCAGAGAAGTAAAACTGTCATGACAGCCGTGCTCACGGTCAAGAGCGGCCTGGAACCCTCGCATGATTAGATGGACGGAGATGGATGGTTGGAAGATGGTTTGAATGGTTCGGTTTGGGAATGGTTGTCTTACCTATGGGTTCTTGGGTTTGGCCTCACATTTAGTAAAGTAATAGGTTGCATTTAAAACTTGTGAAATAAAACTTGCTTTTCTGCAATAAACCCTTTAGCCTTCCTTGTCTTGCCTGCATGTCATAATTTTCTCACACTTGCTGAGTACTCTATGTACTCACGGCTATTTCCCCAAAATATCATTCAGCTACAGGAGAAGGAGAGTACCATGAAGACGATGGAGCGGAGTACTAGGCGGGCGGTTCACCGGTCGATTGCCTGTGGAGTCTTGGAGTCTTAGTCTTGGGCGTCTTCGCTAGTTAATTTGTTTTCCGCTGCATTTATTTTGTTGGACCAAGAGTCGTTATGTAATAATGATACTATGTAATAATTCGGATATGGATGTATTTTGTTTACCATTTATGAAGTCACTGCTTGTGCGAAATTTGATCCTGGCGTACAAGTGGAAACCTGTTTTTGCCTTATTAAAACGGGTGTGACAGAAGTGGTAATCAGAGCCATATCGACCGTAGGACGCAAGCCTAGTTAGAAAGGACGTTCCTAGTACTATTTTACACATGGAAAACTATTTTACAAAAATTCCTTGTTATATTATGTTTTTGTCTTTTATTGATTTATTTACAGTTCGCTTGTTACTTATTTACACCAAGTTGACTGCACGCAAGTCCACTGGCGGACGCAGAGGGTGCCGCCGAGCTCAGCCACAGCAGCCAGAGGAGCAGCCGATCGTTGAGCAGGAGGTGCAGCAAGGCGAGCCACTTCCCGAGGCCCCTCAGGTGGAGGTAGTGCCGCTGGAAGAGGAACCACCGCACGAGCCTATTGAGGAGGAGGATCCTGTAGAGGAGGAGGCGCCCCAGGAGCACCAGCACGAGGATGAACATGAGGAGGAGGACCAACGCTGCTATATTGCTCACGAGTACCGTTCTGAAGGCACCGAGGGTGGCAGGACTGCACAGATGCTTCGCGAGCTGCTACTCAGGGTGGGCATCAACACCGCACCTGTCTACATGCTGAAGATGGTGCCCCGGAATGAGCGTGATGATTGGAGCGCTAGTGTCAGCATCTACAACGGCGACAAGCTGCTCTGCACACACTACGCACGCACCTGCAGACTTCGTCGGAGCGAGGCGATCGACGACGCTGCTTGGGAGGCCATCACCAACATCTGCCATGCATTTCGCGGCCAGCTTCGGGACAGCAGCTTCTCTCTTTTTCCGCGCCGCAGGAGTGGTACTGCAGTCTTTACCTTCGGCTCCGTGGGTGAGCGCACCACTACTAGCGCCGTGGTCAGGGCTCATCAGGCCATTGAGGACCTATCAGGCCGTCTGAATGCCTATCAGGAGGAGAACGCTTTTCTACGTCGCCGTCTTCTTGACGTGGAGAGGACGTTCCGAGCTCAGCACAGGGTGAATCAAGGAGAAGCTAGCAACCTGTACTCTTCGGAAGTGCACACCTGGACTGCAAACTCGCCAGCAAGGTCTTTCAAGAGGCCGCGCACAGGAAGGACCCCGCCCTCCAGTCCAGAACGTAGCGATGCTAATTCCCATGCTTAGGTTCTTGCTTAGAGTCCAGGAATAAAATAAGGGTAGTAGTCAGACGTTAGAATCGGTCGGTGTGTTTTTCTATTGCATGGTGTGTTAGTTTAATTTATTTGAGATGCTCGGTGTGCTAGATGTGAGCTGTGGGACGCTTCGGCAATTGTCCACAGCCGCATCCTCTTTATAATTAAATATACCTATGAGTGAGATTTGCTTTACGCACCTTGATGCATATAGTTTGGGAATCGTTTTATTTTATTCCGTCTTGCTATCTTGACGTATCCATGCTTACACTCTCGTACTTCTGCAACCTATCAGATGGTGAACACAAGGAACAATAATACTGGCAGCAATACCAACAACAACAACCAAAACAACAACGTCCCTCAGGCCCAGCAGTTTGAGCAGCTGATGACCATGCAAGCTCAGCTCATGCAGACGATGATACAGGCGGTCAACAACATGCAGCCGAACAACAATAACAACAACCCGCCCCCACAGCAGAACCAACAGTCTAGGCTCGGAGAATTCCAAAGAACCAAACCACCCACGTTCTCTCATGCTAAGGATCCTATGGAGGCTGAAGATTGGCTCAGGGCAATTGAGAGGAAGTTAAGGCTAGCTCAGTGCACTGATCGGGAGAGAGTACTCTTTGCAGCTCACCAGCTCTACGGCGCTGCTGCAGATTGGTGGGACGCCTACTGCAATGCTCATGCTAATGAAGATGCCATCACTTGGGTGGAGTTCAGAGATAGCTTTCGCTCTCACTACGTGCCCCGAGGTGTTATGCTGCTGAAGAAGCAACAGTTTCATGAACTGAAGCAGGGCAACATGAATGTGAGTGAATACCTCAATCAGTTCACCCAGCTATCTAGGTATGCGCCGGAGGAGGTGAACACTGATGAGAAGAAGCAATATCTGTTCATGAGGGGACTGCAGAACGACATCCACTACCAGCTCATCAACAATGACTATGCAACCTTCCAGAAACTGGTAGACAAAGCTATCATGGTTGAGCACAAGAGGAATGAGATTGAGAGGGATGCCAAGAGGAAGATGTCATTCCAGGGACAGTCTTCAGGAAGCAACACCCGCCCTCGCTATGCACCACCACAAGGCCAAACCTATCGCGCTCCCATGCAAAACCAGCAGTCCACTTATCCACCTCGCCCAAACCAACAGATGCAACGCCCCAACCCACAAGCACCACGCCCCAATCCGCAAGCTCCACGCCCCGCAAACCAGCAAGCTCCTCGCCCAGCTCCGCAAGCCGCTCCCCAGAACCAAAACAAGGCCGCCCCAGCTAACCCCAACCCTAATAGGCGCAGCTGCTTCCACTGTGGCCAGGATGGCCATTTCATCAGTCAATGCCCTCAGAGGAACAATGCACCAAGGCAGGCGCCAGCTCAGAACCAGGCCGCACCCATGCAAGGCAATCGCGGGCAGCAGAACTATGCCCGTGGCAGGGTCAACCATATCACTACTGAAGATGCTCAGCAAGCTACAGATGTGGTTCTCGGTATGTTCCTCGCAAACTCCAACCCTGCAACAGTTTTGTTTGATTCTGGAGCATCCCATTCTTTCATATCATCACAATATGTTGCAAAATACAATCTACCTCTAGCAACTATGGGGTGTACTATGATAGTTAGTTCTCCCGGAGGAGAGATGCAAACAAAGCACATATGTCCTAGAGTCAACCTTAAAATAAAGGGGGTAGACTTCTTCGCCAATCTTATAGTCATAGACTCCAAGGGGTTAGACATCATACTCGGGATGGACTGGCTAGGCAAGCATGATGGGATTATTCAATGTGCAAGAAGGGCAGTTCAGCTGACTAGTGAAGACGGGACCAAGGTTGAGTATGCTACAATGACTATCCCCGCAGCTAACGGCTCATTGAATCAGATGAAGGGTACACCTATTGACGAGATACGAGTGGTCTGCAATTATCCAGATGTTTTTCCTGAGGAATTGCCAGGTATGCCACCTGATCGCGACATTGAGTTCATAATTGAGTTAGTACCTGGTACTGCACCTATATCCAAGAGGCCTTATAGAATGCCAGTCAATGAATTAGTCGAGCTTAAGAAACAAATACAAGAGCTGTTAGAGAAGGGTTTTATACGCCCGAGTTCATCACCGTGGGGAGCCCCAGTGCTTTTCGTAGAAAAGAAAGACGGAACCCAGAGGATGTGTGTAGACTATCGATCTCTTAATGATGTGACCATCAAGAACAAGTATCCACTTCCTAGAATCGAGGATTTGTTTGATCAGATGAAGGGAGCATGTGTGTTCTCCAAGATTGACCTTCGTTCAGGTTATCACCAGCTGAAGATTCGAGCCTCGGATATACCAAAGACTGCCTTCCGAACCAGATATGGGCTGTACGAGTATACAGTCATGTCTTTTGGATTAACCAACGCACCCGCTTACTTCATGTATCTTATGAATAAGGTATTCATGGAGTACTTGGACAAGTTTGTGGTTGTTTTCATCGATGACATTTTGGTATTCTCTAAGAATGAAGAGGAACACGAGGAACACCTGAGGTTAGTGTTAGAGAAACTTCGAGAGAACCAGTTATATGCCAAACTTAGTAAATGTGAGTTTTGGTTAAAGGAAGTAGCATTCCTCGGTCATATTATTTCAGAGGGAGGAGTATCAGTCGATCCAGGCAAAGTGCAGGATGTCCTCGATTGGAAGTCGCCTCAAAATGTGACAGACGTCAGGAGTTTCCTTGGACTAGCAGGATACTACCGTCGGTTCATCAAGGACTTCTCCAAGATCGCAAAGCCCATGACAGAATTACTAGGTAAGGGAAAGGAGTTCAAGTGGTCTGAAGCCTGCCAAGCCAGCTTTGAAGAGTTAAAAAGAAAATTGACATCGGCCCCAGTGCTAGTGCTACCAGATGTAAGCAAGAGCTTCGATGTGTATTGTGATGCCTCCAGGCAAGGACTTGGATGTGTGCTCATGCAAGGAGGACAGGTAGTGGCTTACGCGTCAAGGCAATTAAGGAAACACGAGTTGAACTATCCTACTCACGATCTCGAGTTAGCAGCCGTGGTACATGCTTTGAAGATATGGAGGCACTACATTCTTGGCCATCGATGTGAGATCTACACTGACCACAAGAGCCTCAAGTACATATTCACGCAGACGGACTTAAATTTGAGACAACGCCGTTGGTTGGAGTTGATCAAAGATTATGATGTCGGAATCAACTACCATCCGGGGAAAGCTAATGTAGTTGCAGATGCCCTTAGCAGGAAGCCACACTGCAACCAACGGCGTTGTCTACACTAGAGCATGAGACAGGAATTATGGAAGTAGACTCTACACTAGAGCAGGAGATTCGGAAGGGTCAACTTGAAGATGAGAAATTGAATGAGATCAGAAAGCTTATCAAGGAAGGTGTAGCTACGGATTACACTGAGGATGAGCAAGGCACATTATGGTTGGGAAAGAGAATGTGTGTACCGGACATAAAGGATATACGGGACATGATTTTGAGGGAGGCACATGATTCGGCATATTCCATCCATCCAGGAAGCACCAAGATGTACCAAGACTTGAAGACTCGTTATTGGTGGTACGGCATGAAGCGAGATGTCGCAGAGTACGTGGCTTTATGCGACACTTGCCAACGAGTTAAGGCAGAACACCAAAGGCCTGCTGGACTTCTCCAACCATTAAAGATTCCAGAGTGGAAGTGGGAAGAAATTGGTATGGACTTCATAGTTGGGTTACCTCGCACGCAACGTGGTTATGACTCAATATGGGTTATTGTCGACCGGCTTACTAAGGTTGCTCATTTTCTTCCAGTTAAGACTACCTATTCAGGAGCACGACTCGCAGAATTATACATGGAAAGGATAGTTTGTTTACATGGAGTGCCCAAAAAGATCGTTTCTGACAGAGGAAGCCAATTCACCTCAAAGTTTTGGCACAAAGTACATGAAGCCTTGGATACTAAGCTAAATTTCAGTTCCGCTTATCACCCTCAGACCGACGGCCAAACAGAAAGGACCAATCAGATTCTAGAAGACATGTTGAGAGCTTGTGCGCTAAAGTATGGGAAGAGTTGGGACAAGAGTCTTCCGTATGCGGAGTTTTCATACAACAACGGCTATCAAGCAAGTCTCAAGATGTCGCCATTCGAAGCGTTGTATGGAAGAAGGTGTAGAACACCACTGTTCTGGAACGAGACGGGAGAAAGCCAAGTCTTCGGACCCGATGTACTAAGAGAGGCAGAAAGACAAGTTCAGATCATACGGGAGAACCTAAAGGTCGCACAGTCCAGACAGAAAAGTTATGCGGATAACAGACGAAGAGATTTGGCATTCGAGGCTGGAGATTTTGTATATCTCAAAGTGTCACCCATTAGAGGTCTTAGACGGTTCAAAGTCAAGGGCAAGTTGTCCCCGCGTTTCATTGGTCCCTTCAAGGTATTGGAACGGAGAGGAGAAGTGGCATATCAATTAGAGTTGCCGCCTCATCTCTCAGATGTGCACGACGTGTTCCATGTGTCCCAATTAAAGAAGTGCCTAAGGGTGCCTGAAGAGCAACTACCTATGGAAGAAGCGGATATTCAGAGTGATCTTACCTATACCGAGCAGCCGATCAAAATTTTGGAGACCGTAGCAAGAGTCACCAGGAACCGAGTAATTCGAATGTGCAAAGTACAATGGAGGCATCATTCGCCAGAGGAAGCGACATGGGAACGTGAAGAGGATCTCAAAGCCGACTACCCTCATCTCTTCGACGAAACGACCGAATCTCGAGGGCGAGATTCATTTTAAGGGGGGTAGGTTTGTAACACCCTACTTTTTACAATTATCAAACATGCCAATATTAGTAATGTAGGGCTCACATAATTAGCCTAGGGAAAATTTTCTTTAAATAAATTATAATATGTTGCACAGCATCCCATGGCATCATAAATCATTTCATGCATTTTCTGCATTTTTGTTTCTGTTTATTTTATTTTATGGCGTGGGAAATATCCCTAAAACTTATTTTGAAAACTAGTTAGAAAAGGAGGCTGTAAATCGAAATAGAAAAAAAGAAAAGGAATTCCTAAACCTATCTGGGCCGAAGCCCTTTTCTTTCTGGCCCAGCTGGCTTCTTTCCCTCTTCTCTCTCTTTCTCTCACAGACACGCGGGCCCCGCCCCTGTCTTCTTCCCCACCGAGCAACCAGCCGGAGTTCTTCTAGAAGCGCGCCACCGCCGTTCCGATTCGGAGCCCGCGCGCGCAGTCCCGCGTCGAGCCGACTTCGCCTTCGGATTCGTCGCGAGTTTATCTCCAATCTCCCCCAACAAACGGATAGAGTCCGCCGCGGATAGCCCCTCCCCTCGCGCAAGAATCGGAGCACCGCCATCGCCGGATTTCTTGGAGAATCAGCCGCACCGCGTGAACCCTAGGCCCTACCTAACCTATATAAACCCCGCCATGCCCCGTGCGACCATCCTTTCCACCCCCGCCGCCAATTCCCTCGCTTCCGCGCCCTCGCGACGCGATTCTTCTCCGCCGCCGGTGAGTCCTCGCCGCCGCACGTCGCCCCGCCGTCTCGGCCGCTCCCTCGCATCGCTGACCCCTCCGCGACGTTCGCAGGACCACGCAGACACTTCCCGACCGCTTCGCGACGAGCCTCCGCCACCGGAGCCCCGTTCCCGACGAGCACGACTCCTTCCCGCCGCCAATCGCCGCCGTCGACCCCCTTCCGCCTCATCCCGACGCCGCGCGACCGTACTGGTGAGACCCCCGTGACCTCGCCTTCCTTTCCCAGTGGTCGCGGCGAGGTTTAGCTCGACGGAGCGCCGTCTCCGGCCAATTCCGGCGAAGCTCCGCCGCCATAGCGCCGCCCAGTCGCCGCCGCCCCTGTCTTTTTCTGTTTTTACGTTTTAGTCCTTCGTAGTTTGTTGGTGGTTTCTAAGTACCTCTTTTATATGCCCAAAACCACCAACATCGTGCCATATTCCTCCATATTCTCATCATAAGTATGTGTTATTACCTCTAACCTTGACGATTTCCACATGTAGTGTTGTTTTAGTGCTATGTTGCAGAATTAGGTAAAACGACACTATAATGGCTAAATATGAGAAGGACCGACATGAAGCCCGACTCGCCATGCAAGGAGGTTTTCCCACTACCCCATGGCACCTACAAGACACCTCTGGACGACCATGGAACCCAACATGCAAGCCCAAGGTCGTGGCCCAATGCCTAAGGATTTCTAGAAGGTTTATCCGGAAGGAAAGATCAATTCGCACAGTCCAGAAACAGCACTGCATTGCCACACGGTTTACGAGTTCAAGACGTGCTCTAATAGGAATCCAATGGAAAGGAAAGTTGTAGATCTCGTCGAGAGCTTTCCGGAACACATATGGATTGTCCCGTTTGGATTCTGGAGCTTGGAGATATGGGCCCCGCAAGGAAACCCACGCAGAGGAGTCCGAATCAGGACAGATATTTTGGCATCGCATATTTGGGGATGTAAACGGCCGAATCAGAAGTTGAGTTGAATACCAAAGTTGTAGATCTTTTCGTGGGCTACAAGATAGAGTCCGAGTTTGCCTCATTTGGACTCCGGACGAGGAAGTTATGATTTATGGAAGGCGGAGCTGCGAAAAGGGAAAATCAAGTCCGAATTGGAAACGACTCGTGCCGATCGGCACACCTCTGGTGCCGACCGGCACCGACCCAGAATTGTTTCCTTTCGCCTCCAGACGCCTCCCCACGGCATATATAACCCATGGGACGCCCCGAGGACGGGGGTGGACAGTTTTAGGGTTTAGGAAGCCTCTGCACATCGCCGGGAGGCCGCCGGAGTTGAAGAGCCACCATATTGAAAGATGTAGTCTAGTCGGGTAGTCGCCCTGCGTGGTGCACTACACCGGAGCTAGGAGAAGTAGAGCCATGTACTTGAGGAGTCGTCAATGGTGCACTAAGGCGGTGCCGACCGGCACAGTATTGTGCCGATCGGCACCTCTCTGACGGTGATGAATTACGGTACAGTTATCGATATCTATGTTATTTATCTTGATTCTACCCTTGGCTATTTTGTGCTCGTTTGAATTTCATGGTCATAGCACGTGCTTATTCCAATTGCTTGGCGCTAGCCTAAGTATTTAGATCTCTCTCTTAACCGTGGTGGTTAGGTTAGGAATCCGGATCTTGCTTTGCTCATGATTACTTAGCGACATGGTGTGTGATGCATAATGTCTTAACGATGCTAGATGTGTAAGCTTGGTCGTGACAGGACCAGTTCTGCATGTCTAGATAGTTTGGGTACGGTGGGAGGCCGGGATTTATTACGAAGTGAAGGATCTGCGAGCTACCTAACCCGGGCTTGTAGGATGCGGATGTGGGTCGTGACAGCGTTAGCACGACTCTGCAGGAACAGTCGGTTTCCCCACTGATTTAAGATGTTCACAAAGCGCCAAGTAAGCTAGGGTTAAGATGTAACTAAAACTGCTTCAGTGCCGACCGGCACACCCGTGGTGCCGATCGGCACATCCTTTCTCCGACCACTAGATGCATATAGGCTAACTCCAGGTGTTCCTCTTTGGTTATGTGTATGCTTTCCTGTCAGTTCCTCAGGCTACTCAAGCAACCTTCAGCTAACTCAGCTCCTGTGCCGACCGGCACGGCCTCGTGCTGATCGACACAACCCTCACTTTCACCCTTTTTCATGCTCTTGTATGTGCAATAAGTACCTCATGCTAGGATTGATTCGTTAGACGACGTAGAAGACCCTACACGGTTCTCTTGCTGATCCCTGTGGATTCGATATAAACCTTGGAATACTCTGAGGGAAAAAGCTACAATGTACACCGTCCACTTGCGGTATATAAATGGGTGCGTATAAACGACCAACAAGGCTTTTTCTGGCGCCGTTGCCGGGGATCGGCAACTCGAACCTAGGGCGATCTATCTAGTTTATCGAACTAATCCTTATCCTTTTATTGCATATACCCTGTTTTTCTTTGCTTTTATTGCATATACCCTGTTTTTCTTTGCTTGTGTGTCCATTGAAAACAGGTATAACGCTAGGCACACAACCTCATCTGGAGCACGACGATGTTGCTTCCTCCATAGCAGTAGGTGCTAACTTTGTTAGTGGCCCATCATCTGCTATGGAGCCCCTCTCCATGAAAGACTCGCTAGTGCCGATCGGCGCAACGCCCATGCCGATCGTCCCCACACTGCTCAAAAGAGGGTACGCGCTCTTGTGTTAATTTGTTTTGGACTAATGCTCTGCGAAGATTTAGCTTGTTTACAGCAATAGGTAATGGGAGAGAAGATTGAGGGCTATTTACCATGAAGATCGAGGATTTCAATTGATAACATTGAAGGCATGGTGGATACGTTCTTGATCATGAGTTGTTATTCTGTTTGCTGACTTTCCGGAGGTGTGCACGTCAGTACAGAGGATTGCAAGGCCTACAAATTTGATATTCTGAAAGAGCATCAAGTCTAGTTTCCAACGGTTCAAGTCTCGCATTATTTGGAGCTTTCTACAAGGATTTATGACCAAAATACGAGATGCTGCGCAGGCTGTTTGGATATTTCGCGAGAGATGCAAACAATTGGAAGTTTGAGCCAAATATGGAATTAAAGTCCAATATCCACGTGATCTATGGGTTTCCAACATTTAGAAGACTTCCTTTTGATGATTGACACGGGTTCAAGTCGTTCCAAACACGGAGTTTGAATATTTGGAAGGTTTGAATTCAATTCGGATTCATCGCGAGACAGCCTGACATACCTTCAGAAAAACGGCCATATCTCCCTCATACGGAGTCCGATGAGGACGCACGAGTACTCGTTGGAAAGATAATTTGATGCCCGACGCAATGGCACAGGTCTCAGCCTCTAATTCCTCCTGGTCGCAGCTCAGAAGCACAAACAAGTCGTCGGCTGGAACAGGACATGGCAGATTTCTTCGGAATTCTTCTCCCGTCAACTTGGTGGATCAATGGGCAAGTTTTGAGAAGTTGCATCAACCCTACATCATCATACCTTGCTGGTGCAACATTGATCAAGATTCACAAGTCAAAGGACAAGCCGACACATGCTCTAATGCTTGAAAGGATTAAGTCATCAAGATTCTCCAGAAGACGAAGCAAGAAGCTGAAATCATTGGTAATTCTGTAAGTTCTCCGAGCTGATCAATATATGAAACTTTTATATCTGGATAGAGCTTCAAGTTTTCTTTCCAACGCATCAAACGGTGCTGGATTCGGATGTTTCTACAAAGATTTATGAGCTAATCATTGGACGCTGCACGAGCTGTCAGATTTTCAAACAGCACGCAGCTTTTGAGTAAAAAACTCATAAGTCCTTCATACGGAATCCGTTTGAGGTGCATGAGCACTCGTTGGAAAGATATTTTTGCCACCTACGTTATGGTACAGGTTTTGGAACCTGTTTTGTTCTGTTGGTAATGCGAAATTTGGAGAGAACAGGAGCTGCAGATTATGAATGGCAAGATTAAGGAAGGAGACGAAGATGACGACAATGAAAATAGCTTGAGCGATTTTCCCGTGAGCAAATGATCAGATGTTGAACAAGATTGAAGATTCAAGGGCATTATATCATTTACACACATTGAGCAATATGCAACACAACAAAGACGGGCTATGAGTCAACCACGACGAAGTTGCGTAGTACAAGCTGCATGGATATCATTGGGATCTTACACCAAGAACCATGGCTTCGCGACAATCAGGTATGTAAGAAGTCTAGCTATTCGACTATAACTAAAGCGCTTTTCGGGAGGCAACCCGTTGTTTTTGAGTCTTTTGTGTGGATTGTTTAGTGCTGCTAGGAGGGCAACCTAGAGTTTTCGCTTTAATGTGAGCTTTACCCAACTCAATTGATTCACTTGTGTCTAATTGGTTCTAGTTTAACTTTTCTTTTTAGACCACCATCATTATGTGTTTGTTTGCAAAAATCATTCACTGCATGCATAATTTGTGAGCACTTGCTTTGTTTTTGTATTTGCATATTTTCCCACTTGCATATTTGTCCACTTTGCATGTTCATATTCACTTTTCCACTCATGATAGCTTGGCTTGATAACTCTCCAATGATCACTTAATTAGTGTGAACACACTCTCTAGCAAATTTAGGTGTAAACGTGGTGTTTATACTTGTTTGTTGAACAACGTTGGATAGTTAATTTGCATTGCTATGTTTTGCATCATTTGCATTGGTTGGTTGCTACTCTTTTTCAATGCGCTATCTTTCTAATCCAGCGGAGTTTTGCAATGGCTAAGTCATGAACATGGTGTTTAGACTTTGGTTGTTAAAGAATTTCGTTTTAGATTGCTAGCAATTTAGTTGTAAGCATGGTGCTTAGAGCTAGGTGTAAACATTGCTCTTGTGTTGCTTCCACGCCTCTAACTTTCGTTGCTAATATCATAAAACCTTTTCTTCACTTTGATAGCGTTGTTTCAAGACTAAATAATGAGTAACTTCTGTTTCTAGAATTGCGTTGACGTCCACATTCTTCTAGTATTTTTGTGTGAGCATGGTGTTTAGACAAAAATGCTGATCAACATTGTTATGGTCTTGTTTGCTTGCTAACATTGTGTTTTTAACTTCATGCATCCACACTTGTGCACGCACGTACACTCATTAGGATTTTGTTTTCTTTTTTTTACTAGAATCAAATCGACACAAGTGAAACTTTGAAGTTGTTGTTAGCTGGTAGATATCCTTCTACTCCCGACCATCACCTCGGGGGTAGTATGCGTGCTTCAATTGTTTTGCAGGAATGAAAGAATCGATCTCACAAGAAGGAAGTTGAAGGAATTGAGGAGAAACAGCCGCATGAACAAGAGGAGCAATGGGACAGCAGCTACAAGGCGATGATCGAGTTGAAAATCTAAAAACGATGCCGAGGTGGAGTGTGCCGACCGGCACCACTGTTGGCGGTTCTTATGCGATAAAATTAAATTCATTAATTCCGCAAGCGCACGGATCACCATTGTAGCATTTCACCTTGGAGTATTCCAGGGTTATCGTATTTATATTTCCGCAGGGAAGTAGAGCAAAAGAAAGCTGAATAATAGCTATGCATTGGATAATTTGGAGAAAGAAATAATATATCAACTATACTTGAGACGGGGGTAAGATAGGCATGATATATATGGGTGGCACACACATCCTCAAATCCAAGGTAATAAAATAAATCGTAGTATACATTTGGGAGAGCAACGAGATAGAGTTAAGGCTACCTGTATGTTTATCTATTATTTACTTTTCTAGCAGTCAAGTCTACAAAGGTTATTTACTCTAGCTAAGCTCATACACATACAAGTCATGTCGTTTCGGGGCACGGAAGTGCCAGGGCAACCGATGCTGCTAGTTCACCCTGGGGATCCATCCGCTATAATTAAGACCCTGCTGAGTCCAACCCGGACGTGGTGGATTACAGAGACCGGTGCAGCTGTCACATACACTCGCGGCTACCATCCTCCGTGGGGTTGGGTGCCAAACGTGCATAGGCCAAGATCTAAGCGCCACGCTTACAACCCGCCTAGAGGAGCTACTCTTGATCAACGGAGCAGTTCTATCTAAGAATGAACAAGCACAGATTTCACACGACGTCATCTCCGACGACGGCACTCTCTCGTACTCGCTATTCCAACAATCACGAATCCCACAACAAGACTTCTACGAGCACTTACTTAACGAATAAATAAACTAAATAGAAAAGAATTACTAAAAGAAATAAATAAAGATAAAACTAATTATATAATAAATACAATAATATCTCAAGAGTAAGATACAAAGAACTATACCGAACTCCGAGAATACTCCGGAAGCCCGAGATTGCTCTCACTCTACTCTATTCTACTCTAACTCCCAAAGCTACTACTCAACTAAACTAATGAACACTTGGATGAAGTGTGATGGTGCTTCTTGATTCGGAGGCCGAGGGGTCCCTTTTATAGCTTGTGAAGGCGGTGGAAGCACCCTGGCCGAAGCTGGAGAGGCGGTGGCGCCAAAGTCGGCCGGCCGGCCTAGGGGGGTGGCCGGCCGGCCGTCCCCTGTGGCGGTTTGCCACCGACTTGCTCCTGGACGCTCCAGATCACTCCCTGAAGGCGGTCTGAAGGTCGGTTTCCTGCTGGGGTCGGCAGAATTGAAGTGAGGGCCAAGTAAAGGCCCAAATGGCCCACCTTCTAGAATGTCGATGGAATTCTGCCGAGCTGGGCTTGAATTATGCGTTGAAGATTATCTTCCAGCCCACTGGAGGAAGCCTGGGGCCTGTGGCCACCAGGTGGGGCCGGCCGGCCTAGGGTGGGGCCGGCCGGCCAGGGAATTTCCCTGACTGGGCCCACTTTTCTCCATTATTCACTCCTGCATCCAAATATCCACCAAAACTTGTGGAGTAGCATTATTCCTATCTACTATGCACAAAATCTTGGTGTTATGTATTTATTTACCGGTAGGGTGGCGGTCAAAACATGGTTTAACGATCGCCAACAACCTCCCCAAGCTTAAACTTTGCTCGTCCCGAGCAAACTCAACTCAGGGTACCGGCGGATCAGGAGTTACAAAGAAGCGCCCCATGGGTAATAAAGATGCAACAACATACTCCCTAAACAGTGGTAAGTTTACGAGAGCACAAAATATTCATGAGTGTTGCAAAAATCGTGGGGCTTATATGTCACACCTTGTCATGCAGCATTGAAGACTAGAACGGCATTTTCGAACAAGTACACAATTCTAGCAGGTATGCATTCAGAGTTTTTATGTGCTGCAAGGTGCAAAAATTCTCCTTCGTTTTGGGTGGCACTTCTCTTACCACACCTATGTGAGTTCTATTCCTACAAGCTTCACTCATCCTACCTTCTATCAAATGAGGCTTTGTATGTGGAGCTTGGTAAGGAATGCACAAATGTCATGCATATATTGTAAAGCTAAGGAATAAGTCTCAATCAACATAGCAACTCCATTTATTTTGGTCATAGGAAATGATGTGATGGAGGGGGAGAAAATGAACTCACGCTTATGGAAGGGGGTTTTGAAAAACATTGGTCCTTTATTTTGCTCAAGATGTTTATGATAAGAACCATATAGCCATTGACTTTTGTCATGCAACCATGGAGTTTTTTTTTTTTTGACTACTCCATGGTGCAAGGGGCCATAAATTTTGAATGGTTCAATGAAACATTTTGAAATATTCTTGAGCATTTTGGATGGACCAAAAGTTTTGCAAACTCTGAAAAATGTTTGGTTGATTTATCCAAACATTCCCCTTTTTATTTGGTGGAGAGAAATTTTCGAAAACACACGCGAAGGAATTATGACCAAAATTAGGAGTGCTTAGTTTCAAGAGTACATCAAACCTTAACAAAACTCAATGCATAAACAAATGGCTATGAGTGGGGCTGTTTCGAATATTATGATATGGCTCTGGTAGGTGAATAAATCCTCACACTAAGAGAAGTGTGCCAAAACAGAAGGGTTTTAGGTACTTGCAGCAATTCAAGAAAAACATCTCTGGATGAAACCATACTAAAAAATTGCAACAAGTCCTAATCATGCCATATCACAATCCACAATGCTCAGACTTGGTGTAACAAATGCAACCCACGGAAATAAGCAAGACTCATGGTGTGATCATGCTCAAGTAAAAATAACACATATGTCAGGACTAGAGGTTGCATCTATGCGACACATGGGAAGCTAATTTGTAACTCGACCATCATTTCCCTTAAGCGTAGCATAACACCAAGATTCTAGCATTTATTCGAAACAGGGAGTTCATTTATTTATTAAGAAAGTTAGGAATACTTACCTGGGGGTCCTCCCAAGCTTGAGTCTTTGCGAGACTCGAGCTTGTATTGAACTCCTTCTTACCTGGGGGTGCCCTCCCCAAGCTTGAGTCTTTGTAAGACTTAAGCTTGATTCAGGCTCTTCCTCCTCCTTCTTGATCTGCAAAAAAGAGTGAGGATGATACAAGTGGCTAGCCCCTAATGGGCATCACCGGGAATCCTATTATTTTTGTTGTTTTTAAATTTTTCAAATTTTTATTTTGTTTTTATGATTTATGAAAAGAAAAACAAGTGCTAGGCCTAGCTAGGATAACGACTGGGATGGCCTCCCCAATCGGAGGGCTCTCATTTTTACGTCTTTGAGCTAGACGTTCTCCATGTCTTTTCAACTTGTTTGGACCTCGCTCGCTGGAGAATCTTGCGAGGTAGAGGTTTCTTCTTTCTTCCGCCACACCTTGGTTGTCTTCTTTGTGTTGGTGGCGGCGACCTTTTCTTCAATAGGCGCCTTTGTTGTACTCTCATCGGTCGATGCCGTGGCTGCCTTCTTCTTTCTTGAGCGCCTCGCTCTCCTCTTCTTGGGCGATTGTGACTCGCCTACTCCTTCTTGTGGAGGAGTAAGGGGGGCTTGAGATGTGTTAGGCGGCTGAGGCATCCTCCTTGGAGTCCTCCAATATTTTGCTAGCCTTCTTGCATTCTCTCTTTCCAGATAGTCTCTCATATATGCAATGAGCTTGTCTGGCTATGGCATGGGTGGAGTAATCTCAATCTTCTCCACTCTCCTTGGGTCCTTTCCATATATGACCCGTACTTGCTTGCATTGTTCAACTTTAGGCTTGAAGCTGAACGTTTCTTCCCTGCCGTTGAAGTCCAAGTGGATCTCTCCTGCCCCCACGTCGATGTTGGCGTTTGTGGTGCTCAAGAACGGCCTCCCAAGGATGAGAGGGGTCTTGACATCCACTTCCATGTCAAGCACAACAAAGTCGACGGGGACGAAGAAGTTTCTGATCTGTACGGGGACGTCTTCGGCAATACCAGCAGGATGACGAACGGACTGATCTGCGAGCTGCAAGCACATAGCCGTAGGCGATAATGGACAATTTAACCTGTCATATACCGCCTTGGGCATAACGCTCACGCTTGCACCCAAGTCACAAAGCGCTTGAGAGAAATGCTGGCTGCCAATCGAACACGGGATAGTAGGGCATCCTGGATCCTTCTTCTTTTCCGGAAGAGTGTTCAGAATGGCTGCGCTGCACTCTTCTGTAAGCTTCACTACCTCCATTGCTGGAATGGGGCGCTTGTTGTTGAGGATGTCCCGAAAATACCTAGTGTAAGTAGGTACCTGCATGGCATCAAGCAGCGGAATATGCACATATATATGTCGGATAGCCTCAACAAATTTATCAAAGCGCTCGTCCACAGTGAGCTTCTTCCTGCGGTCGGGGTAAGGCAAGCCTGTAGTGTCAAAATACTCATGAGGTGCTGCCTTAGGTGGAGCTTGCTCAACGGGAGGATCTGTCGTTGGTTCCTCCTCGGAGCTCTCCTTCTCGGCGTCTTCCTCTTCAGGGACCTTCTTTTCTGGAACTCTTTTACCAGCCTTCTCCTTGGGGGCTGCATTTGGTGTCTTTCTCTCTGCACCCTTGGGGTATGGTGGGTCCACAGTACCTCTTCCTCCCCTGGTGGTGATAGCACTAACACTCTCCTTCGTATGAGGAGCTTGCACAGCTGAAGCTATTTGCGCTATTTGCGTTTCTAGCATCTTGTTATGGCTTAGCTGATTCTGCAGAGCAGTGCTGAACGACTCTAACTTGGCATCTATGCTCTCTAAAGCCTTGTCCGTAGTAAGAAATTTCTTACTAATGCTGTCATTAATCTTGACCTGGCCGAGAACTAGATCCTTGATAGAGGGCTCATAACGGGAAAGATTACCATTGTTACCTCCCTGATTCTTGTTGAAGGAGAGGTCGGGCCTGGAATTCCAGCCGTAGTTGTTCTGGGAGCGGAACCCATTGCCATTGTTGAGGAAATTGCATTCCTCTCTCACATTTGGGCAATTGCTGCCCATATGCCCAACGTTGCCGCATTCCTCACATGTCATGCGGGAATCCGCAACTTGCAGGTCCTGCGGAGACTCCACCTTGCGGAGTAGCTGATCGAGCTTGATGGCGAGCATGTCCATCGTCTCCACTTGGTGCACTCCACGGGTCTTGGTGCTCGCCGCTTGGCGTTCACCATGAGTCTGGTTGGCCGCCACCTTCTCAATCAACTTCTTAGCGTTCTTCACGCTAAGGGAGAAGAAGGAGCCGCCTGCTGCGGCGTCGAGGTGCTCTCGAGCGGACAGCCTCAAACCGTGGTAGAAACTCTGTATGAGGAGCCATTCCTCCATGCCATGATGTGGGCATGAGAGAACGTACTCCTGCATCCTGTCCCAGGCTTCCGCGGTCGACTCATCTGCGAGCTGTTGGAAGCCCGATATCTTGTTCCGCAGGGCAGTCGTCTTGCCCGGCCGGAAGAACTTGGCGAGGAAGGCATTGGAGCATGCCGTCCACGTGTCGAGGGACTCTTGGTTCGCGTAGAACCACTGAAGAGCCTTCCCCAACAGAGAGAAAGGGAAAAGCTGTAGTCGGATAGCGTCCTGAGGTGCATCCTTTATGACGAAAGTGTTGCACGTCATCAGGAACCTTTGGAGGTGAGCATTTGCATCCTCCGACGGCTTCCCACAGAAAGGACTGGCCAAGATCATGTTGATCAAGGCTGGCTTGAGCTCGTAGTCCTTGTTGGTGACGCGCGGGTTGGGTCCCACGCGGATGTTCTCCGTAGTTGGCGCGGAGAAGTCATTGATCGTCTTCTCAACAACGGGGTCGGCCATGGTACTGTTCGTTGAGGAGGCCCTGACAACCGGTGGAGGAGACGATTCGAGAGCCAGAGCGTTCTTGCGGATCTGTTTGGTGAGTTTGGCTCGAACTTTCCTCAAGAACTGTTCTGGATCTGAGTGGAAGTTTTCTGGTAGGTCGAAACCAGTCATGCACAGTCCTGTTTCAAATTTTCACAAGAAGAAAAACCAGGACAAGGGTAAGCCCGCAAAAGTAAGTGATAATTATTCTTCTCACAAACTTCAATGCATTTATTCAGTTCCTAGCTGCTACTTCCCCGGCAACGGCGCCAGAAATGCTTGTTGGCGGTTCTTATGCGATAAAATTAAATTCATTAATTCCGCAAGCGCACGGATCACCATTGTAGCATTTCACCTTGGAGTATTCCAGGGTTATCGTATTTATATTTCCGCAGGGAAGTAGAGCAAAAGAAAGCTGAATAATAGCTATGCATTGGATAATTTGGAGAAAGAAATAATGTATCAACTATACTTGAGACGGGGGTAAGATAGGCATGATATATATGGGTGCACACACATCCTCAAATCCAAGGTAATAAAATAAATCGTAGTATACATTTGGGAGAGCAACGAGATAGAGTTAAGGCTACCTGTATGTTTATCTATTATTTACTTTTCTAGCAGTCAAGTCTACAAAGGTTATTTACTCTAGCTAAGCTCATACACATACAAGTCATGTCGTTTCGGGGCACGGAAGTGCCAGGGCAACCGATGCTGCTAGTTCACCCTGGGGATCCATCCGCTATAATTAAGACCCTGCTGAGTCCAACCCGGACGTGGTGGATTACAGAGACCGGTGCAGCTGTCACATACACTCGCGGCTACCATCCTCCGTGGGGTTGGGTGCCAAACGTGCATAGGCCAAGATCTAAGCGCCACGCTTACAACCCGCCTAGAGGAGCTACTCTTGATCAACGGAGCAGTCCTATCTAAGAATAAACAAGCACAGATTTCACACGACGTCATCTCCGACGACGGCACTCTCTCGTACTCGCTATTCCAACAATCACGAATCCCACAACAAGACTTCTACGAGCACTTACTTAACGAATAAATAAACTAAATAGAAAAGAATTACTAAAAGAAATAAATAAAGATAAAACTAATTATATAATAAATACAATAATATCTCAAGAGTAAGATACAAAGAACTATACCGAACTCCGAGAATACTCCGGAAGCCCGAGAGAGCTCTCACTCTACTCTACTCTACTCTAACTCCCAAAGCTACTACTCAACTAAACTAATGAACACTTGGATGAAGTGTGATGGTGCTTCTTGATTCGGAGGCCGAGGGGTCCCTTTTATAGCTTGTGAAGGCGGTGGAAGCACCCTGGCCGAAGCTGGAGAGGCGGTGGCGCCAAAGTCGGCCGGCCGGCCTAAGGGGGTGGCCGGCCTGCCGTCCCCTGTGGCGGTTTGCCACCGACTTGCTCCTGTACGCTCCAGATCACTCCCTGAAGGCGGTCTGAAGGTCGGTTTCCTGCTGGGGTCGGCAGAATTGAAGTGAGGGCCAAGTAAAGGCCCAAATGGCCCACCTTCTAGAATGTCGATGGAATTCTGCCGAGCTGGGCTTGAATTATGCGTTGAAGATTATCTTCCAGCCCACTGGAGGAAGCCTGGGGCATGTGGCCACCAGGTGGGGCCGGCCGGCCTAGGGTGGGGCCGGCCGGCCAGGGAATTTCCCTGACTGGGCCCACTTTTCTCCATTATTCACTCCTGCATCCAAATATCCACCAAAACTTGTGGAGTAGCATTATTCCTATCTACTATGCACAAAATCTTGGTGTTATGTATTTATTTACCGGTAGGGTGGCGGTCAAAACATGGTTTAACGACCGCCAACAACCACCACTGTGCCGACCGGCACCACTTTCGGCACTCCGCTGTTGCCCGTGCTGTCAAGCTTTTCTCATGCAATTCAGCAACATCTTAAGCATGGGGGAGGCACGCTCTGAACTTCAATTCACCAAAAGGGCGGTAACATCTCTTTGCTCCTTCTCTTCTCTAATCCTATTCTCTTCTCATTCGCTGCTTTTGCCTTTTGCTATCAACTTGGGTTTTGCTTTCTTTTATGGTGTGGTACCCTTCTCGTTTTGTTCATGCGGGAGGTTGTTTGTAATTTGCCACTTAGAATTTAGAATGGACAATGACATATCCCTAATAGCTACCTTAGGGTGACCAAATGTCATTACTCTATCTAGGGGAGCTGGCTTGTATCATCACCACCTATGTGCTTGTGCTTTCACTTCGAATAATACATATTTATGATGAAATTGCTTGAGATATGATGAAAGTTGCTATTGTTGTTGGAACTTGCATGTATGATTCGTTGCATATAATTGTCCCCCGCTGAATTTTAATGAACTTGAACTAAGCACCAATTCTATGAACTCTATTTGCTTTAGTGGTGGTGTTTGTTGACAGATGATTTGATAAAGACCCCCATATGATTGAATTGTTCTTCATGACAACATGCTTTGCTCTCTAAAAAGAAAACTCCAACATAGCTTGAGTCCTTACTAATTTTTGGAAAACTTTGATGTTTTATGTCTCTAATCCTTGCAAATCTTGCTCTCTTGCATTGATCATACCTACCAAAGCCAAATATGCTACATTTATATGATAAACCTGTAGATTGTAACATTGTAATTTGGTGAGTTAGGTCAAGTTTGTGTTCTTTTGGTATGAGACTTAGAAGCTGGCCATTCCATTTGCGTAACTATCACTTGTTTTCTAGCCTTATTCATATTCAGCATTGCCTATTCTACTCTGGAATGTGTGCATACTTCGCTGAATATTCCCACCTGTAAACCCATATTTCTTTTGGTGTTGTCCAATCATTGTCCACAACCTATGATATGAGTTTCTCGTCGAGCCGTTGCACTATTTCTATGGTTTTATGCACAAATTATCAAGATATCTTGCTCAAGACGAAGATTTTCATCACCAAACACCTCTGAAGACTTTCTGAAGCGCAAAGGATCAATTTGAGGCGAAAACGGAGAAAAGTTGGGTTCGTGCCGACCGGCACAAATTCGTGCCGACCGGCACAAAGTACAAAATCAGCGAAAAACCCCCGGTTATCTCCAGAAATCAAGTATATGTGTTTCAGACGGTCAAGGAGGAGAAATAAAAGGATTAACTAGTGCTTTTTCTTTTTCCACTTCCTATATGCTCGGGACGAGCATCGTTTAAGCATGGGGGAGTTGGATCGTCATCTACATTCCGAAGCACTAGTTAAAGGACTTCAAAGATTGTTGATGGAAGATCAAGATTGTTTATAGTGTTATATCAAGTTGCAAGAGTGGACTTCATAGAAGATTGTGCATAAAACCATCATATTCAAGTAAGTGCGGCTGAAACTCTATCCTCCAACCATGTGCAATCCGATTTTGAGAACTTCATTTGTGCCTTGAGATCATTCTTTGCCATTTGCACATGTTCACCTTTCTAAAGCGTGTGTTTTCCTTTCTTTCATCATGTTATTCCAATGGCCTTTTTGATAAGTCTCTGTAAAACTAAGTAGAACTATCTCTTGATTTGACAATACTCCAAGTTACATTGTTTTGCTAGTTGTTTTCCTACCAAGCTACGCATAAAGCCTTCCACCAAATATTTGTAGAAAGGATCACTTCTAGTTGTTTGGCTTGTGAGATTTGTGAGATGAGTGTTGTCCTGATTCTTTGCAAGAGAGTGTTTTGTTTGGATGAATGAGACTGAATTTTTGGAAAAACTTTATCATCTTAAGGCCTAGTTTGAGGAGTAATCTACTTTGAGAGTTGAAGCTGCTTTATTTGATCATTGTGGTCGGTTCTAAGTCATAATCTGTTCCCCACTAGTATCTTTGAGTAGTAGAATTGGTGCAATATAAAACTTTTGTGCTATACTCTTGAAGCGGGTTGGATATGCATGTGTTTTGATGAATGCAAGTGAAGATGACATGACTGCAACGCTGATCTCTCCTTGAGAGGGTAAAGTGATTTATTTACTCGAGGACGAGCAAAGGTTTAAGCATGGGGGAGCTGTTGGTGGTTTCTAAGTACCTCTTTTATATGCCCAAAACCACCAACATCGTGCCATATTCCTCCATATTCTCATCATAAGTATGTGTTATTACCTCTAACCTTGACGATTTCCACATGTAGTGTTGTTTTAGTGCTATGTTGCAGAATTAGGTAAAACGACACTATAATGGCTAAATATGAGAAGGACCGACATGAAGCCCGACTCGCCATGCAAGGAGGGCTTCCCACTAGCCCATGGCACCTACAAGACACCTCTGGACGACCATGGAACCCAACATGCAAGCCCAAGGTCGTGGCCCAATGCCTAAGGATTTCTAGAAGGTTTATCCGGAAGGAAAGATCAATTCGCGCAGTCCAGAAACAGCACTGCATTGCCACACGGTTTACGAGTTCAAGACGTGCTCTAATGGGAATCCAATGTAAAGGAAAGTTGTAGATCTCGTCGAGAGCTTTCCGGAACACATATGGATTGTCCCGTTTGGATTCTGGAGCTAGGAGATATGGGCCCCGCAAGGAAACCCGCGCAGAGGAGTCCGAATCAGGACAGATATTTTGGCATTGCATATTTGGGGATCTAAACGGCCGAATCAGAAGTTGAGTTGAATACCAAAGTTGTAGATCTTTTCGTGGGCTACAAGATAGAGTCCGAGTTTGCCTCATTTGGACTCCGGACGAGGAAGTTATGATTTATGGAAGGCGGAGCTGCGAAAAGGGAAAATCAAGTCCGAATTGGAAACGACTCGTGCCGATCGGCACACCTCTGGTGCCGACCGGCACCGACCCAGAATTGTTTCCTTTCGCCTCCAGACGCCTCCCCACGGCATATATAACCCATGGGACGCCCCGAGGACGGGGGTGGACAGTTTTAGGGTTTAGGAAGCCTCTGCACATCGCCGGGAGGCCGCCGGAGTTGAAGAGCCACCATATTGAAAGATGTAGTCTAGTCGGGTAGTCGCCCTGCGTGGTGCACTACACCGGAGCTAGGAGAAGTAGAGCCATGTACTTGAGTTGTCGTCAATGGTGCACTAAGGCGGTGCCGACCGGCACAGTATTGTGCCGATCGGCACCTCTCTGACGGTGATGAATTACGGTACAGTTATCGATATCTATGTTATTTATCTTGATTCTACCCTTGGCTATTTTGTGCTCGTCTGAATTTCATGGTCATAGCATGTGCTTATTCCAATTGCTTGGCGCTAGCCTAAGTATTTAGATCTCTCTCTTAACCGTGGTGGTTAGGTTAGGAATCCGGATCTTGCTTTGCTCATGATCACTTAGCGACATGGTGTGTGATGCATAATATCTTAACGATGCTAGATGTGTAAGCTTGGTCGTGACAGGACCAGTTCTGCATGTCTAGATAGTTTGGGTACGGTGGGAGGCCGGGATTTATTACGAAGTGAAGGATCTGCGAGCTACCTAACCCGGGCTTGTAGGATGCGGATGTGGGTCGTGACAGCGTTAGCACGACTCTGCAGGAACAGTCGGTTTCCCCACTGATTTAAGATGTTCACAAAGCGCCAAGTAAGCTAGGGTTAAGATGTAACTAAAACTGCTTCAGTGCCGACCGGCACACCCGTGGTGCCGATCGGCACATCCTTTCTCCGACCACTAGATGCATACAGGCTAACTCCAGGTGTTCCTCTTTGGTTATGTGTATGCTTTCCTGTCAGTTCCTCAGGCTATTCAAGCAACCTTCGGCTAACTCAGCTCCTGTGCCGACCGGCACGGCCTCGTGCTGATCGGCACAACCCTCACTTTCACCCTTTTTCATGCTCTTGTATGTGCAATAAGTACCTCATGCTAGGATTGATTCGTTAGATGACGTAGAAGGCCCTACACGGTTCTCTTGCTGATCCCTGTGCATTCGATATAAACCTTGGAATACTCTGAGGGAAAAAGCTACAATGTACACAGTCCACTTCGGTATATAAATGGGTGCGTATAAACGACCAACATAGTTCTGTAAGTTTACTTTTCAACCCTAGAACTTCAAGACCTTATAACTTTTGATCCGTAACTCCGAATTAAGTCGTTCTTGCGCCGTTTTTCTCAGAAAATCATGCTCTTTCATATCATTGCATTTACATATTGATTCTATACTGTTGCATACGTGGTATTTATTGTGTATGTGCGCGCGTATATGATCGAGTAGAGTCAGAGCAAGAGCAGTGGCCCGAGGACCTCCAAAACCAAGAGTTTGAGACCTTCGAGCAGCAACTCCCCTTCGACGAAGGCAAGTGTCCTTGATGCACTTTGCGCCTATTCTTGAAATGTTTTATTTACAAACTGCATGCTTGTGTCAATATGATGGGCTACCTATGCTATAGGGTTTACTAGAACTTGTTTACTTTTCCTTGTCGCCTTAAACTAGTAATGTCATGGTATGGGTAGCTGATGCTTAGCATGCTTGAGTCCTGGTTGGGTGTTAATTAATTTGTTAATCTCTACTTATTACACATTTATGGGAAGGCTTGGATATGATGATGTTGTAGTATGAGGTAGGATCTGGGCAAGCGGGAAGTGTTTGATGGTGCAGTTGGCACATGTTGGTATGGTGGAATGCTTGTCTAGACCCTAAGGACCGGTTCGTGGAGCGGCAACCCGGGACTACAGTGCCATCACAAGACTGTTATGGGAGCAGCTTGGCTAAGTAATTAGGTGTTCTTCCAGTGTTGTGCGTGCGAATGGCGGAGCGGGGAATGGGAGTCACGAGGACTGCCCTTGGATCTGAACGGCTCAAGAGGGGGCTTCTGGGGTGATGAGCTGCTAGTTTGAGGGCTATCACTTATGGACGGGGGCGGAACCTTAGTGGGCGTGTGCACGCTGGAAGACCCTTCGGAAAGGCCTCGTAGTGATCTCCTGGCCGCACACCTCGGTAGTGTGTAAGTGCTTGATCAGCACGGGCATCAGGGAGGTTTCTAGTCACCTGGTCGTCCGAGAGAGCGAGCACGCGCGCCGGCGAGGCGGAGGCGGAGGCGGATCTGAGGTGTCGGTGGTGGCTTGTGAGAGCGTGGAGAAGGGGGAGAGATCTCGCGGGAGGGCTGGGTTTCGGGGGTTGACAGCCGTGCTCACGGTCAAGAGCGGCCTGGAACCCTCGCATGATTAGATGGACGGAGGTGGATGGTTGGAAGATGGTTTGAATGGTTCGGTTTGGGAATGGTTGTCTTACCTATGGGTTCTTGGGTTTGGCCTCACATTTAGTAAAGTAATAGGTTGCATTTAAAACTTGTGAAATAAAACTTGCTTTTCTGCAATAAACCCTTTAGCCTCCCTTGTCTTGCCTGCATGTCATAATTTTCTCACACTTGCTGAGTACTCTATGTACTCACGGCTACTTCCCCAAAATATCATTCAGCTACAGGAGAAGGAGAGTACCATGAAGACGATGGAGCGGAGTACTAGGTGGGCGGTTCACCGGTCGATTGCCTGTGGAGTCTTGGAGTCTTAGTCTTGGGCGTCTTCGCTAGTTAATTTGTTTTCCGCTGCATTTATTTTGTTGGACCAAGAGTCGTTATGTAATAATGATACTATGTAATAATTCGGATATGGATGTATTTTGTTTACCATTTATGAAGTCACTGCTTGTGCGAAATTTGATCCTGGCGTACAAGTGGAAACCTGTTTTTTCCTTATTAAAACGGGTGTGACATGAAAGTATGACAAGCATCTCACAAGGGTTTATTGCACAACAATTTGACAAAGCTCAAAGCAATAACAAGCAGCATTTGTAGAGGTTTTCAATATGATCATTATTTGGCTCTAGTGGGAATATAAGATCATTGAGGAGTGCAAAGCTATGGATTTTGAATTTTGCAAGATAAATTCCCAAGCACTTTATGCAGAAAAGGCAAGATTCCTCTCATCCAACCATATCTCATTCGCCAACAACTTAGATAAACATGGGGTCCTATGAGATTGGTGTTCACAAGCAACAGGTGTATGATGCGAGGAACAAAGAGTATGCAGGCCAACCAGGTGAAAATATGTTGGTTCATTTTATAATTGAGTTAAATCTACAAGATTTTCATGAAAGATTGTTTTAACTCATGAAATAGGGACTAGGGGATAAGATGCGCAAACCATCGCCATGGATGAAGTGGAGATCAATGCGATGTTGTGCATCGTGTTGGTGGGAGATCTCGAATGTATGCGTGATGAAGACAGAGAGATCTCCCCCACACTTATTTTTGTACCTGGCTTCTTTCTATTCAAAGCAAACAAAAGAATATGGAAATAAAAAGGACTCTTCCGGGGTTAAAGACCGGGGAGCCTAAATTTATTTAATTTGGAAACTAGCTCAAGGCGCATTATGTGTATGAAAGGGGGAAATAAAAGCGCCTAGTTTATTCATATGTTTTTTATTATTAATTTATTTCTTTATTTGACTTTAGATTCTTTTTCAACTTTTTATTTTATCATGTAAGGTGAAAGTGAAAAGATACAGGTTGCGATACAATCCTCCCCCACACTTGTTCTTTGCTCATAGCCCTTGATTGGGGTTGAACCCCATGCGGTGGTAGTAGGTCACGAGATTGACTGGGCTTTGTTGCAGCGCGGCGTTGATGTTGGCACCTTGGTCCTTAGTGGTTTGCCGCCATCATGTGCCACGACGAACCTCAAGCCTCATATCATTGCGTGGGTTGGTCCCAACCAAGTGAATACTTAGTTGTTTCCCACCCTGCTAGATACTCATAGGCTCGGGCAGCGGTGGTGGCACCTTCATGGCTGTATTCTTTGACCTTTTTCAAGTAATCCCTGCCAAAAACACTACTCCTGCAAGCAATCCACATCCAACTTGGAGAGGGATGGTTAGCTCTCACAACATATACAAATAAAGTCCCGGGTTAGGTAACCGGATCTCATTTGTATAGCTGAGGAAGATAAGCATAAGCGAATCATGTGGACCATGTTATGAGTGAGACCATAAACATGATAATCCTCATTGATAAAAGATCAGGGCTCATTGGCATAAGAAGATTAAGCATTGTCTAAAGCCCAGATTATAAGCAAAATGAGCAATCAACGAGGTGCACTCAACAGGTCCTTGATGCTTGAAAAGTTATAACCATTGCCAATGCATTGCAGAGGAGAGATTCTTAAGTTGTAAACCACGGCAGCAGGATTCTAAGCTCATTCCTCATAGAAAGGTTAAATGATCGTCTTAGGGAACACAAGTCATAGCAAGCCATTCATGCATCAAGCACAGGGTGGAATGTGATACTTTGCCAAAGAGCATGCTTGCGAAGATTAGGAGTTGAGAACAAGCTCAAGCAAGCAATGCTTATGGAAGCCTAGTAGTAGACTAAGATTGTTTCATGAAAGCACTTGATACTCGTTCAGCAAGAACCGAAGAGTAAAACCATTGTCTTCTACTAGCAGGTGCATAAAACAGTATGGCAAGTAGGAGAGAACCTTCCTTACCACACAAGCAAAACCTTCTCACCTTATGGCTTCTCATCAATGGCAAAGTTGACATTCATACCTGTCTTGTGTAACAATTCTGGGTCACGTGCTCATGTGTGAGCATGGACACAGTTCCATGAGTGATGTAGGCTTGCATCTCCTCATCGCATGCTAAGATGGATTGGTGTGAGAGAGGAGTCTCGATGTGTTGTTTTCATCGCAGTCCACCTCCATGGGATCCTCTTGAAGCTCTTCATGCCAACCTTCTTGAGCTAGGCATGAGCTCGATGGAGATGTACGAATATGTGTCACATCGAGAGTGACTTGGGTTTGAGCTTGTCTCCTTCTTCAATGCATCGATGAGCCACTTGTCGGCCCATTTCATAGCTGCACACACAAGCAAGAACACAAGAGCAAACTCGAGAACGGGTTACGTTAGTGTAAATAATATGGATTGCCCGTCGGTTTCCCTTGCAAGGCTTTTTTTTTCGCAACTCAAAGCATTCAAACAAACCGAAAGAAGAAAAGGGAAATCTTTTTCTTAAGTTTGAGGCAAAACACAAAAAGGGTTTGTCTCAAATTTATTTCTGTATGCGATCTTTTTTTTTAGGAGAATAAAAAGATTTGGAGGAAGTCCAACATGCAGGAGAATTATTTTGAAACCTCTGAAGAATGCAAATGGAAGAAACAAAAGGAGATGGAAATATTTTTCTTGAATTTGAGACACATTCCAATGAAAACTTTGGAGAAATGTGTGAGCAAGAATTTTGTTGTGAGGGTGCTTGAGTGAAAATGAAAATGAAATTGAAGAGCTCAAACACCCTTGCATTCCAGTATAAAGAAATTCCCTTTTTTTTCGCTCAAAGCACTTTCTAACAGAAGTTGTCTCAAATTCGTTTTCCCAAATTTATTTTCTCAAAATAAATGAAAGATATTTTTTTTGCGAAGTATATATATATTTTTTTAACATGCAAAATTTAAAGCGGTTTGAAAAATCCCAAACATGATTTGGAAAAATTCAAACATGCAAGAATGCAAGTGAAAATCAAATATGCATTTTTGTGGAAAAAGCAAATATGCAAAACAATGCAGGTGAAAATTCAAACATGCATGGATGCAAATCGGGGGAAAATCAAATATGCATGTTGAGAGATAAATCAAATATGGAAGAAGCAAATATGAGATAACTACCGATTATCCTATCGGCAAGGGCGTCATCACTTTTAAGTCTGATGAGCAAGACTTTTCTCCGTCATGTTCTTGATAATATAGTCCCGGAGAATGATCTGCATGGTTCGTGCCAAAAATGCAACCACGAGATTTGCAATATTTATGGTAAATGAAAGCATCTACAACCATCCTGAAGAACAAGTAGCAAGACAGATAGACAAGGTGGTTGTAGGCCTCATGTTTGGTTTTGGAACTAACGATGCTTGACTCTAGAGATTCATCAAGTGAGCATGTATCGAAAGGTTGTTCAAGGAAGAAGCTCTCATGCTCATTCAAAGATTCATCTTTGGATTCTAGAGTCGATGCCTCAAGAAATTCCAAGGCCGAAGGATTTTCTTCGAGATGTTCTTGGTCATCATCAAGAATGATGCAAGAATGGCCAGAGGGAAAAGACTCAAGTGAGGCAGAAGAAGAGGATCGTTGGATTTGAAGTGTTTGTTCCTTCTTGTCCTCTTCTTGGTTGGAAAACTCCTCATCCTCATGAAGAGCAAGATCGGGTGATATGAATGGAGATATGAACTTTACTTGCTCGAGTGGTGTATGATCGAGGTGAGGTTTCACCAAAGGATTTTGAGTGGTGGTGGCGAAAGAAGTTTTCCAATGGTTTTCTTTTGGATCCTCCTTGTGAAATGGTTCTTTTGGAGGATCGGGAGGAGAAGGAGGTGGTTTCTTTACCCAGGTGTAATTCGAGGTATTCCCATAATCTTCAAAAATTATTTCCTCAAACATCGGATATTCAAAGGGTTTGGGGGGTGATGTAGAGGCTGGTGGTTTTTGATAGGAAGAGTTTGAGGTGTTTCCGTAACCTCCAAAGATATCATCCCCAAACTTGGATGGGAACTCTAGAGGTTCTTCATCCTCTATCATCGTTCGTGAAACAGATGAGGACTCGGATATTGGGTCTACCAAGGTAGACACCTTTTGTTGTGTTTCCACAATGAGTACCTCATCCTTTGACTCCGGCTCCTCAGGTGTTTCAGCGGAAAAGGGTGTGTTTTCAACGATTATTTCTAAAAGCTCTTTTACTTCCGCTATGGTCTTATAGAAAAAAGAACCACCGGCAGCCGTGTCAAGATAAAGTGCGGTGTTTTTGCTCAATCCCGAATAAAAGTGTTGAAAAAGAACGGGTTCTGGGAGCAATAACTCTGGGCCAAAATCTGTTAATGAACAGAACCGGATCCTTGCCGCACTAAGGGTCTCTTTCTCTTCTTGGTGAAAGTTAATTATTTCCGCTCGTAGAGCAGTGATACAAGATACGGGGAAGAATGCTAGACAAAATTTGTATCGCAGTTCTTTCCAATCGCCGTTCACTCTCTTAGCGGTATAAGTGTACCATTGCTTCGCCTTCCCATTGAGGGAGAAGGAAAACAACTTCCACTTCAAGGTTTCATGTGTCATGCCATTGATCAAAAGGCATGCACACAATTGCTCAAACTCTCGCAAGTGTTGAAAAGGATTTTCATTTTTAAGACTAGAGAAAGATAAACCTTTGATCAAAGTAATAAAACTGGGGCAAAGCTCATAGCTTGATGAATAAACTGGTTGTGATGATAAAGGTGGCTCTAAGAGCTCGCCCCGTGGAGCAGAGAATGATTGAATCATAGGTTGTGGCTCCATGGTAAATGTTTTTGGTATTTTTCTTTAAGTGGATAGGTGAAGGTGTGACAAGGAGGAAAGGATAGGTGATGGAATTTTTTTTTAATGATGGTAAAGAAAAAATAAAAGGATACAGTGCGAGGGCAAACCTGGTTCGCAGCAGAGATAGCAACCGTTCCCCGGCAACGGCGCCAGAAATGCTTGTTGGTGTTCCTTACGTCACGATTAAATCTGCAAGCGCACAAAATACCGTTGTAGCACTTCACCCGGGAGTATTCCAAGGTATCGTATTTGTTTTTCCCCAAGGAACGGAGGTATCCTGCAGCAAGGTTAGTTTTACCCAAGGACACACAAGAACGATAGTAGTATAGGATTGAGAGGATGAATAAAGATCTACTAAACAATGCTCGCTAGATCGATATCACCATGAATACTAACTTATGAATAAGAACAACGAATGAACTATGAACGAACGACGAACAAAGAACGAACGACGAACGAACGAAGAACGAACGACGAACGAAGAACGAACGACGAACGAACTAAGAACGAACGATGAACTATAAATAAGATAATATCCGCCAAGGTACAAGATTTGGGCTAAGTCCTCGCAAAGGGAGGACTACCCCTCTCTTCTCCCCTGCCCTCTCCTCTACTCTACTACTATACAAGAGGCCCTTGGCCTGGATGGGAGTGGAATGACTTGCTTGTGTTGTGTGTTGAAAGGAGGGGGGTACCCCTTTATTTATAGCCCTCCAAAGGCGGTGGAATTGAGGCGGTTCCAGGCATTGATGGCATTGATTGCAGGCAGAACCGACCTTGGTACGTCGGTGGGGAACCGCCGTAGAAAGATGGGCCAGTGGGGCCTCTGCCATGGGTCGGCCGACCTACGGTTTGGGGTCGGCCGACTCCCCCTTGGCCCATTTGGCCTTGGGCTTTTGCCGAGGGGTCCTCCTTGATGTCCTATTGAGTAATCTTGGTGCTGTGGCCCAATTTGGTTAAGTCTTGTAGGACGTTTGATCCATATCTTGCTCAGCTGTCGATGCTGATTTCTCGGAGTGGTGTATCCTCTGGAATATGATTTGGGTTGATTTGGTGGATCCATATATCTTTCCCACTATTGAGGATTTCCAGGAAGGGATCTCTCTTCATATCTTCTTGATATTGGGCTTTTGGCGAGATATCTTTATTCCGGGGAAAATCGGTGTTTCCAAAGTAGACCTTTTATGCTTCCTTTTGCCTGGTTTCCTATGAAATGCAGCTGCACTCACAAATTCACCAAGACTTGTGGAAATGATTAGTTTCAGGACCTAAGTCTACCTTTGGTGTTTGATTTGAGGGTTACGAGCGCAGCTAGTTGACGGTTTATTTTGGGTCTAAGAGCCGTCAACAATGGTCACGTCAAGGAAGCGTCGTCTCACAAACTCTATCTTTATCGACGACTTGGTGATTGGTTGCCTCGGCATTTCGGATCGAGCTTGATGGAGTCAAGGTTGAAGATGGATCAAGCCTAAGGACATGTTAGATGTAAGCAAGTGTTGGCTCGGTATAGATGTAGGCTTGAGTCCATAGGAAAAACCGAACTATCAAGAGGGATCGAATTGGTTCTCTTAGGGCAAACTAGTGTTAGAGATCTTTGGATGCTGTTGGCAGTCCTAAGGCCTAACAGAAATTAATCCGCAAGCGTACGGATACCGGTGTAGCTTTCACCACAAGGAGAATTCCTAGGGTATCGAATCCACAGGGAACGAACAGTGTACTAACAACTCTATCCTAGATAAATTATCCGATCAAGGTGGCACAGGGGAGCAAGAGCGCAACAATAAATAAAAAGGTCTTCTGGCCAAGTAATCTAATGTCAAGGAGCTATACAGCTGGGCAACTTGGTATGGTCATTTCTCTATTATCTATTTCGGGGCACAAACGTGCCAAAGCAGCAACCCGAGAATTAGGTTCAACTACTTTGGGAATCCGCCGGCTATTGAAAGCCCTACAGACATGAACCCGGACGTGGTGGATTACAGAGACCGGTACGCCTGTCACACGTACTCGCGGCTACCATCCTCCGTGGGGTTAAGAGCAAATCAGGGATAACTCTAGGTCTAAACACCACGTTTACACCTATCGTCACAACTAGCGAGGACATCCAAATAAGCTAGTCTATGCAATAAATAAATAAATATTTAAAGCATACCTGAAACCCATAAATAAATAAAGCAGAATACCATACTTTATTGCCCAACAAATAATCTCCTTACATGTTACCCGGCCTGGAAGATTCGAAAGACTACTTCCAGGCGAGGAGCATACTCGAGGCGACGAAGAAGTAGAGTCCCGACATAACCGGGGCCTCTAGCTCTCCTTCCCTCTCACTCACTCACTCCTAGCAACACTATGCTACTACCAAAAGACTAAAATGAAGTATCAAATGAGGTGCGAGTTGCTCTGAAGCTAGCCGGGGGTATTTATAGGGTCCTCATGTCGGTGTGCATCTTGTAGCCGAAGATGGAGTGGCGGTGGCGCAAAGGTAGGCCGGCCGGCCTAGTAGGGTGGCCGGCCGGCCATTGATTATGGCGGTTCGCCACCGTCTTTTGCGTGGACGTCTCAGATTCGCTCCTGATGACGGTTCGGAGGTCGGCTACTCGATGGGGGCGGCAGAATTGGAGTGGCCTTCAAGTTTAGGCCCAAAAGCAAATGTTCTAGAATGACGGTTGTCCCTTGTTGGGCTGGGCCTTGAATTCCACGTGGGGAAGCTGCAAAAAGGCCTCTGGAAGGAAGATGGACTTCAACGGGAGCCTGAGTGGGCCGGCCGGCCTATGATTGGGCCGGCCGGTGGACTTTGGCCCCCATTTCCTGTCATTTTGGTCCATATTGCTCCCTGCATTCAAATACTCCAACAAAACTCGTGGAGAGCCATTAACATAAAAGAATGTTCATTTTATCCTTGGTTGATGGCTTTTATTGAATGGTGTTGGCGGTAAAATTTGAGTGATAAGCACCGCCAACATCCCCCCCAGACTTAGATCTTTGCTCGTCCCGAGCAAAAAGATTGAACCAAAGAAAAAGACATCATCAAGGTGATAAGACAAAGATATCTCAACAATTTCCTCAGGCTCACTATGTGGAAGTGGCTAAAACTCATTGTCTTGAGAAGTTGAAAGGTTGAATAGCGAAAAATCAAAGACCCTTCTCAATCCCAAAGATCCCTCGGGTTTCCGAACTCTTCCCTTCTCCCATCATGTCACAAAAATTCTCAAATTCTGAGTCACTCGGAGTGGTGGAAAAACCTGTTCTCTCTCAAAAAAAAATGCTTTCCTTATTTTCTGATATGGCTTATATCTGGAGTTCGGTAAGGAGAGCATAATCTTTTGCAGGTATTGTAAAATTAAGGAAGAATTCTAGAAAGTGCGTTGCACATCCTCATGACTCAGTCAAGAAAAAGATGATGCATATGGTAGCGACATGATGACTCACACTTTATAACTCTTCTTTATCCTTTGACCAGAATAAATAAAGTAGCCATTCTGCCTCTTCACCCTTTTTTTTTTTTTTGAGGGGGAACTTTCTCTCTCTCTCTTCTTCTTTTTTATTCTTTCGTTTTTTTTAATAGAGAAGAGAGGTTCCCATGATACTTGAGGCAAAGAAGGGCTCCTCTTCATCTTTGATTATGGGGCAATGAGCATACAGATTGAAATTCTTTTGGTGGAATTGATCAGGGAATGTTTTATGCCATAAAGTGGAGAGGACGCTTGCATATGGATATGATGTATGACTGAGGTTCTGAGGAGTGCATGCAACTTTGGAGAATTAAGCCTTAATCAAACTTAACGCAAAAAGATTAGCTTTTGAGGAGTTATAAAATCTATCTGTATTTGGCTCTAATAGGCTTTTCAGGAGAATTTGTGACAATCAGTTTGAAAGGCAAAGTAAGATTCCCGAGAAAATCATGAGAAGATAGAGGTCAATATTTATGCATATATCAAACCTCACAACAAAATAGACGAGCATCCTTAATAAAATTTTTGTGAGCAAGGAGAGATTGCGAAATAAAGTTGTCATAAAACCGATGATGTGAAAGGAATTTTTGTTTGGTATTATCTTTGGCAATTCTTTTTATTTTATTTATTCCTAAAGAAAACAAAAGGTGAAAACAAATAAAAACAAGGCTCGGTTAAGGTCGGGGCTAGACCGTAGATGATGGACCTTTAAGTCGGAACGAACTCGAGAACATCTACTTCCTCGAGTTCAGGCATGGAGGGTTCTAGAAAGACTTTCAAGCGCTAGCCATTTACTTTAAAGTGCTCCCCATCATCACTTTGGAGAGTGACAGCCCCATGGTTAGATGTTTCTACGACGGTGAAGGGGCCATCCCACTTACTTTTTAATTTACCATGACCAAATAATTTAACGCGGGAGTTAAACATGAGTACCTTATCATCTGGCGTGAAGTGTTTCTCCCGGATGCGCTTGTCGTGCCACCTCTTCGTATGCTCCTTGTAGAGCTTGAAGCTGTGGTACGCCTTCTCCCTCCATTCTTCGAGCTCGGCGATTTGTATTTGTCGCTTAATCTGGGCTTGGGCCAAATCCATGTTCCATTTCTTGATCGCCCAGTACGCCTTGAATTCGAGCTCGACGGGCAAATGGCCTGTTTTCCCATATACTAGCTGGTATGGGGTCATGCCTATTGGAGTCTTGTATGCTGTTCTGTAAGCCCACAGTGCTTCATACAGCTTTGACTTCCAATTCTTGCCCATTTGATTGACGGTCTTCTGGAGAATGTTCTTGATTTGTTTGTTGGACGTCTCCACTTGACCGCTTGTCTGTGGGTGATAGGGAGTTGCTACTCTATGCTCGATGCCGAGTGATTGCAACATTTTTCTGAAGGTCTTGTCAATAAAATGTGAACCCCCATCACTTATCAGCACTCTGGGTGTGCCGAATCTTGGGAAGATGACTTCTTGGAGCATTTTCTTGGAGTGTGTGGAGTCGGCATTCCGGCATGGCATAGCTTCGACCCACTTTGAGACGTAGTCCACAGCCACAAGTATATACTCATACCCTTCAGAGTTAGGGAAGGGTCCCATGAAGTCGATGCCCCAAACATCGAAGATGTCGATCTGAAGGTTGTTGGTTAAGGGCATAGCATCGCGGGCATTGATTCCTCCCACTTTCTGACAGCGTGAACATCTTCTCACGTACTCCTTCGTGTCCTCGTACATGGTTGGCCAGTAGAAGCCACTTTGCCATACCTTAGCACTTGTACGAAATGCTCCGTAGTGACCGCCGAAGGTTGATGAATGGCATCTGTCGATGATTTGCATCGCTTCGCAGGCGGGTACGCATCTTCTTAGTAGACCATCGGTGCAGACTTTGTATAAATATGGATCGTCCCAGAGGTAAAATTTGCTGTCCCTGATGATCTTCTTCTTGTCCTCCCCTGGTGGTATGTATCCTGCTACGATATAGTTGACGATATTCGCATACCAAGGGTCGGTGCTTGTTACCTTAAGTAACATGTCATCTCTCAGATAGTCGTTGATGGGCAACCCGTTGGGGTCTTCCGTCTGCAGTCGTGAGAGATGGTCTGCCACTGTGTTTGAAGGAGGAGGATCCAACGGATAAGGCGTGGCTTTGCATCTTTCTTAGTCAGAAGGTACTTGAGAGCTGCATGATCTGTGTATATTATCACCTTTGCTCCCACTAAATACGATCTGAACTTGTCGATGGCATAGACTACAGCTAGTAGTTCTTTCTCAGTGGTTGCATAGTTGAGTTGTGGCCCAGTGAGAGTCTTACTAGCATAGGCTATGGCGTGATGCTTCTTATCCTTGGTTTGCCCCAACACTGCCCCTACGGCATAGTCGCTTGCATCACACATGATTTCGAATGGGAGTGACCAATCGGGCGGCTGGATAATGTCGGCTGTTATCAAAGCTTGCTTCAGTTCATTGAATGCCTCCATGCACTTGCTGTCGAAGACAAATGGTGTATCCTTAGCCAAAAGACTGGTGAGAGGTCGAGCCTTCTTGGAGAAGTCCTTGATGAATCTTCTATAGAAACCGGCATGTCCTAAGAAGCTGCGGATCCCTTTTATGTTCCTCGGGGGTGGAAGTGACTCAATTACCTCAACTTTGGCCTTGTCGACTGTTGGCGGTCGTTAAACTATGTTTTGACCGCCACCCTACCGGTAAATAAATACATAACACCAAGATTTTGTGCATAGTAGTTAGGAATAATACTACTCCACAGGTTTTGGTGAATATTTGGATGCAGGAGTGAATAATGGAGAAAAGTGGGCCCAGTCAGGGAAATTCCCTGGCCGGCCAGCCCCACCATAGGCCGGCCGGCCCCACCTGATGGCCACAGGCCCCAGGCTTTCTCCAGTGGGCTGGAAAATAATCTTCAACGCACAATTCAAGCCCAGCTCGGCAGGATTCCACCGACATTCTAGAAGGTGGGCCATTTGGGCCTTTACTTGGCCCTCAATCCAATTCTGCCGACCCCAGCAAGGAACCGACCTTCAGACCGCCTTCAGGGAGTGATCTGAAGCGTCCAGAAGCAAGACGGTGGCCAACCGACCGAAGGGACGGCCGGCCGGCCACCCCCTAGGCCGGCCGGCCGACTTTGTCGCCGCCGCCTCTCCAAAGTCGGCCAGGGTGCTTCCACCGCCTTCACAAGCTATAAATTGGACCCCTCGGCCTCCGAATCAATTCGCACCATCACACTTCATCCAAGTGTTCATTAGTTTAGTTGAGTAGTAGCTTTGGGAGTTAGAGTAGAGTAGAGTAGAGTGAGAGCTCTCTCGGGCTTCCGGAGTATTCTCGGAGTTCGGTATAGTTCTTTGTATCCTTACTCTTGAGATATTATTTTATTTATTATATAATTAGTTTATCTTTATTTATTTCTTTTAGTAGTTCTTTTCTATTTAGTTTATTTATTCGTTAAGTAAGTGCTCTAGAAGTCTTGTTGTGGGATTCGTGATTGTTGGAATAGCGAGTACGAGAGAGTGCCGTCGTCGGAGATGACGTCGTGTGAAATCTGTGCTTGTTCATTCTTAGATAGGACTGCTCCGTTGATCAAGAGTAGATCCTCTAGGCGGGTTGTAAGCATGGCGCTTAGAACTTGGCCTATGCACGTTTGGCACCCAGCCCCACGGAGGATGGTAGCCGCGAGTGTATGTGACAGCTGCACCGGTCTCTGTAATCCACCACGTCCGGGTTGGACTCAGCAGGGTCTTAATTATAGCATACGGTTCCCTAGGTTTGAACTAGCTTCATCGGTTAACCTAGCACGTGTGTGCCCCGAAACGACATGACTTGTATGTGTATGAGCTTAACTAGAGTAAATAATCTTTGTAGACTTGACTGCTAGAAAAGTAAATAATAGATAAACATACAGGTAGCCTTAACTCTATCTCGTTGCTCTCCCAAATGTATACTACGATTTATTTTATTACCTTGGATTTGAGGATGTGTGTGCCACCCATATCTATCATGCCTATCTTACCCCCGTCTCAAGTATAGTTGATACATTATTTCTTTCTCCAAATTATCCAATGCATAGCTATTATTCAGCTTTCTTTTGCTCTACTTCCCTGCGGAAATATAAATACGATAACCCTGGAATACTCCAAGGTGAAATGCTACAATGGTGATCCGTGCGCTTGCGGAATTAATGAATTTAATTTTATCGCATAAGAACCGCCAACATCGACTTCAATCCCTCGGGCAGAGACCTTATGTCCTAGGACAATTCCCTCTGTCACCATAAAGTGACATTTCTCCCAATTCAAAACCAAATCCGCCTCTTTGCATTTCTGGAGTACCTTCTCAAGATTCTGGAGGCATCGCCCGAATGTTTCCCCATAGACTGAGAAATCATCCATAAATACTTCCATTATCTTCTCGACCAGGTCGGAGAAGATGGCCATCCTGCACCTTTGGAATGAGGCTGGTGCGTTGCACAATCCGAACGACATCCGACGGTAGGCGAAGGTGCCATATGGACATGTGAAGGTGGTCTTGTCTTGGTCATTAGGGTGGATAGGTATTTGATGGTACCCTGAATAACCATCGAGGAAGCAGAAGAATGAGTGCTTTGCCAACCGTTCGAGCATCTCATCAATGAACAGGAGTGGGTAGTGATCTTTCCTGGTTGCTTTGTTAAGCTTCCTGTAATCGATGCACATCCTCCATCCTGTCACTGTACGCTGAGGGATCAGCTCATTCTTTTCATTCTTCACAACGGTCATCCCTCCCTTCTTTGGCACTACCTGAACCGGGCTGACCCATTGACTGTCTTGAACGGGGTAGATAATCCCTGCCTTGAGAAGCTTCAAAATTTCTTTCTTTACTACTTCTCTCATGGCATTGTTCAGACGTCGTTGGTGCTCACGAACGGGCTTATGGTCAGGCTCCATTGGGATCCGATGTGTGCAGAATTCTGGGCTGATTCCCTTGAGGTCTGCCAGTGAGTAGCCTATCACTGATCGATATTTCTCTAGCACGGCTACTAGTTCCTTCTCTTCCGTCTCGGATAGCTTGTCACTGATGATGACAGGCGTCCCTTGATCTTGAAAGAGGAAACTGTACTTGAGACCTGGAGGCAGCGGCTTGAGCTCTACGGGTGTAGCTGTCTCTTCTTGCCTGTTTAGTGGAACAAATGGGGAAGGATCTTCGTCTTCATTGAAGTACTGTACGTCTTCCTCGATATTATGCTAGAATTCGACGGCTGCGGCTTCCACTATGGCCGTGTATTCACTCACCTCTTCAGATTGTGCTTCCGCCTTTGTGTTAAGAGCACGTCTGAAGTCGATAGCTTTTCTTTCCCATTGGCACATCCAATTCTTCTTGTGCATTTTTCATCCTCGTGAGGGGTGCAATTGGGGTCCCAATTAGGAAGAGGCTTTGGTCAGGTATCTCGAAAACGTGGAAGTTCATGAGCAAGGTTTGCCCATTCACTTCTACCTCCAATCCTTGCCAAATGCCTTCAGCTTGATAGCATTTGTTCTGGTAAATCAGCCTTTTCTTTGATGGAATCAGGCTGAACGGTGCAACTGTCAGCATTTGGGCCTGCTGCCTAGACAGAATATTTATCTTGGCTTTCAAGTCGTAGCTGGCCTTAATCTACTGCACTTGCTTACATGTTACTAGAACGCTATCAGGCTCTGGATCTATCTTGACCACTTCGCCTGAGCATTCAGTCTCTTGGAGCCAATCCTCGCTGAAGATAGCAGACAATTGTTGTAGCCTTTATTCTTGCTCTGCTTTATCCTCCAAATCTGGCTCATCAAGTTCAGCCCTGTCGACATGACAATTCTTCTCCGCAGGGTAGAATCTTGTGTCTCCAAACCTGGACAGGTCCACCTCCTCTTCATATGGCAGGAGAGGGAGTGTGGAGTCAACTTGTTTCTGACCTTCGGAGAGAACTTGGCTGTCTTGAAATAATGTTGGATTCGACGGGCAGACATAGAACAAATCTTGTGCTGCCGCTGGAGCGGGCTGTGGTTGAGGAGGTTCTGTTTGGGGTTGCACTGCACATTCTTCCTTCTTTTCCTCTGGTGGGCTGGCTGAAGGTACCTCAACTATGGCATGTGTCTCTTCTTTTGGCTTTTCAGGGGCACATGCTTCATAGGAGTCCAAGTTGCTGAGGATCTTTCCAATAACTTCGAACCCTTCTTTAGCTGTCTTGTATAGGAAGGATCCTCCTGAGGCTGTATCCAAGAAGTTACGGCCATTCGGAGTAAGTCCTGCTGCAAAGTGTTGAAGGAGGATCGGAGATAGAATTCCCAGATCTGGCCCTTGGTGAGTGTAAGTCAGGAAGCGGTCCCAGGCAGCTCCTAATGACTCATTACTGCCCTGCTCAAAGGCAATGATCTTCTTGCGAAGAGCAATGACGTTGTAGAGAGGGAAATATTTGAGGCAAAAGAGCTTCCTGAGGGTAATCCAGTCTCCATTTGCTTCACTCACATGCCTGTCATACCAGAGTTCTGCTTCACCAGTGATGGAGAATGGAAATAATATCCATTTAAAACTGTCCTGCGGGACACCAGATGTCACCACTGTGGAGCAGAGTCTTTTGAAGTGGCGTATGTGTGTGTACGGATTTTCATGATCTTCCCCATGGAACACAGATCCTTTTACCAATGCAATCAGCTCTGGTCGAAACTCATAGCTTGAAGCCGTGATTGGTTTGGAAGCTGGTGGAGGCTCCAATAGTGCTCCTTTCGGAGCAGAGGCGTCGAAGATCGACGATGCGTCCATGGTGTGATGATAACAAAAGAAAAGAAAAACAAAACAAAATACAAAAAGAAAAGAAAATAAAAAACCTTAAATGGACGACTCTAGGTTCGAGTTTTAGCACAGCTTACCGTTCCCCGGCAACGGCGCCAGAAAGCTTGTTGGCAGTCCTAAGGCCTAACAGAAATTAATCCGCAAGCGTACGGATACCGGTGTAGCTTTCACCACAAGGAGAATTCCTAGGGTATCGAATCCACAGGGAACGAACAGTGTACTAACAACTCTATCCTAGATAAATTATCCGATCAAGGTGGCACAGGGGAGCAAGAGCGCAACAATAAATAAAAAGGTCTTCTGGCCAGGTAATCTAATGTCAAGGAGCTATACAGCTGGGCAACTTGGTATGGTCCTTTCTCTATTATCTATTTCGGGGCACAAACGTGCCAAAGCAGAACCCGAGAATTAGGTTCAACTACTTTGGGAATCCGCCTGCTATTGAAAGCCCTACAGACATGAACCCGGACGTGGTGGATTACAGAGACCGGTACGCCTGTCACACGTACTCGCGGCTACCATCCTCCATGGGGTTAAGAGCAAATCAGGGATAACTCTAGGTCTAAACACCACGTTTACACCTATCGTCACAACTAGCAAGGACATCCAAATAAGCTAGTCTATGCAATAAATAAATAAATATTTAAAGCATACCTGAAACCCATAAATAAATAAAGCAGAATACCATACTTTATTGCCCAACAAATAATCTCCTTACATGTTACCCGGCCTGGAAGACTCGAACGACTACTCCCAGGCGAGGAGCATACTCGAGGCGACGAAGAAGTAGAGTCCCGACATAACCGGGGCCTCTAGCTCTACTTCCCTCTCACTCACTCACTCCTAGCAACACTATGCTACTACCAAAAGACTGAAATGAAGTTTCAAATGAGGTGCGAGTTGCTCTGAAGCTAGCCGGGGGTATTTATAGGGTCCTCATGCCGGTGTGCATCTTGTAGCCGAAGATGGAGTGGCGGTGGCGCAAAGGTAGGCCGGCCGGCCTAGTAGGGTGGCTGGCCGGCCATTGATTATGGCGGTTCGCCACCGTCTTTTGCGTGGACGTGTCAGATTCGCTCCTGATGACGGTTCGGAGGTCGGCTACTTGATGGGGGCGGCAGAATTGGAGTGGCCTTCAAGTTTAGGCCCAAAAGACCATGTTCTAGAATGACGGTTGTTCCTTGTTGGGCTGGGCCTTGAATTCCACGTGGGGAAGCTGCAAAAAGGCCTCTGGAAGGAAGATGGACTTCAGCGGGAGCCTGAGTGGGCCGGCCGGTGGACTTTGGCCCCCATTTCCTGTCATTTTGGTCCATATTGCTCCCTGCATTCAAATACTCCAACAAAACTCGTGGAGAGCCATTAACATAGAAGAATGTTCATTTTATCCTTGGTTGATGGCTTTTATTGAATGGTGTTGGCGGTAAAATTTGAGTGATAAGAACCGCCAACAGATGCATTATGAGTCTCTTAGGCACTAGGGCGGAAGAAGAGAAGTGAAGGAACCAAGAAGGGAGAAGTTGGAAGCAAGGATAAAGAGTGGATCAAGTTTCAGCTTTTGTAGAAGGGACCGGATAGCCCTGCCATAGGGACCGGATGGTACGGTCTTCATTGAAGATCCAGACAGAGAAGTGAAGTCTCAGGATGCTGAGAAAATGAAAACCGGACCATAGACCGAACGGTACGGTCATGAGACCGGACGATACGATCCTTACAGAGATGAGCAACAGAGAAGGGAAGCTTCTGTTGGAGAAGATCGAGAAGAGACCGGATGGTCCAGTCCTAGGGACCGGACGGTACGGTCCCTATTGGATGAGTTCAGACAGAGAAGAGGAAAATGGAGGACGCCCTGGAAATGGAGACCGGACGGTCCGGTCAGATAGGGACCGGACGGTACTGTCGATGGTCCGGTCCTCATTATTCCTGGGCACTTTTGAGCAACGGCTAGTTTTGATGTGGTAGCCTATAAATAGATGGTTGCTCGGCCCTTTAGGGGTCTCTTGGCCATTGTGGGAGTGTGGAAAACTCAGAGGAAGCCAAGGGCAAGGAAGTGAAGCTCTTGTGAAGGATTTGGAGTGATCCTAGTGCTTGAGAGAGTAGCAATTGCATCCATTGATCTCTAGGCTAGTGTGAGGTTGAGAGAGTCACTTCGGTTTGTTACTCTTGGTCTATGGCAAGGCCAAGACCGGTTAGGTGTCGGTGTTGAGCTCGCCAAGAAGATTGTGGGAGTCGACACAAGTTTGTACACAGTCTTGGAGCTTCCCACGCAAAAGAAGCGTCACTAGTGGAGCGCCCTTTGGCACGCATCAAGTGCGGAGCCTTACCTCCGGAGGAGGCCCCGGGAGAGAGCCCGGCGGGACGTGCCCGCGACTTCACTCGGGGAGTGGAGTGTGCTCTAGGAGGGATCACCACGAGCGGAAGGACGGGGTCGAGACTCCGACGGGAGTGACCCAACGTGAAGTAGGGGAAGGCGCCATCCTTCCGATACCATGGGAAAACATCATGAGCATTCCTATCCTTATCTCCTTTACTTACTAGCATTTACGTTTCCGCATTTATCTTTATGTGCTAGTAGAATTGCATGATAGGTCGCTCTCTTGTTACTTGGTAGAATTGCTTGTTAGGGTGTTGCTCTTTGCTGGATTAGATTGTGTGTGCGCTTTGCTAGCTTCTTGTTATCACCACATAGTCTAGCTTGTTTCACGCTTGAGTACGATTGGAAGAAATTACTTAGACACCGATTCACCCACCCCTGTTGACGGTCGTTAAATCATAAAATGACCGTCAACTTATCGGCGAATAAAAGGTATGCACCAATATTTCTTGCATTAAACTAATAAAGTTCCACAAGTTTTGGATGTGATCTTGTTTAGCAAGATACATAAAAATAATGGTGCAAATGTGCTTCTACTCATGGAGAAATAGCAAATACCCAAAAGCACATGATAAATAAGAGGCATGCTCCGACATCTCGACGACATTCACAGCAAGAAACAAGGAATGACTTGGACATCAAAGAAAAATAATTCAAATGACAAATTTGATCCCTCCATGTCAAAGCCCTCGCCGAGATAGTCAAGATGGACTTTTGAATCACCCAATTCAGAGTTCGGGAGCAGAAGTTGGGCCAGTTCAAAGATCGAGCGAAATGCTGAAAATAGTTGGCCGGCCTGCCCAAACCCTAGGCCGGCTGGCCTACCTTTGTCCCCGTTGGTCCCGATCTTCCTCCAATGGGCTTCATACAACACAAAACACCAAGCCCAAATGCCCGTCATGGTGGAAGACCAACGACTTAGCAAAGTGGGCTTTTTGGGCCTAAACTTGATGGTTACTCAACCATAACCGTCCCAGCAGTCCACCGACCTCAGAACTGACACCAGGGAGCGATCTAGAGCGTCCACGTCAAGGATGGTGACCATCTGGGACAATCTACGGCTGGCTGGCCTAGTAGGGTTGCTGGCCGGCCTGACTTGGCGGCCCCGCTCTCATTCTTTCGCTATAAGATCCCTCCTGTCCTAAGGAGGCTATAATACCCCCCTCTCCCACCGGTTCTAAGTGTACCTCATGGAAGATCACTCCACTTGTGTAGTTTAGAGTAGTATTAGTATTTTAGTCATGGGAGTTAGAGTAAAAGTGAGGGCTTCGCTCGGTGTTCCGGAGTTCTCTTCAGAGTTAGGGTAAAGTTCTCTTGTATCTTTTCTTTGTTAGATTTTCTTTAATATAATTATTTTCTTATTTATTTAATTTAGCTTTCCTTTTAGTTGATATCTATTTATTTAAGTAATTATTACAGAGAAATTCTTGTGTTGGATCCATGTCTCTGCATGATAATTGTGAATGAGTTGTTTGCTTGTGGACTGGCAGTAGGAACATAATTGCCTTATTGTCACATGTCCCACACAATTTATTCGGATTTATTGTTCATGTGTGGCTTGGAATTGTTCTAGCATGAATTGCCCTCAACCCTACGGGATGATGTGGCAGCCGCGAGTGCAGGTGACAGCTGTACCGGTCTCTGTAGTCCACCACGTTCGGGTTGAATGGGTAGGGCCTACAAGCGGTCCGTTGACCAGATACGTTGAACCTAGTTATCGAGTTGCGTGTCTTGGAGGCAGCCGTGCCCCGATGCACTTGAATGTATCTTTAATGAAAGCTTAAGTAAATAATTGTAGACTGTCATGAAACTAAATGCTAACCCCTAGATTGATTGATACCTTCTTCTCGTTGGTCTCCCAAACTAAATGCTAACTCCTTGTTATCTATATCGATGGATGTTCTCCTGAGTGCCACACATAGCAAACATCTATATCCCTGCTTTGGCCTAGTTTGCAGATTATAAATAATAGGTGTTTCTTTGTTAACTCATGATATTCTTATCCCTGCTTCCCTGTGGAAAATATAAATATGATAACCTTGGAATATTCCCGGGTGAAATGCTACAATGGTGTTCCGTGCGTTTGCGGAAATTGAATTAAATCTTTTTGCGTATGAATCGCCAACACCCCCCTCTCGGTGCCCTTGATCCTTTCAAGTGGTATCAGAGCCTTGTAGCTCAAATAGGGCTTAACCGCCTTGAGTAAGGATGCCGGGAGGAAGTGGACCTCCTCCGTTCGATGGGACCGATTATTCCTATTGGAAGGCTCGCATGCAAGCCTACCTCGAGGCTCTTGATCCCATCGCATGGGAGATGACGAGTTCCGGTGTCTCTTTGAGGACTCCCATTGGTACTCTTGATGTGAACCTCGCGAAGGCAAATGCTAAAGCTAAAAATTCCTTGTTTGAAGCAATCATAAAAGTGCTCTTTGCTCGAGTCAATCCGCGGGTACCGCTCATGAAGTGTGGACTCAAATCCAACAAGTTCATGAGGGTTCCTCGGATGTGAAAGACGAAAGATACTACGTCCTTAAGGACAAATATGATGCCTTTACCATGACTCCACATGAGCTTATCAATGATACTTACTCTCGCTTGAATGTGTTTGTAGAGGACATCAACTCGCTCAGTGTGAAGGAGAAGATTGATGATGGTAACCTTGTGCAGAAGATCATGAGGATTCTCTCGAGGGAGAAATATGGAGCACTCATCACATGTCTCTTCAACACCGACATGAGAGATCTCACCACCCACAAGCTACTTGGTAAGATCACCGCCTTTGAGAGCTACAACTTTGACAAGAAGCTTGATGAGAAGCCCTCCAAGAACCTTGCCTTTGCATCCGAGGGCTCAAGCAAGAAGAAGGGCAAGAAAGTGGTGACTCAAGAATGAAGTGAAGATGAGGAAGATGAAGAAGATGGTGAAGAAATGTTGCAAGTTCATCCAAATGATCTTGCACTCCTCAGGAAGAGAAGCAACTTCTTCAAGAGAAGGTTCATCAACAAGAAAGATGCCGAGTGCTACAATTGTGGAGAGAAGGGTCACTTTGCCAAGGAGTGTCCGAAGCCATCCAAGATGAGAAAGAAGAAGACACAAGAGTCAAGCGATGATGAAGAAGAAGACTCTAGGAGCAAGCCCAAGACAAGAAAGAAGTTTGTCAAGAAGGAGAGCTCTAGAGGGAAAGACAACAAAAGATCATCTCGCAAGGGCTTCTTTGTCGGAGAATGGGTCACGGATGAAGAAGAGAGTGATGATGATGCTAGTGATGATTCTTCATCCATGGGTAAGAAGATGGCTGGTATAGCTCTCACAAATATCTCCGAGACTCTACCACCGGCCTCCTCCTACTTGCTTGATGGCTAAGGAGGATAGTAGTGATGATGATGATGAGGATGAGGAGTGTGAGCGAGGAGGAGTTTGGTGAGGAGGATAGACCCACATATGAGGAACTCTTGGATAGCATTCTCCTAACCGGCAAGATGCTCAAGAAGAAGGACAAAACCATTGCTAGGTTGGAGAAGGAACATGAAGTGGCATCTTTCCGAGTTCGCCAACTTGAGGATGAGCTTAGGGACATATCCATCGCTAAGTCAATTGATGAGAGCTATAACAAGCTTGAGGAGGAACACGTGAAGCTCGAGGAGAAGTACAAGGCACTAGAGAATGAGCTCAAGAACCTCTCTACCTCTCTCATTACCTTGGATGAGAGCTGTGACAAGCTCAAGGTCGATCACATGAGGCTCAATGAGAAGTACAAGGTACTAGAGGATGAACATCATGCTACCCTCGAAAAGTGTAACACTTCTCCTAGTTCATCTAGTCCGATATTTCATATATTACTTGTGATGAACTAACCCCCTCTCTTGAGAGCACCTCTCTTGATGAGAAAATCTTGAAGGAATACTCAAGGAGGAGAGAGCTTGAGTGATGGACGGCATCGAGAGGCTCACAAGGGGAAGGACCATTCATAAGGAGATACTTGGTTGCAACCTTGTGAACAACCCCGGGCACAAAGGACTCGGCACCTACCCCACCGCCATCAACCTCATCGGCAAGGATGATGACATCCCACCTTGGGTAGTCCCTCTCATGGCGGACGACTACTAATTGCAAGAAGTGTTGCCAGGACGGCACACTTTTTTAAGAATTGTCCCAAGGTGAGAAGTTCCAAAGTTTTGCCTAACGCTAACTTGTTCTATGAGAAATACACACTACAAGCTCTTTAGGGACAAGAAGGGAAGAGTGAAGGCAAAGGCTCTTGGATCACCCGACAAGTGGAGGAAGACAAGGAGGATTTGGGTGCCCAAGTGCATTGTTGAACTTGAGAGGCCAACTGTTGGTTGTATGTACGCACCCACTTATATACCGCAAGAGCACAGTGTACAGTTGTAGTCTTTTTCCCCCCGAAGAGTATTCCAAGGTTTAATCGAATCCACAGAGACCAATGGGAATTAAGCAGAATTATCAGTAAAAGAGTTAGCCAGGCTTTCTAGTGAGCGTGAGCGTGAGTTTTGGGAGAGTTGGGGGATCTGCCGATCGGCGCAACTGGTGTGCCGGTCAGCACAGAGGCTGGATCGTCCGAGTGTTGTTTGAACAGCCTAAGGAACCTGATTAAATCACTGGGTAAGTTAGCCAAAGTCTGCTGGTTGAGATCGTAACCAAAAAGCCTAATTAAATAGTATCATAAACGGATTTACTTGATTATTGATAACCGAAGATCGGTAGGAAGAAACCCCTTTCCGCGAGCCCTGTCACGACCAATCCTCCTTAATCGGTGGCCGCTTCCCACTCTACACATCATCTCAAGGATCTCGCATATTCCAACGTGTTGAAGTACAGAGACAATGTGCAATTATGGCGTATTACAAGATCCGGATATTATCTTAACCACAATGGAGATAGTGAGAGATTGAATCTCACCTCTTATTGCCACCACAATTAAGATAACATCTAAACACTTAGTCGTCACTAAGCATAGGAACAAGTGCATGTAAGACCATAAAATCCAGGCAAACAAATAATCAAAACCATTCATCCACATATTCAACCACACTTTGATAATACATAGTACAAGATACATCACCATCTAGTAGGCCTACCTTGATGGATCACCTCTTAGCACCAGCGGTTCTTGATCTAACAACTAGAGAACATGAATAACGGGGCAAGCCCCGGTGGCTCTAAACTTACTAGCTGTGTTATCCCTCTAGCGGCGGATCTCGGAACCCTAGAGTTTCTACAAGTTTATATAGGGCTGTGCTTCGGAAACGAAAAGGATCTCGGGAAGAGAGTCCTCGTGCCGACCGGCACAGAGGCCGTGCCGATCGGCACACCTCTAAGTCGGTTCCAAAGTCCTAGGTAGCTTCCATGTGGGCCTTTCAAATCAGTTTTCTTCGAGATTAAGTCTTGCATTGTTGTTTTAAGTCTTCAGGTATCTTTTATCTCTTCGTGACGATTATCTCCGAAGATTGGTTCGGATGACTTCCTTCTAGAATAAATTGAATGGTGGGCTAGCTTCGATCGCCCTGAACTCCCTTGTGCCGGTCGGCACAATGCTGTGCCAGTCGGCACAGTAAGCCTTTTCTGCTGCTTTTCTTCTCTTCAGGTCCAGATCAGCTACAATGTCCAGAATGTCGTCCTTTTCATCTGTTTCTGCAATAAATCTCCAGAACGACATATATACAAATATAGTGCCATTATCAAGGGTTAATGGCCTATAATGATGACATTTATGCTCTAAATAAGGCGCAGTTGGCATATAAAATGGTATACTAGAAATCGCCAACAGCTCCCCCACACTTGAACCTTTACTCGTCCCGAGGAAAGTCAAGAACGAAAATCAACTTGCATATACTCACATCAGTCATAAAAGTATTTCAAATCTACACGAGCTGAGCATTTAGTCATTGTGAGATCAAATCAATTTAATATTAAGCAAATATGTTCAAAATATGGGTATTGAGCATGAAAGAGTATTTCCCAAAGCAAATCTTGAAAATATTCAACATGATAATCATGACGTTTCCACTTGTGTAAATCACTAAAAAGGTATTGTGAGCAAAAGAACCATCCTTCTCAAACAATCAAATGAACAACTCAACTTCGATCAGTCGCGTGAAATCTACTTTATTGATATTTATGTGTAAGGTAGTATGAGTAGCTTGGTGAGGAAATTCAAGGAAAAATAGACATAAATCAACAATATCTTGCAAAGCTAAGAAATAACTCTAATTGGTTTTACTGAGACTTGTCAAAAAGGCCATTAGGAATTGAACTTTGAGAAAGAAACTCACACCTTTAGAATAGTGGACATGTACAAGGCAAAGATTGATCTTGGATTGTACATGGTTGGAAAAGAAATTCTTGGCTACTATTTGATGATAGGAATTCAAGGGAATTCACTCTTCCCCCCACACTTAAATTTTTGCCAGTCCCGAGCAAAACTGCGCAAGGTACAGACTTTGTTTTCTCTTTTTTTCCCTTTTTTTCTTTTTTTCCATTATTTTCTTCTCTGTTGATGAGGACATCACTCCTTCGGATACACACAAGTCACCTCTGCGGGACATGCAAGTTCGAAGCACAAGAGATAGAGTACAACAATCAAATTTATCGGTGAGCTCGTTTCTAATGCTTTGTTTATATAGTTTTGAGAATAAATTACTACCTAATGATTTAATTATTGTTAGGAACCATGGAGATGATGAGGATATAGCTGGAGAGGTGTTTGGAGGCGTGGAGGGCCAACAATGGCGTACAAGTCAAGTTGGAGGCCCAATCCAATTTGGCTTCGAGTCTGTTTCGGAGTCCAGGAGCAGTCTGCACTAAAATGGTTGCCTACGTCGCATACGGGCTCGGTTTTGGACGTTCTTTATATGTACGGAAAGATAATTTGATCACCTTTCCAATGGCACCGGTCTCATGTCAAAATTCGTCTGGAGTCGTCGGGAATAGTCAAAACAAGTTGACGTCCAGAATCTGTCTCGGTGCTGCGCCGCCGTAATTTGGCCTTTGGGCCTTGTATCTTGTTTGAGTCCACTATGGCTGCGCCCAGGGGTCTATGCTCGACCCTAGAGGCTTCATATACAGCAGCCGCCGCACCATTAGGGTTTGGGTTTTGCTTAGATTATTCTGTGAAGAACAGTCTCGCCGTTCATCGGTTTGTGAGACCCCAACTTGTGAGTTTAATCATATATCTGCAATTTAGTTGCATTCTTTCTTGTTCTTGCTTGTGTTCTTCGATTCGCAGGCAGGGATTAGCCTTCTCGGCGAGGTCAACCGTGCAACGCCGGTTGATAACCAGAGGGGACGTGGTGCTGCGATTGCGGGGTTCGGAACGTGTTGTTCAGAAGCCGGATCGATTTGTGTCAATTCCCCGCCAAATCGTTGTTTATCGAACCTTTCGGAAGATCGGGACACCCCTGTCCACATCAAGTGGTAATCAGAGCTTCAGGTATCCCGTTAGGTTCACCCTTATCCTTGTTTATTTAGATTAATTCGTTCCATCCTAGAGTCCAGAAAATTGCCCTACAAAAATATTTACTTGTTCATCTTCCGCTGTCCTATCACCCTTTGTGCCACTGCAAATTTTATTTCAGTTTGCTTTGTTGAGTTTTTGTCCACGGTCAGAGTCGTGTTGCTGGTTTCAAGTTTCTATCGTCCAGGTTGTGTCAAGTTTATTTTGGTCTGTAATCTGTTCATTAGCAGGACAGCCGTGCCTTTTTGGTTAGCTACTCGCACCTTTGTATTTTCTTAGCATCTCTGATTTTGCTGCAATAGCTGCACAGTACCTTGTCTTTGTTTAGCATATCCGTGTGCCATGTTTAGCAGATCAGTGTGCTTTGTATTAGTGTGCGGGCTCTTAAGTTAGCTAGACCAATTGATTTTCGTGTGATTGCTAGTCTGTACCGACCAACAATCGTGCACAAGTTCCAAAGGAGACTTTCTTGCTGCTGTATTTATCAAAATTTCATGCTGTAGCTTCCATTGCACGTTCATCTTTACCTAAGTGGGAAGTAAATCGCTTGGCATAGAACACTTTCTGTGTCGTGCGCAGCTAATATTTTTGTGCAGTCTAGTTTTGTCTTGAATTACAGATTTTTGTGCGGCTCTGAAAGAAAAAAAAAAAGAGAAAAAGGCAAGTGCATACATAGAAGCCGCACAAAAGAATTGAAAAAAAAAACAGAAAAAAAAAGAAGCAAGGAAAAATAAAAGAAAAAAAATTCAGAGTGCTTGCATCCTTTGAGTCTGAGGTACGTGGAATATTTCATTGCTAGCTTGGTCTAGGTCCGACGACGGGTTTTAGGCCAGCAACATAGACTTGTACTTTGGACTATTATTCAACTTTGCAATTCTGAGTTCGAAGTTTGCTAATCCTTGCTACTCATATATTTGGCCTACCAAGCTCCATATAAATTCTTCTGAACAACACGGTATTGTCCCTTGCAATCGCCGGATCACACTCCCTCAAGGTATCCTTTGCTTTGCTAGTAAGAACCTTGTAAGAGCTTGGTAAGAAGCTTCCATTTGCTTTTTGAGAGTGTCCAAATTCATATAGTAGTGATAGGAAAATATACTTTTGTGTGTTTTTCTTGTTTGCTACTAACAATGACAGGTGATGATATGAGTACTCTAGCACAACCAGTGCTCAGTTCTCAAATGGAGAAGGCAGAACAAAACCAAGCTAATAATTTGTTTCAGACTTTCTTTGTTGTGATGAATCGACGTTGCCGTGTCATTATTGACGGTGAGACTAGCTACAACCTTGCAAGTTCTGAGTTGGTTGAGAAGCTTTGTTTGACCACACGGCCGCACCCATGTCCGTACTACATCCAATGGGTAAATTCTTACGATAAGATAAAGGTAACTGAAATTGCTCATATCGAATTTTTTATTGGTGCTTACAAAGATAGTGTAGAATTTGATGTAGTACCTATGCAAGCATGTCATTTGTTGCTAGGTAAATTTTGGATTGATACTAATAATGTTTTGCACAATATGACTGCTAATAAATACTCATTTAGACAATATGGCACCAAATTTACTCTTAAATCTATGACTACCGCTGAAATTTTAGAAGATAATCTCCAAAGGGATGAGAGAAGAAAGAATGAACCTTTTAGAAAAGAATGGACTGGTTTATATGATGCAACACATTCATCTAAATCTGAATTGTTCCAAGACAAACAATTTCCCTTGCCTCTTGTTGGAGCTTATATCTTGCAGGATAAAAGTAAAGAAGAGGACGATGCAAAAGAAAATGAGGTGCTCACAACCTCATGTGAAGGCTCACATTCATTTGATCATGCACCTACTACTCCTGTTGAAGTTGATAGCAAAGGTAATGCCCATGCAGCTACACACACAGATGGTGAGACTTCTCATAATGTGCTGAATATTTCCGCGAATAAAGCTATTATAGAGCAACATCTAGTGGAACCTTCTCTTGATTTACCTTTGTCACAAGTTGATCTTCCTGCTGTTCCTTGTGATAAAGAGGAGTTGTGTGTTGATGCTTCACTTATACCTTTGCCACAACTAGTGAATGTGAATGATATTTCTGTTTTTGATTCACCTACTTGTGCTGAAATTAAACACTTGTTGCCCTTTACATGTGAAAATGATGAGCTGAAATTGTTGTCTTCTCTAAACACTTTGGGTTATATTGAATTTGATGTTGTTTGTGATCTAAGTTTTGTAGAGAGGAGAATATTTTCTCAATCTGAATTGCCTTTGTTGTCTAGAAACATTTTTCATGCCATGGGCAAATATGATCATAGAGGTGTGTTTATGGTTCATAGAGTTTACATTTGTTCAGATCTAAAGGAACCTTTTGCTGTGCAAAAATGTAATCAACTAGTTGGCTGCATAAACATTGAACATGTCTTGTCAAGTGTCTCTAGTTTTTCTTTTAAGAAACAGGATCAATCACAAGAAGGGGAGTATTGGGAGTTGTCACCACACAATACCACAATTGCTGCATGTGCCTCCACAAAGATGAAAAACTTTAACTTGCACTTGATCAAACCGAGGTCGGTTTGCTGTCAAGAAGGGGAGAATGATGAGAGTATGAAACCTCCGGATACAACCATTGAAGGTGAGTATAAGGTGAGTACATTCATAGAATTGAGTCCACATTTTGATGGAGAAGGTAAGCTTGAGTCGAGGGCGACTCAAATTCAAGAGGGGGAGGATGATGAGGACATCACTCCTTCGGATACACACAAGTCACCTCTGCGGGACATGCAAGTTCGAAGCACAAGAGATAGAGTACAACAATCAAATTTATCGGTGAGCTCGTTTCTAATGCTTTGTTTATATAGTTTTGAGAATAAATTACTACCTAATGATTTAATTATTGTTAGGAACCATGGAGATGATGAGGATATAGCTGGAGAGGTGTTTGGAGGCATGGAGGGCCAACAATGGCGTACAAGTCAAGTTGGAGGCCCAATCCAATTTGGCTTCGAGTCTGTTTCGGAGTCCAGGAGCAGTCTGCACTAAAATGGTTGCCTACGTCGCATACGGGCTCGGTTTTGGACGTTCTTTATATGTACGGAAAGATAATTTGATCACCTTTCCAATGGCACCGGTCTCATGTCAAAATTCGTCTGGAGTCGTCGGGAATCGTCGAAACAAGTTGACGTCCAGAATCTGTCTCGGTGCTCAGAATCTGTATCGGGAATTTCTTGCCAAATTTGCCAACTGGGCTAATGGCAATTCACCATTCATATAACAATTTATTATAGCATCCTCCCACTTATGGTACTCAGATGGACAAGCTGTTGCAAGTAGCATCGGCACAAACTCAAGGTATGTGTCAAAACAGGATGTCATCACCATAAATTAATAGAAAGCACCGTGAACAACCCAGCTAAACTGATACCAAATGATAAGGACACGACGACGGTGTCTGTAATTTTTCCCAATCTTTCACGGCACTTGATTTCAATAACAAACTATTCTTTGTTGTGCAAGCAGTAGCGAACAATTGATAAGCAGCGGCAGAACTGGACGGTTTCAGATCAGTGTGGCAACAAGGAATAATTATATTTTCGAGGGACAAATCACAACCAAACCAGATGCAAACCGAAAGGTGTATTTACTTAACAGCAGAAGCAATTCAACGATGGACTGATCACGACCAGCAGGAACAAATACCAACAAACTCCACGGCAATGAATAAACTTGTAGGCAATTGACTCCTATCAATCGAACCAAAATAGTAGCTGCAGGTAGCAGTATCTTGATAATATAAAGATTGGTTTACAGAAGATGCAGACCAAACCCTAGATAAGATTTCTTCCACCCGCGTCCAGCACAAGGCCACGATCAGAAGAATTGATTCCAGAAGAAATCGAGGACGTACCCAGGAATCAACCTGATCACGTTCTCCTTAATCCGGCGAGGATCAATAATGGCCGTCACCACAGCAGGGACGACGGCGGCGCCACCGTGAGCTCTGGAGGATAAACTCTCAACAAATAAACTCACGATAAAACCTAGTCTGCGATACATTGGGCGGCGCCCAGGGATATAGGCACGCAGGCCATCCCGACTACGACTCAGTTTGGACTCAGGTAACCTGTTCCGACTGCTCCTGGCTTAACCCAAACTCTAGTGCGAACCAGACTCAAAACAATTAGGAAAAACAATTAAAAAAGACCTGACCGATCAAGACCTGAATAAACTCCTTTCAACCTGGCCAGCTTCACGTAGATGAATAATAAAATATTCCGGCCACTTGCTAACACGTTTCAGATTAGCACTTGTATTGATCCAACCATAATCTAAACTACGGAGTTCTTTTGTTCTTTCTTCTTCACAGAATTAACTCCAGTAAATATCTTCTTGCGCCAAGGGTAGACAATAACATCAGATAACTTATTCTCTCTTTTCATGCATTCATCAACAAAAATAGGAAAAACCCCAAACTGAATAATGGAGCTCTTCTTGCAATTATCATCTTCAATTACCGAATATGTGCACGTATTCCCAGAGTACAAAGTAGAAATTATTTGATGAGCCATGGGCTCATCATCTTGATGTGGACAGGGGTGTCCCGATCTTCCGAAAGGTTCGATAAACAACGATTTGGCGGGGAATTGACACAAATCGATCCGGCTTCTGAACAACACGTTCCGAACCCCGCAATCGCAGCACCACGTCCCCTCTGGTTATCAACCGGCGTTGCACGGTTGACCTCGCCGAGAAGGCTAATCCCTGCCTGCGAATCGAAGAACACAAGCAAGAACAAGAAAGAATGCAACTAAATTGCAGATATATGATTAAACTCACAAGTTGGGGTCTCACAAACCGATGAACGGCGAAACTGTTCTTGACAGAATAATCTAAGCAAAACCCAAACCCTAATGGTGCGCGGCTGCTGTATATGAAGCCTCTAGGGTCGAGCATAGACCCCTGGGCGCAGCCATAGTGGACTCAAACAAGATACAAGGCCCAAAGGCCAAATTACGGCGGCGCAGCACCGAGACAGATTCTGGACGTCAACTTGTTTCGACGATTCCCGACGACTCCAGACGAATTTTGACATGAGACCGGTGCCATTGGAAAGGTGATCAAATTATCTTTCCGTACATATAAAGAACGTCCAAAACCGAGCCCGTATGCGACGTAGGCAACCATTTTAGTGCAGACTGCTCCTGGACTCCGAAACAGACTCGAAGCCAAATTGGATTGGGCCTCCAACTTGACTTGTACGCCATTGTTGGCCCTCCACGCCTCCAAACACCTCTCCAGCTATATCCTCATCATCTCCATGGTTCCTAACAATAATTAAATCATTAGGTAGTAATTTATTCTCAAAACTATATAAACAAAGCATTAGAAACGAGCTCACCGATAAATTTGATTGTTGTACTCTATCTCTTGTGCTTCGAACTTGCATGTCCCGCAGAGGTGACTTGTGTGTATCCGAAGGAGTGATGTCCTCATCATCCTCCCCCTCTTGAATTTGAGTCGCCCTCGACTCAAGCTTACCTTCTCCATCAAAATGTGGACTCAATTCTATGAATGTACTCACCTTATACTCACCTTCAATGGTTGTATCCGGAGGTTTCATACTCTCATCATTCTCCCCTTCTTGACAGCAAACCGACCTCGGTTTGATCAAGTGCAAGTTAAAGTTTTTCATCTTTGTGGAGGCACATGCAGCAATTGTGGTATTGTGTGGTGACAACTCCCAATACTCCCCTTCTTGTGATTGATCCTGTTTCTTAAAAGAAAAACTAGAGACACTTGACAAGACATGTTCAATGTTTATGCCGCCAAATCGTTGTTTATCGAACCTTTCGGAAGATCGGGACACCCCTGTCCACATCATCTGTGCCGGTCGGCACAATTGTCTGCCGGTCGACACAGGGTCTGTACCTGCCGACTTGCTCTGGATTTTTCATTTGAAAAGTTGTGTCAGATTTGTAGCCAAGAATACAGTAGGATATGGTCAAGGATTGGTATTTGAATCAAGAAATTTGGTTCTCAAGTAACGGATACTCAGCGAATTATGCCTAATTCTAATGCGGTAATTTGCATAGCTTAAGTGGAAATAAGGCTAGAAAATCAACATGATACGCAAAAGACATGGCCAATTGTCAAGTCTCATGCCCGAAGAATTAAATCCTAACCGAGCTCAATTATCAATCATAGTCTCTACAAATCAAAGGCTTAATTTGAGTTGCATATATTTGGCATTGGTAGGCGTAATCGAATGATACGGAGTGATTCTAAGTCTCACAATAAGAAAATTTGAATTTTTATAAAGAATTAGGTACTAAGTCATGTCATCCAAATTGATCTTATTGCTACATTTTGCATGGGAATTTTGAAACGAATTACGCCACATGTGAAGTATTTGCAGAATACATTATAGTGAAAGTTCGAAATTTTATTTGTGCTCAACATCGCTCGATTATCATTAACACTTCTCAAGATAGACATACATACTCATATCATATTAGATTTGAAAGCTCGGACTACATGATGATGTATCGTACTAAACACACTACGAAATAAAACTGGACTACTAGCACACTTGCATAAATAAAAACACACAAACAAACTAAACACACCCGATGCATGGTTTCCAACCCGCTCACACACACATAAGTAAATAAATAAAATGGAATGCAAAAGGGAAAGAAAAACGCAAATCGGGAAACCGATACAAGTTGTGCCGTGCACAACACACTACTCGAATAGAGGCGGCTGCGTGTAGTCGAAGCCGTAGTACCCCGCCTCCAATCTTGCAAACTCATCAATCATCGCTTCGGTGTTGCTCCGCATCTCGCCCGCCAAGTTGTCGATGCGTTCAACGTATTGCACGTTGTTGTCGATGTATTGGTGCATAGGGGCAAAGTTTGCCCCCGGAGGACCTGCAGGAGCATAATAGGGTGCCCCCTGGAAATACTCAGGGTAGACAGGGGGCATTCCGTGATACCTTGGGTTTGTGCCGACCGGCGCGAAGCCCGTGCCAACCGGCACGGACACCGCCTGCGTCGGTTGGCTGGGGGCAGTTCCTGCGGAGTCCCAGCTGTCCCAGTCTGCTGCTGCACTTGCCGAAGCCTGCCCGACGGCCTCCTTCCTTCCGCGCTTGCTCTTTGTCACCTTGTGCTGCTCGCGGAGGTCGGCCTCGAGCCAATTCTCTCCATCGATCTTGTGAGGTAGGAAGAGGACGAGCTCGGGGCAGGGGAGTCGAATGTTGGTGCTGCAGACGTAGTAGCCGAGCTTGGCGCTGCCCGTGATGGTCTTCCTGCGCACCATGGACTCGTCGATGACCGCCGGTTTGACCCAGCACTCATCCTTCATCATGAGGTTGCCGGCGGTGACCTTGAAGACGATTGCTTGGAGGTAGCCTCCAAAAGCCAGCTTTGCCTTCGGGTTGGCCCTTTGGCTAAACCAACTCCCCACCATTAACATGATGGGGTTGCACTTGGACGGGCTTGCGATGGTGTTGTAGAGCCAACGCAAGTCCGTGTCAGAGATGTTGGTGGTGTCGAGGCGGCCAGGTGGTGCGTGCGGCCATCCACAGGTGAAGGATCTGGATCATGGGGGTTCTTGATGTGCCCCCTCTTGCGCTCTTTCGCGTCGGCGATGCGAGGCCAAAACGCGTCGAGCTGCTCTGTAGTCACCTCTCCGTATGCGGGAGCCTCCCCATCGAAACCGAGATGCTCGGAGAGATCTCCGATCTCGATGGAGTAGGGCTCATCCCGCATATGGAACTTGATCTCCTCGTCTCCTTGCTCGTTCGTCTCGCGGCGCATGGTTGCGATGAACTCGATGACAATCTCGATGTCAAAACTGCTCACTAGGTCGTGGAGGTTCTCCCACCCAAGGTTGATGAGGCATTGTCGGAGGTCCGACCACACCCCGACCTTGGTGAGGAACTCCTCATCCATGTCGATGTTGGAGACGATGCGGCAGCGGATGTTGGTGTAGATGTACTCCTCCTCCAAGCTCGTGAGGGTGAACCACTCCCGAACCGCGCGCGGCACATATGCCGGCGCACTCGACTCGGCTTCCGCCGACGGTCCACCCGCCGCGGCGGCGGCGGCGGCGGCGGCGGTTGCGCTCCTTGTGCGCGGCCTCGGTCCTCGAGGAATGCCAGAGTCGCGGTGGGCGTCATCTCGACAGAGAGCTCGGCGCTATCGTAGCCCGCCGAACTTGCCCTCCGCGGCGTGGTGTAGGAGCCGGAGTCGCTGCCAGAGTTGTTGCTTCCGGACTGTTGGTCGTTTATACGCACCCATTTATATACCGCAAGTGGACGGTGTACATTGTAGCTTTTTCCCTCAGAGTATTCCAAGGTTTATATCGAATCCACAAGGATCAGCAAGAGAACCGTGCAAGGTCTTCTACGTCGTCTAACGAATCAATCCTAGCATGAAGTACTTATCGCACATACAAGAGCATGAAAAAGGTGAAAGCGAGGGTTGTGCCGATCGGCGCAACTGGTGTGCTGATCGACACAAGGGCTGAGTTGTCCGGAGGTTGCTTGAATAGCCTGAGGAACTAAAAGGAAAGCATACACATAACCGAAGAGGAACACCTGGAGTTAGCCTGTATGCATCTAGTGGTCGGAGAAAGGATGCGCCGATCGGCACCACGGATGTGCCGGTCGGCACCGAAGCAGCAACAATGTGACATCTATAATCCTAACTTACTTGGCACTTTAAACAGTTAGTGAACATCGAAGATCGGTAGGAAGCGGCCCCTTTCCGACGAGCCCTGTCACGACCAGTTCGCCTTAGTCGGTGACCCCTTCCCACTCTACACATCATCTCAAGGAGCTCGCATATTCCAGCGCGTTGAGGTACAGAGACAATATGCAATTATGGTGCATACAAGATTCGAATATTATCTTAACCACAATGGAGATAGTGAGAGATTGAATCTCTCACCTCTTATTGCCACCACAATTAAGATAACATCTAATTACTTAGCCGCGTTACTAAGCATTGGAACAAGCATATGTAAGACCATAAAATCCAGACGAACACAACCGCAGCCAAGGGTAGAATTAGGACATACACATAGATAAATATAAGAATTGTACCTTTATTCATCACCGTCAGAGAGGTGCCGATCGGCACAGGGATGTGCCGGTCGGCACCGCCTTAGTGCACCATTGACGACTCCTTAGATACATGGCTCTACTTCTCCTAAGCTCCGGTGTAGTGCAACCACGCAGGGCGACTACCCAACTAGACTACATCTCTCAATATGGTTGCTCTTCAACTCCGGCGGCCTCCCGGCGATGTGCAGAGGCTTCCTAAACCCTAAAGATGTCAACTCTCGTCCCCCCTGTCCTTGGGGCGTCCCATGGGTTATATATGCAGTGGGGAGGCGTCTGGAGGCGAAAGGAAACAAATCTTGGTCGGTGCCGGTCGGCACCAAAGGTGTGCCGATCGGCACGAGTCGTTTCCAATTCGGACTTGATTTTTTCTTTTCATAGCTCCGCCTTCCATAAATCATAACTTCCTCGTCCGGAGTCCAAATAAGGCAAACTTAGACTCTATCTCATAGCCCTCGAAAAGATCTACAACTTTGGTATTCATTGGATCTCCAGATTCGGCCGTCTCGGTTCCCAAATATGCGATGCCAAAATATCTGTCCTGATTCGGACTCCTCTGCGCAGGTCTCCTTGCGGGGCCCATATCTCCTAGCTCCAGAGTCCAAACGGGATAATCCATATATGTTCCGGAAAGCTCTCGACGAGATCTACAACTTTCCTTCTAGAAATCCTTAGGCATTGGGCCACGACCTTGGGCTTGCATGTTGGGTTCCATGGACGTCCAGAGGTGCCTTGAACGCGTCATGGGCTAGTGGGAAGCCCTCCTTGCATGGCGAGTCGGGCTTCCTGTCGGTACTCCTCATATAAGATCCATTTTGTCGTCTTTTCACCTGTTTCTGCAATATAGCACTAAAACGACACTACATGTGGAATTCGTCAAGGTTAGAGGTAAAACACATGATTATGATGAGAATATGGTGCGATGTTGGTGGTTTTGAGCATATAAAAGTGGTACTTAGAAACCACCAACACCGAAGCTCTTGATCGTGGATCCGAGCCGCTTCATTTCCTGTGAAAACGGAAGCGAATTGCGGGAATAAAGAAAGTGGAGGAGTGGAGAGGTTTACCAGGAAGTTGTGACGAAAATGGATGAGGTGGTGCCCCCTTTTAAAGCTCTCCAAGGCTTCAAGGAGAAGGAACCCGTCGTCGGTTGTTGGCGGTCGTTACCAAGATTTTGTGCATAGTAGATAGGATTAATGCTACTCCACAAGTTTTGGTGAATATTTGGACAGGAGCAAATTATGGAGGAAAGTGGGCCCAGCTGGCACAAAGACAGGCCGGCCGGCCCCACCCATAGGCCGGCCGGCCCCACATGGTGGCCCCAGGCCTCGGCCTTTCTCCAGTGGGCTGCAAACAGGCCCACTGATGAGGACATCACTCCTTCGGATGCACACAACACTCCTTCACATGACATTGAAGGTCCTATAACTAGAGCTCGCGCGCGACAATTAAATTTAGAGGTGAGCTCGTTCCTAAGTACTTATTTATTTGATTTTGAGAATAGATTGCTACCTAATGAATGTATTATGATTAGCAACTATGGAGAGGACCAGAGGATGAGTGGAGAGGAGCTTGGAGGCGGAGAAGACCAGCAAGGACGTCCAAGTCAAGTTGGAGGCCCAAGCGAAGTCGATTTCGGTTCTGTTTCGGAGTCCAGGAGCAGTCTGTACTAAAACGGCCGCCCAGGTCGCATACGGGCTCCGTTTTGGGCGAACCAGATATGGATGGAAAGATAATTCGACCACCTTTCCAATGGCACCGGTTTCAAGTCCAAATTCGTCCAGAGTCGTCGGGAATCGTCGAAACAAGTGGATGTCCAGAATCTGTCTTGGCGCTGTGACGCCGTCTTTGGCCTTTGGGCTTTGTATCTTGTGTGAGCCCATTAGGGGTGTGTCCAGGGGATGTTGCACGCCCCTTAGACTATATTTACAGCCGTCGGCGCATGAGTTAGGGTTGGGTTTTGCTTAGATTAATCTGTCATTGAACAGTTTCGCCGCCGTCGGTTTGTGAGACCCCAACTTCGTGAGATTAAGTTGTCATCTGCAATTTGGTTGCATTCTTCTTTGTTCTTGCTTGTGTTCTTCGATTCGCTTGTAGGGATAAGCCTTCTGGGCGAGGTCAACCGTGCATCGCCGGTTGATAACCAGAGAAGACGTGGTGCTGCGATTGCGGGGTTTCGGACATGTTGTTCGGAAGCCGGATCGACGTGTGTCACATCTTCGACCTAATCGTCGTTTACCACCGAACCTTTCGGAAGATCGGGCACCCTAGTCCACATCAGTTGGTAATCAGAGCTTCTGGTTTACCGTCAGGTTCGACCTTTACCTTAGTATTTGTTTCGCCATCATCCTAGAGTCTACAAAAAGCCAAAAAAATTTTAGTTGTTAGGTTTTTCCCCTTCCCAGACCACGTTAGCCTTTGCATAATTCAATTTCAGAGTTCGTAGTGTTGAGTTTGTGTCCTAGTTCGAGTTTCTGTTGCTGGTTTAGTTCGTGTTTTAGTTCGGTCGTGTGATCCTTGGGAAACCCTAGCCGCCGCCTTTGATTTCGCCTTTTCTGTCAATTGTCGTCGCACCATCGAGTGTTAGGGTTTCATCGCTTGTGTTCGTTTCGCCATCACATACACCTCCACAGATCACCACACCACCACCAGACACCTTTCCATACTCCGCTGCCACCATATCACGAACTTTTCCAGAAACCGATTCGGTACCGATTTCAGTTTTGCCTTGCTATATACCCTAGCTCGACACACCTTCGACAAAACAGGCATAACTTTGCGCTCGGTGCTCTGTTTTGGTTGAAATTTTTACAGCAGGTCCCAAACTTGAAAAGAGCAGGACCAAATTGCCTTTGGGCCATTTGGCGCAGCCAAAAAAATTAAAAAAATTCAGGAAGATAATTAAAAAAATCATTGAAGTTGAATTCGGTCTTTTCACAGAATATCTCAGAATTTCTGTAGACCACATCCTTTCTCAGATTGAGCTGAAAACTTTGAGTTTCTCCTATTCTTGTGCCTCTGGTTGCGAGAAAAATATCAGAAAAATAAAAGAAAAAAGAAAATTGATTAGCACTATGATTTCTACTAGTGCCTGCTATTTTGTCCTGTAGTGCCAGAAGTGTTGATTGTTGCCTTGATCTCTGTCTTTGCTGTGTCCATCATATTCATCCGTTGAATTGAGTTCATCACTGCTGTTCTAAGGACACGAGTAGGCCAGCAACTAAGGATAAGTAATTTGGGACATATATTCAGCATTACTATGTGTCTTTGAATTGTGTTCCACTCACATATATTTGGCCTTCCTAGCTCCACATACTCCTTCTGGGCAGCACAGGTTCTTACCCTTGCAATCGCGGAACACGCCTTCCAGGTATTCCTTTGCTTTGCGTAGTGAGAACCTTGTAAGAACTTGGTAAGACGCGCCTTGTTGCTGTTTGAGAGGCACCACTTTTACCACCTGCAGTAGACATTTATTAGGGATAACCTTCACGGTTTGTTTCCTGTTTTGGTGTTTGCGATGACAGGTGACAACAATGGTGCTGATTCCCCTAACAATTTCAATGAGTGTGTCAGCCAAGGACAGCTGCAAGCTGCTCTTGAGAAGGCTCATGGAGCGATAAAAGAAGACATTGGCAAGCTCGTCACCGCCGAACTCAACAAGCATAAGCTGTTCAACCTCATTGAGTCATTGGACAAGCGGATGGCTAGGCTTGTTGACAAGTGTGAAGAGATGGACAATCGCTTGAAAGCCAATGAGGCCTCTTCTGCCAACAACAACAACAACAACAACAACAACAACAACAACGCCAACACCAGCAACACCAACACTGAACTTCCAGATTATACGGTGTTTGACGAAGAAGGAAACGTTGATGAGGAAGCCACTCAACAGAATAGGGCGCGCCGACGTCTTCAATTCAACACTCAAGGTATGAGTGGTATTCATAGTCAGCGGCGTGCTGCAGGTAATAATAATCGTGCTGTCGATGATCCCTATGCTAAGATTAAGTTTACTATACCATCTTTTGCTGGAAATTATGATGCTGAGGGATATCTTGATTGGGAGATGACGGTAGAACAGAAATTTAATGCTCATCTTGTTCCTGCACAGCATAGAGTTAGACAAGCCACTAGTGAATTTAACGATTTTGCTATTATCTGGTGGAATAGTCTAGCTAATGATGGTAGTACTCCTCAGACATGGGAAGCTTTGAAAACAGCCATGCGTGATCGTTTTGTTCCTCCTTCATATCATAGAGATTTACGTAAAAAATTGATGCGCCTAGAACAGGGAGATATGTCAGTTCAGGATTACTATGGGGAGCTGCAAAAGGGTTTGATGCGCTGTGGTTTAGTTGAGGAACTAGAGGATTCGATATGTCATTTTTATTCTGGGTTGAGGCGGGAGATTCAGGACATTGTTGATTATAAAGAATTTAACACAGTCAACCAGTTTTTCCAGTTTGCTATGCTTGCAGAGAAGGAATTGCAGGGACGTGAGCAGCGGAACAAGAACAACAACCGGACCTCCTACACGCCGCGCACGCCTACATCAGCGGGGCTGCCCAAGGCTTCCTCCTTCCGGACGCCTCCTCCAGCGGGCAAGCCTGCAGCGAGCGTTCCAGCAGCTCCGACCAAGCCTACTACACGATCGGCTGAACCAGCGAAGAGTGCTTCATCCGTCGCCTCGACGGGACGCACCACCGGCATTCAGTGTCACCGCTGCCATGGACTTGGCCATGTGCAGAAGGATTGTCCAAGTAAGAGGGCATATGTGGCTACAGATGATGGAGGATATGTCAGCACCTCCGACATAGAAGATGACATTGATGAAGAAATTGTTGTTGAGGACGCCGATGACCATGTCCTTAGCGCAGAACACACTTCGGGATTACTGAACATCATTGTGCAGCGTGTACTTAGCACGCAAATTCAGCAGCCTGAGAAGATACAGCGCCACAACTTGTTCCAGATTTTCTTCAACATTAAGAACCGTCGTGCGCGTGTGATTATTGATGGGGGAAGCTGCAACAATTTGGTGAGTTCAGATTTGGTCAAGAAGCTTGGCTTGACCACTCGACCACACCCACATCCATACTATATCCAGTGGTTAAATGATTCTGGTAAGGCTAAGGTAACACAAATGTGCAGAGTTCATTTTCCATTGGTACATATGCTGATTCTGTGGATTGTGATGTGGTACCTATGCAAGCTTGTTCACTTTTGTTGGGTCGACCTTGGCAACATGATAATGATGCTTTGCACCATGGTAGAAGTAATAAATACACGTTTACACATAATGGACAGAAAATTACTTTGCTACCTTTGACCCCTGCTGAAATTGTACAAGCTGATAGAGAAAGAGCTGCTAGTATTAAAAATGATAAATCTGAAAATCAGCAAGTTGCTAATTCTGTTTTCCCACCTAAAAGTGATGAACCTGCACCTAGATCTAAGGACGAGGGAATTAAATTGAAGGGTAGAGTGATGCTTGCAACAAAAAGTGATCTTGCTGAAATTTCTGATGGTGATATATGCTATGCCTTCATATGCAAACGAGCATTGTTTTCACTTGATGATATTGTTAGCTCTTTGCCTCCTGCTGTCACTAACCTTTTGCAGGAGTATGAGGATGTTTTTCCAGCTGAGATACCCCCGGGGCTGCCACCTTTGAGAGGGATAGAGCATCAAATTGATTTGATCCCGGGAGCGACTTTGCCAAACCGTGCTGCTTATAGAACCAACCCCGAGGAGACTAAGGAAATTCAGCGACAAGTCCAAGAGCTTTTGGACCGCGGGTATGTACGTGAGAGCCTTAGTCCTTGTGCCGTTCCTGTAATTTTGGTTCCTAAGAAAGATGGTACTTGGCGTATGTGTGTTGATTGTAGAGCCATTAACAACATTACTATTCGTTATCGTCATCCTATTCCTAGGCTAGACGACATGCTTGATGAGTTATGTGGTTCTATAATTTTCACAAAGATTGACTTGCGTAGTGGCTACCACCAAATTAGAATGAAACTTGAAGATGAATGGAAAACAGCTTTTAAAACCAAATTCGGGTTGTATGAGTGGTTAGTAATGCCTTTCGGTTTAACTAATGCACCTAGCACTTTCATGCGTTTGATGAATGAGGTTTTGAGGGCTTTTTTTGGTCGATTTGTGGTGGTTTACTTTGATGATATATTGATTTACAGCAAGTCTATAGATGAACATATGGATCATTTACGTGCTATTTTTGATGCTTTGAGAGATGCACGTTTGTTTGGTAACCTTGAGAAGTGCAATTTTTGCACCGATCGAGTTTCTTTCCTTGGCTATGTTGTTACTCCACAGGGAATCGAGGTGGATAAGACAAAGATTGAAGCCATTGAGAGCTGGCCGCTGCCCCAAACCATCACGCAGGTGAGAAGTTTTCTTGGTCTTGCAGGATTCTATCGCCGCTTCGTCAAAGATTTCAGCACCATTGCTGCTCCATTGCACGAGTTGACGAAGAAGGGAGTGGTGTTTCGTTGGGGAAAAGCACAAGAGGAGTCCTTTGCCACTTTGAAGGACAAGCTTACACACACGCCTTTGCTGCAACTTCCAAACTTTGGTAAGACTTTTGAACTTGAATGTGATGCAAGTGGAGTTGGCATTGGTGGTGTTTTGATGCAAGATGGTAAACCCGTTGCATACTTTAGCGAAAAATTGAATGGCCCCGTTCTGAATTATTCTACGTATGATAAGGAATTGTATGCTCTTGTACGTTCTTTACAAACATGGCGTCATTATTTGTGGCCTAAAGAATTTGTTATTCATTCGGATCATGAATCGCTTAAGTATCTTCGTTCACAAACTAATCTGAACCGTAGACATGCTAAATGGGTTGAATTTATTGAATCTTTTCCTTACATCATTAAACATAAGAAAGGGAAGGAAAATGTGATTGCCGATGCATTGTCTAGACGATATGCTTTGCTGTCCCAACTTGATTGTCGCATTTTTGGACTTGAATCGATTAAAGAAACATATGCGCTTGATCCTGATTTCAAAGATGCATTGCTGAATTGTAAAGAGGGACGTTCATGGAACAAGTTTGTGCTGAATGATGGGTTTTTGTTTAGAGCTAACCGCCTATGCATTCCAGTTGGTTCCGTTCGTCTTTTGTTGATACAGGAAGCGCATGGAGGAGGATTGATGGGACATTTTGGTGCTAAAAAGACGGAGGATGTTTTGGCCGCACATTTCTTTTGGCCAAAGATGAGGAGAGACGTTGAGCGGTTCGTGGCTCGCTGCACTACATGTCAAAAAGCTAAGTCTCGCTTGAATCCACATGGTTTATACATGCCTCTTCCGGTTCCTTCTATTCCTTGGGCGGATATTTCTATGGATTTTGTTTTGGGATTGCCGAGGACTAAGAGGGGGAGGGATAGCATTTTTGTTGTGGTGGATCGTTTTTCGAAAATGGCACATTTTATACCATGTCATAAGAGTGATGATGCTATTCATATTGCTGACCTCTTTTTCAAAGAGATTGTTCGTTTGCATGGTATGCCTTCTACTATTGTTTCAGATCGTGATGCAAAATTCTTGAGTCATTTTTGGCGTACTTTGTGGAACAAGTTGGGTACAAAATTATTATTTTCTACCACTTGTCATCCACAAACCGATGGACAAACTGAGGTGGTGAACCGTACTTTGGGTACCATGTTGAGGGCTGTTTTGAAGAAAAATTTGAAGATGTGGGAAGAATGTTTGCCACATGTGGAGTTTGCATATAATCGGGCAACACATTCTACCACTAAGGTAAGTCCTTTTCAGGTAGTGTATGGTTTCAACCCCCGTGCCCCCATTGATATTCTACCTTTGCCTACTAGTGAGAGGGTACATAATGATGCTAAAGATCGTGCTGATTTTATCTTGAAAATGCATGAAACAACTAAGCACAACATTGAAAAGATGACTGAAAAATATAGAGTTGCCGGTAGTAAAGGGAAAAGAGAAGTTAAACTTGAACCGGGTGACTTAGTTTGGTTGCACTTGAGAAAGGATCGTTTTCCAGAATTGAGAAAGTCTAAGTTAATGCCTAGAGCTGATGGTCCTTTCAAAATACTTGAGAAGATTAATGATAATGCATATAAACTTGATTTGCCTCCCGAGTTCGGGGTTAGTCCTACATTTAACATTTCAGATTTGCGGCCTTACTTGGGAGAAGAAGATGAGCTTGAGTCGAGGACGACTCCAATTCAAGAGGGGGAGGATGATGAGGACATCACTCCTTCGGATGCACACAACACTCCTTCACATGACATTGAAGGTCCTATAACTAGAGCTCGCGCGCGACAATTAAATTTAGAGGTGAGCTCGTTCCTAAGTACTTATTTGTTTGATTTTGAGAATAGATTGCTACCTAATGAATGTATTATGATTAGGAACTATGAAGAGGACCAGGGGATGAGTGGAGAGGAGCTTGGAGGCGGAGAAGACCAGCAAGGACGTCCAAGTCAAGTTGGAGGCCCAAGCGAAGTCGATTTCGGTTCTGTTCCGGAGTCCAGGAGCAGTTTGTACTAAAACGGCCGCCCAGGTCGCATACGGGCTCCGTTTTGGGCGAACCAGATATGGATGGAAAGATAATTTGACCACCTTTCCAATGGCACCGGTTTCAAGTCCAAAATCGTCCAGAGTCGTCGGGAATCGTCGAAACAAGTGGACGTCCAGAATCTGTCTTGGCGCTGTGACGCCGTCTTTGGCCTTTGGGCTTTGTATCTTGTGTGAGCCCATTAGGGGTGTGTCCAGGGGATGTTGCACGCCCCTTAGACTATATTTACAGCCGCCGGCGCATGAGTTAGGGTTGGGTTTTGCTTAGATTAATCTGTCATTGAACAGTTTCGCCGCCGTCGGTTTGTGAGACCCCAACTTCGTGAGATTAAGTTGTCATCTGCAATTTGGTTGCATTCTTCTTTGTTCTTGCTTGTGTTCTTCGATTCGCTGGCAGGGATAAGCCTTCTGGGCAAGGTCAACCGTGCATCGCCGGTTGATAACCAGAGAAGACGTGGTGCTGCGATTGCGGGGTTTCGGACGTGTTGTTTGGAAGCCGGATCGACGTGTGTCACATCTTCGACCTAATCGTCGTTTACCACCGAACCTTTCGGAAGATCGGGCACCCTAGTCCACATCACCCACAACGCAGAATGAAAAGCCAATTCAGAAGAATTCCACCGACGTTCTAGAAGGTGGGCTGTTTGGGCCTCAACTTGGCCTTCACTCCTCTTCTGCCGTCCCCACGAAGCCACCGACTGGACAACCGTCATCAGGAGGGCATCAGGACCGTCCAGAGCGAAGGCGGTGGCCAACCGCCACAATGGGCGGTGCGGGCCCGGCACTCGAGCTTTGGGCATAAGTACCCCCTTGCTCATTTGAGGCTATATAAACCCCCGTCCGGCTCAGAAGCACCTCGCACCTCAGTACATCATGGAAGAACACTCCACTTATGTAGAGTAGGATTAGTATTTTAGCTATGGGAGTTAGAGTAGAAGTGAGAGCTTCGCTCGGAGCTCCGGAGTTCTCTTCGGAGTTTGGGTAAAGTTCTCTTGTATCTTTTCTTTTATTAGATTTTCTTTAATATAATAATTTTCTTATTTATTTAATTTAGTTTTCCTTTTAGTTTATATTTATTTATTCAAGTAATTACTATAGAGAAATTCTTGTGTTGGATCCACGTCTGTGTATGGTAGATACGAATGAGTTGTTTGCTTGAGGACTGGCAGTAGGGACATAATTGCCTTGTTGTCACGTGTCCCGCACAATTTGTTTGGATTTATTGTTCATGGGTGGCTTGCTCTTTGGCCAAGAGTAAGTTACTAGGATAGTTGTAAGCAAGGTGCTTGGAATTGTTCTAGCGTGTTTTGCCCTCAACCCCACGGATGATGTGGTAGCCGCGAGTGTAGGTGACAGCTACACCAGTCTCTGTAGTCCACCATGTTCGGGTTGAATGTGTAGGGGCCTAGACGCGGTCCGTTGACCGGATACATTGAACCTAGTTCTCGGGTTGCGTGTCTTGGCGGTGGCCGTGCCCCTGATGCACTTGAATGTGTCTGTAATGAAAGCTTAAGTAAATAATGGTAGACTATCGTGAAACTAAATGCTAACCCCTAGGCTAATTGATACCCTCTTCTCGTTGTTCTCCCAAACTAATGCTAACTCCTTGTTATCTATATTGATGGATGTTCTCCTGAGTGCCACACCTATCACATGTCTGTATCCCTGCTTTGGTCTAGCTTGCAAGTTATAATAATAGGTGTTTCTTTGTTAACTCATGATATTCCTAGCCATGCTTCCCTGTGGAAATATAAAAACGATACCCTTGGAATACTCCTGGGTGAAATGCTACAACGGTGTTCCGTGCGCTTGCGGAGTTGAATTTAATCTCTGTGCGTAAGAAACGCCAACATCGGTTCAAATTCACCTGGCGCGCCGGTCGGCACAGCGCCGTGCTGATCGGCACGATTCAAATTTTTGCGGATTCCGTCGCGCCTTGGCTGCCACGCCTTCTTTTCCTCTTCCCCATGCCTGATACAGTGTCGCATGTCGGGGTACAGAGGAGCACCTGCGAAAGTTTGGCTTTTCCAGGTGATGCCGATCGGCACGTAGACCGTGCCGGTCGGCACTTTCTCTCCATCCTAAGTCTGGGCGCACAGTGCTCCCTCTGCGCTCGACAGCTGCATGGACGTCTGTGACTTTTCCTCCTTCCAACGGTCGGCACAGTGCAGTCTGCGCCCGATTCAGAGCTTCGTCGCCTTATGTCGTCAGAATTTCAAATTTCCTACGGATGTCAGATTTCCTGTAGCATCGAGATTCCTGGAGGTGGCGTTTCCTTGTGGTGCCGATCGGAACGATGGACGTGCCGGTCTGCACCTTTACTGAGTTTTCGCTATTGCCTCCTTCTTCCACAAGAATCATCCAGTATATTTCTGCGACACAAAAAAAATACCAAAAACACGGAAATATTCTCGGGACAATTGTTGAACTCACCTTTTTGATTTTTCCTTCCTCGAATATCCCGCACATTTTCCTTGTTTTACCCCTGTTGACGGTCGTTAAGTACCAACTTCGACCGCCAATATTCCTACAAATAAAGGAGAATTAGCATTTCTTATACGCATACCTATTTAAACAATAAAGTTCCACGAGTTTTGGTAGATTTCTTTATGCAAGTGTATTTCAAAGGAAAATGGGTTGATCTCGGAAGATATTGTCCCACGACATCGAGACGAATCAAAGAGGCAATGGGAAATCATGAAATAATTATTCAAATGACAAATTTGATATCGCCAGGTTGAAGCCCTCGTCGAGATAGTCAAAATGGACTTTTGGTTCACCCAATTTGGAGTTTGGGAGGAGAAGTTATGCCACGAAGAAGATTTCAGCAAATGCTGAAAACAGTTGGCCGGCCGGCCACCCCCTAGGCCGGCCGGCCTGGACTTGTCTCCAAATGGCCCAAGCTTCCTCCAGTGGGCTACATACACTCCAAAACATCAAGCCCAAGTGCCAATTCAGTGGGTGAACAACCGACATTCCAGAAGGTGGGCTTTTGGGCCAAAACGTGATGGTTACTCCACCTTAGTCGCCCCCAGGACATCACCGACTTCAGAACCGACCTCAAGAAGTGATCTGGAGCGTCCACACGGAAGGCGGTGGCCAACCGCCACAATGTGTGGTCGGCCGGCCTACCTTGGCGGCCAATCTGCCTCAACCGACTCTCACTTGCTCTATTTAATCCCCCCTCCCCATTGGGGCTATAACTAAAGGAGTGCTCGGCCGGTTAGAAGACACACCAAGAAGAGAATTACACTCTTGCATTAGTTTTAGTCTCCATGCTTTAGTGGAGTTAGGCTTAGAGTAGAGCTACTCTAGTTCCCAAGTCCTCTTGGAGATTCTGGTATGGCTCTTGTATCATTTTCTCTTTTTGTGACTTTATTCTATTTAATAGTATTATTCTTTTCATATAGTCTTGCCTTGGTTAAGCGTTCCTTGTTTGGTAGTGGACCCTTGGCTTGCTTATGTAATAGAGTAATCGTAATCTTCCTATATAGTGCTAGTGTGATATTCATATGCTTGTTATGTGGATATTACCTAGAGGACTGGCGGTAGGGACATAATTGCCTTATTATCACGTGTCCTAGTACATAGTATGCCATGTATATACTTAGGCTTACATGCATTTGCATATCCAAGTATGAGTCCAATGATCCTTATGATTATGCTCTAGATCCATACCATCGCCTAGGGGATTTAGAGTAATGTTTTAGCAATGCAAGCATGGTACTTGGATTGATAGAATACATTGGATGCCTCGTGCCCCACTGATTGAGGTAGACGGTAGGTGGTGACAGCCCTATTCGTCCTCGGTATCCCTCCACGTTCGGGTACGGCGTAGAGCTGTAGACCGGAGTCGCCTGGCAGACCAGGGGTAAGCCGGTGCCCAATTTGCTTGAGTGCATATGCCTAAACCTTAGTTGTGTGCATGCATGTGTATGTTGTATACTATGCCACTGTATAATGAAGTATATTAGGAACTTAGCTCTTTTCTTCGTTCTTTCTCCACTTGGCTTTGGATATATATTAGAATTGATCCTTTTCGCGTGTGTCACACTACCCATATATTATTGTTTAGCATTGTATGGGTTGTGATCCATTTAAATGTAGACATTAACTATGAGCATAGTAGTCTCTTGACCATCGTCTTCCCTATGGAAAATATAAATTACGATACCTTGGAATACTCCTGGGTGAAATGCTACAGCGGTATTCTCCGCGCGCTTGCGGATTAATCTGTGATCGTTAAGAAATACCAACAAGCATTTCTGGCGCCGTTGCTGGGGAAGACACTACAAATCTGAAACACCCATGGCAGTTGAACTCGTCATAATGTCTTGCTCATCAGACATAAAACGATGATGCCCTTGCCGATAGGAAAATCGGTAGTTATCTCATATTTGATTTTTCCAATTGCATATTTGGTTTTCCTTTGATTTGAATACAATTGCATTTGCATGTTTGTTTTTCCAGAATCATTTTGCATGTTGGATTTTTCCAACCATTTCCTCATTATTAAAGAAAATGAATTTGGGACTTTTGTTTTTGGAGAAAATAATTTTTGGGCATAAATTATAGCTGAGCTTTGGCCAAACCTCCACAATCCACCAAAAAAAAAGAATCGATGGAGGTTTTGAGCCAAGCTTGGGGGGAGAGTCCCCATCAATGGGTCACCTAACATGACATGGCCATTGTTAGCACTTTGTCATTGTTCCTCCCCAAATCTGGCCATCGAACTTCATGTTTTACAAAAAGGCCAAGTGGTGATGTTTTCATTCCAAATCCATTTCATTCACCACCCAAATGCCCTCCTCATCTTCTTTACTCTCATTTCTCCAAATTTTCTCAAACTCAACAAAAATATTTCCCTCCCCTCTGTTTTGCATCTACAAGTTATACTCAAGCTTGGCATGAGAAATCGACGAGCGAGCTGATTTTTTTATTACACTAACATAACCCGTTCCGAGTTGTTCTTGTGTGTTTTTGCTCTTTGTTGAAGCCATGAAGAAAGGAACCAAGCGGATATTGGCACACTCAAGCAAGAACTAAGCTTGGGGGGAGACCACTCCCCCACTGAGGTAACTTGTATCTTTCCTTTGTTTTCTTGCATTCAAAAAAAAGATAAAGATAAAAAAAATACTAACAAGTAAAGGTAGTTTTCGTTTTCTATGCGCGATAAGAATGTTTTAATTCTCTATGTTGAAATGATGAATGTCATAGGCATAACGGTGGAAATGTGACCACTACGACATATGGCAATCAAAATGACCTAAATGCGAGGCAATAGATAGCAATGCATGCCAAATCGCAAAAAGGATCGATTTTTGGTTGATTTTCTGTAAGATCAATGAACCTAGAGCATGGTTCATAGGTTTTGGTGATTGATGTCAACATGGTCAATGGGACTAACAAGGTTTGCTAGTTTGCAAGATGTTTAGTCTCATGGATGTAGTGACACACTATTGGAGTGCCAACACCTAAATAGTTGCAAGGAAGATGGTAAAGAGGAGAAGTGAATATGACGACTACTCTACGAGGTGACTACTACACACATGAGGTAAGAGACAAGGTGAGTATGTCATGTGTTCCTCTATGCATCTTATACCTTGACATACTCTTGATCATCATGTTGGTCTTGCCTTATATCATATGCCATGATGATCTTGTCTTTTACGTGATGTTGTTCTTGTCTTATATCCTATGCACATTATATGATGCTTCGGTCGGGTTGTCCTTTGTGACAACTAGATCATTGTGACTAACATCTTTGGATGTAGGAAAGGTGTTCATGCATATTCTTTAGGTCACATGAAGAAGCTTCATTGATGGATGACGACAAGGATCAAGGACTTGATGGAGGTCGCGGTTGAGGAGATGGATCAAGGCTAAGGACATGCTAGATCCAAGCAAGTGTTGGCTTGGTGTAGATGTAGGCTTGAGTCTATAGGAACAACCGGACTATCAAGGGGGATCGAGTCGTTTCTCTTAGGTCACACTAGTGGTAGAGGTATGTGGATGCTCAAAGAGTCTCTCAGGCACTAGGGTGACAGCAGAGGAGAAGAAGAGCCAAGTGGACGAAGTTTGGAAGCAAGAATCGAAGAAATGATCAAGTTCAGCTTCAGCAGAGAAGACCGGACGGTACGGTCAAGGAGACCGTATGGTACGGTCTCTAATGAAGATCCAGACAGAGAAGACAAGGTTCTGGAAGCTGAGAAAATAGAGACCGGACTATAGACCGGACGGTACGGTCAAAGAGACCGTACGGTACGGTCCCTATTGGAAGAAGCAACAGAGAAGACGAAGTTTCTGTTGGAAATGAGGAAAGGAGACCGGACGGTACGGTCCTAGAGACCGGACAATACGGTCAGAATAGAGACCGGACAGTCCAGTGGTCTTTTGGCTGTGAAGATGTCAGAATCTGGAGATCGACCCAAAAGGAAAGTTGTAGAGAATTTCAAGAGCTTTCCATCGGTATATGGTGCACCTCTATCGGAGTTCGGAGCTAGGAGTTATGATCGAAATACAACAGACTGTCTGGAGGAGACCGTATGGTACGATCATGAGCACCGTATGGTACGGTCACCATTTCGACTTGAAGATGGCCGAATCTGGAGATCAGCCCAAAAGGAAAGTTGTGGGGAATTTCAAGAGCTTTCCATTGATATGTGGTACACCTCCATCGGAGTTCGGAGCAAGGAGTTATCACCGAAATACTGCAAGCTGTCCACTGATGACCGTATTGTACGGTCAATTGTACGGTCCTCACTGTGACTGGACACTTTCAGGGCAACGGCTAGTTTTTGAGTGGAGGGCTATAAATAGCCGGTTGCTTGGCCCTTTGGGGTGCCTTTGGCCATTGTTATCAGTGGGGAAACACAGTGGGAGCCAAGAGGATGCAAGAGAAGCACATGGAGAGGCTTTAGAGAGAAATCTTGGTGCTTGAGAGAGAGGAGAAGCACATGGAGAAGATTTGGAGAAGAAAGCTTAGTGCTTGAGAGGGTTGAGAGCATCCATCCACCTCTAGGACTAGTGTGGTCATAGGGAGGCGGTCTTGGTTTGTTACCCTTGGTCTATGGCAAGGCCTAGACCGGTTAGGCGTCGGTGTTGAGCTTGCCAAAGAGAGTGTGGAAGCCGACACAAGTTTGTACACGGTCTTGGAGCTTCCCGTGCGAAAGAAGCATCACTAGTGGAGCGCCCTTTGGCACGCATCAAGTGCGGAGCCTTACCTCTGGAGGAGTACCCGGGAGAAGCTTGGCGGGACGTGCCCGCGACTTCACTCAAGAGCGGTGGATGGTCCCAAGGAGGAGAGCATCGCCGGTGTGCGGCGGGGTGAAGCCCGTGACTTCACTCGAGGAGTGAAGCGTGCTTTAGGGGACATCACCGGCTTAAAGGGTGGAGTGTGCTCTAGAGGGGATCGCCATCGAGCGGAGGGACGGGGTCGAGACTCCGGCGGGAGTGACCCAACGTGGAGTAGGGGAAGGCGCCATCCTTCCGAGACCACGGGAAAAATCGATGAGCAATCTCTTACCCTTACTCTCTACTACTTGCACTTACTATCTTGTTTATCTTATATGCATGTAGTAGACCTTGTGCTTATCATATGATTGCTTAATGATTGTTTCCGTGTGCTAGCTCTATGTTATCTCTAGTGATATGCGCTTTCCTTATGTGTACTTACTTGCTCATAGCTCATACACTTGCTTGATATCATCTAGTGATCTTGTTATGCTTTATGTTGTATCTATCTTGTTGTCATGATCACTAGCTTGAGCTTCCCCATGTGTTACTTGTATGCATGCTAGTTTATGTTCTATCTTATCTTATACACTAGCATGCATAGGACTTGCTTGAGCTTCCGTTTGTGTTACCCTTATGCTTGCTAGAATGCTTGAGTGCCTTTACCTTATACACTAGCTTGTGTAGGACTTGTTGAGCTTATCTTGTATCATATGCTAGGTTGTTCTTATATGCTCATGTATGCCTTGCTCCTAGCATGTACAAGTCCTAGCACATGGTTATCCTTGCTTGATCACTATCACATAGTGCACATGTACTCTCTAGTTATGTATCCTTTACTTCCGCAATTAGAAAGAATAGCTAGAAGTGCAAAAAGTTTTAGTTCACGGTGTGCCCGATTCACCCCCCTCTCGGTCACACGATCCTTACAAGTGGTATCAGAGCCAAGTGCTCAATTTAGGGCTTAACCGCCTTTGAGATGTGACCGAATGAGTTTGGGTTTTCATCCCTTATGGGTTTGGGCTTTGGACGTTGAAAGAATCGCTTGAATAGCTACCTTAAGTCCATAGTTTCAAATGAATTGTGGGATACCATAAATAAATTCTCTAACACTTTCATGGATAACCATGTTATCTTGATGATCTTGTTGTTCTTGTTATATCTTGTGATGATCATGATTGTGTGCTTATAGTTCATGATGATATTGTTGCTAGTTTTCTTGTTGAGGAGTAATTTTGATAATCTTGCCTTATTATTTAATGAATCACTTACTTGTCTCTTCGCTTGGTTATGCTAGATAAGTGGATCGATTGATATGACAAGTGTAAGAGCTCAAGTGGTGAGGTTATCATGAAGATCTTGAAAGCACCTCCTCATTCAAGATTCGGCGACAACATTTTTGCACTTCAACATGAAGATAATGCAAGCTCGGGGCACTCACTTCCTTGATCACTTACATCTTCCTCGGAGAATGCAAAGATGACGGTATATCTAGAACCGAATTTCAAATTCTTTATCTAATTCATCTTTGTGTCTCGTTGTTAGCAAGGTGACTATGAACCGATGGTGAAGATCAAGTTGCTATTGATATCTTGATGGAGACTTCACCTCCTCCATCTCCACCCGTGTGCCTCATTGGAAGACATGACTTGCGGGTCATCGACGAGAAGAAGGTGGTGATGGAAAGATCAAGTAAGAGTGATGATGAAGTAGAAGATGATGCTTAGGCCAAATACAAGAAGTTTGTGAGACAAGACCAAGGTCAAGAAGAAGGAGATGTCATCTCACAAAGGTTTTTCTTGTTGGTGAGAGGATTGCCAATGATGAAGACTACGAGATTGACTCTTCTTCAAGAGCATATGCAAACATGTTGTTGGTCTTTATCTTCACATGCACCTCCAAGGTAAAGGAGGTAAGGAAAGAATGATATGGCCATATTTCGTGTTGGTGAGCTTGATGAGGAGCTCAAGGATCCCGTGTCATCTCATGAGGCTCTACATATGAGTTGAGGGCTCAAGTTGGATAACATTGAGCTTCATGAGAAGTATGAGAACCTTGAGATCTCTTATCGAGCTATCAACCTCATCTAGTTCTTTTCTTCTTCATCCACTACTCCTAGTTCATCTATCTCGCATTCGTTTACTATTTGTGATGAACTAACCCTCTCTCGTGAGAGCTCTTTCTCTTGAGTCTTTGTTTTGAAGGAATACCACAAGCTCAAGGAGAAGAGTGAGTCAATAATGCAAGCGTTCACAAGACTCACAAGAAGGAAGGAAGTGTACTTCTTCGGTGAACATAGAAGCCATTGGCAAGATGATGCCACACCAAGGGAAGAAGTACCGTTGACGGCCAATGATCACTATTGCAAGCATTGTTGCATAAGTGGCCATTCAACAAAAGATCGTTTGATTCCTAAAGCTCCTACATTTGCATTTGATTATTTACTTTACCTTGGCAACACTCACTTTTTGCTATGAGATGTGAATGTAGTGTTGTGAAGGCAAAGTCCATAGGAGCTTTGGACAAGAGGAGAAAGGTGAGAATGCTTTGGGTGCCAAAGAACTTAGTGGACCGGATGAAGCCGGTCAATCACATGGAGGCGCCCAAGTACAACACTTGAGGTGATGGAGGTGGTGGACCGAGTTCAATACATGGAGGTCATTGAAGGCCGCCACGAGTGTCAAGGGCATGAATGACAACATCTACTCTTCAAGGAGGTATCTTGTATCTTAGTGTAGTTTCTTTTCGTTCTAGTTCCTTTGCTTTTTAGTAGCTCCTTTGTGAACTAGTATGTTGTGCACTTTCACGCATCATGTAAACAACCTAAAAGAAAAGCACAAAAATATTAGTTCGAGGTCCAACTTTCTCAAGATAGCTATGAGCATGGGGGATGCTTGAGTTGGTGGTCCGATGGACTCAAGGCAAGGTTTGGCTCATAGTGAGTAAGCTTGAGAGAGGTTCAAACTTGACCTTGAGTAGGTTTCCTTTATGCATTGTCCTTAATCTTGCATGCATTCATCATGGCATGTTTAATTTCCCTTGCATTTGTATTATATGCTTGTTCATACATTGCATATAGGAAATCACAAAGGAGTCTTTCACCCGTGTGTTCTTTGTTTTAGTTTCTATCATGAGGTTACATGTCATAATGTCTTCTCTCCGAAAGGTATGCCTAGAACCGATCTATTTCAATTATCTTTTGTTCTAGCTACCATCCATAACATAGTTTAAACTACCCCATGTGTTTCACACAATGATATGCATATATCTTGCCATCCACTATAAGTATGCATAACTCTAGGGGGAGTTTAGCCTATGTTATGAGGCTTTCATGATCATGGTCCAAATGCCTTCCACTCAAAAGGACATGGTTCATGAAGCTCTTGTGTGCATTTGACGTTTGCCCTTCTTGTTTTTTTTCTCTATTGTAAGATCAATTGTAGGAACAAGGAGGAGGCACAAGAAAAAGGAGAGAACACGGTGACGACAATGAAGATCACCTCAAGGAGGAGTTTGCATTTGAAGATCATGTGATCATGATGATCGATCTTCACAACAATCTTGAGGTGAAGAGGATGATGATGATGACCACCTCAAGGAGGAGTTTGCATGAAGAAAGATCACGAAGATCAAGATGATCGGTTTTTCTCACAATCTTGAGGTGGAGAAGAAGACGACGACCATCTCAAGGGGGAGTTAGCACAAAGGAAGGTCAAGTTGATCAAGTTGATCGATCTTCCTCACATTCTTGAGATGGAAGCTTATGTCAATGGGGAGCGACATTCTACAAGGTAAGCATGAAGGTAATCTTCTTATACCCTTGTCATCTTAGCATTAGTGCTTGTCATAGCTCCTTGTGCTTTCATTCACTTGTGGTATGAGTTTTTGCTCTAACTTGTGACATCTTATGAGCTATGACTTGCCTCGACCGGAACATCAAGGTAACATCTCCTTCATCCCACTTTGCCTCTTGTATGTATATCCCGTGATGATATGTTTGTACTTGATTGCGTATTGTTCCTTTTCATATCATCACTCTTTCATGCTTGTCATTTGCTCCATGTGCTTAGCTTTATCTTGTGGTACCCTTTGTTGCTATATTGCTTATCTTTCAAATGGTATCTTATCTTGAGCTATGACTTGCATGCTTGTCTTTCTTACCATCATGTGTGTAGTGTCCTTATATTTCTTGCATGATGCCTTTGTTTATTGAGATGATTTACCCTTGTCTTTACTTCATATCTATATGCTTTTACAAGTGGTAAAGCCTTGCATGCTTTCACTCATATCCTTTGCAAGTGGCATCTATTTATGCGCTCATTTCATATCTCTTTATTTGCCATGTTTCGAGATATAGGGTAGTCTCCTTGACTTATCTTCATTGACAAAGTGCATGTGATGCACAACTTTAGGGGGAGACTATCCTATGTCTTGAGATTCTTGAGACTAATGTGTTTGCAAGTTTATCTTTCTAGTCTCTTGATAGGAATGATCATCCATGTTGACATGCAATGAATTGATGATCATCCACTTTGAGGTGCCACGATTCTCAAATGACACATTCTATATGGCATTCGAAAGCAATCACATCCCCGAAGGTACGCTAAGTTTATCATTCTTGCAAGAAGGTAATAGTTTTCCTTTATTCTTGCATTATCTTTCTAGCTACCTTCCATAACATAGCTTAAGGTCCCCCACTTGACTTAATTGTAAAATTGTGCATATACTTTGCCTTCCATCACATGTATGCACAAATCTAGGGGGAGTTTAGTCTATGTTATGAGGCTTCAAGATTTTGATCCATATCTCATCCACATCCAAAGGATCACTATCTATGAAGCTCCCTTGTACTTTTAACGTTTGCCTTGTTTGTCCCTTTTCGGTGCTTGATGTCAAAGGGGGAGAAGTATATCCTCCAAAGCAAGTAGTTGCGGAATGAGAAGAGACATGAGGCACAAATAGGGAGAACATGCTAATGAGGAGAAGTACTTGCAACCATGGAGTGAAGATACATTCAAGAAGGCAAGGTATGAGCAAAGTATTCTATGTTGTCAATACATCCTAGGCAAGGAGTTGTGCTTCATTCTATCTATTATCTCTTGCTTTGGTTGTGTTGCCATCAATCACCAAAAAGGGGGAGATTGTAAGATCAATGAACCTAGAGCATGGTTCATAGGTTTTGGTGATTGATGTCAACATGGTCAATGGGACTAACAAGGTTTGCTAGTTTGCAAGATGTTTAGTCTCATGGATGTAGTGACACACTATTGGAGTGCCAACACCTAAATAGTTGCAAGGAAGATGGTAAAGAGGAGAAGTGAACATGAGGACTACTCTACGAGGTGACTACTACACACATGAGGTAAGAGACAAGGTGAGTATGTCATGTGTTCCTCTATGCATCTTATACCTTGACATACTCTTGATCATCATGTTGGTCTTGCCTTATATCATATGCCATGATGATCTTGTCTTTTACGTGATGTTGTTTTTGTCTTATATCCTATGCACATTATATGATGCTTCGGTCGGGTTGTCCTTTGTGACAACTAGATCATTGTGACTAACATCTTTGGATGTAGGAAAGGTGTTCATGCATATTCTTTAGGTCACATGAAGAAGCTTCATTGATGGATGACGACAAGGATCAAGGACTTGATGGAGGTCGCGGTTGAGGAGATGGATCAAGGCTAAGGACATGCTAGATCCAAGCAAGTGTTGGCTTGGTGTAGATGTAGGCTTGAGTCTATAGGAACAACCGGACTATCAAGGGGGATCGAGTCGTTTCTCTTAGGTCACACTAGTGGTAGAGGTATGTGGATGCTCAAAGAGTCTCTCAGGCACTAGGGTGACAGCAAAGGAGAAGAAGAGCCAAGTGGACGAAGTTTGGAAGCAAGAATCGAAGAAATGATCAAGTTCAGCTTCAGCAGAGAAGACCGGACGGTACGGTCAAGGAGACCGTATGGTACGGTCTCTAATGAAGATCCAGACAGAGAAGACAAGGTTCTGGAAGCTGAGAAAATAGAGACCGGACTATAGACCGGACGGTACGGTCCCTATTGGAAGAAGCAACAGAGAAGACGAAGTTTCTGTTGGAAATGAGGAAAGGAGACCGGACGGTACGGTCCTAGAGACCGGACAATACGGTCAGAATGGAGACCGGACAGTCCAGTGGTCTTTTGGCCGTGAAGATGTCAGAATCTGGAGATCGACCCAAAAGGAAAGTTGTAGAGAATTTCAAGAGCTTTCCATCGGTATATGGTGCACCTCCATCGGAGTTTGGAGCTAGGAGTTATGATCGAAATACAACAGACTATCTGGAGGAGACCGTATGGTACGATCATGAGCACCGTATGGTACGGTCACCATTTCGACTTGAAGATGGCCGAATCTGGAGATCAGCCCAAAAGGAAAGTTGTGGGGAATTTCAAGAGCTTTCCATTGATATGTGGTACACCTCCATCGGAGTTCGGAGCAAGGAGTTATTACCGAAATACTGCAAGCTGTCCACTGATGACCGTATTGTACGGTCAATTGTACGGTCCTCACTGTGACTGGACACTTTCAGGGCAACGGCTAGTTTTTGAGTGGAGGGCTATAAATAGCCGGTTGCTTGGCCCTTTGGGGTGCCTTTGGCCATTGTTATCAGTGGGGAAACACAGTGGGAGCCAAGAGGATGCAAGAGAAGCACATGGAGAGGCTTTAGAGAGAAATCTTGGTGCTTGAGAGAGAGGAGAAGCACATGGAGAAGATTTGGAGAAGAAAGCTTAGTGCTTGAGAGGGTTGAGAGCATCCATCCACCTCTAGGACTAGTGTGGTCATAGGGAGGCGGTCTTGGTTTGTTACCCTTGGTCTATGGCAAGGCCTAGACCGGTTAGGCGTCGGTGTTGAGCTTGCCAAAGAGAGTGTGGAAGCCGACACAAGTTTGTACACGGTCTTGGAGCTTCCCGTGCGAAAGAAGCATCACTAGTGGAGCGCCCTTTGGCACGCATCAAGTGCGGAGCCTTACCTCTGGAGGAGTACCCGGGAGAAGCTTGGCGGGACGTGCCCGCGACTTCACTCAAGAGCGGTGGATGGTCCCAAGGAGGAGAGCATCGCCGGTGTGCGGCGGGGTGAAGCCCGTGACTTCACTCGAGGAGTGAAGCGTGCTTTAGGGGACATCACCGGCTTAAAGGGTGGAGTGTGCTCTAGAGGGGATCGCCATCGAGCGGAGGGACGGGGTCGAGACTCCGGCGGGAGTGACCCAACGTGGAGTAGGGGAAGGCGCCATCCTTCCAAGACCACGGGAAAAATCGATGAGCAATCTCTTACCCTTACTCTCTACTACTTGCACTTACTATCTTGTTTATCTTATATGCATGTAGTAGACCTTGTGCTTATCATATGATTGCTTGATGATTGTTTCCGTGTGCTAGCTCTATGTTATCTCTAGTGATATGCGCTTTCCTTATGTGTACTTACTTGCTCATAGCTCATACACTTGCTTGATATCATCTAGTGATCTTGTTATGCTTTATGTTGTATCTATCTTGTTGTCATGATCACTAGCTTGAGCTTCCCTATGTGTTACTTGTATGCATGCTAGTTTATGTTCTATCTTATCTTATACACTAGCATGCATAGGACTTGCTTGAGCTTCCGTTTGTGTTACCCTTATGCTTGCTAGAATGCTTGAGTGCCTTTACCTTATACACTAGCTTGTGTAGGTCTTGTTGAGCTTATCTTGTATCATATGCTAGGTTGTTCTTATATGCTCATGTATGCCTTGCTCCTAGCATGTACAAGTCCTAGCACATGGTTATCCTTGCTTGATCACTATCACATAGTGCACATGTACTCTCTAGTTATGTATCCTTTACTTCCGCAATTAGAAAGAATAGCTAGAAGTGCAAAAAGTTTTAGTTCACGGTGTGCCCGATTCACCCCCCTCTCGGTCACACGATCCTTACATTTTCTAGGGATTTTAATCGACGAAGGCGAGATAGGCTCAAACCCTAGATAGGTATCGGAATCAGACGAGCTACTGTGCAACCAAGAAAAGGAGCTCACCAGAGCGAATCAATCGCTGTGATCATCGAAGTGTAGCTCGGTCTGGTGAGTCCGGTGAGGCGCCGTGAAGGAGCAATCGCGCGCGAGATTGATGGAGCACCAGCTCGGAGACACTCGCGATGATGGAGCACGGCCGAGAGTCGTCGACGCGTGGTCCTCGTCTCAGCCCCGGTGAGCAGTGGCAGCGCGCGGTGCTGCGGCGGCGAGCGAGGTGAAACGGCGGCGCGGCGGTGCTAGGGTTGCGTGGGCGCGGATGCGTGGAGGCGATGGAGCGATGGTGCGCGCTGCGGGTGGTGTGGAGCTCGTCGGCGAGCGCGACGGCGACGGCTGGTCGGTGGCGTACGGCGCGCGCGGGAAGGCGAGGTGGTGGCGGGAGCGGCGAGTGCGTGCGATGGCGGCGGTGATTTGGGAACGACGCACAGTAACTTGGAACGGCCCGTTAGGATAGGTTAAATTCGAATCAACGGTCCAGATCGATCGAGTTTTGAATCAATGGATCGGATTGAACAAGATCTCCTGATGAACTCAACAAGACCGTATTGTACGGTCTTCAGGATCGTATTGTACAGTCTCCTTTAACCCTGACAGTTACTCTATAGAGACCGTATTGTACGGTCATCATGACCGTATTGTACGATCTCCATTCTGCCTCAGGTTTTAAGGATCTCGTGCAAAAGCACACCGTATTGTACGGTCCCTATGACCGTATTATACGGTCCAGTCCAGAAAAGCTGATTTTCAAGGAATTTCCTTCTAGGTCCAGGTTTCTCACACAAAAACCAAATAAACACCAAACATGGACTCGAAGGGGAACTCTCAAACACTCCTTTGAAAATAGACCAATATAGGTTGCGCATAGGCTTATAGTAATTTTTCAATCGGCAAATAAGAAGCATCCAATAAGAACCAAAAGAGATAAAACCAAAGGAGGGGTATGTATGAGCCCTTTGCCTATGATCCGTGCAAGTAGATTTAACCTTGAGGATCATTTAGCAAGACTCAATGGGCATGAAGCACAATTCTTTTCTTTAGTCACACTTCTATGAGATGTGAGATCATATTGCGAATGAAGCACTTCCTCATAGTGTGACAACTCCTTTGTGATTTCCTATATGCAATGCATGAGACAAGCATATCATACAAATGCAAGAGAAAGTAAATATGCCATGTGATATGCAAGCAAAGTTAAGACAACGCATAAAGGAAACCTACTCAAGGTCAAGTTTGAGCCTCTCTCAAGCTTACTCACTATGAGCCAAACCTTGCCTTGAGCCCGTCGGTCCGCCAACTCAAGCATCCCCCATACTCATAGCTATCTTGAGAAAGTTAGACCTTGAACTAATTTTTTTTTGTTCTTTTCTTTTAGTTATTTACATATGCATGGATGCAAACATACTAGTTCACAAAGGAGCACCTAGCTACCATGCAAGCAATGCAAGAAAAGAAACTACTATGATACAAGTTACCTCCTTGAAGAGTAGATTTGTCGATGAAGCACTCGAAGCTTGTGGTGGACGTTCATGAGTTGGCGTTGCGGAGCACGGTCCACCACCATCACCCTTCTAGGTCTTGGTCTTGGGAGCCCACTCGCACTTGGTCGGCCTCTCAAGGTCAACTATGCATTTAGGCACCCAAATCTTCCTCATCATCCTCCTCTTGTCGGGTGATCCAAGAGCCTTTGCCTTCACCCTTCCTTTCTTGTCCCTAAAGAGCTTGTAGTGTGTATTCTCATGGAACAAGTTAGCGTTGGGCAAAACTTTGGAACTTCTCACCTTGGGACAATTCTTGCTAGTGTGCCCGTCACGGCAACACTTCTCACAATAGTAGTCGTCCGCCATGAGGGGAACTACCCAAGGTGGAATGTCCTCGTCCTTGCCGATGAGGTTGATGGCGGCGGGGTAGGAGCCGAGTCCCTTGTGCCCGGGGTTGTTCACAAGGTTCCGACCAAGTATCTCCTTATGGATGGTCCTTCCCCTTGTGAGCCTCTCGAAGCCGTCCATCACCGAAGCTCTCTCCTCCTTGAGTTGATGATATTCCTTCAAGATTTTCTCATCAAGAGAGATGCTCTCAAAAGAGGGAGTTAGTCCATCACAAGTAATATATGAAGAATCGGAAATAGATGAACTAGAAGAAGAAGTGTTACTCTTTTCGAGGATGGATTGATGTTCCTCCTCAAGAACCTTGAACTTGTCGTTGAGCCTCTTGTGATCAACCTTGAGCTTGTCATAGCTCTCATCCAAGGTTATGAGAGAGGTGGAAAGGTGCTTGAGCTCATCCTCTAGTAACTTGGACTTCTCCTTGAGCTTCATGTGGTCTTTCTCAAGCTTGTCATAGTCTTCATCAAGAGCCTTGTGAGAGATGGATAAGTCTCTAAGTTCACCCTCAAGTTGACGAACTCGGAAAGCGGCCACTTCATGTTCCTTCTCCAACCGAGCAATGGTCTTGTCCCTCTTCTTGATCATCTTGCCGGTTAGGAGAATGCTATCCAAGAGTTCCTCATATGTGGGCTTATCCTCCTCACCAAACTCTTCATCGGACTCGCTCTTCTCATCTTCACTACTATCATCATCTTTGGCCATCAAGCAAGTAGGTGGTGGAGGTAGAGTCTCGGACATGTTTGTGAGAGCAATGCCGGCCATCTTCTTTCCCTTGGAGGATGAGTCATCACTTTCTTCTTCTTCACTATCATCATCCGTGACCCACTCTCCAACAAAGAGTCCCTTGCGAGATGATCTTCTCTTGTCTTTGCCTCTAGAGCTTTCCTTCTTGACAAACCTCTTCCTTGTCTTGTACTTGCTTCTAGGGTCTTCTTCTTCATCATCGCTTGACTCTTGAGTCTTCTTCTTGCTCTTCTTGATTGGCTTCGGGCATTCCTTGGCAAAGTGACCCTTCTCCCCACAATTGTAGCACTCGGCATCTTTCTTGTTGATGAATCTTCTCTTGAAGAAGTTGCTTCTCTTCATGAGGAGTGCTAGATCATTAGGATGAAGTTGCAACAAGTCTTCAACGTCTTCTTCAAGCTCTTCATCACTTGAATCTTGAGTCACCACCTTCTTCATCTTCTTGCTTGACCCCTCGGATGCAAAAGCAAGATTCTTGGAGGGCTTCTCATCAAACTTCTTGTCAAGGTTGTAGCTCTCGAAGGCGGTGATCTTCCCAAGTAGCTTGTGGGTGGTGAGGTCTCGCATGTCGGTGTTGAAGAGGCATGTGATGAGTGCTCCATATTTCTCCCTTGGGAGAATCCTCATGATCTTCCGCACAAGGTCACCATCATCAATCTTGTCCTTCACACCGAGAGAGTTGATATCCTCTACAAGCACATTCAAGCGAGAGTAAGTGTCATTGATTAGCTCATTTGAAGACATGGCAAAGTCATCATATTTGTCCTTTAGCACATAGTATCTTTCCTCTTTCACGTCCGTGGAACCCTCATGAATTTGTTGAATTTGTGTCCATACTTCATGAGCGGTACCCGCGGACTTGACTCGAGCAAAGACCTCTTTAGTGATAGCTTCAAACAAGGCATTTTTAGCTTTAGCATTTGCCTTTGCGAGATTCACATCAAGAGTACCAATGGGAGTCCTTAGAGAGACACCGGAACTTGTCACCTCCCATGCGATAGGGTCGAGAGCCTCGAGGTAAGCTTGCATGCGAGCTTTCCAATAGGCATAGTCGGTCCCATCGAACGGGGGCGGTCCATGATCTCTCGGCATCCTTACTCAAGGCGGTTAAGCCCTATTTGAGCAACGAGGCTCTGATACCACTTGAAAGGATCAAGGGCACCGAGAGGGGGGGGGGTGAATCGGTGTGTCAACAATTTCTCCCAAACGTACTTTAGGCGTGAAGCTAGCAAGACTAGATATGGTGATAACAAAAGCAAGCGATGCGCGCACACAATCTAGTCTATGCAACAAGCAACACCCTAACAAGCAATTCTACCAAGTAGTAAAGAGACAACCTATCATGCAATTCTACTAGCACATAAGGTAAATGCGGAAACGTAAATGCTAGTAAGTAAAGGAGATAAGGATAGGAATGCTCATGATTTTTCCCGTGGTCTCGGAAGGATGGCGCCTTCCCCTACTCCACGTTAGGTCACTCCCGCCGGAGTCTCGACCCCGTCCCTCCGCTCGAAGGCGATCCCTCCTAGAGCACACTTCACCCTCCGAGTGAAGTCGCGGGCACGTCCCGCCGGGCTCGATCCCGGGTACTCTTCCGGAGGTAAGGCTCCGCACGTGATGCGTGCCAAAGGGCGCTCCACTAGTGATGCTTCTTTCGCACGGGAAGCTCCAAGACCGTGTACAAACTTGTGTTAGCTTCCACAATCTCCTTGGACAGCTCAACACCGATGCCTAACCGGTCTAGGCCTTGCCATAGACCAAGAGTAACAAACCGAAGTGACTCTCTCAAGCTCACACTAGCCTAGAGATCAAGTGGATGCAATTGCTACTCTCTTAAGCACTAGGATCACTCCAAATCCTTCACAAGTGCTTCTCTCTCTTGCTCTTGGCTTCCTCTGAGTTTCCTGCACTCCAACAATGGACAAGAGACCCCTCAAGGGGCGGGCAACCAACTATATATAGGCTACCAACCCAAAACTAGCCGTTGCCCAAAAGTGCCCTGCGAAACTAGAGACCGTACAATAGGACCGTACTGTCCGGTCTCTTCCAGACCGTACTGTCCGGTCTCTATTTCCAGGCGCATCTCCAACTTCTTCTTCATCTCCAATGAAGACCGTACTGTCCGGTCCCTAGGACCGTACCATCCGGTCGATTGTCCGGTCTTCATTTCTTCCACTTCCAGAAACTTCAACTTCTCTGTCTGGAAATCCTCTGATGACCGTACTGTCCGGTCTCCTTGACCGTACCATACGGTCCCATTGTCCGGTCTTCATTTTCTCAGCATCCCGAGACTTCACTTCTCTGTCTGGATCTTCAATGAAGACCGTACCATACGGTCCCTAGGACCGTACTGTCCGGTCTCTACCGGATAAGCTGAAAACTTGATCCACTCTTGATCCTTGCTTCCAACTTCTTCATTCTTGGTTCCTCTTCTTCTCTTCAGCCACCCTAGCCCTCGAGAGACTCACTATGCATCCATATGATCTCTAACCTAGTGTGCGCTAAGAGAACCAATTCGATCCCTCTTGATAGTCCGGTTTTTCCTATGGACTCAAGCTAACATCTACCAAGCCAACACTTGCTTGGTCTATCATGTCCTTAGCCTTGATCCATCTTCAACCTTGACTCCATCAAGTTCTCGATCCGAACCGTCGAGGCAACCAATCACCAAGTCGTCGATAAGATAGGGTTTGTAAGACGACGCTTCATTGATATGACCATTTGAATATCCTACATGGAGATGTTAGTCACATCAATATGGTCACCCAATCACCAAAACATTCATACCTTTGGGGTTTCCGAACTCCAATGGTCATGAAGCTTACAGTTTTGCATTGACAATGCCGGGGTGAAGCTACTCCTTTGTTGCTGATATGGAGTCTTCCATCCTTGGCTCTTGACATAATTGAGCATCTTTGCATCATCGGGGCAATCCTTGCTCACATGACCAAGCTCTCCACATTCTTCACATGTGGATCGGGCTTCCGCTAGCTTCACAGTCTCTTCCTTGGGAATATGATCAATCTTGTCCAATCTCCTTTGTATGGTGTCGAGCTTGTCCATAAGCAACTCATAATAAGCTCTTTCCACCACACTCTTCATCTTTCCCGTGGAAGGTTGGAGGCTTCTACTTTCTCTCTCACCAACCCATGATTGACTTTGCTCTATCTTCTTGATCAAGGCTATGGCTTGAGCGGGTGTCTTGTCCAAAAACGATCCTCCAGACAAAGCATCTAAGTGTTGTCGGGACAAAAGATTCAAACCCGTGTAGAACCTTTCAACTAGCTCCCATTCAGCAAGGCCATTGTGAGGACAAGCATCCTTGTACTCGTTGAATCGATTCCATGCTTCTCCAACACCCTCATCAGCAAGCGGGGCCGAAGAAGACGACGGGCCCGCGCGTGCCGGCGGGGCCGAAGAAGACGACGGTACGGCGGCCGGCGGGGCCGAAGAAGACGATGGGACGACGGACGCCAACGGGGCCGAAGAAGAGGAAGGGCCCGCGGCCTGGCGATGGCGGATGGCTGTGTGCCCGACATGGTGCCACCAGAACGGGTGCCGCCGGACGGGGAGGAGCGGGGGCCCGACGCGAAGCTTGTGCTTCATGGTGGTGGCTGTCAACCACGGGGGATGGGAATGATGAGAGCAGTGGGACCTGGGAAGTGGGAATATGCCGCCGTGGTGAAAGCCCTTCTACAGTACTAGTACTCTGTATTTAACGACGATGAGGCACCTAAGTTCCTCGTCCTTCGTAAATGGTGACTTTGTGGGCCCAGAGCCACTTACCTGTGGACCATGTGGTGATGGGGCCCATTAGTCGGTGACTCAAAGACAAAATTAGCTAGGCTACTCTCAAGTCCCGATAGGAGTTTTATTAGTATTATCAATGAATGAGATGAGAGAAGAGGGAGGGAAAGGATCTGCTGACTAGCCCCTGGTCACTGACACACGGGCCCAGAGTAGTGTCGGGCTGTTTCCAACACTTTGAAACACATTTGCATCCCCATTTGGAGCGATTTGGGTGCTTGCCAATGAAACAACAAAAATGAAACTTATTTCCATTGAGAGGAAATTGATGAGGAGAGAGATGAGAGTGGTTTCATCTAGATGAAACCATGTGTACACTGTTTTCAAGATAATTTACCTCTTGCATGTAAACCTTGAAACAACCAAAAATGAAACAATGCATTGCAAGACCTATTTCAATCACCAAACAAACTACTTTGTGCTTATGTGGCACTACTGGAAACAACAAATGAAATGATGCATTGGGATTAGCCTGATGGTCTCAAATCACTTTAGACGACGTCGCATTTTGGAATCAACAAATGAAATTGACCTTGGACTCATGTTTCCAGCTGCTCATATCCACACGGACCAGCCGAAAACGGACCAGCGAGAAACAGGGCGAGGCAGCACCCAGCCAGCAATAGACCAGCCAGGAAAAACTTGACAGCCGAACAAGCCATGTGCAGTGCTGCACTTGGCTTGTTCTGGTGAGGTATATTTGTGACCAGCAGACATTCCTGTGAATGTACCTTTCCAGTTACAAGTACTAGTTTTGCAAGTTGTACAAAGCTCTCTCTTACATAGTAATACATTGAGAAAGTCCATGTTTGGCATGACTTGTGCTTCTTGGAATGAAGCAGAATATCTCAAAAGCTTCTGACTAGCAGCTTCTACCGATTTTTGCGTTCTAGCTCATCCCGAGAATCGGGTCGGTGTAAAGCCCCATCTTGTTGAGGGATCTGTAATCTGCACTGAATGTATTAATCTCTCGATACTCAAGCATCACGGTAATTGCAAAGTATGATTTCCTTGTTATAAGCGTTCCGGAGAAGAAAGAATAACAGAATTAACTTGGTGCGTGTTTGATCATGATTGTCAACATATGCATGTGCACCGGGTTAACCTATGAGTGGCTGATCATCCTCTCTGCCAGCAGGAAGTAGTATGGTTTGAGGAAAGGCATGGACACATCTAGCTAGTCGCGAATGAAATGAGAATTGAGAAAGCGTGCAAATTTCTCTAATTTATTACATGAGTTGGAGCGCAATTCTTTTTCAGTGGTTTGGGTGGGTCTAGTTCTCTGAAATGTACTATGATCGCAACACCAGACAATCCGGTGCTCAACACCAGACCCACGCAACGGAACATCCGGTCACTGACAGATGCTTTTTATAGATGGTTGGAAACAAACAGGGCCTATGGAATTTAAGCATCAGAAAATCCTGTGACAATAAATTCCATTCCATGGGAGGAAGGTCGCTAATAACGATTCACCAAACAAATTCAATCCGAGGGAAAGGGTCAGCTAAACCCAGCGATTTTCCAAAATCCTGCTAAATCCCGTTTTGACAGCTAGCAGCTCAGCGGGAAGGTTCGTGAATGTCACGACGCCATGGAAAACCCGCAACGGTGCACCGCCTGCACAAGCACAGGCCACATTTTTATTACTATTATAAAAACCGGCTCCCTCCTTTGCTCATCCACTCATTCACAGTCTCGCACCAGAAACCTCAGGCCTCCCCTGCATCGAGCTTCAGAGATTTGTGAAAAGCCGGTATGCACTTGGTTGCCGATGTTCCATTTGATCCATCGCCTTTACTCGATGTCTTCTTCTTCAGCAATTTTATTGTATAGATTTGCTTTTTGGTTTGCTTGATGTTCCCCTGCATTATAGTTTTGCTGATGTACCCTGAATTATACTTGATGTCTCCTGCATTATAGTTTTGCTTCCGATCTACATGTGGGCGAACCATGGCCAAGATGAGCAACGGGCCAACGACGGATGACGCAGTCTCCGTCGATGGGGTCACCATGGCAAACATCATCGACACTTTCCAGACGAGTGATGAGGATGAGATCCGGGAAAAGCGGTTTGATATTTTCTTGTTTGATCCTTCGATTCCATCCGTCTCTATTCTCGATTCCTTCTTCATCATGAATAATACTGTATTTATTAGTCTATGTAGTTATTTGGCCATCAAGAGGAACTCTGAAGTGTTGAATTCCATGGCTGAGGCTGAAGTGTTGAAGAATGCGCGCTTCAAGCTTTTCCACCACACCAAACTAGCAAGCCAGCCTCTGAGCATGGCCGAAACACGTTTAGAGCTTCTCTGGGACCATATGAAACCTATGACAAAAGCACACAACAAGCTCGAACTCGTGCGGCGTGACCATATGAATGAATTTGAGAATAGTAAGCTCATTGTACTTGATTACGATTGTTTTTAATAACATGCTCTTTTCTAGTTCATTCGTTCATACTTAAATTTGTTGATTGTTTGATTGTGAACCTATTATACTTCATTTGTTCGTACTTCAATTTGTTGATTGTTTGGATCAACCCGCCGCACTTTCCTGTCTTCGTGTAGGTATCAGGAAAGCCGTCTCCGCCTTCTCCCAGTTTTCACCACGAGCTGGAAAGAGCCGGCGCCACACCTGCTGCCATGAACAAAGTCGCTGCTGCCAAGGAGAAACACGCTGCCCCCGTCGAGGAGAAAGACGCTGCCGCCGAAAAGAAAGAAGCTGCCGCCGAGAAGAAAGAAGCTGCCGCTGACGAAGTTGATGCTTCTGATGATGACGATTCACACATTCCTCATGGTGCTAGTGCTGGTGCTGCCGAGGAGAAACACGCTGCCGCCGTCGAGGAGAAAGAAGCTGCCGCCGAGAAGAAAGAAGCTGCCACTGACGAAGCTGAGCTGCGTGAGGCCTAAAACATTGCTGCTTAAGTCGCGGCACAAGAGGCCGGTGTGGCGAACCAAACCATTTCGTATCATGTTAGTGACTAGTAGTAGTATGTAGTTCGACTAGTCGTACTTGTATTTCTAGAACGATGCTAATTTTGCGGCAGCGTGATGCTGGTCACCGCCTGCAGTGCTCGAACACCGACTGTTCCTCGTTTGAAGCTGTTTCAAATCAATTCAGGAGATGTTTCGGTGCATGGTGTGTCAATTCATGGGATGTTCCGGTGCATGGCGTGTCAATCCAGGGGATGTTCTGTTGTTTGAGATAGCGAGTATTCACCTCTGTCCCTTCGTTTCAGCATGTGCTATAAGAGTGCGTTTGGATGGGCAAACAACTTCAGATTCTTACTTGAATCAATTGAATCAGTTCCAAACAGTCAAAATTGGAGAAACGTTTCACAAAATAAATTGGATGCGTTTGGTACAGCTATAGATTCACCGAGAATCAAAAAAGTTTTAGATTCAATCCAGAAGCGTTTCACAATCTGAAACAGAAGAATCACTGTTGACGGTCGCTATGCCCTATTAATTTAATTCAAGTTAAACCGCAAGCGCACGGTGTACCATTGCAGCATTTCACCTCGGAGTATTCCGGGGTATCGAATTTCCTCAGGGAAGCAACTCGGATAAAGTATATCGTAACTTGATAAAGACTTAGCTACAAGAATACTACTAATCCAATGACGGGGGTAAAATCAATGATAGAATAAGATAGGAGTGATTCACACTATCAAAGAGGTGTCAAGTCGCCAAGTCGTAGGTAAGTAAATCTATTTGGTATAACGAGCGAGTACAACGATTCCTAAGTGTTGGTAAAAAAGAGGTTCAAGTCCTAAGTTAGTTCTAAAGCTATGTCGATCTCACGAGGTGCTGTCACCACCACGATCTGATTCTACACTTGAGGCAAAGTCTTAGTCCTGTCGGGATTTACGGTACACCTACTGGGCTAACCGAACGTGGCCGACTTCAAGGGACGGACAAGGCTGTCACCACTTGCCGCCTACGGCCCCCGTGGGCTTCGCCGTATTCCGCAGCTAGCACTAACCTAGGCACCACGCCTATGCTAACAACTAGTACCTCGCCTAGCACGTGCTTAAGCAAAGCGAGATAGTCGAACGACTCTTCGTGTTAATTGACAAAGAGAAGTTCCCACCGAGGAACGCTCAGCACAAGACGAAATTACCCGCTAAAGATAACTTAAGGACTTTGTTCTAAATCTAGCAAGGCATAAACTAGAACTTGCAAGATATAAACAAGGACCAACTTATATTGATTTTCACTAAGTACTTGATACAACGGAAATCGGAAAGAAAGATACAATGGACTTGTAACATCCGGGATGTTAATTCAAGCCCAAAAAATAGAATCGGCCAGTTGTTCGGCCCGTGGGCCTGGCCCGTTGGGCCGCGGTACTGTAGCGCCGGGTTACTGTAGCCACGGAACACTGTAGCGCGGGTACTGTAGTGATCCGGTTAGTCCCATACCGGATATTCACCGGGAGCTAGACCAGCTTAAATACTCAGTCCAGGGTGCAGTAGTAACCGGGTTAACCCTTTTACGCGAAGCGAGGACGAAAGCGTAAGAGTTGCTACTGTGAGGTGGGGCCCGCACTACAGGCGTACGGGCCTGGAGCCGTACTCTGGGCTGGGGTGTTACAGAATGGTAATCAGAGCCGACCTTCGCTGTGTCACAGGCGCAGTCACAGTGTGCATGGCGCGTGGGCATGGCGCGTGGGTCCGCTAGGCGGGACACGGCATGACACGTGCTGGACGTGGCCAGGAAGGGACGATCCTGTGTCTACTGTCCCCTGGATGACTCGTGGAGTCAGGGGGTAAGCTGGTCGCTCGACGGGACGTCGAACTCTAAAGAGGGGGAGAATGTAACATCCGGGATGTTAATTCAAGCCCAAAAAATAGAATCGGCCAGTTGTTCGACCCGTGGGCCGGGCCCATTGGGCCGCGGTACTGTAGCATCGGGTTACTGTAGCCGCGGAACACTGTAGCGCGGGTACTGTAGTGATCCGGTTAGTCCCATACCGGATATTCACCGGGAGCTAGACCAGCTTAAATACTCAGTCCAGGGTGCAGTAGTAACCGGGTTAACCCTTTTACGCGAAGCGAGGACGATAGCGTAAGAGTTGCTACTGTGAGGTGGGGCCCGCACTACAGGCGTATGGGCCTGGAGCCGTACTCTGGGCTGGGGTGTTACAGGACTCTTGCTTACCAATTCCGAAGACAACTTCCGGAATCGGGGCGAGTGCCCGACTCGACTCTAACTCCAAATAGACTACTACCTAGACTCTAAATGGCGAACAATACAAGAACTGGACTTCTCTCTGGTGGATCTTCTTGTCTCCTGCCTCCAGGCGCCTTGCACCCCTTTTATAGAGTGGAAGAGACGGTTGAGGGGGGTCGCCCGACCTTGGGGGGTCGCCCGACCTGTCAGAGTAGGTCGGCCGACCCAGGGACGTCGCCCGACCCTTGATCAGGGTCGGTTGTCTCCCCAACGGCTTAGATCCCCTCCTTGAGGCGGTTGGATATGTCGGTTTGGTCGAAAAGTCCTCCGAAGCGTAGGTTTGAGGCGGTGGGACTTGGATGGCTTGATAGGGAGCTGAGTTGGACGTCGCCTGACGTGGATTGGGTCGGGCGACGTGGTTGACACGTCGGCCGACGTGTAGGGGGTCGGGCGACCCTGCTGGAGGGTTGACCCCCACGTCACCCGGTGCTTCCCACGTCCAATTGCTTCACTTCTTCGGTTCATATGGCCATGGTGACTTGGTGGAGTATGTTGGGTAAATTCCACGGCCATAGAACCTTATTTGGTACCGGGTGACCTATGGGTGATCACGTCACCCGGTTCTTCCATGGTCTTCTGCCTCGAACCTCTTCTTCATATGGTCGTGTTGTCATTGTGTAGCGCTTTTCCATAGCCACTTGGCCATTTGGACTTGATTTGGATCGGGTGACGTACAGATGTGTACGTCGCCCGAGCTTCGACCGACCGAATTGGCTTCATAACTTGTGTCCAATCTTCATGATGTTGGGGTTTCACCATTTCTTTATTAAAAATCACGCCAAATTGCCTTGAACCCTGCAAAACAATGGCGGATACACAACTCGTGGAATTTGATTAGTAAATAAACAAACTATGCCTATGGCCTTGCATTCTTACCCTTTTATTCCCGGATTTAGTGCAGAAATATTGGCGTTTAAGCGACGCCAACAAACCCCCTAAGCTCAAACCTTTGCTCGTCCCGAGTAAATCAAGACTCTAAATCCGGCGGATCAGGAGTTGGTACTATGCCAATTACCGTTCAAGGGCTAAGGTTGCAAGACATGCTCAAACTTACAAATATAAACCGGCATAACCTTGCACTCGTTATTTTTGTCATGGAGCATAAGATTACCTTGTCTTGGGCGGTTGAGAGATGGAATGGTTCAGAAATAAAACCAACCCCTTAGGAGGTTATTCCTTGGAGTTTTTGTGATGTCGCATGAGCATGAAAATTTTCTCCCAAGTTAACATTGTTTCCTCAAATGACACTCTCATTCACTCATATGTGTTTCCTCACCAAAGTTCTTTTCCTTCTCTATATAGGCTTGAAAGTGGAGCTCGGCAAGGAAAAGGCATACTTACCATGTATATTTTGTTAAGTCAAAGAATGGTCCTATTGACGTTCGCACATTGGTCATTGGAATAAAATGTTCGGGGATGAGGGAGAAAATGGACTCACGCGAAGGATTTTGGAAAAATGACACAGAGGCAAGGACATAAGGTACTAGCTAGTCCATTATGTCGGGATTTGTGTCATGAAAAACTTGTCTTTCTTTTGCCCAAAAAAAAAAAAATTTGAAGTACTAGATCCTTGCTTGAATAAAGATCATAAGAGCTACATGAAATTCGTGCTTCTCTCTCTTCTTCTTTTTTTTTTGTTTTAACAAAGCACGCTCTTTTGCTTTTGAATTTGATAGCTCTCATGTCTACTTTTCAGCATGCTTAAAGGATCAACAAATATGAGGGCAATTCGAAGACAAAGTTTTTTTTTTAATTGGATAGGTTCAAAGGCTTCGCGAAGGTGAGAATTGGCTCAAATCTGAAATGCCCGGGGAAGTGAGTGCTTGAATTCGATGAGGATTTCAGCACGCCCTTTTTTTTTTTTATTTGTGATGAAGAGAGCAAAGATAAACGCGAAGGAACTGACCAATTTTTTTTTTGAACAGCCATACTCCATAAGGACTCAAACTTTGACAAAACTCAATACATAAGTAAGTAGCATATGTGTGGGTTTAAATAAATTCAGCTCATATGCAGCTTTGGTAGGACATTTTATTTGTCATAAAGGAAACAAGTAACTTGGGGTTTTGATATATGCGACTGAATGAAAACATCTCCAAGGTTTTATCATGATAAGGGGGAGGTGAATTAATGCCCATTTTACCATATCACACGCTCTCAACCACTTAGGCTTGGTTATATCATGTAGCATCCCACAAGGTGTGAAAATTTGAGTGCTAAGCGCAAGGGAAGGCCGATAAATACTTTTATTGTGAGAGCATGATAAAGCAAACTTAGCAATTGAGGGCAATTAAATAGAGCAACCATTCGTCATCTCCTTTTAGCAAGGGTAGAACCAAGACAAACCATTTATTTCTTTTTCGTGGTTTTTAAGTTATGCAAATTTTTATGGCTTTTCTTAACATATAAAAACAGAAATCTTTTGGGTTTTTGTCATATGGAAATAAAGAAAGAAAGGAAAACTAAAGTGAGAAATTATTTATATACAAGGTGCGGCACTTCTCCAATGGACAGCGAATAAACAGCATAACGGGACTAGCAATTGACAAGTGAAACGGGCAGCGAGACATGACCAGCAAGCAACATGATAACGAGCAAAGCAACGGAGATTGCCTAGAGTGGAGTTTCATGGACATACCTTCCCCCCCTAAGCTCGAACCTTTGCACATAGGTGCAAGGGAAGAGCTTATGGCGGCTCTCTACCATTCGACGTCGTCGTCACGCCGCGGTCGATGGGGTGGAGGCGGTCTCTCGATGTGAAGGTTGTTGAATAGCGTAGAGAGTGAGGTTCCATGGTACTCCAGCATGAAGTCGGTTCTCCGTTGTTGACAGGTGAGTTCTTCATTGTTGCGCTCAATGGCAAGGCGATTTCCTTCAATTTCGTGGGCGTTGAGGTAGACTTGTTGCTCCATGTTTTCCTCCCATCGACGCCTTTTCTGCAGATCATAATAATATTCCCCTTCATTGCACGCACCTTGATGTTCGTATTCGCGCGAAGAACCAGCCCCGGCGTGCTTGTTAAATCCCTGATTGTACCCATCATCAAAGCCTTGGTTATAGTTATAATTACAGTTCGGGTTAGCGTGGTTATAGCCTTGACCATAGTGGTCGTAGCTGTAACCTTGCACATGCCCGTGACCATAATCATGACCATGTCCTTGGCCATAATGATGAGGTGCTTGCAGCGAACCATCCTCTTCTTCGCTGTCCTCCTCCTCCTCTTCTTCTTCATTTTCAGCGCGTTCCTCCTCTTGGCGTGCTCGGCTCCGTGTATGTGGACCTGCGGGGTTAGTTTGTGGTGCAGCGCTGCCTTCTCCGGTTTGCTTATGGGGCAGTTTTAACTTATCCTTCTTAAGCTTATAAATGCTAAGTTTTGAGTCAGGAAGCTTAATCAAAGTGTCACTCCATCTATATTTCGAGTAAAACACTTCGCCCCTTCTTAAAAGCATATGCGCTTGCACAAAATGTGTCTCCCCTAATTCAACAATTCCCCCGGGAAGATAAGCTAGACGCACATTATCAAGAGCATCAATGTAGTTTGCAATTCTAGTGATGAAAGAGGTGAAGAGGATATCGGTGTTCTGCACTCTTGTCGCAAATTCCAGCCAATGTTCAATCATAAAGTAAGTGGGGTTCATTTCAATTTTCTTGAGCATGGCATAAAGGTATTGCATATCGTCAATTCTCACTATGCGAGGATCTTTACGTGCAGTCACGGAATACCCAATAAAACGGTGCAGGATTCGAAGAGTGGGATTATGAATGTGACTAGTGCGAGGTCCATCATTCATTGGTTCAGCTATTTTCTCCCAAAATTTGGTTGGATCAAAACCATTAATATTAGAAATTTTACTAGGATGAAAACCAAGAGCTTTTGACATGCGGGAGAAGGATAAAGTGTGCTCACGATTAAAGAGACGAAATTTGTATTGCACACTATCATCTATTTGCTCGCGAATCAAGGTTGAAAGAAATTCAAGTGTGAGAAGTTCAGAACCTGGTTCTTCGATCATGCAAAACTTCTCCCAACTGATCGCCTTCATCGCCTTGTGGAAGTCACCCTTGATCCCAAGGGCGGCCAGCAGTCCAAGATCGATTACTCAATTTGGAAGGAACGTGTGCTGGCGGAGACGCTCAAACCATGTTCGCTCTTGATCAGTTCGGAGTAGAATGTGCTCATACCGGGTGAGCTCGGCCGGCGGCGGTGGTGTTCGGATCAGTGGAGATGGTACTTGACGGAACGGCGGTGTGTGGATGACTGACACCGACCGTCGGCCTGGCTGCACGGGGCTGTCCATGTCCATCTCCGAGCCGCTATGGCTGAACCGCATCGAGCTCGAACGGGGCGTCCCCATGATCGACGGCGAGCCGGTGTGGTGTGATGTGCCCTCTCCATCCTTCTTGTTTTTCTTCTTCTTCTTGAAAATGTTCATACCTGCAAGCAAAAATTGCACAACAACGACTATGCCAAGGTAAAGTGTTAAGAGGTTAGCGGGGTTAGTCGTTCGTTCCGCAAAATATCCGTTCAAAAGTGTTCACGTTTGTCGTATGAGTGCTGCGGCCATTAGTGAAGTACTTAATTAAGACTAAGCTAATATTTATTTGGTTTTCAGCATGGCTAGGTGATCACGTGGGCAAAGGAGATTATTCTATTCACAAAAGGGACTTTGCTTTGCGGCCACTTAGCAAACTAATTAAGCTAGAGGGATTAGGAGCGGAAGAGAGCTGCTTGCCTTGCTCTGGTGCGGATTGCTGCAGAGGAACTCGAGCTCCATTTATAGGAGATGGAGGAGGAGCTCCCGGAGCGAGCAATGGCCGGGCGACACGCAGCTGAGGGTCGGCCGACCCCAGCTAGGTCGGGCGACCTGCCTCGGCGTCGGGCGACACGCTGCGTCGTTGCTGTGCTCCCATGTGCGCGGGTTGGCGGCGTCGGGCGACGCGACCACGGGTCGGGCGACCATGTAGAGGCGTCGGGTGACGTGTGCGGTGGAGGACGCGCTGCAGTGCGCCGTGGTGGCGTCGGGCGAGCTCGTGGCGGGGTCGGGCGACGTGGAGAGCGTCGGCCGACGGGACAACAGCGGCTTAGCTTGCTCCGGCGCCTGTTCATGTGTCTTGTCTTGCCGGTTGTTGGTGCAGAGGAGGAAGAAGGTGGACGACGTCGTGGCGGGGTCGGACAACTTGGTGGCTGGGTCGGCGACCATGATGGCCAGGTCGGCCGACGTGGCCTGGTCGGCCGACTCTCAATCCTCCAATTTTTTTATGGTTTTATCCTTTTCTTCTTTTTGCTTTGTTTTAGTTTAACTCCTAGATTAACTTCTACGTGAATTTACACTACGGAAAGGAATTAAAGCACGGAAAAATTGAATGAGAAATAAGAAAGGAAAATTCCGGGTTACCTCCCGGCTAGTGCCCTTCGTTTTATGTCGGTAGGCTCGACTTCTCCATACCTTTTAGTGCTTTTTGTCGACGCCCGTCGCAGGAGAGGGCGTGGGCGTCGTGCTCGTGGCAACTTCCTTCTTCCGCCATACTTGAGTTGTACGTGTTGGGCAGCGGATTTCTCCTTCTTCTCCCCTCTCGGGGCATCTACGCCTTTCGGGGTGGATGGCTTCTTTGGTACATATTTCTTTGGCGCGGCCTTCTTTTCGGGCGCTTTCGACTCGCTCTTCGGCTTGTCCTTGTTCACGGCCATTTGAGGCTCGACCTTCCTCCAAGTCGGGGCATCACTTGGCCGATTGGCGTGTACTTTTTTCGGGACATAGCGCTGAAATGTCTTCACTTGCGAGCATTGCTCTACGCGAGGCTTGAAGTCGAACGATTCTTCTTTCCCGTTGATGTTGAGGTGGATGACCCCTGTCCCAACGTCAATGTTGGCGTTGGCCGTGCTTAAGAACGGCCTACCCAAGATGAGAGGGGTCTTGTTGTCCACTTCCATGTCCAAAATGACAAAGTCGACGGGTATGAAGAAGTTCCTAATCTTGACGGGGATATCCTCGGCGATTCCGGCAGGGTACCGCACGGATTGGTCCGCGAGCTGCAAGCACATGGCCGTAGGGGCAAGGGTAGTATAGTTGAGTTGATCAACAACTACCTTCGGCATGACGCTCACGCTCGCCCCCAAATCGCAGAGAGCGTGCTCAAAGCGATGTTGCCCAATGGAACATGAAATTGTGGGGCAGCCAGGGTCTTTCTTCTTTTCCGGAAGGGAGTTGAGGATGGCGGCACTACATTCCTCCGTAAGTTTTACCACTTCGGTCGAGGGCAGCGGCCGTTTGTTGAGGAGGATGTCCTTTAGGAACTTGGCGTAGGTGGGGACCTGCATCGCATCAAGTAGTGGAATATTGACATATAATTTTTGAATTACCTCCACAAACTTGCCGAATTGCTCGTCGACGGTTGGCTTGCGGTTCCTTCGGGGGAAGGGCAGGATCGTAGTGTCGTAGTACTCATGTGGTGCCGTTTTAGGCATGGGCTCTTCTTCCGGCGCCTCCTCTTCTTCTTCGTCGTCCGCAACTTGAACCTCCTTCTCTTTCTCCTTTCCCTTCTCCTTGGTCGCCACCTTTGGTCGTGGTGGATCTTGCATCTTCCTTCCCGACCTGGTTTCCACAACACTAACATTTTCCTTTGGGTTTGCCTCCGGTTGGCCCGGAAGTTTCCCCAATATTGTGCGTGGAAGCGATGCAGCAATTTGTGCGATTTGGGTCTCAAGCATCTTAGTGTGGCTAAGCTGACTTTGGAGAGTTGAGGAAAGAGCATCGAGCTTGTGATCTAGGTTCTCTAAGATTTTATCATTAACATAGAACTTCTTGCTAATGCTCTCATTAATTTTAGCTTGGCCTAGAACAAGTTCTTTAAGGTTCGCTTCAGCGGAATTACGAGGGGCGAAATTGTTGTTACCTTGACCGCGGTTGTCGAAGTTGAAGTTTGGGCGTGTGTTCCATCCTTATGCGAAGTTGTCTCGGGGGCGGAAACCTCCATTGCCGTTGTTGTTGTTGTTGCCGACAAAGTTGGCCTCCTCATCCCTAGTCTCGGGGCAGGCAGCCCTGGAATGTCCGGTGTTACCGCACACTTCGCACGTCATCCTTGAGTCGAGGGCTTGGCACGACTCTTAGCTTTCTACCTTCTTCAAAAGAAGGTCCATCTTGGCTGCGAGCATGTCGAGGGTGTCGACTTGGTGTAGGCCGCGTGTACGGGGTTGTGGGGCTGGACGTTCACGCTCGTTCTCGTACCCTTGGTTGGATGTCATCTTCTCGAGCAATTCTCTTGCCGCAGGGACGGTGAGAGACGTGAATGCGCCTCCTGCTGCAGCATCAAGATGTTCGCGGTAGTTCCGCAGCAGCCCGTTATAGAAGCTTTGAATGCGCAGCCACTCCTCCATGCCGTGGTGCGGGCAAGCGAGAAGATAATCTTGGAATCGATCCCACGCCTCCGAAAGATTTTCTTCCGTGAGCTGCGTGAAGCTTGCGATGCGGTTCCGAAGTGCATTGGTTTTCCCGGGAGGGAAAAACTTGTTGAGGAAGGCATCGGACACTTTCTTCCAATCAATCACCACGTCGGGAGGGAGTGCGTAGTACCATTGCTTCGCCCTTCCCAACAGCGAGAATGGGAAAAGGCGAAGGCGGATGTCGTTAATGGACACGTCTTTGATGGTGAGCGTGCCACTAACTTCAAGGAAATTTTGGAGGTGCGCGTTGGCGTCCTCCGAAGCTTTTCCGCAGAAGGGGTTGCCATTCACCATGCTGACCAAGGACGGATCCAGCTTGAAGTTCGCACCATTTGCCGCAGTCTTGGCTGCGGGCAAGTTGTTGGAGCTTGGAACGGAGTACTCGCGGATCGTCTTGTCGGCCATGTTGTCAACGGGTCGAGTTGGTGAAGGAGTACGACCCTCGGGTTCGCCGCTCGAAGAACCGACCTCGGGCAATGCTAGTGGGCGAGTTGGAGACTTGAGACTTTGACGAACTCGTCTCAAAATCTGCTCGGGGTTATCGGTGTAGTTCTCCGGAAGCGAGAAACCGGACATGCACGTCCTGTTCGTTCAAACACAAGAGCAAGAACGAAAAGGGTAAGCCCGCAAAGGATAGCGGTAAACGTGCAGCAAGTTTCTATCAAGAACGATATCTCTAGCCTATTGCTTCCCCGGCAACGGCGCCAGAAATGCTTGTTGACGGTCGCTATGCCCTATTAATTTAATTCAAGTTAAACCATTACAGCATTTCACCTCGGAGTATTCCGGGGTATCGAATTTCCTCAGGGAAGCAACTCGGATAAAGTATATCGTAACTTGATAAAGACTTAGCTACAAGAATACTACTAATCCAATGACGGGGGTAAAATCAATGATAGAATAAGATAGGAGTGATTCACACTATCAAAGAGGTGTCAAGTCGCCAAGTCGTAGGTAAGTAAATCTATTTGGTATAACGAGCGAGTACAACGATTCCTAAGTGTTGGTAAAAAAGAGGTTCAAGTCCTAAGTTAGTTCTAAAGCTATGTCGATCTCACGAGGTGCTGTCACCACCACGATCTGATTCTACACTTGAGGCAAAGTCTTAGTCCTGTCGGGATTTACGGTACACCTACTGGGCTAACCGAACGTGGCCGACTTCAAGGGACGGACAAGGCTGTCACCACTTGCCGCCTACGGCCCCCGTGGGCTTCGCCGTATTCCGCAGCTAGCGCTAACCTAGGCACCACGCCTATGCTAACAACTAGTACCTCGCCTAGCACGTGCTTAAGCAAAGCGAGATAGTCGAACGACTCTTCGTGTTAATTGACAAAGAGAAGTTCCCACCGAGGAACGCTCAGCACAAGACGAAATTACCCGCTAAAGATAACTTAAGGACTTTGTTCTAAATCTAGCAAGGCATAAACTAGAACTTGCAAGATATAAACAAGGACCAACTTATATTGATTTTCACTAAGTACTTGATACAACGGAAATCGGAAAGAAAGATACAATGGACTCTTGCTTACCAATTCCGAAGACAACTTCCGGAATCGGGGCGAGTGCCCGACTCGACTCTAACTCCAAATAGACTACTACCTAGACTCTAAATGGCGAACAATACAAGAACTGGACTTCTCTCTGGTGGATCTTCTTGTCTCCTGCCTCCAGGCGCCTTGCACCCCTTTTATAGAGTGGAAGAGGCGGTTGAGGGGGGTCGCCCGACCTGTCAGAGTAGGTCGGCCGACCCAGGGACGTCGCCCGACCCTTGATCAGGGTCGGTTGTCTCCCCAACGGCTTAGATCCCCTCCTTGAGGCGGTTGGATATGTCGGTTTGGTCGAAAAGTCCTCCGAAGCGTTGGTTTGAGGCGGTGGGACTTGGATGGCTTGATAGGGAGCTGAGTTGGACGTCGCCTGACGTGGATTGGGTCGGGCGACGTGGTTGACACGTCGGCCGACGTGTAGGGGGTCGGGCGACCCTGCTGGAGGGTTGACCCCCACGTCACCTGGTGCTTCCCACGTCCAATTGCTTCACTTCTTCGGTTCATATGGCCATGGTGACTTGGTGGAGTATGTTGGGTAAATTCCACGGCCATAGAACCTCATTTGGTACCGGGTGACCTATGGGTGATCACGTCACCCGGTTCTTCCATGGTCTTTGTTGGTAGTTCTTACACCACGAATAAATCCGCAAGCGCACGGAATACCGTTGTAGCACTTCACCCGGGAGTATTCCAAGGTATCGTATTTGTTTTCCCCAAGGAACGGTGATAATCTGCAGCAGGTTAGTTTTACCCGAGGACAACAAGAATGGCAGTAGTATAGGATTGAGAGGATGAATAAAGATCTAGTTGTCCCGCAGGACGATCGCACTCTAGTTCTACTTGTTTACTTCGGGCACTGGTATAGACCTGGTCTGCCAAGTCACGCCAGCCTGTAGCTCTACGACGAACCCGAACGTAGAGGATTACAAGGGACGGACAGGGCTGTCACCACCTGCCGCCTACCTCTACAAACCGTGGGGCACGCTGCAAACAAAGGTAACCTCTAGCCTAGACACCACGTCTATGCCGTCGATTACTACTCTAACCCCGGTCCTGGTACCAATCTGGAAGGCTAGAGCACCCCTCGCGGAGCGATGATCCCGTAAACAAGTATAACAAGAATAACGACTAGTATGTAAAGCTCGCTAGATCAATATCACCACGAATACTAATCTTATGAATAAGAACAACGATCGTTCTATGAACGAACGACGAACGAACGACGAACTAAGAACGAACGACGAACGATGAACGAACGACGAACGAACGAAGAACGAACGAAGAACGATGAACGAACGACGAACGAACGAAGAACGAACGATGAACTATTAATAAGATAAATATCCGCCAAGGGTACAAGATAAGGAAATAACCAAAGGGGGCTATCCCTCTCCTTGATCCTTGCCCTCTCCTCTATTCTACTACTGTACAAGAGGCCCTTGGCCTGGATGGGAGTGGAATGACTTGTGTCTTGTGATGTACTTTGGAGGAGGGGGGTACCCCTTTATTTATAGCCCAAGAAGGTCGGCAACTTGAGGCGGGTTCTTAGGTCGGTGGCATTGATTGTAGGTGGAACCGACCTCTGGAAGGCGGTGGCGAACCGACATAACAAGATGGGCCAGGGGGACCTCCACCACAAGTCGGCCGACCTAGGGTTTGGGGTCGGCCGACCCCTGGTGAGGCCCTCTGGGCCTGGTCTTCCTCGTGCTGCTTCTCTGGGCTGTGTTGTCCTCTGATCCACCTGCTGTGGGTGGAGTTGAAGCCAGGATATTTGGATTTTGGGCTTCAAGAGAGGAATTCTTTATTCCGGGGAAAATTGGTGTTTCCAACTTGGGCCTTTTATGCTTCCTTTTCCCCGTTTTCCTATGAATTGCAGCTGCACTCACAAATTCACCAAGACTTGTGGAAATCATTAGTTTAAAGACCTAAGTCTACTTTTGGTGATTGTTTTATTATAAAAAGCGTAGCTAGTTGACGGGTAAATATTGGGTCTAAGAGCCGTCAACAACTCCCCCACACTTAGCTCTTTGCTCGTCCTCGAGTACAGTTGCGAGCTTAAGGCGGGAGATACTCATCCTCATAAATGAGAGCCTGCACACAAGTTATTGCAAGCCACACTTCATACCTGTGAACTTTGAGGTGTCTAACATGCATTCCTTGGATGATTGATAAGTGGAACGGTCATGTCTCAAATCACCTCGCCTTCCCTGTCAAGTACCTTGGGATTTTTGCATAATTTTCAGAAATGAAAACATAGTTTCATGCTCCTCAAATGACTCTGTCAAGTCGCTCATGGTGTTTATGTATTTTCCTCTCAAGGGCCATGATTTAGCCTCTTCCCTCCTTGTGTTTGATCAGGCTTTTGTGGAGCTCAAGGTAGGGTAAAGTGGAGCATACTAGTGTCTCTTATTTTGCTAAGTCAAAGACTGGATCCAATGGAGAAAACAAGTCATACAATCCGATCAAGATGTGCATGTGTGGTGGTGGGATGAAGTGGAAAAATATTTGTACTCCTTTTTATGGTGTTACCTTCTCTCTCTTTTTGAACTTTTGAGGAGGACATGGCTAACATACTTTTTCTTTCTTTTTCTTTATTTTTCCCATCATCATTTTTTTTTTCATCATGCTCTACTTTTGTATGAGCAGGGATTATTCTTTTTCTTTTTGCATAGCCATGTCTCCGATGATATTTTTGAGAGAGAAAGGTAACAGAGATTTTTGGAGTATTTATTTGGTGGATGGATGATGGAATGTTGCTCAACTTCCAGTGTAGAAGTGTAGCATGTGAGGTGGAGTGTACGTGATCTTGATCAAAAGAGTATGACAAGCTTCTCACTAGGGTCCAAGAATTTGACGAAGCTCAAATCAACAACTAGCAGCTTACAGGCTATCAAAGTATTCATGTAAAGTTCCTGGCCTTGGTAGGAAAATATAAATCAAGTGAGGAGCATCATACTATGGAATTTTGATTTTCATAAAGATAAATTCCCAAGGACTTGAAGGTTAAGCAAAGATCATTTCGACAAACCATATCTCACATGCCAATTATCTAGGAAAACATGGGTTCCTAATGATAAGGTGTTCACAAGAATTCAGCGATGAAGCGAGAAATAACAAGTGTGCAAGTCCAAGAATGTGAGAGGTAGAGTTGTGGGCAAAAGATAAATCAATTATGATTTTCTCAAAAGATTAGTGCGTCAAGTTTTATTTAATTTTCAGATTATCCGAATGAACTTGACGGTGTAGCAGGCAAAAAGTGGAAGTGTGGTGCAAACTCAGGAGGCAGGAGGAGGCTAGAGCCTGGTGGGGACCACCAGGGGTCGCCCGACCCTCCTGGTGGGGTCGGCCGACCTGTCCTGGACCCCACTGGTTCTGTTATTTCGCGTGGCGACCTTTCCTGAGTTGCCTCGTATGATTCTGGATGATTTGGTCGTGATTGTTCCAGATATGGCGATGTTTCCCCCCCACACTTGCCTTTTTGCCTGTTTCCTTCAAAAACGACAAAAATATGGAAACACAAATATTGCTCTACCGGTATGCAAGCCCGGGGAGCACTATCATTGATTGAATTATAAACTGATAGGCGCATTACATATTTGAAGGGAAATTGGAATGAAAATAAACTGAGCAAAATGCGCCTTTTAGCTAAATAAAAGTGGAGGATTAGATATAGAACTTTTCCTCCTTTCCTGCGCCCTTGAAGAGACGCTTAAGCTTGGAGTTGGTGCTGCGGCGTAAGTTTGCGTTGTTCTCGCGCAGCTCCTCCACGGCTTCCCTTAGCTCGGCCACTTTGTTCCCGAGCTCAAGATGCGAGTCACGGAGGTCGATGTACTTAGCAAGGAGGCGGTCATAAGGCTTCTTCTTGGGCGTCTTTTCCTCTTCACTTTCGTACATACCCCCTGCCCTTTTGATAGGTGAGGGGGAAAGGTGCCTCCTAACTCTCTTGGTAGGAGTAGAGCTCATGGATTCATAGGCACCCTTCTTTTCTGCTGATGTAAGCGGCTGAACGAGCTGTTTCCCCTTCCCGCGGACGCCCGTAATCTTGAAGCGTGGGTCTCCCATCTTCTTGGGAGCAGCAGCAAGGGGAGAGTGTTCAATGTATTGATGGTGTACTACATTGCCACTCTTGGTGACTAGTGATCCCACGTACTTCTCTCCTGGGCGGAGAGAGGTTCCCGGATCGTCGCGACGAGCCTTCCTTGGAGTGAGCGCCCCCGTGGTAGGATGAGGTGGAGTAGAATGACTCTTCCTTAAGACCTTCTTGGCTATGGGAGCTGCAACGGGAGTACTTGGTGGTGGTAGGAGGGCCAAGGGTGCGACATCCACAAAGTTGGCTTGCTCAATGGGAGTGACGGGATCAAGGATGTTCTCTAGGTCAAGTTCGCGCAAGAGTTGGCTTGTGGTGGCGGACACATCAAAGTCAGGGATGCTGCTGTCCATGGTGATGTTGGGAGTGTTTTGGGATTTTGGTTTGATGAAGAAGATGGGTGGTGCAAGGGAAAAGAGAGGAAATCACTAATATTTATAAGGGGGACTAAGGAAAGAATTTCCCTGATTTTCCCGGAGCAGAGCAGGAGCTACATCAGTGGGATTTCTGCTTGTGAACGTTGGAGAAACAGGTGGGGGAAATTTGGGACCGTTGTGGATCTCACAGGGGTCGCCCGACCTGATAAGGTGGGTCGGCCGACCCTGTGTGGGTCCCACTCGCCCCCTGATTTCTGCAGTGCTCTTCTTATTCGAAAATATATTGTACAATAATTGCGACGGGTAAAAATAAGAAACAGAGGATGTCAGGATAAAAGATTTAAATCAATTAGATTCATGACATCGAAATCTTTATTTGCTTCGGGTTCAAGATAAATTTTAAGGCGCTGACCATTTACCTTGAATACATTACCTCCGTCGTCCTGGAGTGTGATTGCCCCATGAGTCGACGTGTCGATGATGGTGTATGGTTCGTCCCATTTGTTTCTCAATTTTCCGTGCCCGAAGAGCTTTACCCTTGAATTGAAGAGCAACACTTCGTCTCCAACTTTGAATTCTTTTATCTTTATTCGCCGGTCGTGCCAGCGCTTTGTACGCTCCTTGTAGATGGCTGAGTTGTGATATGCTTTGTCTCTCCATTCTTCCAACTCGGCTATCTCCATTTTTCTTCTCCACCCAGCTCCTTTCATATCTATGTTCCAAGTTCTCATGGCCCAATATGCTTTATGTTCCAACTCGACTGGCAAATGGCACGTTTTTCCATAGACGAGTTGGTATGGTGACATGCCTATGGGTGTCTTGTAGGCTGTTCTATATGCCCATAGTGCATCGGGTAGCTTGTTCTTCCATCCCTTCCCCATTTCTAAGACTGTTTTCTGCAGGATCCGCTTGATTTGTTTGTTGGATGTTTCGGCCTGCCCATTTGTCTGAGGATGGTGTTGGCGTTTCTTACGCACAGAGATAAATATCAACTCCGCAAGCGCACGGAACACCGTGTAGCATTTCACCCAGGAGTATTCCAAGGGTATCGTATTTATATTTTCCTCAGGGAAGCAGGGCTAAGAATATCGTGAATTAACAAGGAAACATCTATTATTTATAACTTGCAAACTAGACCAGAGCAGGGATACATATATGATGGATGGCAACCAAACACACGCAAGAATTCCATATGAAGATAAAGAGATAGAACTAGTCAACTGGGAGGACAACGAGAAGAAGAGTATCAGCCTAGGGGTTAGCATTTAGTATTTCCTGATAGTCTACAATTACTTGCTTAAGCTTTCATTACAGATACGTTCCTGCATATCGGGGCACACGCATGCCAAGGCAGCAACCCGAGAATTAGGTTCAACTACCTTGGGGAACTACGTGCTATTGACCTCCCTACTAAAACCATCACCCGGACGTGGTGGATTACAGAGACCGGTACGCCTGTCACACGTACTCGCGGCTACCATCCTCCGTGGGGTGTAGAGCAAACTCACGTCTAGAATAATTCCTCGCACCATGCAAGCAAATATCCTAGATAACTTACTCTACGCGTAAGAGCAAGCCAACCATGCATAACAAATCTATGTGGATTGTGTAAGCATTTGCGGTGCAAACAACCCATGCAGATAGACATACCATACACAGACGTGGAACCAACAAAGGAATTTCTCTATAACAATTACTTAAATAAATATAAACTAAAAGGAAAACTAAATTAAATAAATAAGAAAATAAATAAGAAATAATTATATTAAAGAAAGTATAAAAGAAAAGATACACGAGAACTTTACCCAAACTCCGAAGAGAACTCCGGAGCTCCGAGCGAAGCTCTCACTTCTACTCTAACTCCCATGACCAACTAGCCTACTCTAAACTACACAAGTGGAATGATCACATGAGAAGAGCGTGACCCTACATTGGATCTTCTCTTCTCAAGTGTGAAGGTGCAGGTTGGAAGTGAGGGGGAGGTCCTCTATTTATAGATGAGTTGCCTTGGGAGAGTGGAGAAGGTCTTGGAGAATCTTGTGGATATTCCTCACTTGCCGACGTCTCCTTCCTTAGTCGGCGCGTCAATTTAGCTTGCAACCGCCTCTGGAACCGACTGGAAAAAGATGGGCCGATTCGGACAAAATAGTTGGCCGGCCGGCCTAGGCCTAGGCCGGCCGGCGGGCTTTTTTCTCCGAATGCCTCGAATTTTTGTGGGCTGGCCTCTCATGATGTGCCCATTAAGATCCACGGTCCTGCCCGGTGATTTGACGCCTTTTTGAGTGGTTGATGGGATTGTTTGTTGGGCCTTGCGCAGTGGTCGATACTCCGGGCTGGGAAATATTTGTTGGCCATTTGATCCTTGATGTTTGAGCCCATTGGGAGATGCCTGGGACTGCTGGACCATGTTGAGATCCAACATAAGCCGGCCGGCTTATGATGGGACCGGCCGGTAGGCTTTTGCTCCCATTTTCAATGGATTTCCTCCTGCATCCAAATATTCACCAAAACTTGTGGAGTAGCATTATTCCTATCTACTATGCACAAAATCTTAGTGTTATGCTTTTATTTACCGGTAGGGTGGCGGTCAAAACACGGTTTAACGACCGCCAACAACCTCCCCAAGCTTAAACTTTGCTCGTCCCGAGCAAACTCAACTCAGGGTACCGGCGGATCAGGAGTTACAAAGAAGCGCCCCATGGGTAATAAAGATGCAACAACATACTCCCTAAACAGTGGCAAGTTTACGAGAGCACAAAATATTCATGAGTGTTGCAAAAATCGTGGGGCTTATATGTTACACCTTGTCATGCAGCATTGAAGATTAGAACGGCATTTTCGGACAAGTACACAATTCTAACAGGTATGCATCCAGAGTTTTTATGTGCTGCAAGGTAAGGTGCAAAAATTTCCTTCGTTTTGGCTGGCACTTCTCTTACCAGCCAATGTGAGTCTATTCCTACAAGCTTCACTCATCCTACCTTCTACCCAATGAGGCTTTGTAAGTGGAGCTTGGTAAGGAATGCACAAATGTCATGCATTTATTGTAAAGCTAAAGAATGAGTCTCAATCAACATAGCAACTCCATTTATTTTGGTCATAGGAAATGATGTGGAGGGGGAGAAAATGAACTCACACTTGTGGAAGGGGGTTTTGAAAACATTGGTCCTTTATTTTGCTCAAGATGTTTATGATAAGAACCATATAACCGTTGACTTTTGTCATGCAACCATGGAGTTTTTTTTTTTTAATTATTTTTTTTATTTTTTTGACTACTCCATGGTGCAAGGGGCTATAAATTTTGAATGGTTCAAGGAAATATTTTGAAATATTCTTGAGCATTTTGGATGGAACAAAAGTTTTGCAAAATCTGAAAAATGCTTGGTTGATTTATCCAAACATTCCCCTTTTTATTTGGTGGAGAGAAATTTTTGAAACACACGCGAAGGAATCATGACCAAAATTAGGAGTGCTTAGTTTCAAGAGTACATCAAACCTTAACAAAACTCAATGCATAAACAAATGGCTATGAGTGGGGCTGTTTCGAATATTATGATATGGCTCTGGTAGGTAAATAAATCCTCACACTAAGAGAAGTGTGCCAAAACAGAAGGGTTTTAGGTACTTGCAGCAATTCAAGAAAAACATCTCTGGATGAAACCATACTAAGAAATTGCGACAAGTCCCTAATCATGCCATATCACAATCCACAATGCTTAGACTTGGTGTAATAAATGCAACCTACGGAAATAAGCGAGACTCATGATGTGATCATGCTCAAATAAAAATAACACATATGTCAGGAGTAGAGGTTGCATCTATGCGATACATGGGAAGCTAATTTGTAACTCGATCATCATTTCCCTTATGCGTAGCATAACACCAAGATTCTAGCATTTATTCGAAACAGGGAGTTTATTTATTCAAGGAAAGTTTAGAAATACTTACCTGGGGGTCCTCCCCAAGCTTGAGTCTTTGCAAGACTTAAGCTTGAATAGGCCGCTTCCTCCATTCTTCTTGTGTCTGCAAAAAGAATGAGGGTGATACAGGTGGCTAGCCCCTATTGGGCTTTGCCGAGAACCTAATATTTTTTTTTATTATTATTTATTTTTTTATTATTATTTTATTTTTTTTAAAGGAAAGGGCACAATTCAAGAAGAGTATAATATCGTATACAGAAGTACTTACCTGGCGGTCCCTCCCTAAGCTTAGCTCTTGCAACATGTGCAAAGCTAAGCGATTAAATCTTTCATTTGGAAGCAATGGGTCCGCCTTGTTGGTTCCTTCTTCTTGAATTGTGTGCCTTTCATGTTGCCTGATTGGTTTGCTCTCAGAAAGATCCTGCATTGGTTAGTACAAATCCATTCGTCTACAATCGACACATCTCTATAGTTCCATTGATCAACCTAGACACCACGTCTAATTCAATCAACTATGTGAGGAGAGCAGGGATCGCTATACTCTCCTTCTGTCATGAAAGCATCATAGAGGTATGTGTTTTTCTGTTGGTTGAACGGCCACCGGGCATAATCTCAATGGAGAACAGAGGCACAGAAGTGATCTTCACCCAACCAACAGAAAGAGACGCAGGCGATTGATTTATGACTAACAACTCAACCAATACCCATACAAATAAAAGGATTTCAAAAGCAAGGGTATAGTCAAAAAGATTTGCAGCATATTTTTATCAGAGAGCAACTATGTATTTTTTTTATTTTTTTTTTGCATGGAAGATTCAGGCAGCATTTTTATTTTATTTTATTTTTTATTATTTTTTTCGAAAGGAGGGGATATATGACATGGAAAAACAAGGAATAATTGCATATGCGTACCTGGCGGTACCTCCCCAAGCTTAGCCTTTGCAATCGTATGCAAGGCTAAGCTATATATTTCTTCATTGAACATCTTGGTTCCGCCATGTATGTTTCCGTCTTCCTGTCATAAAAAAAATCCAATCTTTCTCTATATATTTATTATTATTATTATTATTTTTTGATTTTTTTTCAAAATCCCAACGCCTATGATTGGGCGCTCGGGTTTTTTTTTTTTTAAATGCAGCGGGGTGGGATGGAGGGAAATTAAATATGCAGATGGATTGAAAAGAAAATAATGCGAATGCGATGATGGTATGCTCAAACAGAATGCAGGTGGATGCTTAGGCTAGCAGCAAATTAACATAACAGATATTCGATGTCAATCAAAGATATCTTAAACCATTGCTTCCCCGGCAACGGCGCCAGAAATGCTTGTTGGCGTTTCTTACGCACAGAGATAAATATCAACTCCGCAAGCGCACGGAACACCGTTGTAGCATTTCACCCAGGAGTATTCCAAGGGTATCGTATTTATATTTTCCTCAGGGAAGCAGGGCTAAGAATATCGTGAATTAACAAGGAAACATCTATTATTTATAACTTGCAAACTAGACCAGAGCAGGGATACATATATGATGGATGGCAACCAAACACACGCAAGAATTCCATATGAAGATAAAGAGATAGAACTAGTCAACTGGGAGGACAACGAGAAGAAGAGTATCAGCCTAGGGGTTAGCATTTAGTATTTCCTGATAGTCTACAATTACTTGCTTAAGCTTTCATTACAGATACGTTCCTGCATATCGGGGCACACGCATGCCAAGGCAGCAACCCGAGAATTAGGTTCAACTACCTTGGGGAACTACGTGCTATTGACCTCCCTACTAAAACCATCACCCGGACGTGGTGGATTACAGAGACCGGTACGCCTGTCACACGTACTCGCGGCTACCATCCTCCGTGGGGTGTAGAGCAAACTCACGTCTAGAATAATTCCTCGCACCATGCAAGCAAATATCCTAGATAACTTACTCTACGCGTAAGAGCAAGCCAACCATGCATAACAAATCTATGTGGATTGTGTAAGCATTTGCGGTGCAAACAACCCATGCAGATAGACATACCATACACAGACGTGGAACCAACACAGGAATTTCTCTATAACAATTACTTAAATAAATATAAACTAAAAGGAAAACTAAATTAAATAAATAAGAAAATAAATAAGAAATAATTATATTAAAAAAGTATAAAAGAAAAGATACACGAGAACTTTACCCAAACTCCGAAGAGAACTCCGGAGCTCCGAGCGAAGCTCTCACTTCTACTCTAACTCCCATGACCAACTAGCCTACTCTAAACTACACAAGTGGAATGATCACATGAGAAGAGCGTGACCCTACATTGGATCTTCTCTTCTCAAGTGTGAAGGTGCAGGTTGGAAGTGAGGGGGAGGTCCTCTATTTATAGATGAGTTGCCTTGGGAGAGTGGAGAAGGTCTTGGAGAATCTTGTGGATATTCCTCACTTGCCGACGTCTCCTTCCTTAGTCGGCGCGTCAATTTAGCTTGCAACCGCCTCTGGAACCGACTGGAAAAAGATGGGCCGATTCGGACAAAATAGTTGGCCGGCCGGCCTAGGCCTAGGCCGGCCGGCGGGCTTTTTTCTCCGAATGCCTCGAATTTTTGTGGGCTGGCCTCTCATGATGTGCCCATTAAGATCCACGGTCTTGCTCGGTGATTTGACGCCTTTTTGAGTGGTTGATGGGCTTGTTTGTTGGGCCTTGCGCAGTGGTCGATACTCCGGGCTGGGAAATATTTGTTGGCCATTTGATCCTTGATGTTTGAGCCCATTGGGAGATGCCTGGGACTGCTGGACCATGTTGAGATCCAACATAAGCCGGCCGGCTTATGATGGGACCGGCCGGTAGGCTTTTGCTCCCATTTTCAATGGATTTCCTCCTGCATCCAAATATTCACCAAAACTTGTGGAGTAGCATTATTCCTATCTACTATGCACAAAATCTTGGTGTTATGCTTTTATTTAACGGTAGGGTGGCGGTCAAAACACGGTTTAACGACCGCCAACAGATGGTATGGAGTGGCAATGTTGTGCTTTGCTCCAAGCTCTCTTAGAAAGCTACGGAAGGTCTTATCAATGAAGTGAGACCCTCCGTCGCTTATCACCATTCTCGGAGTTCCAAACCTTGGAAAGATAGTCTCGTGGAACATCCGGCGAGCGTGTTTGGAGTCGGCAGCTCGGCATGGCATAGCTTCTACCCATTTGGATACGTAATCCACCGCCACCAATATGTACTCACAATCTTGGGACTTCACGAATGGTCCCATGAAGTCAATGCCCCATACATCGAAGAGTTCGACTTGAAGGTTGTATGTGAGGGGCATTGCATCTCGTGCTGTGATGCCTCCAAATCTCTGGCATTGTGGGCATCTTCTAATGAATTCTTTTGTATCTTCATACATGGTTGGCCAAAAGAATCCACTTTGCCAGATCTTTGCTTGGGTACGGAAGGCACCATAGTATCCACCGTATGGGGCTGCATGGCATTTTTCAATGATTTGTGTGCTCTCAGGAGTGGGCACACATCGCCTAAGCAGTCCATCGGCGCAGACACGATAGAGGTATGGTTCATTCCATAAGTGACGGCGACTTTCATAAATCAATCTTCTTTTATCCGCCCCTGGTGGTACGTATCCTGTGGCGATGAAGTTCACAATGTCGGCGTACCAAGGGTGCGAATCCGTCACTTTCAGCAGCATGTCGTCGCGTAGGAAGTCATTTATGGGTAACTCCTGCAAGTTAGTGAACTGCATACGCGACAAATGATCTGCTACAGAATTTTCTACTCCTTTCTTATCTTTAATTTCAAGATCAAACTCTTGGAGCAGAAGGATCCATCTTATGAGACGAGGTTTAGCATCTTTCTTAGCAAGCAGATATCTCAAAGCAGCATGATCAGTGTAAACAATAACTTTTGCTCCAGCTAAGTAAGATCTAAACTTGTCAAAAGCAAAAACAACGGCAAGGAGCTCTTTCTCAGTGGTAGTATAATTCAACTGAGCTCCAGTCAAAGTTTTGCTAGCATAAGAAATTGCATGATGCTTTTTGTCTTTCATTTGACCAAGAACTGCCCCCACAGCATAATCACTAGCATCACACATTATTTCAAAAGGAAGCGTCCAATCAGGGGGTTGAATGATTGGAGCAGAGATGAGTGCATTCTTAAGAGTAGCAAAGGCATGCATGCAGTCATCATTGAAATCAAAGGGTGCATCCTTAGCAAGCAAGTTCGTAAGGGGTCGTGCAATTTGAGAGAAATCTTTTATGAAGCGACGATAAAAACCAGCATGACCCAGAAAACTACGAACACCCTTGATATTCACAGGAGGTGGAAGCTTTTCTATAACTTCTATTTTTGCTTTGTCCACCTCTATGCTCTCTCGGACACAAGGTGTCCAAGAACTATGCCCTCTCGGACCATGAAGTGGCACTTTTCCCAATTAAGTACCAGGTCCTTCTCATGGCATCTCTGTAAGACCTTGTCTAGATTTTCTAAGCAATGATCAAAGGTTTTTCCATAAACAGAGAAATCATCCATAAAAACTTCCATAATTTCTTCGATCATATCAGAGAAAATAGACATCATGCAACGTTGGAACGAGGTAGGTGCGTTGCACAAACCAAAAGATATGCGACGATAAGCATAAGTTCCATACTGGCATGTGAAAGTTGTCTTACTTTGATCGTCGGGGTGGATGGGAATTTGATGATATCCCGAATACCCATCAAGGAAACAAAAGAAAGAATGATTTGCCAACCGTTCCAACATCTCATCGATGAAGGGCAGTGGAAAATGATCTTTCTTTGTGGCCTTGTTAAGTTTTCGGTAATCAATGCACATTCGCCACCCCGTGACGGTTCGTTGAGGAATGAGTTCATTTTTATCATTATGAACAACCGTCATACCTCCTTTCTTGGGTACCACTTGTACGGGGCTCACCCAATCACTGTGAGGGGATAGATGATCCCGGCGTGTAATAGCTTCAAGACCTCTTTCTTCACAACTTCTCTCATCGCATTATTCAGCCTCCTTTGAGGTTCCCTTGAAGGTGTACTTTCAGGATCCGTGGGAATGCGATGGGTGCAGAGAGCAGGGCTGATCCCTTTTAGGTCTTCAAGTGAGTAGCCAAGAACGGAGCGATGTTTTTCAAGCACGGCTATGAGTTTGGTGGTTTCTTCCTCCGAAAGCTTGTCACTTATGATGACGGGAGCTTGCGGATCTCCGTGCAAGAAGGCATAGCGCAAACCGGGAGGTAGCGCTTTGAGATCAATGGGAGGTCGTGGCGGTGGTGTGGTTTGTGGTAGCTCAAAGGTGTCCTCCGAGTCGGCGTCCTCTAAGATAAAGTCTTGTGCATCTTCTTCCAAAGCTAACTCGGGGTCCATGTGAGGAAAAATAGCCATGGCCTCCTCCACTTGATATTCCTCAAGTGGTTCATCGGAAAGAGTGTTTCGTGATGTGGTGATTGGTATGGAGAATGACTCTTTTCCGAGGGTGAAATTGAGGTTTCCAAATGATGGGGCATCAATGAGGAATTTTTCTATAGGATGCCCTATCATTATGTCGAAGTTTGGGACTTCGAAGACGTAGAAATCCAGGATAACCTCAAGGTCTTCATGATAGAGAGTTACATCTCTGACAATCCCCAAACTCTCAAGAATATTGCCCAATGGGTGCTTGAGGAGTTTGTTTGTTGATGTCCATGGTCGGTTGCCAAAGATTGACAATGCATATGTGTCGGAGAGGATATTGGCACCAACAAGAGGGTTGTAGAGTGCATTCACCTTGGTTCCTTTGATGGAGCAGCATATGTTGGTTGAGGGAGGGCAGAGCCGAATGATATCCATGGATAGCTCATTCTCCCTCTGATGTCCTCATCACCCTCAACCATTTATCGCTCATGATTGAATTAAGCTCCCGAACAGTCTCCACAAGATATTCTTTTTCAATTGGTTTGGGAGGTGGCAAAGGAACAGGCGGTCTCTTTTGAAACAAATAGTTCGAGGTGTTTCCAAAATCTTCAAAAATTTCTTCCTCAAACTCAAATGGGAACTCTAGAGGTTCATCATCCTCTGTCATTGTTCGGGAATCAGATGAGGACTCGGATGTTGGGTCTACCAAGGTAGACACCTTTTGTGTTTCCACAATGACTTCCTCATCTTTTGACTCCGGCTCCTCGGGTATTTCAGCGGAAAAAGGTGTATTTTCAACAATTCTTTCTAGCAAATCTTTAGCTTCCGCTATGGTCTTATGAGAAAAAGAACCACCGGCAGCCGTGTCAAGATAAAGTGCGGTGTCCTTGCTCAACCCTGAATAAAAATGTTGCAAAAGAACGGGTTCTGGGAGCAATAACTCTGGACCGGAATCTGTTAATGAACAGAACCGTATCCATGCCGCACTAAGGGTTTCTTCCTCCTCTTGGCGAAAGTTAATTATTTCCGCGCGTAGAGCAGTGATACGAGATACGGGAAAAAATGCTAGACAAAATTTGTCTCGCAATTCTTTCCAATCACCGTTCACTCTCTTAGCGGTGTAAGTGTACCATTGCTTCGCCTTCCCATCGAGAGAGAAGGAAAACAATTTCCACTTTAAAGTTTCATGTGTCATGCCATTGATCAATCGGCATGCACACAATTGCTCAAACTCTCGCAAGTGTTCAAAAGGATTTTCATTTTCAAAACCAGAGAAAGAAAGTCCTTTGATCAATGAAATAAAACTGGGGCCGAGCTCATAGCTTGTTGAAACAACAAGTTGAGATGAACATGGTGGCTCTAAGAGCTCGCCCCGTGGAGTGGAAAAAGATTGGATTGTGGGTGATGACTCCATGAGTGTATATATTTTTTTTTCTAATTTAATTGAACGGGAAATGTAAAGATAAGTTACGAGGGCAAACCTGGTCCGCTACAGAATTAGCAACCGTTCCCCGGCAACGGCGCCAGAAATGCTTGTTGGTATTTCTTACACCACGAATAAATCCGCAAGCGCACGGAATACCGTTGTAGCACTTCACCCGGGAGTATTCCAAGGTATCGTATTTGTTTTCCCCAAGGAACGGTGATAATCTGCAGCAAGGTTAGTTTTACCCAAGGACACACAAGAATGGCAGTAGTATAGGATTGAGAGGATGAATAAAGATCTAGTTGTCCCGCAGGACGATCGCACTCTAGTTCTACTCGTTTACTTCGGGCACTGGTATAGACCTGGTCTGCCAAGTCACGCCAGCCTGTAGCTCTACGACGAACCCGAACGTGGAGGATTACAAGGGACGGACAGGGCTGTCACCACCTGCCGCCTACCTCTACAAACCGTGGGGCACGCTGCAAACAAAGGTAACCTCTAGCCTAGACACCACGTCTATGCCGTCGATTACTACTCTAACCCCGGTCCTGGTACCAATCTGGAAGGCTAGAGCACCCCTCTAGGAGCGATGATCCTGTAAACAAGTATAACAAGAATAAACGACTAGTATGTAAAGCTCGCTAGATCAATATCACCACGAATACTAATCTTACGAATAAGAACAACGATCGTTCTATGAACGAACGACGAACGAACGACGAACGATGAACGAACTAAGAACGAACGACGAACGATGAACGAACGACGAACGAACGAAGAACGATGAACGAACGACGAACGAACGAAGAACGAACGATGAACTATTAATAAGATAAATATCCGCCAAGGGTACAAGATAAGGAAATAACCAAAGGGGGCTATCCCTCTCCTTGATCCTTGCCCTCTCCTCTATTCTACTACTGTACAAGAGGCCCTTGGCCTGGATGGGAGTGGAATGACTTGTGTCTTGTGATGTACTTTGGAGGAGGGGGGTACCCCTTTATTTATAGCCCAAGAAGGTCGGCAACTTGAGGCGGTTCCTTAGGTCGGTGGCATTGATTGTAGGTGGAACCGACCTCTGGAAGGCGGTGGCGAACCAACATAACAAGATGGGCCAGGGGGGCCTCCACCACAGGTCGGCCGACCTAGGGTTTGGGGTCGGCCGACCCCTGGTGGGCCCCTCTGGGCCTGGTCTTCCTCGTGCTGCTTCTCTGGGCTGTGTTGTCCTCTGATCCACCTGCTGTGGGTGGAGTTGAAGCCAGGATATTTGGATTTTGGGCTTCAAGAGAGGAATTCTTTATTCCGGGGAAAATTGGTGTTTCCAACTTGGGCCTTTTATGCTTCCTTTTCCCCGTTTTCCTATGAATTGCAGCTGCACTCACAAATTCACCAAGACTTGTGGAAATCATTAGTTTAAAGACCTAAGTCTACTTTTGGTGATTGTTTTATTATAAAAAGCGCAGCTAGTTGACGGGTAAATATTGGGTCTAAGAGCCGTCAACAGTCTTCTGCCTCGAACCTCTTCTTCATATGGTCGTGTTGTCATTGTGTAGCGCTTTTCCATAGCCACTTGGCCATTTGGACTTGATTTGGATCGGGTGACGTACAGATGTGTACGTCGCCCGAGCTTCGACCGACTGAATTGGCTTCATAACTTGTGTCCAATCTTCATGATGTTGGGGTTTCACCATTTCTTTATTAAAAATCACGCCAAATTGCCTTGAACCCTGCAAAACAATGGCGGATACACAACTCGTGGAATTTGATTAGTAAATAAACAAACTATGCCTATGGCCTTGCATTCTTACCCTTTTATTCCCGGATTTAGTGCAGAAATATTGGCGTTTAAGCGACGCCAACAATCACTCAAAATGTTTGGCCATTGGCCCAGATTCTGTTAAACGTGGCAAAGTGAACTATTTATGGATTCTCATTCGTAGTACACTAGTACTTGGCTCAACATTCATCCGACATATTTCGTGTCAATTCAGGGGATGTTCCGGTGTTTGAGATAGTGAGTCTTCCCCTCTGTTGTTGGAGTTTGAAGTTTGAACACCTGACGATCCGTTGCGAGAATGCTGGCATAGGACGATCCTCTGTGCTAAAATTTCGATTGTTTCATCTCGTGCTACCAAACCTTGAACGATGTCCAAGAAAATTGTTAGGAAAGGACATTCCAGTTTAGTCTGCTGAGGTGAATAACAAGAACTTGCGCACAATCAGAAGCGAATGGTCTTGCGAGAACGTAATCAACAGACAGTCCTCTGATGCGAGAATGCTCGCAACGGACAATCCTCTGTTATCGGTGTTTAAACACCAGACTCTCTCTCTCTCTCTCATTCTCTCCTCATTTTGACCAGTTTTTGCAATGTGCGCCATAGTTTGTACACGTCGTTACGAGAGCATCCGTTGTTAACTTTGGTGAACACGGGAACATCCGATGCAAGTTTGTGCGCATTTGCACATATGTTGATACAGAAACATCCGTTCTTTTCTTTTTGCGAGGAAGGAACATCTGTTGTTGAATGGAGAGGGAGATTCCAGAGAGGCGCTCTACTGGGCAGTGATCGGTCCAATCTATATTCACAAGAATTGCTGCAGGGAGTCGCACGAGAATTGATACTCACCGGATGTTGCGTTGATACTGAACGACCACTGAGCAGCTCCCTAGTCAAATCGATTCACTGGTTCTTCCACGCGCCCAACGCCGTGCACAACTTCGATCTTAACGGCTTCACAAGTTTGCGGGCATATCTAACAAATATTTGTTTGCTCATGTGGATATCAGAACTACCGTTGCATAAATCACAGGAACATCCATTGTTTTTAGTGGTGAACACAGGAATGTCTGATACAACTCTTTTAATTGATACTGTAGTTACATATAAATGCTCAAAGTACAACATACAAATCTATTTGATGTACAACCATTGTAACGAATAATTCAAGGACGATTCATTAAACTCTAGCTAGAACTCGAGATTGTAGAAGATGTCCTCCTCGACCCGCCTCGCTTCGACGAGGTCGACCACCACTTCACGGAGCGTAAGTCTCCATCACCGCGCGCGACGTGCACGAGGTCCTCCGCATGCCGCTGGGAACCGACAGGGAAGCGGGGAAGCGAGGTTGCTCAAGAAGCTGCTTCCATTCCAACTCGGACTTAGGGAAGCGGGGGAAGCGAGGTTGCCAAGCTCAGGGAAGAGAAAGAGCGACTCTCGACTCCAATTTGTTGGTCTGAACTTTCCAACATGGACAGTTCAAACCAAACAAAATGAGGCGTGAACCCACCAATCTTTCAGATATTCCCCTACGAGATATCCAGAAATCCACATTGAGTGATTTGGTGGTCGCCATTTTGCCTGTGTGTGTCTCTTCTCTGTACGAGAAGTTTACAGCGACCCAACCAAGGATTGCCCGGCGGCTGTGAAGAATGAGGTAGACCCATGAGTGGAGGAGTAGGGATTGTCCGGGGGGCTGTGAAGGGTATGATTTACTAGTTTGTGGATACTGCAGCGTCTGGGTGGACCTTTATAGTCACGGTAAGCTGCCCGACACCTCCCTCTGATGCGAGAACGCAGCAGGCAACGGACTATCCTGTGTTGTAGGTGTTCTACACCAGACGGTCCGTTGCTGCAATAGTCCACAGCTTTGTTTCAACGCGCACTACCCCTTGAATCAGAACGAGAGCAAAAGTGTGTGGACAAGAAATGCAATCGTGACCATAGTTAGCCAATGTAGTAATATGTACCAGGCGTATGTCTTAAGACATAATAGCACGTGTAAAGTCTAGTGAAGGGACAGATAGTCAACCGAAAGTGGCGAACCTGCCCAAAATCTGGGGCAGGGTTCCCCTGACGTGAGCCGGGGTCACTGACCCGTGGGCCGGGACCAAATTTTGGCCGCTCACTCAAACTAGCTGCTCGGCAGCGCGCGTTGGGCTTTCAAATTTCGTTCGCGGATGGGTGAAACAAGGAAATGTCGTTATTGTGCCTGTCCTTCCGAACGCTTTCGTGTCTCCGCGAAGGGTATTTTGGGAAAGTACCTCGGGCAACTATTAAAATATCCCCATCCTTCTCCTCAACAGAGCCATCCCCCCGTTCAAAAAAAAAAAACAGACCCATCCCCAATCCCCATCTCTTCTTCTCGTTGCACCATTGCTGCGATCCCCAATCCTTCTCCGCCTCGTTCGCCGCCCCGTACTCCCTGGTCGTCCATTCCTGACTCTCCTCGCCATTTCTTCCGGCCCCCTTCTTCCCAGAGCGGAACCACCGATGGCCGGTCGTCCTCGCCAGACTCCAACGACACCAGTGTGGAATGCGGGGTTGAAGCGGAAGCATGAAGGTACTTGTTTTCCTTGTTTCGTAGCACTTGATACTCGTTTAGGTTGTCTGTGATTCTTTGTTGGATGTGGTGATTGCCGGTCCTCTTTGCTTTTTTTTTTACTATGTTCGGTTGGTCTATTCACGTGTCATGCCATGCTGAGTTCATGAGTATGTAGCTTGGGTCTGTTTTGTTGAGTTATAGATCCAGAAAAATCTACGGATCTGGAGTGGGGACTGGGTTCAAGGTCTATGATTGCCTGATATCATCACTTTGATGTTGTTTTTGACATAAAACGTAGGATAAATGCTGAGTTCATAAGTATGTAGCTTGGGTCCGTTTTGTTTATATACAGATCCAAAAATCTACGGAAGGAGCTGGGAATTGGTTCAAAGTCTGTGGTTTCCTGATATCGTCACTTTGATGTTGTTTTTGACCTAAAACTTAGGTTAAATTACTACATTGCAATAACATATATTCTTTAAGCTACAATCAAACTGGATGTGTGCCAAACGTGGCCTCACTACAAGAAAAATATCCTAGCGCCACGGCTCAAAGTGTTGCAATATGGGTATTTTCGTTGCAATATTAAGCAATTGCAACTAAATCAGGGCGTTGGGAGGCGTTGCAAGTGCGGCCGATGCAAGGGTATCGCATCGCCTTTTTGAGACATTGCTATAACGTTGGTGTGTTGCAACGACGTGTGGCGTGGCAATAGGTTGCACTCACAACAAGCATTGGCGTTGCAAGAATGGCATTTACAACCACATGCGATGTTGCTAAAGTGGTCATTGCAACCACGCATGGTAGTCGCAATCACGAAATTTTTCAACGCCAGAGCTTTGTAGCAATACCATATGTTGCCACGATATATGATGGTGGCAATAACGGACTATGGTGTTGCAATATGTTTGAAGGGTATCGCAACGAAATAGTAGTCGTCGTTATACCCTTCATGGGTATCGCAACAACATATGTCGTTGCGATATCTTTAAACGATATTTATGATTGGTTTTTTTGAGGAACTATTAATTATGATTTGTGTGTAAATGGGTCAGGCCCAGCCTGAAAAGGGCCCGCGAACGGCCATTTATAAGAAGCAAATATGGACTAAAAACGGGTGGTTCTTTTAAGCGGTAGGCCCACTAATGGCCTTCTGTGACGATTTTATGACGAATATATATGGGCCCGGCCCATCAAAAAACTAGCCGGACCACAATTTACGACGAAAATATACGGGTCTTAAATGGTGGGACCCATGCTGATGTGGGCCCAGAGAGCCGTACAATCCAACTTAGGTGGGGAGCCCACTAAGATGTGGGCCCTGGCCCGCTAAAGGTGGGCCTCCCATTCCGTACAGCCAGCTGAAGCTGGACGCATAACAGGCCAAAGGCTGACACGTCAGATGCCACGTTGTATGCCACGCGGATCACGGATACAGTATTCTTCAGCCGGAAACGGGCAGGCTGCCCGCTCGGGCAAGCAGAATGCAAAAAGGTCATAAATCACGACGGGCCACGCTCGACTGCTGACGGAACTTAAAAGGTCATAAATCGCGATTTATGACGAAATTTTTGTCACTAGCTGCGGTCGGTGACACCTTAATTTCGTCATAAATCAGCATATCTGTTCTAGTGCTGTGCCAGATGGAGGACATCATAGCTGTGAGGATTGGTGCCAGACATCTAGCCTTCGGACCACTGATTTGCTATATTCTGAGGAGGCTAGGCTTCATGACTCAGGAGGAGTACGGCCACCTGCCCAGGGTGACCACAGAGTACAGACCCCTTCCTGCCTCCGACAGACGGGTTGTTGCCCGGGAGTCAGCTTCACAGGGGAGTTCTTCACAGGGGCCAGGTGACACTGCTACAGAGACTGAGCAGCAAGTACCGACTGGTAGTCACATGGAGTCTATTCCTGAGGACGTGACACCAGACTCGAGAGCAGGACCATAGCGTCCGCTAGAGCTCCAGCTCAGACAGACTCCTTACTTCACGCAGAGCTTGCAGAGATTCGCAGAGAGCTCAGGAGTCAGAGAGAGGACAGCGACAGGGACAGACAGATGATGGATAGCATCATCCTCACTTAGAGGGAGATGGCTTGAGGGATGTCCTCGATGTTCACAGGGTTCTAGATGTTTGCACACACACTACGTCATTTTGGATAGGCAGTTCCTGGACTTCCACCGTTCCCTCCTCTCACTTTCCCAGGTGTGCTGCCACCAGACACACTTCAGTTTCAGCAGCAGTTTGCTCACAAGTAGCAGCCAGGACAGTTCGACAGCACACTGCTCACTGCTCCCATCTCACCTGCTGGTGCACCTACAGTGGGACCGTCGACCTCTACGTTCGCTGGCTTGACAGGAGAGGCAGGACCTTCACACTTGTACCAGTCTTCACCAGGCCTCTCCATGACACCGTCAGCTCTTCTAGCTACTATAGTGTTGGTCGTTTACAAGCACCTAATTTATATACCGCAAGTGGACGGTGTACATTGTAGCTTTTTCCCTTAGAGTATTCCAAGGTTTATATCGAATCCACAAAGATCAGCAAGAGAACATGATTAAGGTTACTATTTCATCTAACAGAACAATCCTAGCATGAAGTACTATTGCACACACGCGAGTTGTAAAGGAGATAGGGGTTGTGCCGATCGGCACGGAGGCCGTGCCGGTCGGCACCGTGAGTTGTAAACAAGTAAATTGATGTTCACCAAGATCCAATCCAAGAGTTTAACCTATATAATCTAGTAGTTCTAGCCATAAGATAAAATCACGTCAAAGCAAGGTCTTAGCTTACACAAACTACTCCGGTATTCTACAAGACATAGTGGATTCGTTCACCCTGGCCCTGTCACGGCATTAGCTAATAGCTCACCACTGGTTTCTTGCACTATACGATAGATCCATGAGAACAAACCTTCGCCATGAGCCTATTCTTATTAAGTATCTAGAATTAAGAACATGCACAATCGCATAGACCAAAGTAATCCGATTAAAGACCAAGAATTCTCACAATGACACAATGCTCACCATCAATTACATACCTTGACGAACATCAAGGTAGGCTCAAGAACTCCGGCATAGCCAACCGCGCATGGAGGCTATGCCGGCAAGCTAGCCTAGACTACATTGTTCTATGTGGTGGCTCTTGCTCCGGGCGGCATCTTGGGTGTGTGAGGTGTCTCCCTAGGTCTTCCAACATCCAACTCCTCTTGTTTGGTCGTCACTTGATGGTTATGTAGTCCCTGGAGCCGTCCTCCCTTGCTTGGCCACGAAGTTAGCTCTTAGAGATTGAATCCAAGTCGGTTTCATACCTTCCAAGTTAAGCTCCGACTTCCATAAATCATAACTCCCTCGTCCGGTCTCCAAATGAGGCAAACTCAGACTCTATCTCGTAGCCCTTGAAAAGATACAACTTTGGTATTCAACTCAGCTTCTGATTCGGCCGTTTAGGTTCCCAAATATGCGATGCCAAAATATCTGTCCTGATTCGGACTCCTCCGTGCAGGTCTACTTGCGGGGCCCATATCTCCTAGATCCAGAGTCCAAATAGGACAATCCATATATGTTCCGAAAAGCTCTCGACGAGATCTACAACTTTTCTGTATATTGGATTCCCATTAGAGCTCGTCTTGAACTCGATCCATATGACAATACAGTGCTGTTTCTGGACTGCGCGAATTGATCTTTCCTTCTGGATAAACCTTCTAGAAATCTTTAGGCATTGGGCCACGACCTTGGGCTTGCATGTTGGGTTCCATGGACGTACAGAGGTGCCTTGGATGCGTCATGGGCTAGTGGGAAGCCCTCCTTGCATGGCGAGTCGGGCTTCATGTCGATACTTCTCATACTTGAGCCTTTATAGTGTCATTTCACCTAATTCTGCAACATAGCACTTAAACAACACTACAAGTGGAATTCATCTAGATTAGGGGTAATAATGCACAATTATGACAAGAATATGGTGAGAATATGACGCAATTGGCTATAAAATGATACTCTAGAAATCGCCAACATATAGCTCTGAGTTTCTCACATCTACAGCTGACGAGTCCGTTCTTTGTGTCACCTGCCAGCTCGCTCTCTTAACTTTGACACCGTAGCACAGACTGTCTCAGTTTAGATCGATTCGACAGTTTCACAGGCAGAGACAGTGTCTACTACTCTTGAGACAGCAGCAGTCACAGAGCAGACTGTGCCACCTAGGACTCCTTCACCACCTCCGACCTTTGAGTACACAGCTTCTCCTCCAGAGCAGCAGCAGCAGGACATCACTTCAGTTCTAGAGCCTTCGGTGACCACTTCTGCTGCACCACCTCCTCCAGCCTCCTACGCGTAGGATAGTAGTCCTTCTCTGTCTTTTTGGTCATTGGTGCCAAAGGGGGAGAGAGATCTGGTTTAGGGTCTAGGGGGAGTTGGAGAGTGATCACTTGTTCAGGGGGAGTATGAGAGCTTTCGTCTAGGGGGAGTCCATTTGGTACTTTTGCTCTGTATATTCTTTTGTTACTTTGTGGTTCTTGTTGAGCTTGGATTTCTTTTGCCTGTGTTTAGCTCATCAAGAATGCACTTAGTTTCATTTCATACACTTGCTCGTTATCTATATATCATGTATATTGCTCTGAGTTTTTGTATGCTAACTTGGATGTGCTTCTCTGTATCTATGTTGCCATGTTTCCGCTTTGTGGTCATAGCTCTTGCTTTTATATGATATATATATCACCCTTGTGCACTAACTCTATTTTGCAGGTGATATCCTTTTTGAGCTATGACTACCTTGTTCTCCGTTTTACTTGCTTTTCTTTCATATCCAATCATCTCGATCACAAAGGGGGAGATTGTAAGCTTCATGACCATTGGAGTATGGAAACCCCAAAGGTATGAATGTTTTGGTGATTGGGTGACTATATTGATGTGACTAACAATTCCATGTAGGATATATTTGATGGTCACGTCAAAAAAGCGTCGTCTCACAAACCCTATCTTTATCAACGACTTGGTGATTGGTTGCCTTGACATTTCGGATCGAGCTTGATGCAGTCAAGGTTGAAGATGGACATGCTAGATCCAAGCAAGTGTAGGCTTGGTATAGATGTGGGCTTGAGTCCATAGGAAAAACCGGACTATCAAGAGGATCGAATTGGTTCTCTTAGAGCACGCAAATTTGTGGGAGTCGACACAAGTTTGTACACGATCTTGAAGCATCACTAGTGGAGCGCCCTTTGGCACGCATCAAGTGCGGAGTCTTACCTCCGGAGGAGTACCCGGGAGAGAGCCCGGCGGGACGTGCCCGCGACTTCACTCGGGGAGTGGAGTGTGCTCTAGGAGGGATCCCCATGAGCGGAGGGACGGGGTCGAGCCTCCGATGGGAGTGACCCAACGTGAAGTAGGGGAAGGCGCCATCACTCCGATACCACGGGAAAACATCATGATCATTCCTATCCTTATCTCCTTTACTTACTAGCATTTACGTTTCCGTATTTATCTTTATGTGCTATTAGATTTGCATGATAAGCCGCTCTCTTGTTACTTAGTAGAATTGCTAGTTAGGGTGTTGCTCTTTGCTAGATTAGATTGTGTGTGCGCTTTGCTAGCTTCTTGTTACCACTACATAGTCTAGCTTGTTTCACGCTTGAATACGATTGGAAGAAATTAATGAGACACCGATTCACCCCCCTCCCCCTCTTGGTGCCCTTAATCCTTTCATGAAGCCGTGAGTCTTCTACTCTGCCAAGCGCTGGATTGAATTGCCGAAGCCCAAGCCATCCGCGTTGCTGGACGTTGAGTGGGAATCGTATTCAGGAAATCCAAACGTCCGCGGTGTCGGACGAAGGGTTGTATGCGACGCTCAGTGATCGAACTCATTCAAATGATAATGGGGCTCATGGCCCGGAATCCGTTGTTCATTATAGTGGGGGTATGGTCCTATTTATAGGGCCAGATGGGGGGGGGGGATGGGGGGGGGGGGTGGGTTTCGCTACGTCTTGAGTAAGGCCTTCGCTTATTCCTTCAATGGCTTCGTTGTGTCCTTCGTATATCTCTCCCCTTCGGGTTACGCGACATCATGACCAAATCCCCAACATTAGACCTCAACTACCGAAGTGCCTTGCGGAGCTGTCGCTGAGGGAGTTTTCTTTACATTTTCTGGTCTTTTTACGTCTTTTATTCTGTCTTTATTTTCCTTTCATCTGCTGGCTCGCCCTTTCGAATCTGTAGTCAAGATCTTTCGGCGCTTTTCCCGATGGTTTGTTGTTGGCTATATATATTCCGGAGAGTCCCCTGCTTTTACTGCGCTGCCTCGTCTTGTATTAATTCTTGTCTCCCTTCAGATCTGAGTTGCTCTTTCACCTTGTGGTTACTTTTTTCTTCAGTCGGTTCCAGAGTTGGTCATAAGCTACTTGACGTGCCGGCCAAGCAAAGAGACGTCGGCAAGAAAGGAATATCCCACGAAATTCTCCAAGCATGTAGGGACCTTCTTCACTCTCCCAAGGCAACTCCACACTATAAATAGAGGACCTCTCCCTCACTCCAAGTTGTACCTCATGGAAGATCACTCCAAGTAGTTTAGAATAGGAATAGTATTTTAGTTATGGGAGTTAGAGTAGAAGTGAGAGCTTCGCTCGGAGTTCTGGAGTTCTCTTCGGAGTTTGGGTAAAATTCTCTTGTATCTTTTCTTTTATTAGGTTTTCTTTAATATATTTATTTTCTTATTTATTTAATTCAGTTTTCTTTTTTAGTTTATATTTATTTATTTAAGTAATTGTTATAGAGAAATCCCTTCGCTGGATTCATGCCTAGGTCATGCGGTTTTAATTAGTCTTTCTCTTGGACTTGGTACCAAGGTCGATTAATTAGATTTGCTAGACTTGAGGGTAGTTTGCTCTATTGATTCGAGGCCTAGTTATCTGGCCCTTCTCTCGAGCTAGCTAGAGTGAACTATCTAGAGTGATTGTAAGCGCGGTGCTTGGGATTGTTCTAGCATGAGTTGCCCCTAACCCCACGGAATGATGTGGTAACCACGAGTACGTGTGACAGGCGTTCCGGACTTTGTAGTCCACCATGTTCGGGTTAGTACCTGCAGAGGCTGTAGAGCAGCGGATCCCCAAAGTAGTTGGACCTAGTTATCGGGTTGCTGCTTTGGCACGACTGTGCCCCGATGCGTTTGGATGTATCTGTAATAAAAGCTTAAGTAAATAGTTGTAGACTATCATAATACTAAATGCTAACCCCTAGGCTAATTGATACCTTCTTCTCGTTGTTCTCCCAAACTAAATGCTAACTTCTTGCTATCTATATCGATGGGTGTTTTTCCTGAGTACCACATATACCCCATATCTGCTCCCCTGCTTTGGTCTAGTTTGCAAGTTATAAATAATAGATAATTCTTTGTTGATTCATGATATTCTTAGCCATGCTTCCCTGTGGAAAAATATAAATACGATAAGCTTGGAATACTCCAGGGTGAAATGCTACAATGGGGTTCCGTGCGCTTGCGGAAATTGAATTTAATCTTTTTGCGTAAAAAACGCCAACAGCCGCCAAGTCTGGTGGGCCGACCAAGTAGGGAGACCGGCCGGCCGGCCCCTGTGGTCGTTGGCCACCGCCTTGCTCCTGGACGCTCTTGATTGCTTCCTGAAGTCGGTCCGAAGGTCGGTGGCGACTTGAGGGCGGCAGAATTGAAGTAAGGGCCAAGTTAAGGCCTATTTGGCCCACCTCTGATACGTCGATGGAAATCCGCTGGGCTGGGCCTTGATATCTGCATTATGGGCCTGTTTGCAGCCCTCTGGAGGAAGCCTAAGGCCAAAGGCCACCAGGTGGGGCAGGCCGGCCAGGGATTTCCCCTATGTTAATTAAAACTAATATGCATCAAATCTTGGTGAATAACTATTTATTTTACCAGTATGTTGGAGGTCATTTCATGGTTTAATGACCGTCAACAACCTCCCCAAGCTTAAACTTTGCTCGTCCCGAGCAAACTCAACTCAGGGTACCAGCGGATGAGGAGTTACAAAGAAGCACACCGTGGGTAATAAAGATGCAACAACATACTCCTTAAATAGTGGTAAGTTTACGAGAGCACAAAATATTCACAATTGTTGCAAATTTGTGGGGCTTATATGTCAAACCTTGTCATGCAGCATTGAAGATCAAAACAACACTTTTGGACAAGTCAAACAATTCTAGCAGATGTGCATCCAGAGTTATTATGTGCTGCAAGGTAAGGTGCAAAAAATTCTCCTTTGTTTTGAGTGACACTTCTCTTAACACCCTCATGTGAGTCTATTCCTACAAGCTTCACTCTCTCCTACCTTCTACCAAATGAGGCTTTGTATGTGGAGCTTGGTAAGGAATGCACAAATGCCATGTACATGTTGTAAAGTTATAGAATGAGTCTCCATCTACATAGCAAATCCTTGTGTCTTGGTCATAGAGAATGATGTGATAAAGGGGGAGAAGAAATGAACTCACGCTTGTGGAAGGGGTTTTTTTTTAAAACATTGATCCTTTATTTTGCTCAAGATGTTTATGATAAGAACCGTATAGCCTTTGATTTTGGCATGCAACCATGGAGGTTTTTTTTTTGACTACTCCATGGTGCATGAGGCCATAATTTTGCATGGTTCAAAGAAACATTTTGAAGTATTCTTGAGCTTTTTGAGTTGACCAATAGTTTTGCAAACTCTGAAAATGCTTGGTTGATTTGTCCAAACATTCCCCTTTTTGGTGAAAAGAATTTCCAAATGCACACGCGAAGGAATTATGACCAAAATTAGGAGTGCTTAGTGTCAACAGTACTCAAACCTTAACTGAACTCAATACATGAACAAGGCTATGAGTGGGGCTGTTTCGAATGTTATCATGATATGGCTCTGGTAGGTACATAAATCCTCACACTAAAAGAAGTATTCCAAAACAAAAGGGTTTTAGGTACTTGCAGCAATTCAAGAAAAATCATCTCTAGATGTAACCATGCTAAGAAATTGCAAACAAGTCCTAATCGTGCCATATCATAATCTACAATGCTCAGACTTGGTGTAACAAATGCAACCCACAGAACCAAGCAATACTCATGATGTGATTATGCTCAAGTAAAAATAACACATATGTCAGGAGTAGAGGTTTCATCAATGCGACACATGGGGAGCTAATTTGTAACTAGATCATCATTTCCCTTAAGTGCAGCAATTCACTAATATTCTAGCATTTATTCGAAACAGGGAGTATTTTATTGATCGTTTAGAGATACTTACCTAGGGGTCCTCCCCAAGCTTGAGTCTTTGCAAGACTCGAGCTAGTGTTGAACTCATTCTTACCTGTCGGTCCTCCCCAAGCTTGATTCTTTGCAAGACTTAAGCTCGAATAGTCCGCTTCCTCAATCCTTCTTGTACCTGCAAAAAGAATGAGGGTGATACAAGTGGCTAGCCCCTAATGGGCATTGCCGAGGATCTAGTATTTTTTGTATTTTTAGATTTTATCATTTTATTTTGTTTTTAAGTTTTTAATGAAAGCATGTGCCAGGCCTGGCTAAAAGGATAACGATTGGGATGGCCTCCCCAATCGGAGGTGCTCTCATTTTTACGTCTTTGAGCTAGACGATTCTCCTCCTTGTCTAGCTCGTTTGAACCTCGCTTGCTGGAGAATTTGGCGGGGATGAGGTTCCTTCTTTCTTCCGCCACTTTGGTTGTCTTTGTTTTTGTGGCGGCGACCTTTTCCTTATTGGGTGCCAATGTTGTACTTTCCTCTGTGGGTGCCTTCGCTGACTGTTGCTTCCTTGGGCGCCTAGCTCTCCTTTTCTTAGGCGCTTGTGACTCGCCTACTCCTTCTTGAGGTGTTGGAGGAGCTAGTTCTTGTGGCGCTCTTGGCCGCTTCGGCACTTTCTTTGCCCTTCTCCAATAGTTGGCAAGTCTCCTTTCATTCTCTCTTGCCAGATAGTTCCTCATATATGTGATCAACTTGTCTGGCTGCGGCATGGGTGGAGTGATCTCAATCTTCTCCACTTCCCTGGGGTTCTTCCCATAGAAGACCCTCACCTGGTTGCACTGTTCAACTTTAGGCTTGAAGTTGAAAGTTTCTTCCCTGCCGTTGAAATCCAAGTGAATTTCTCCGGCCCCTGCGTCGATATTGGCATTGGTGGTGCTCAAGAATGGCCTCCCAAGGATGAGGGGCCTTGACATCCACCTCCATGTCCAGGACCACAAAGTCGACAGAGACGAAGAAATTCCTGATCTGAACAGGGACATCTTCGGCAATTCCCGCAGGATAGCGTACTGACTGGTCTGTAAGCTGCAAGCACATAGCCGTTGGGGATAATGCACAATTTAACTTGTCGTACAACGCCTGGGAGAAATGCCGCTGCCAATAGAACACAGAATGGTTGGACATCCCGGATCCTTCTTCTTCTCTAGTAGATTGTTGAGGATGGCTGCACTGCATTCTTCTGTAAGTTTCACCATTTCTATCGCGGGGATGGGACCCTTGTTGTTGAAAATATCACGGAAGTACCTAGGGTAGGTGGGTACCTACATGGCATCAAGCAGCGGGATGTGCACATATATATGCCTAATGGCCTCAACAAATTTATCAAAGTGCTCATCAACTGTTAGCTTCTTCCTGCGATCAGGGTAAGGTAAGCTTGTTGTATCATAGTACTCATGAGGGGCCGCCTTAGGGGGAGCGAGCTCAACGCTTAGAGGTTCCTTTGCATGTTCCTCCGCGGAGCTCTCTCCCGCGGCGCCCTCATGTCCAGGGGCTTCATTAGAAGAGCCCTCCTTCTTTGTGGTCTTTTTGCCACCCTTCCCGTTCTGTGGGGTAACCACTGGTGTCTTCCTCTCTGCACCATTGGGGTATGGCGGGTCCACAGTGCCGCATCCCCCCCTGTAGAAACTGCATTGACAGCCTCCTTGGGGTTGACCTCGGGTTGCCCTGGGAGTCTACCCACTCTAGGAGACTGCACAGCATATGCAATTTGCGAGGTTTGCATTTCTAGCATTTTATTATGGCTTAGCTGGTTTTGCAGGGTGGTGCTGAGCGATTCTAAGTTAGAAACTATGCCTTCCAAGGTTTTATCAGTAGAAAGAAATTTCTTGCTGATACTTTCGTTGATTTTGACTTGGCCTAGCACTAGTTCTTTTATAGAAGGCTCAAAACGAGAGTAGTTACCGTTGTTACCTCCTTGACCTTTGTTGGCGAAGTCGGGCTTGGAGTTCCATCCGTAGTTGCTCTGGGGGCGAAAACCATTGCCATTGTTGAGGAAGTTGCATTCCTCCCTTGCATTTGGGCAATTGATCCCCATATGCCCCGTGTTGCCGCATTCTTATTCCTCTGGTGGACTTGACAACCTGGTTGACTTGAGTCTTCGTCGCTCAAAATTGGTGTTTTTGTTACATTACTGCCACTTGTTAAGACCATCGAGAGATATTCCAAGTGCTCTTGAATAGGTGAAAGATTCCAATAGAGCTTGTTTTGCTTTTCCAAGAGTTATGCCATTCTCGTCCAATTGGCTCGATAGAAGGTTGGAGTGAAGTAAGCCATCCACTATATGCAAGATTGCCGATCTCTTAATCCAATATCCTTCGTAAAGGAGCATTGTTTCTTGCATTAGTTGGGCAATCTCTCAGTAGTTCCATGTATTCAAATATTCTCTTAACCAAGGGTATGTGAATAAAACATGATTGTCTTCTTCACGTGCCAAGACGGAAGGGAGGTTGGATTGAAAACATTGTTGGAACAACAAGATAGATCTAAGGTGACGTCGACGCCAGGTTAAAGTTGTCATCAAAGATATACCGAACATAGCTGATTAAAAATTCCATAACTTGTCACAATGATTGAAGAGACTCGATCGAAGAGATGAGCATAGCATGGTCTTCAAGTCTTCATTACGCTTAAAGGATTCCAAAGATTTTTCAATGAAGGTTGACCAAAGATATTTCAAAGGATCAGTAAAACCTGATTAGGATATCTAGAAGTTGTCCTTAGTATCGACCATTACTAGGGTCTCGTCCAACAGTCAAGAATGGCTCTGATACCACCTGCAACGCCCCGAATTTCCACCTTAGTAGAAATCCGATGCGCTAGTACATCTATGATAGTCTCAGGGGCTACCAAGTACTTCCATACACAAGTGAATACCATTTAACCATAAAAAGAGTAGAATGATGATAGATACAACATCAGAATACACAAGACTTGGCTCGCAGGCCAAAGAATCTAACAGGATCATCTACTAATCGTACTATCTAATCCGAAGTATACAGCGGAAGACTCGTGATACCAACTCTAATTCCAATTACACGGGCAACTTGAGCGTAGGAGACGAAACCCTCTACTGGACTTCATCTTCATCTTCGTCTTCATCGTCGTCCTTAAAGTCATGACTCAGCTCTAAAAACTGAAGTAGCAAACGGTGAGTACAAGAGTACTCAGCAAGCGCCTCAAGCTACTCCAGGTGAATGCATATGCAATTGAGGGTATGTGGACAAGGTAGTAGGCAAAGGCTTATTGCGTAAATGCGAGTTTCAAACAACGATATGCAACAATGATGAGTTTATTTTAAAACAAAGTGAGACCGAAGTCTCAAAAATAAGCATATTATTATGTGCACCCGAGAAACATCTCCTTGTTGGGGTAGATTTTACACCGGGCTAATCTCCAGCCCTGTTACTGCCTCAGGGCATGTACGAACAAATAAGAGGGAAGGGAGTTTGAAAACAAATTCTAATCAATGCGGAAGGTCACCGGGAGTTGGCCGTGTTCGGGGCCACCACTATGCACATAGATCATAACTCTGCAGAGCTTGTATTACTGTACCCACAAGCGGGGCATGCTGACGGTAGCTAGTCGCCAACACACCCACAAGATTCAAAGAACAGGTAACGACTGGCAATTTCTGCTTCTCCAGGATGGGGCTCCATTTTCTTCCTCCGTGCGGTCAATGTCAGTCCTGAAACTGTGACGGGCCTACCACTGGCCAGGTAGGGTATCCCTATCAGGGAGTGATCGGTCCTCACACTCCCCTAACACGAACTCTACTGCCTACGAGCTAACTGCCAGCCGTTACCAGACTTCAAATCCAGCCCCGCCCATCAAGAACCTGTGGTAAGTACGAATATCAGCCTGGAGGTCATACGACGCATCAGAACCGGTCTTTATGCTGCCAGGACTGGCATCTACGAACTCCTCCGTCGGGGTCGTACGATACAGGCACTCCCGACCACGTCTCAACAAAAACACTAGGGGCGGAATGATCCCTCGCCAACTGGTCCAAAAAACGAGTCTTCCCCCAAGAACCTCCCTCCTCATCACCATAATAGTGACCACCCCGCCCGACCCGCAAAATCAAGTAGCTTATTACTTTTAAATCACACACTCAAGTTTGAAGCTTTTCAATATTTATTTTCCAAGAAATTTTTCTCTATTGCGTATCTTTCAAGTGTTCTTACAGGAACATGGAATCAAAGTATCGTTGACCTTAAAGCAAGGCAACTCACCGATTGACTCAAAAACAAGAGTTGAAACCCCTTGTGGTACATTAAGTCTACCTCGCATGATTCAAGCTTATCGATCGACTGAAAGCACATAACTCGAAGGAGTTATTTTTTCCTTGTCTCGCATTCGACATCATCAAGTAGATCTTCAACTTCGGCTCAAGAAAAAGTTGTTAACCTCTTCGCCGCCAAGATCATCAACAAGTACACCTTCGCTCCGATTAGAGCTAGGGTCGTCGACCCCTTCGTTGTCAGGATCGACAACATCCTCTACTTCGACACGAGCCCGAAAGAGGGGCTCACACCATCAAAGCCTTCGGCCTTCCAAGACACGAAGCCCGTACACTCGCCTTCGACTACTCCGACATGCGCCTAAGAGGCCCACGCCATATTCGCCTTCGGCCTTCCAAGATGCGAAGCCTGAACCTTCTACTTTAACTACTTCGACATGAGCCCGCAAGAGGGGCTCACACCATCTTCGCCTTCGGCCTTCCAAGATGCGAAACCCCGAACCTTCTACTTCTAACAAGATGTATAATAGGAGAGTTTGCTAGGAACCCACAAGAGTTGCATCTGTTCCATCCAATGTTCCATAAGGATGTCACAGATGAGGGGCTAATGTTGGGGAGATGTCCCATCATCCCTAGCAAAACTCATAGAGAGGCCCAAGATAGTATATGGCCCAAGGACCTATATGTAATATTTGCTCCCACCAAGGGTAGTGAGGGAGAACAACCCCCTCCCCCTTGCCTATATAAATGACCCAAGAGGTCACTAGTCGGACCTCCGGGACTCTGACTATTTGTCTCCTATATTTGTATATGTTGAGTCCATGTCCCAACATTCTTTTCGTCCGACATTTTCCTTATCTTGTCAACGAAGGGTCATATTTTCGGGTTGACTTTCAATTCATGCTAGTATGGTTTCTCTGTTGATGCCAGTAATGTCTTGTGGGGACCAGGCAAAGACGTCCGCGTTCTCCCGGAGGAAAATTATCAGCTGGCTTTTTTCATTTTCAGATAAATCTTTACCGGTTGCTACTGTTCATTCTGGCATATTTGGCCATAACTGTACTTTTTCTACTTCGCGGGACGATTGAAGTCTTGGTTGTTCACCCTTCGTTTGCTGGCTTGTGTCTTCTTTTGGTGGTCGAGATTTATCCTCTTCTAAGGTCCTTACCGCACATCAGAGCTGATCACTTTTAACTGATATTGTTCCTTTGGGCGAAGGCATCTTCATGACTAGGTAATTGTGATGGATGGCTGCGGAGAATTTTGTCAGAAGTCCCCTGCCGAATATTCCGTTGTATTGATCATCCGAATCTGCTATTATGAATTCCTCTTCATGAGTCACGCTTCTTTCATTTTCCTCGAACATTCATCGCGATAGATCCCTTCGTTATGATCTCGTGATTTCCGAAACCCCTTATAATTTGGCTATCTGATCTGGAATACCCGTCGATGCCCATCTTTCTGAGTGTTGCCTTGAATACTATATTTATTGGATTTCCGGTGTCTACTAGTTGTGACACCCCATGTCACTGTGTCATCCTCTGCAAGTATCTCCAACTGAACAGAAACCTAAAGCAAATCAATTTCAATTCGAAATCATGCTTTCAAATAAATGTCAAACCAATGCTTGTGAAGCGAGTTAAAAATTTCAATAACAATTTGCCAAGTAATAATTTCTGCAGCAAGAGTATCTGAAATGAGAATTTTCGGAGATTTTTCCATGATTTTTGAAATTCTGGAAGTGTCTCTAAAAATTCAGAGAATGTCATGCAAATCATGCTGTTCCTCGAATTTTAATTCAAATTATGTTGCTCAAGCCTACCTGGACCCAAAAGCGAAGTTGGAGCTGGATATTTATCCTATGTTATCAGAATTTCTCATAATTTTTGGATGTATGGAAGGTTCCCTTTTAATTCGACAAACCTGACGGCATGAAATTCAAATTCCTTCAAATTTGAGTCAAATTTGATCCTTGTGAAGGAACTCCAAGTTTTTCAATAACAACCTACCCCAACCAAAAATACCTCCGGATAGCTCATCTCAAAGGAGAATTTCGGAGAATTTTTGGTGATTTTAGAAATTCTTTTGGATGCCCAATAAATCCCCAAATTTGAAAAAGTACCCAACTTTGACCAGCTGCCATTTGAAATTCCTTTGGATTCCAGATGTGCATGTGGGCCAGTTGATAGATCTTTCCAAGATCTTTCCAATGGTACCAAGTTTGCGAATTTTGGAGCTCATTTGCTAATCCAATTCGTGTACACAAATTCGGGGAAAATTTGAGTTTGAATTAATCGTGAAAAATGGAAAAGGGGCTGGGCCCGCTTCTCCTTCGTTGATTGGGCGTCACCGGCGGTGGCTTGCCGCGTGGGTGCCATCGACCGGCCACGCCGCGCCTCCCCTGGCCCTCTCCCGACCGCGGCGACATCCTTTTAGGCAGCGCCGCCCCGGTTCTCCCATCCTCGGCGCCTTTCCCTCCCTTTCTTCCCAAACCCTAGCCACCATTGCCGAGCTCGAGCTTCACCTCGCCTTCCGCCGCCGTCGAGCCACCGCACCGACGAGACTCGCTGCCAGGAGCTGCGCAAGGGAGTGCTCGAGCTCACCCAACCGCCCAATTCCCTCCTCTGCGCCAGGAGCGCGCGGATTGAGCGGCTTCGCCGCCATGCTCACCAGGTGACCGAGCTCCGAGTTCGCCAGCGATTCTGCCGCGTCCGGTGAGTCTCACGCCAATTCCTCGCGCTGGAAACTTGCTTACCAAGTCGCGCAACCCCTTAACCCCTCGCTCCTCCCTTTCCGCAGTCGAGTCGTCGGCAACGGAGTGTTTCCCCACCGCCGTCTAGTCGCCGTCCGCCCCCTCGTCGGTGAACTCCGCCTCTCGAGCCTCCTCGTCGACGGGATCCTCGCCGCACAGGACCGCGCCATCGCCATAAAGGTGGTGCTCGCGCAATCTCTCGTCCGCGCCTCTCAACCTCGTTGGAACGCCGCCGCACAACTCCTGCCGCGCCGCCTCCTCGTCGCCAAGGCTCTTCCAACCCTCGCCGTTGACAAGATCTCCTTCGCGGAGGCCCGCGCGCGAGAGGTGAAGCTCCTAGCCCATCCTTTTCACTCCCTCTCCGCCTGCTATCGCCGGAACGGCGACCATGCCAATGGCCGCGCCGCTGCGCGCCATGGGCGCGGTCGCGCCCTGGATCTGGTGCGGTTGCGCCAGGATCCGGTGCGCCAAGCGCTGTGTGGCCCTCGTGCTGCCGCGATTCTATTGGCCGGGCTAAATTCCTTTCTTTTCTCGAATATCTTAATTGCCAGAAAATGCCAAGAAACTTGTAAAATCGATAGAAAAATAAATACACAACAGAAAAGTCCAAATCCAATTTTGTTGGACTCCTTGTGCTCAGATCTATCCAACAAAATTGTCAAACTGGACAAAATCATTTATCTGTTTTCTGAAAAATTACATAAGTATTAAATCTTGTTTAAATCATAATAAATTCTATTTAAATCAATAAATCACAAACTCTTGCAGGGTTGTAAGCCATCTGATAACACACCTACAGAGCATTTTTCCACTGTCAAGATGATGAGTAATTATTTTCTTATGATTTAAATCGTATTCTACATTGTTTAAATTTTTATAAATAATCCGTATTGTAATAAATCGCCAAACTTTACAATAATTCACTTTCAGTGGTACTTTTCGCCAGAAAAATGCCACTGGACACAAGCTAATTTTTGAAAATTTATTTAGTTTAATTAACCCTCTCAAGTTAAATTAAGTAACTAACTTGATCAAGATTCAATGAAGGAAATACTTCAGATGAAAAGAATTAATTAAGTTTTGCACTTATAGTGTAAATGACAGTCCGAAATAATTGAATCATATTGCATCATATCATCGCATCTAACATGCATTATTTCCTTGTCATGGCATATAGTGACCGAGGCGACTCTGGAGTCCCTGGACTTCCAGCTGCCGGAGCAGGCACAGAAGGAGTAGCAGACTGACACCGCTGACTTTGCTAGTGCCATTCCTGAGCCAGGCAAGCCCCTGTGCATAACGACCTATGTTTTCGGTTTCTTTTATCACTATGTATGGAGTCTAGTTTGTTTGTGCACTAGGTTTATAGGAGTTGATTGGAACCCTAGAACTGCACTGGTTACCCTTGATCTCCCGGTTAGTAGTGTTAGTCTTTCGTCGATCGTTAGCGCTGCTATGCTTAGCTGCTAGTGACCGGTAGAAGTCGAGTGGTAGGTCCCACTCGCGAGATACGATGATGACACCCTGGTTTGTACTAGAAGAATTATAGGTTGTTGGAGACCGGACGGGGATTGTTTGTATAGGATGGTTTGGGAAGGCTGGGCCTTCACGGTGGTAGCCCCGTCTGTGTCGGTGAAGGACCGTTCGTTGTTGGCCCTGTTGAGCAAGTTTGTACGTACTGATTCACATACTGGTGTTTATGGGCCCAGTAAACCGACGTAGCCTGTGTTGCCCTAGATGTCTGGTGGATACCTATCTCTTTCTATCATGGTACTGTTGGGAGAGAATGGATCACTTCCCGAACGGGGCATACGTCTGGGACGGGGACCGTGTCGGGAAGACCCTTTCTCGGGAGGAGTAGGATTCGGCTTTGCTCTGGTGGTGCACAGGTGAAAGGTTGCCATATGTGATCCGTTCGCGGGCGCATATGTCGTGTGGTCAGGTTTCTCCTGCAGGATGTACATCTATGCCGCCGCTCTCAGAAATGAGCACCCTCTTGTTCACTGAGTCACCTCGTAGTGTGATTATGGATGTGATGATGATGATGTATATCTTATTGCTGTATTTACTTACTGTATTTTTTTTATTGTTGTTTATTTACTTGCCTGTTCTAGCTGTAGGTGCAGAACATGATTCTTGGCTAATTACTTGAATTGAGCTAAAATTTGAAAGTAAGGACCAAGTAATTAGTGCGGTTTTTCGCAAATTTGAAGCAGCCTACCCCTTGTAGCCTATGCATACTAGGAGTCGGCTATAGTTGGCCATGTTGACGGGTAAGTCTTGCTGAGTATTAGTTGCTCAGAGGATGGCTCTTTAATGTTTTGTGCAGGTAGTACATTCATCCCTGACTCTTCTGGTGGAGGTGGCCAGTGGGATGGACAGCCCCCTGAGGGTTGGACCGTCCACTGGGAGCTGGAGGAGTGATCTTCTGTGGAGTTCGCATCATCGGGCTTGTGATGCGGATTCGTGTATCGTGAGCGCGTAGTCGCTTTCTGTATCGTGCGTCTGGACTTTGTTCTTGTATCGTTGTTAGACTTCCGCTGTGCGACTCAATGTTTTAATTCGGACCTAATGTAATAACTTTAAGACTTAATTTGTGCTATTTATGTGATGTACTATCTGTGTCCGTTCATCGGCACTTCCGACTCGATCCTGTGAAAAGCGGTTACGCTACACCAGTATTCTGTGCACAATTCAGCCTTCGATATCAGTTTTGATTACTAAGGCATCATTGTGTGAGTAGTCAGTAAAACTGAGGACTTCCTCTGAAAAGCGAAGGGTTGATCTTCACAACTGTTGCTATCTTCTTTACGTCTGGGGTCGGCCTTTCGTTAATCTTCTTGTTTTCTTTTCATCGTGGTCGTGGGTTTAGCCCAAGCGGACGGCGCCAAATGTTGGGGAACGGAGCTCTCAACACACAATACTTCGTCGCTCTATGCTGTGCGAAGCACTCAAGCCGTTGTTGGTCGTTTGTACGCACCCACTTATATACCGCAAGAGGACGGTGTACAGTTGTAGCACTTTTTCCCTTAGAGTATTCCAAGGTTTAATATCGAACCACAGAGAACAAGCGGGACTTAAACTAATATTTAAACTACTAAATTAATATGGCAAAGGTGTGTGTGGAAAGGGTGGTTAACAGCTAGAGATGAAAGGGCCTGCGGTTGTATCAAGGTTATGAAAAGGATTCTCTCCTATGGTTTGGGGTACTGGCATGCAACTCAGGTCATGGTTCAATTGATAGGTTTGGTATTCTACAAGACATGGTGGTTTCGTTCGCCCCGATCCTGTCACGACAAGGTACTAATAGCTCCCCACTGGTTTCTTGCACTATGTAATAAACACGTATTGATCGGATACGAGTTCAAAGCATCACATAGACCAAACACATCAAAAGAGTATTGTAAGCGTGAGAGTTACATAACCAGATTTCCCTCGCCACGGAGAGAATATGAGATCTACTCACGCATCATACTGCAACACATGAACATGAGTACAGTAGGACGCAGGATTTTGGCGTGGTCCCACAGGTGCCGATCGGCACGGCGGCGTGCCGGTCGGCACAGTCTTCCTTTTTGGTGGTGATGATCGGTGATCGCCGTCTTCGCCGCCACAACCTTCAACCTAGGTCAAAACCTCTGTATGTCTGTCTCTCCCCTTTTACTTCGCGACCAAGATCTCCTCTTTATAGTCTCTTTCGGTTGTGGGCTGGATTTCACCGACTCCGACTCTGATATTTCTTCTGGGCTTCATATTCTCCGAGTGGGCTTCAAGTTTGGGGCCCGACCTCCATGGTGCCGGTCGGCACACAGGCCGTGCCGACCGGCACGGACTCCAATTTCCTCGTTCTTCGGGCCTCCGGCAGCTCTTTACTCGTAGTCTCTTAATTTTCACCTGTTTCCTGCAAATCTTCCGAATACACAGAAACTACGCATATATATAATAATGGGGGTTAATTCTTAGCAATAATGACGTAATAAGGTATTAAAAACACCTTATTTGTCACATAAAATGAGTCCCTAGAAAGCACCAACAGCTCCCCCACACTCAAATCATTGCTAGTCCTCGAGCAATTCAAACCATGAAAATCATCACCGTGCTTTCGTCATGCTAAGAAACAAAAACTCTCACAAGTCTCTAACTTAGCTATTGTCAATCATCTCATCGAATTAGTATCCCTCCACGAAACCTTCTCTCGATTTTTGAAAACAGTTTCACCTCAAAACTTGAGTCGACCAAATCAATCACAAGGCTTATCAAACAAATATTTTTGTCTCCCTCCATATCAAGTAAGAAGAATGCAAAAGCTTCAGACTTCACTCAATCGCTCAAATGTATTTTCTTCCCTCTCCTATTCTACAATATAAGGCTCTTTTGTGGATCTCGGAAAGTAGTATAACCAAATTGAATCGAAAGAACAACTAAGTCAACAATTCGCTCAATCATGCCTTCTAAAAGGGAGTTTTCATCATAGGAATTCAGAGTATAAGCACAAGGATCAAGGGAAAAGGAAACAATCGAGAATGAATGAAATAGAATTAAGAAGGGATCAAGCCTGAAGCATATACAGATCTTTTTAGAATTTTAACTCTTCCTGCAGTCTGCTTCCTTTGGTATTCATTATTCTCTTTCTTTTTGACCATTTTCCTTTATTTTTCCTTTTGTGCCGATCGGCACAGGCCTGTGCCGGTCGGCACCTGACCAATTTAATTCTTTTCCTTCTTTTTCTTCTTTTATTTTCTTGCAGACTGCTATCAGAGCATATTTTGGATCGAAATCTGTTTATACTCCACATTTGCTTGTAGGTTGTATCAAGGAGGAGGGAGAAACGATGAAATATCGGTTTTTGGGTAGAAAGAATTTGATGATAGATGGCTAGCAAACTGAGATGAACAAATGAAACTTCTCCCTTCTAGCTTAGTCGTAATCAAGAGCAAAGAGTTGACAAAGACGTCTTCCTATCAAAAGGCTTATGTGTAGGCCTCTCTCATCTCATTTGGCTTAGTGTAATAGGTACAAAATCAAATCCTTAGCTACATGCTTCAACTTATGATGATAGAAGGGGTTTTCGAAAAGTGGGTATATAAAGCCAAGCGATTATTCAATGAACTCAAGTAGATTGGCAAAACGATCGTCAAAAACAAAATCAAGAATATGGGGTAACACATCGATTCGACAACTAACACTAACTTTATTCAAGACATTGCAATAATTCTTGACCTCGAAGCTTAACTAAGCACACCATCTCAAACCTCTCTAAGAAAACTCTCACACTTTCACACACTAACTCAAACCATACTAAATCGAAGCAAACGACCTTAAGAAGTGTAAGGGCGAATCCCCCACACTCAAACCTTGCAATGTCCCTATTGCAAAAGAAAAACGACTAGACCAACCTAATCCGAAATGCCATGCCTCCTCAACATGCTAAAGATGCTTCGAATGTTCCTCATGAGAAAAGAGTAATCCGCCGCGGCCATGCTCTCCATGTCATCAATCCTTATATCAATGTCCCGATGGTGCCTATAGCATCTCTCCATATCATAATAGAGACGTTCGATGTTTCTTCTGCAGATTGGGCAGCAGTTGGCAGGACGATCATGACGTTCATCTCTCAGGGGCGAGTTTCTGTCAAAACCCCGAGGTGCCAGTCGGCACGGCACCCGTGCCGATCGGCACGAGGCACCATTCACCTGATAACGCGGTCCTGCACTTCCTTGAGCTCCTGCAAGGCCTCCTGTAGCTCCTTCTGCACTGGGTGGTTCGGAATTAGTAGGTTCTGGCTCATCTTCCATTGGTTCCTCCTCGGGATCTTCTTCCGGATCCTCTTCGGCATCTTCTTCATACTTTGCAACAAGATTAGCTAATGGGTGTTCATGTGCAGGGGATGCCTCTATATAGCTCACGGATTCGGAGGTATATCTTGCTCTTGGTTTTGAAGAAAGACGAGCGGAACGCCGAACTCCCTCTACTTCTTTTGATCGCTTAGGATCCGGCTCATCATTGGAAGAATTGTTGGCGGTTCTTATGCGATAAAATTAAATTCATTAATTCCGCAAGCGCACGGATCACCATTGTAGCATTTCACCTTGGAGTATTCCAGGGTTATCGTATTTATATTTCCGCAGGGAAGTAGAGCAAAAGAAAGCTGAATAATAGCTATGCATTGGATAATTTGGAGAAAGAAATAATGTATCAACTATACTTGAGACGGGGGTAAGATAGGCATGATAGATATGGGTGGCACACACATCCTCAAATCCAAGGTAATAAAATAAATCGTAGTATACATTTGGGAGAGCAACGAGATAGAGTTAAGGCTACCTGTATGTTTATCTATTATTTACTTTTCTAGCAGTCAAGTCTACAAAGGTTATTTACTCTAGCTAAGCTCATACACATACAAGTCATGTCGTTTCGGGGCACACACGTGCTAGGTTAACCGATGAAGCTAGTTCAAACCTAGGGATCCATATGCTATAATTAAGACCCTGCTGAGTCCAACCCGGACGTGGTGGATTACAGAGACCGGTGCAGCTGTCACATACACTCGCGGCTACCATCCTCCGTGGGGTTGGGTGCCAAACGTGCATAGGCCAAGATCTAAGCGCCACGCTTACAACCCGCCTAGAGGAGCTACTCTTGATCAACGGAGCAGTCCTATCTAAGAATGAACAAGCACAGATTTCACACGACGTCATCTCCGACGACGGCACTCTCTCGTACTCGCTATTCCAACAATCACGAATCCCACAACAAGACTTCTACGAGCACTTACTTAACGAATAAATAAACTAAATAGAAAAGAACTACTAAAATAAATAAATAAAGATAAAACTAAATATAATTATATTGAATAAAATAATATCTCAATAGTAAGGATACAAAGAACTATACCGAACTCCGAGAATACTCCGGAAGCCCGAGAGAGCTCTCACTCTACTCTACTCTACTCTAACTCCCAAAGCTACTACTCAACTAAACTAATAAACACTTGGATGAAGTGTGATGGTGCGCCTTGATTCGGAGGCCGAGGGGTCCCTTTTATAGCTTGTGAAGGCGGTGGAAGCACCCTGGCCGACTTTGGAGAGGCGGCGCCGACAAAGTCGGCCGGCCGGCCTAGGGGGGTGGCCGGCCGGCCGTCTCTTCGGTCGGTTCGCCACCGTCTTTTGCCTGAACGCTCCAGATCATCTCCTGATGGCGGTCCGAAGGTCGGCTACTTCGTGGGGTCGGCAGAATTGGATTGAGGGCCAAGTAAAGGCCCAAATAGCCCACCTTCTAGAATGTCGGTGGAATTCTGCCGAGCTGGGCTTGAATTGTGCGTTGAAGATTATTTTCCAGCCCACTGGAGGAAGCCTGGGGCCTGTGGCCACCAGGTGGGGCCGTCCGGCCTAGGGTGGGGCCGGCCGGCCAGGGATTTTCCCTGGCTGGGCCCACTTTTCTCCATTATTCACTCCTGCATCCAAATATTCACCAAAACCTATGGAGTAGCATTATTCCTATCTACTATGCACAAAATCTTGGTGTTATGTATTTATTTACCGGTAGGGTGGCGGTCAAAACATGGTTTAACGACCGCCAACAACCTCCCCAAGCTTAAACTTTGCTCGTCCCGAGCAAACTTAACTCAGGGTACCCGCGGATCAGGAGTTACAAAGAAGCGCCCCATGGGTAATAAAGATGCAACAACATACTCCCTAAATAGTGGTAAGTTTACGAGAGCACAAAATATTCATGAGTGTTGCAAAAATCGTGGGGCTTATATGTCACACCTTGTCATGCAGCATTGAAGACTAGAACGGCATTTTCGGACAAGTACACAATTCTAGCAGGTATGCATCCAGAGTTTTTATGTGCTGCAAGGTAAGGTGCAAAAATTCTCCTTCGTTTTGGTAGGCACTTCTCTTACCTACCAATGTGAGTTCTATTCCTACAAGCTTCACTCATCCTACCTTCTACCAAATGAGGCTTTGTATGTGGAGCTTGGTAAGGAATGCACAATTGTCATGCATATATTGTAAAGCTAAAGAATGAGTCTCAATCAACATAGCAACTCCATTTATTTTGGTCATAGGAAATGATGTGATGGAGGGGGAGAAATGAACTCACACTTATGGAAGGGGGTTTTGAAAAACATTGGTCCTTTATTTTGCTCAAGATGTTTATGATAAGAACCATATAGCCTTTGACTTTTGTCATGCAACCATAGAGTTTTTTTTTTTAACTACTCCATGGTGCAAGGGGCCACAAATTTTGAATGGTTCAATGAAACATTTTGAAATATTCTTGAGCATTTGGATGGACCAAAAGTTTTGCAAACTCTGAAAAATGTTTGGTTGATTTATCCAAACATTCCCCTTTTTATTTGGTGGAGAGAAATTTTCGAAAACACACGCGAAGGAATTATGACCAAAATTAGGAGTGCTTAGTTTCAAGAGTACATCAAACCTTAACAAAACTCAATGCACAAACAAATGGCTATGAGTGGGGCTGTTTCGAATATTATGATATGGCTCTGGTAGGTGAATAAATCCTCACACTAAGAGAAGTGTGCCAAAACAGAAGGGTTTTAGGTACTTGCAGCAATTCAAGAAAAACATCTCTGGATGAAACCATACTAAAAAAATTGCAACAAGTCCTAATCATGCCATATCACAATCCACAATGCTCAGACTTGGTGTAACAAATGCAACCCACGGAAATAAGCAAGACTCATGATGTGATCATGCTCAAGTAAAAATAACACATATGTCAGGAGTAGAGGTTGCATCTATGCGACACATGGGAAGCTAATTTGTAACTCGATCATCATTTCCCTTAAGCGTAGCATAACACCAAGATTCTAGCATTTATTCGAAACAGGGAGTTTATTTATTTATTAAGAAAATTAGGGATACTTACCTGGGGGTCCTCCCCAAGCTTGAGTCTTTGCAAGACTCGAGCTTGTATTGAACTCCTTCTTACCTGGGGGTGCCCTCCCCAAGCTTGAGTCTTTGTAAGACTTAAGCTTGATTCAGGCTCTTCCTCCTCCTTCTTGATCTGCAAAAAGAGTGAGGATGATACAAGTGGCTAGCCCCTAATGGGCATCACCGGGAATTTTTGTTGTTTTTAAATTTTTCAAATTTTTATTTTGTTTTTATGATTTATGAAAAGAAAAACAAGTGCTAGGCCTAGCTAGGATAACGATTGGGATGGCCTCCCCAATCGGAGGGCTCTCATTTTTACGTCTTTGAGCTAGACGTTCTCCATGTCTTTTCAACTCGTTTGGACCTCGCTCGCTGGAGAATCTTGCGAGGTAGAGGTTCCTTCTTTCTTCCGCCACACCTTGGTTGTCTTCTTTGTGTTGGTGGCGGCGACCTTTTCTTCAATAGGCGCCTTTGTTGTACTCTCATCGGTCGATACCGTAGCTGCCTTCTTCTTTCTTGAGCGCCTCGCTCTCCTCTTCTTGGGCGATTGTGACTCGCCTACTCCTTCTTGCGGAGGAGTAAGAGGGGTTTGAGGTGTAATTGGCGGCTGAGGCATCCTCCTTGGAGTCCTCCAATATTTTGCTAGCCTTCTTGCATTCTCTCTTCCAGATAGTCTCTCATATATGCAATGAGCTTGTCTGGCTGTGGCATGGGTGGAGTAATCTCAATCTTCTCCACTCTCCTTGGGTCTTTTCCATATATGACCCGTACTTGTTTGCATTGCTCAACCTTAGGCTTGAAGTTGAATGTTTCTTGCCTGCCGTTGAAGTCCAAGTGGATCTCTCCTGCCCCCACGTCAATGTTGGCGTTGGTGGTGCTCAAGAACGGCCTCCCAAGGATGAGAGGAGCCTTGTCATCCACCTCCATATCCAGCACAACAAAGTCGACGGGGACGAAGAGATTTCTGATCTGCACGGGAACTTCTTCGACAATCCCCAAGGGCAGGCGCAGTGACCCGTCTGCAAGCTGGAGCTTCATGGTCGTTGGGGATAATGGATGGTTTAACCCATCGTACATCGCCTTCGGCATGATGCTCACGCTCGCCCCTAAGTCACATAGTGCCCGAGCGAAACAACGGTCATTGACCAAACACGGAATGGTTGGCCATCCGGGATCTTTTCTGATTACATCCTTGGGGAGTGCGGCATCCAAGTCGCTCTCTTCACACCTGATGGTTATTGCATTCACACTCTCCTTGGGATTAACTTCCGGTTGCCCAGGAAGTTTACCCGCACGAGGAGACTGCACAGCTGAAGCTATTTGCGCAATTTGCGTTTCTAGCATCTTGTTATGGCTTAGCTGATTCTGCAGAGCAGTGCTGAACGACTCTAGCTTGGCATCTATGCTCTCTAAAGCCTTGTCGGTAGTAAGAAATTTCTTACTAATACTGTCATTGATTTTGACCTGGCCGAGAACTAGATTCTTGATAGAGGGCTCATAACGGGAAAAATTACCATTGTTACCTCCCTGATTCTTGTTGAAGGAGAGGTCGGGCCTTGAGTTCCAGCCGTAGTTGTTCTGGGAGCGGAACCCATTGCCATTGTTGAGGAAATTGCATTCCTCTCTCGCATTTGGGCAGTTGATGCCCATATGCCCAACGCTGCCGCATTCCTCACATGTCATGCGGGAATCCGCAACTTGCAGGTCCTGTGGAGACTCCACCTTGCGGAGTAGCTGATCGAGCTTGATGGCGAGCATGTCCATCGTCTCCACTTGGTGTACTCCACGGGTCTTGGTGCTCGCCGCTTGGCATTCACCATGAGTCTGATTGGCCGCCACCTTCTCAATCAACTTCTTAGCGTTCTTCACGCTAAGGGAGAAGAAGGAGCCGCCTGCTGCGGCGTCGAGGTGCTCTCGAGCGGACGGCCTCAAACCGTGGTAGAAACTCTGTATGAGGAGCCATTCTTCCATGCCATGGTGTGGGCATGAGAGAACGTACTCCTGCATCATGTCCCAGGCTTCCGCGGTCGACTCATCTGCGAGCTGTTGGAAGCCCGATATCTTGTTCCGCAGGGCAGTCGTCTTGCCCGGCGGGAAGAACTTGGCGAGGAAGGCATTGGAGCATGCCGTCCATGTGTCGAGGGACTCTTGGTTCGCGTAGAACCACTGGAGAGCCTTCCCCAACAGAGAGAATGGGAAAAGCTGTAGTCGGATGGCGTCCTGAGGTGCATCCTTTATGACGAAGGTGTTGCACGTCATCAGGAACCTTTGGAGGTGAGCATTTGCATCCTCCGACGGCTTCCCACAGAAAGGACTGGCCAAGATCATGTTGATCAAGGCTGGCTTGAGCTCGTAGTCCTTGTTGGTGATGCGCGGGTTGGGGCCCACGCGGATGTTCTCCGTAGTTGGCGCGGAGAAGTCATTGATCGTCTTCTCAACAACGGGTTCGGCCATGATGTTGTTCGTTGAGGAGGCCCTGACAACCGGTGGAGGAGACGACTCGAGAGCCAGAGCGTTCTTGCGGATCTGTTTGGTGAGTTTTGCTCGAACTTTCCTCAAGAACTGCTCTGGATCTGAGTGGAAGTTTTCTGGTAGGTCGAAACCAGTCATGCACAGTCCTGTTTCAAATTTTCACAACAGAGAAAGACAGGACAAGGGTAAGCCCGCAAAAGTAAGTGATAATTATTCTTCTCACAAACTTCAATGCATTTATTCAGTTCCTAGCTGCTACTTCCCCGGCAACGGCGCCAGAAATGCTTGTTGGCGGTTCTTATGCGATAAAATTAAATTCATTAATTCCGCAAGCGCACGGATCACCATTGTAGCATTTCACCTTGGAGTATTCCAGGGTTATCGTATTTATATTTCCGCAGGGAAGTAGAGCAAAAGAAAGCTGAATAATAGCTATGCATTGGATAATTTGGAGAAAGAAATAATGTATCAACTATACTTGAGACGGGGGTAAGATAGGCATGATAGATATGGGTGGCACACACATCCTCAAATCCAAGGTAATAAAATAAATCGTAGTATACATTTGGGAGAGCAACGAGATAGAGTTAAGGCTACCTGTATGTTTATCTATTATTTACTTTTCTAGCAGTCAAGTCTACAAAGGTTATTTACTCTAGGTAAGCTCATACACATACAAGTCATGTCGTTTCGGGGCACACACGTGCTAGGTTAACCGATGAAGCTAGTTCAAACCTAGGAATCCGTATGCTATAATTAAGACCCTGCTGAGTCCAACCCGGACGTGGTGGATTACAGAGACCGGTGCAGCTGTCACATACACTCGCGGCTACCATCCTCCGTGGGGTTGGGTGCCAAACGTGCATAGGCCAAGATCTAAGCGCCACGCTTACAACCCGCCTAGAGGAGCTACTCTTGATCAACGGAGCAGTCCTATCTAAGAATGAACAAGCACAGATTTCACACGACGTCATCTCCGACGACGGCACTCTCTCGTACTCGCTATTCCAACAATCACGAATCCCACAACAAGACTTCTACGAGCACTTACTTAACGAATAAATAAACTAAATAGAAAAGAACTACTAAAATAAATAAATAAAGATAAAACTAAATATAATTATATTGAATAAAATAATATCTCAAGAGTAAGGATACAAAGAACTATACCGAACTCCGAGAATACTCCGGAAGCCCGAGAGAGCTCTCACTCTACTCTACTCTACTCTAACTCCCAAAGCTACTACTCAACTAAACTAATGAACACTTGGATGAAGTGTGATGGTGCGCCTTGATTCGGAGGCCGAGGGGTCCCTTTTATAGCTTGTGAAGGCGGTGGAAGCACCCTGGCCGACTTTGGAGAGGCGGCGCCGACAAAGTCGGCCGGCCGGCCTAGGGGGGTGGCCGGCCGGCCGTCCCTTCGGTCGGTTCGCCACCGTCTTTTGCCTGAACGCTCCAGATCATCTCCTGATGGCGGTCCGAAGGTCGGCTACTTCGTGGGGTCGGCAGAATTGGATTGAGGGCCAAGTAAAGGCCCAAATAGCCCACCTTCTAGAATGTCGGTGGAATTCTGCCGAGCTGGGCTTGAATTGTGCGTTGAAGATTATTTTCCAGCCCACTGGAGGAAGCCTGGGGCCTGTGGCCACCAGGTGGGGCCGGCCGGCCTAGGGTGGGGCCGGCCGGCCAGGGATTTTCCCTGGCTGAGCCCACTTTTCTCCATTATTCACTCCTGCATCCAAATATTCACCAAAACCTATGGAGTAGCATTATTCCTATCTACTATGCACAAAATCTTGGTGTTATGTATTTATTTACCGGTAGGGTGGCGGTCAAAACATGGTTTAACGACCGCCAACAGGAATCATCAGATATTTCAACGAAATTCACAACCTTGACGTCGTGCCGATCGGCACAAGCGCCGTGCCGGTCGGCACGCCTTCCGTTCCTTGCAAAATACGCTTCTAGATCTGCCAGGTTGCGTGCTCTCCTCTTTGCAGCATTGTCCCTGTTAATACGCCTCTGAATTTCATCATTGATCTCTTTAGGGGTCATGCGCCCTTTAGCAACGGGAAAGCCATCATCAGAGACGAAAGTCGCAGGGATGCATTCAGGATCTGCTAGATAATTCTCAATCTGCCTCTGATGGTCTTTCATACAGTAAAAACACTTACATCCAAAACCTCTGGTGTTCTTGTGCAGAATCTTCTCTTGGAGGTCTTCCCAGTCGGTCAGGACGCGTGGTAGTGTACTGTGCCGATCGGCACCTTGTGTGTGCCGGTCGGCACCTCTATCAGGATTCCTTCCATCGTTCAGCCTAGACCTATGGATGGTCAGAAAGCAGTCTTTGTCTAACTCTTCCTTCTCGCTATCAGTAAGGATCGATTCAAAGGTAATAAGATCATCATATGTCAAAGGACGTTCCATAGCGAGAAGTCGATCCATTGTATACCTATCGGAGACCGGTGTGCTCTCATCAACCTTGGATTTACCTTTGCGTACTAGCACTTCTCTAACCTTCTTCGAAGGGCTTCATCCATCTCCTTCTTCCCTCTATTGAACGCGTCCGCTTCACTCTTCATCATCCATCGTTGCATCAGGTGCGACCAGACGATTGGATCGTCCTCGGTGGGGTTGAGGCTCCTGTTGCTCTCCCATGGCAGAGTTGGGCTCATTGGCGAAAGTACGGCGCCGTGCCGGTCGGCACCGACGGCGTGCCGATTGGCACCGTCGCCTCCGCTTCCGGTTTCGCCGCCTTGCATTGTTTTCTGCTCTAGGGTTTGGTGGGAACTCCGGCGGCGCTTGATTTTTGATGATGAGATCCGAGACAACTCCTTCATATATATATCCATAATTCTCTTGGTCGAACCGAACTCTATCTCTTAAATTTGGAAGCCACCGAAGCATGTCTTGGAGGAAGGGCAAAACTCGACTCAAAAACGACACGGACTATCCCGTGCCGATCGGCACATGCTGTGCCGGTCGGCACGGAGGCAAAGTTGCCTCAAACGACTCAATAAAATCAAAGAAACACAAAACACATAGAAAAACAGTAAAAACAACAGTGCTTTTGTTTTACTTCGTTAAGCTCGACCACCCAATCACTCAATTCACATAATATATATCAAATGACTTTAACTCAAAAGTGTCGGGTTCAAGATATACCTTTAGTCGTTGGCCATTCACCGTGTATGTATTTTGCTTTCTATCCATGATGACAACAGCTCCGGAAGGAAGAACTTTATGAACAAGATACGGTCCATCCCATTTACTTTTCAATTTGCCTTTACCGAACAACCGAAATCTTGAATTGAATAGTAGCACCCTATCTCCTTCGTAAAAGTCCTTTTTCAATAGCTTCTTATCATACCACTTCTTTGTTTTCTCTTTATAAATGGCCGCATTCTCATAAGCTTTTAGGCGCATCTCCTCGAGTTCACTAATTTGAATCTTCCATTTTACCGCAGCAGCATCTAAATCCAAATTCATCTCTTTGATCGCCCAATATGCTCTATGTTCTAACTCTACAGGCAAATGACAAGTCTTTCCATAGACGAATTGATAGGGTGTCATACCTATTGGTGTCTTGAATGCTGTGCGATAAGCCCAAAGTGCGCCATTCAACTTGTTTGACCAATCCTTTCCTTCTCTTGTAACAATTTTCTGAAGAATTCCTTTCAACTGTTTATTAGAAGTTTCTGCTTGGCCATTGGTCTGTGGATGATAGGCTGTCCCAATTCGATGCTCAATACCCATCTTCTTCAAAGCTTTAGTAAACTCATGTCCGGTAAAATGAGTTCCACCATCTGTGATAATGACTCTAGGAACACCATATCTTGGAAATATGCACTCATTCAACATCTGCTTGGATTCACGAGTTGTACTGACTCGGCATGGTATTGCTTCTACCCACTTTGAGACATAATCCACAGCAACCAAAATATATTCATAGCCATGCGAATTAACAAACGGTCCCATAAAATCCATGCCCCAAACATCGAATATATCAACTTGCAAATTATACTTCAAAGGCATAGCATTACGAGCATTAACATTGCCAATTCTTTGGCATTGGGGGCATCTAGCAACATACCTTTTCGCATCTTCATGCATCGAAGGCCAATAAAATCCACTAGCCCATACCTTTGCTTGTGTTCGAAAGTGCCCATAATGTCCACCATACTCAGATGAATGACATTTTTCCAATATGCTTCCGCGTTCGTCGCGAGGTACGCACCGTCGAACAGCTCCATCTTCACAATATCTGTATAAATAAGGATCATCCCATATGAATTTCCTCATTTCACTGGCAATCCTCCTTTTTGAATTCTTGCTACAATCATCTAGCTTCCCTTTGAATCCATTTATGATGTCTTGCATCCATGATTCTCTATGATCCTTAACTCGAAATAGCTGCTCTTGTGCCATGGCATCGCCAATGCATCCTTTCTTGTCCTCAATCACCAATCGAGATAGATGATCTGCTACTGAATTCTCAATCCCTTTCTTGTCTCTAATCTCCAAATCAAATTCTTGCAACATCAAGACCCAACGAAGCAATCTAGGTTTCGACTCCTTTTTAGAGACAAGATATCTAATAGCAGCATGATCCGTATAAACAATGACCTTAGAGTTGAGGATGTAGGATCTAAATTTCTCAAATGCAAATATAACAGCTAGCATCTCTTTCTCTGTTGTTATATAATTAATCTGGGCTTCATTGAGAGTTTTATTAGCATAGTAGATAGCATGTACTTTACCTTCCTTTCGTTGTCCAAGAACCGCTCCTACTGCATAGTCACTTGCATCGCACATAATCTCAAAAGGTAAATTCCAATCCGGAGGTTGCATAATAGGTGCAGAACATAATGCTTCTTTCAACTTCCGGAAAGCAGTAAGCCTTTCATCATTCATCTCAAATTCAACATCCTTTTGCAGCAATTCTGTTAATGGCTTAGCAATCTTTGAATAATCCTTCACAAATCTGCGATAAAAATTTGCATGTCCAAGAAAACTGCGCAGTGTCTTAATATCAGTAGGTGGTGGCAACCTTTCAACTGTGGATATTTTAGCTTTGTCTACTTCAATGCCCCTATTAGAAATAACATGCCCCAAGACAATCCCTTCGGTTACCATGAAGTGACATTTCTCCCAATTAAGAACTAAATCCACTTCTACGCACCTCTTTAGTACTTTCTCTAAATTTGCTAAGCAGTGATCAAAATCAGTACCATGAACAGAGAAATCATCCATAAATACCTCCATAATGTCTTCAATGAATTCAGCAAATATAGCATTCATGCATCTCTGAAATGTAGCCGGTGCGTTGCAAAGACCGAATGGCATTCGCCGATACGCATAAGTTCCATAAGGACAAGTGAAAGTAGTCTTATGCTGGTCTTCAGGTCTAACAGGGATTTGAAAGAAACCACTATATCCGTCGAGATAGCAAAAATAAGAGTTCTTGGCTAACCTTTCAAGCATCTCATCGATGAACGGTAGTGGATAATGGTCTTTCTTTGTGGCTGCATTCAGCTTTCTGTAATCAATGCACATTCGCCATCCTGTAACTGTCCGTTGAGGGATCAACTCATTATTCTCATTAGGCACGACTGTGAGTCCTCCTTTCTTTGGCACGCAATGCACCGGACTCACCCATTCACTATCAGCAACCGGATAAATCATTCCTGCATTAAGAAGTCTCAGCACTTCTTTCTTCACAACTTCCTTCATGCCCTCTTTCAATCTTCGCATGCCTTCGACGACTGGCTTGGCTGATTCTTCAAGATTGATCTTATGTGTGCAAAAAGCTGGGCTTATTCCTTTGATATCATCAAGACAATATCCGATGGCTTTCTTGTATTTCCTCAGAACAGCAAGCAATCGTTTTGTCTCCTCTGCATTCAAAGCACTATTGACGATGACGGGATAAGTTTTATCTTTGCCTAAGTATTCGTACCTCAGACCATCAGGAAGTGGCTTCTGTTCTACTTCCGGTGCTGCACCAGGATCCAGATTACCCAAAGGCTCAAATTGAGGAGTTTCGCTCCCGTGCCGGTCGGCACATTCTCTATGCCGATCGGCACATTCGACGTGCCGGTCGGCACCGTCTTGGATTTCGGCCTCTTCCCTATCTGACTCTTCAAACAGTTTATTCAACGGGTCTGAGTATCCTGTACTGATTTCTTCATCTTTTTCTGTAAAGAACTCTTGGAGAGAGGGTGGGTCGTCACTTTCTTGAACGACGGGTGGGTCTTCGAATTCAAAGAGGACTTCCTCTCCGCCCAGAGTCAATTTGAGGTGACCTTTTCCAGCATCTATTACGGCTTGTACAAGCTTTAAGAAAGGTCTTCCCAAAATAATATCTTCGACTCCAACCTCACCTTTATCAAGAACAAAAATATCCACCGGTATAGTATTCTTCCTTACCTCAATGTTCAGATCCTTGATAACTCCCAGTGGTTTAGTTCTCCTTCCATCCGCCATGATTAGCTCAAGCTCGGTTCCTAGCAATCTTCCTTTTATGTCATAGGGCATATCCATGAATGCTTCATACGTCATCAAGCTGACGCGGGAACCAAAATCGCATAGGGCTTTAGGAAAGCTTCTATGCCCGATTTCGCACGGTATGTAAGGATCAACTTCTGTCCCCTTTGTAAGGCCAACTGCATATACTCCGCATAATCCTTCATACGGCGATGGGACAAAACAACTGTCGAACAGCTTCTTTGCTTGTTGAACCTCCATCTGGTCAATTTCCATATCATCCTTATACAATTTCCCCAATACTTCACCAATGATGACATTGTCCAGTATTTCCGAAGTTCTAGTGTCTTTAGGGAAGTTATACTGAACTCCTGTAGAAGAGGCATACCTTGGATCATATGTTCTCCTCATACTTAGCAAATTTGAGTTGAAATCAATGGGAATCCAATCCAACGGTTTCAAACTCGTCCAACGTTTTAGCATTGCTTAAGGTTGGATCTCCTACTGGTCTTGGAAATTTATTCACGAAGCTGTTCTCGTGCTCCTCTAATATTGCAGCTTCAGTCTTGGAAACCCCTTTAACAGCATTCAGCGTGCCGGTCGGCACAAGAGCTGTGCCGGTCGGCACAATGGCCTGAGGTGTGCCGATCGGCACAGGTGCCGTGCCGGTCGGCACCTCCTCCAATCTGGGTCTTTTCAGATCACCTTGCGCTGGTTCTTCTGTTCTTACTGTTAATTCCGCTTCGGATACTGTACAGCTTTCCGCTTTAGCTCTCAAATCCAAAGAACCTTTTGCTAGCGTCGACCCTTCAGGGGAATTGGATCTTCTTGGAATTCTTCCCAATGCCTATGCATAGCTTCAGTCTTTGATATCTTACTCAAAAGATCCAGACCTGCAGTAGCAGTCAAGTCGAGGAAACTCCCTCCAGCTGAACTATCCAAATGCATCCTGGAGGTTCCTTCAAGAGACATGTAGAATATCTGAGCAGTCAAGTTATCATCCATGCCCAAATCGGGGCCTTGCTTCAATAAAGATTTGAAGCGTAACCATGCTTGCGTGAGGGTCTCTTCTTTCATTTGCTCGAAGTTAACCACTTCTCTTCTCAGTTTCTGCACCTTCGGAAGCGGGAAGAAATGCAAACAGAAATTTCCTACAAGCTTATCCCAGTTTCCCTTAGCTTCACGGGCTGCAGATTTATACCAATCTTTGGCTCTTCCATCTAGAGAAAATGGAAATAGCAACCATTTGTACCAATTCTGAGGCACTCCCTCATGCTTAAAGGTCTGACAGAGAACTTCTAGATCTTGCAGATGTGTGTACGGGTTCTCGTCCTTCGTCCCAGAGAATTTGCTGTTCTCGACCATTTTGATGATGGTCGGGTTGAGAACGTATGACGAAGTGTCACACCCCAAAATTTCAAATTTTGGAATGTGACTTAAATCTCACTAAATTTTAAAACTGTTTGCAATAGTTTAAAATTTCCTTAATTTAATTAGGGTGTTATCATTTTCCTAGGCAAAAGAACTATTTTCTAAACTAAATAAATTAATTTAGAATATAAAATATTTGTTTGTTGCATTCATGCTGGAGTAGTTGCAGTAGGTGTTTTATTGGGTGGAAAAGGTATTTAAAAATTCGTGTAGAAAATCGTTTTCCTTTAAGGTAGAGAATAGAAGAGGATTTAGAAATAGAAAAGAGAAAAGAATTTTCGAATCCGGTCGCTGGGCCGAATTCCCTTGGCCCATGGCCTCTTTTCCTTTTTCTTTCTCTTTTTCCTTCGCTCTTGGGCCGGCCTGCCTTCTTTTCTTTCTTGCCTCGCCAGCCCAGCTCGCCCACCACCGAACCCGCGGCCCAGCTCGCCTGCCAGCCCGCCCGGCCCCGCGAGAGCCCGCGCGCAGCCCGCAACCGCGCCGCCGCCCGTACATCGCCGCACCGCCTCCATCTCGGCGTCCGAGCCGGACTCCGCCCCTCCTCGTGTGCGCGTACCCCTATAAAACCGCCGCCACCCCTTCACGCGCCGCCTTTCGCCCGATTCACCGCCGCCCCCAAACCCTAGGTCAAACCACCGCCGCCATTGCCGCCGCCGACGAGAGCTCACGGAGCCGCGTGACGACGCCGCCCCCGACCGACGAAGACCCCACGCCGAGGGCCCCAGTGACGCATCGCCCCTCCCGCACTTGATCTCGTCGACTCCCAACGCCCTAGGCTCTTCCCCGACGACGCCGACCTTCCGCCGCCGCTCACCTCCGTTGAACGCCGCCTCCCGGAGCTTCCCGACCCCGTGCGACCGTCAAGGTGGGTTCCGCGTCGCCGTTCCGTGCCTCTAGCACCCCCGCGGCGAGGTTTCGAGCCCCGCAAGGCCGTTCCGGCGGGTCGCCGGCGAAGCGCCGCCGCGCCCGTCGTCACCGACCGGGTCCGGTCCACGGTGGACCCATGGACCAAGGTCCCAGTGCGGTCCACGGCCGCTGTGGACCGAGTTCATGGCATTTTCAGATTTAATTTAAACCTTTTTGAATTAATGCGTCAGCCCGACGTCATGCTTGCGCAATAACTCAAGTTTTCAGTAGAAAAATAATTTCAGAAATGCTAAACTTGCAGATTAGACCCTCTAACTTCAAATGCTTATAACTTTTTACTCGTAACTCCGTTTTAAGCGATTCTTGCGCTCACGCGATCGTAGGAACGAGCTCTATCTTTGGTATAGTTTTTGTAGCAGTTTGGTACTGTTTGGTGTACTGTTCCTTATTGTTTGTGTATGTGTCCTTTGCATGTCACCGTTATTAGAAGAGGAGCCGTTTGAGAACTTCCAAGACCAAGAGTTTGAGCAAGCAGCAGCAGGGGATACAGGCAAGTGTCCTTGACCATTCTGAACCTATGTTTTAAATGTGTCTTTTATAAACATGCATGCTTGTTAAATATTGAATCCTATGTGTCTACTTTACCTGTTCCATATCATTCCTTGTCACCCTAGCTTATGGTGGTTGTCTTTGGGTAGTTGTTGCTTAGCCTTGCTGTTGAGTCAATCACCTTATCATGTTAATCTTGACTAATGGTATACTTCAACTAAGTGTTAATCTGCTAAGTTGTTTAGCAACATGGGAAGCTAGGGTCTGAGCAAGGGGATGGTTTGGATGGTTCTCGGTGAACATTTGGTTTGAGAATAGTTCTTGCTCGGATCAGCTAAGGACCGGTTCGTGGAACGTGTAACCATGACAACAGTGCCATCACAAGACTGATAATGGGTAGGCTAGCCAAATAATTAGGGTGTTCTTAATTTTGTGCTCGCTATTGGTAGAGTGGGGAAGGGATGCTTTGTGATCCTGGGAACCGCCTGGCATCAGAGGGGGCAGCTGGGGTGTTGGCTCTTGAGTCATGGTCCTGTGTGAACTGTGGGTTTCTGTGAACCAACACTTATGTACGGCTGTGGATCCTTAATGAGCGAGTTACATTGTTGGGAGCATTCTTTGTAAAGGCTAGTAGAGAAACCCCGGTCATCTACCTCGGAAGTGGAATGGCTCTACGGGAATCTCTATCTTGTGGGTAAAGTGGTGCCACCTCTGCAGAGTGTAAAACTTTCATGAAAGCCGTGCTCACGGTTACGAGCGGCATGGCCCTTTCGCACGATTAGTGGGTGTTGGTTGGTTTGGTGGTTTCTGGGTGAATCATATGTATCTTGGTGATCTTTTCCCTCACGGTCCTGTGTGAACCGTTGTCCTCTGTGGACTGTCTCCTGTGTGGAGTTTGGTTTAATGTACTTAATTTAATTGATGGGTAGTCTCAACACACCTAGTAATGTAGGTTGCTTTATAAACTGTGTCTTATGTTATAGTTGGCATTTATGCAAATGAACCATGTTATAGCCTTTCTTCTATTAAGCTTACATGTCATTTATTTCCCCCACTTGCGGAGTACGACATGTACTCACACTTGCTATTCCCCATTCTACTTTGAAATGCTGCTCAGAAGATGAAGGCGCCATGGAGTACTTTGATGAGGAATACTAGGCGTGCTGTCCCCCAGTCGACTGCCTGTGCGTTTGGGTGTCTTCCGCTGTCGAGTTATTTAGTCTTATGAGACATTTATATTCGGATATTGTAATAATGCTACGATGAGATGATGTAATAATGACACTGGTTATACTGTTTATTTCACTATTGTCTCTATATGTGTGGAACTTGATCCTGGCACACATATAGCTATGCATTCAGTTTTGTCCTTAAAACTGGGTGTGACACGAAGCAGTGACTTTCTCATCGGAAGTTTGTGGAATCAGCAATCCCGGAGACGGTAGTGAATGCTCCCTAACCGTATGAGCTGGTTCAGGAGTACTCATCCTGAAAACACAGAAAGAAAACACAAAAACAAACTAGAAAAGAGAGGATTAGAGGTTAGTAGAATAAATAAATAGTAAAAGAACTGGCTTGTTCCCCGGCAACGGCGCCAGAAAACGTGCTTGTTGGTCGTTTGTACGCACCCACTTATATACCGCAAGAGGACGGTGTACAGTTGTAGCACTTTTTCCCTTAGAGTATTCCAAGGTTTAATATCGAACCACAGAGAACAAGCGGGACTTAAACTATTATTTAAACTACTAAATTAATATGGCAAAGGTGTGTGTGGAAAGGGTGGTTAACAGCTAGAGATGAAAGGGCCTGCGGTTGTATCAAGGTTATGAAAAGGATTCTCTCCTATGGTTTGGGGTACTGGCATGCAACTCAGGTCATGGTTCAATTGATAGGTTTGGTATTCTACAAGACATGGTGGTTTCGTTCGCCCCGATCCTGTCACGACAAGGTACTAATAGCTCCCCACTGGTTTCTTGCACTATGTAATAAACACGTATTGATCGGATACGAGTTCAAAGCATCACATAGACCAAACACATCAAAGGAGTATTGTAAGCGTGAGAGTTACATAACCAGATTTCCCTCGCCACGGAGAGAATATGAGATCTACTCACGCATCATACTGCAACACATGAACATGAGTACAGTAGGACGCAGGATTTTGGCGTGGACCCACAGGTGCCGATCGGCACGGCGGCGTGCCGGTCGGCACAGTCTTCCTTTTTGGTGGTGATGATCGGTGATCGCCGTCTTCGCCGCCACAACCTTCAACCTAGGTCAAAACCTCTGTATGTCTGTCTCTCCCCTTTTACTTCGCGACCAAGATCTCCTCTTGATAGTCTCTTACGGTTGTGGGCTGGATTTCACCGACTCCGACTCTGATATTTCTTCTGGGCTTCATATTCTCCGAGTGGGCTTCAAGTTTGGGGCCCGACCTCCATGGTGCCGGTCGGCACACAGGCCGTGCCGACCGGCACGGACTCCAATTTCCTCGTTCTTCGGGCCTCCGGCAGCTCTTTACTCGTAGTCTCTTAATTTTCACCTGTTTCCTGCAAATCTTCCGAATACACAGAAACTACGCATATATATAATAATAGGGGTTAATTCTTAGCAATAATGACGTAATAAGGTATTAAAAACACCTTATTTGTCACATAAAATGAGTCCCTAGAAAGCACCAACAGCCGTCCTCTTGTCCGGTCGAAGGATCCAAGAAGTCGATGAAGCCGTGAGTCTTCTACTCTGCCAAGCGCTGGATTGAATTGCCGAAGCCCTCAAGCCATCCGCGGTGCTGGACGTTGAGTGCGAAGCGTATTCAGGAAATCCAGACATCCGCGGTGCCGGACGAAGGGTTGTATGTGACGCGCAGTGATCGAGCTCAATCAAATGATAATAGGGCTCGTGGCCCAAAATCTGTTGTTCATTACTGTGGGGGTATGGTCCTATTTATAGGGCCGGATAGGGGCGGCTTCGCTATGTCTGAGTAAGGCCTTCGCTTATTCCTTCAATGGCTTCGTTGTGTCCTTCTTCGTATATCTCTCCCTTTCGGGTTACGCGACGTCATGACCAAATCCCCAACAATATCGAACGAATATCATGGCAGGTTACAAATTTTAGGATTCCCCACTTGAAAAGAAGAGTGGTTCCATCAATTTATGAAGCTTGGAGCAGAATCCGTTCGGTGCAAGAGGACCTGGAATATAGTTAAAGTTGAGAGTATAATTTACAAGAAACCTATTCGATCCCTTTCATATGCTTTCTGAAGATAGATTTGTTCTCACGTGGCATCAGCGAATTATTCTGCCGGCCCATTATACACAATAATTCCACAAAACAAGAGCGATTCCTCAGGTGATTTTCCGCTCAATGACTGATTCATAGGTAAGGAATCTTGCAAAGTGAAAATAAATTCTTGACCGACGACCCCGACCTTGACCACAACAGTTAGTTGGATAAGAAAGAACAATAACTGTATCACTTTATGCTACCAGACATGGCATCCCACCAAAGGAATGAAAAAGGGGCAACAATGTGAGGCATGAAGGGATGCAGAAATAAGCATCTCCTGCCAGCTGTAAGTATTCATCACAATCCATATGGCGAAATAAATGTGAGTTATTTCCACTAGGGACACCTTTAATTACCTCAACCGTACACGCCTTAAGTCAAGTTAACAAATTTTAAGTTCAACCAGAAGTACCTCTCAAGCTTTTTTTTTGGGAGTTGGCATTGACTTAAATGCTTTTCTAATCAGGAGATGTAATATGCTTCAATTTTAGTGAAATTCTCCTTTCTTACCAATGCACGTGCGCCACGCACGTGATAAAAAGAAAAAACAATACACATGGACTTAAATGATACATTATGGTAACTACTCACGCCATTTTTTAATATATGACACCATTGATTTTTTTGTTACTATGATCATTCTTCTTATCTATAAATATTTGTGTAATAGCTGAGTGTATATGTTAATCTTAAAGTGTTTTCGATGATGAATCCAATGATATTCATTTCACATTTGAAAAGTAATTATTTAAATCTATTTGTTGGTCAAAGTTCGACGAAAAAGTCAACGGTGTCATATAATTAAAAGTGGAGGGAGTATCATTTTCCTGATCTGAATTGCGTGATGTACATATAAAGCGGCGATATACATAAGCAATTGCTCTTTGTTTTTCTACGCAAGATGAAAATTGCCACTGACACATAATGGCTGCTTCACCGGACATTTGGGTTGCAAACTTTCTTTTCTAAATACACTACGAATCACTTAGGAATTATGGCGTTCGTAATTTTGTACTTAGCAATCTAATATTATTTCAAAAGTTGTGATTTAAGCAAAAGAATAAAAGTATCCAAAGGAGCAACACTATATGGCTTTACTATTTAGTATCAAATGCACCTTTATTGCATAATTCCATAAGGAACTAATAATGTACAAAGGCTTGACAAACCTTAAACACTTTCGGTCCCATACAAATTTACCAACCAGCATAAGAACCAAAGTATAATGTCTCTTATGTATGACTGAATGGACATATAATAGTAAACTACTGACAAGCCATTTCACAATAATCACAATCAAACTATTAGATCACACAGGTTTTACAGGAGAAATTACAAAAGATAGGGATGTGTCTTTTATAAGAAAACGAAGACTTTTTTTTCTGCTAGTGTTTCTCATTCAGCTATTTTCAATTTCTCTTTCTTTTCTGCCACTTTTGAACACTCTCTTGCATACCTAACAGCCAGCATCACCTCTTTGTAATGGAGATAAATCCTTTCTAGACGAGTCTTAACTGAATGAAGCATCTTCTTGTATAACAAGCTGATAAGCATCTTCTTGTATAACAAGCTGATTAAGAGATAAAGGAAAAATGATTGTCTTATACACGACATCAACATTAAAGGTATTGTGATTGCAGAGCCCAACGTTGATTATTTTCACATATGAGCTTTGGAACCTGAAAGCATAACTGTAGCAATGTATGAAATATTGGTTTCTACGAGCAACTGCAAAGAGCAAGCGTAACTTTCGCGCACCTAACCCCCCTCGTACCTAATGAACCTAATTCTGACCGGTTCATCGGGACACATGTCAGCAGCCTGCAAAACATGCATCTCATAGATTCCCATTTTATAGCCAGCTTTTATCAAGAAGCATAAGGGAATCAGGTCGTTGTACCTGCTGGAAGAGGCAGTTGGAGGAGCTGTCACAAGGTAAATCGAACATGGAATGCTAGATGACAGTAAAAGACCAAGATTAAACATCCGAGTGTAGTTCTAAAGTTGCGAACATACTCTTATGTTGTTTGTTCAGGCCATGCATGTAAAACTGTAGCGGCTAAGGGAAAGCATAGATGTATGGTAGAAGATCCATTCGATTGCAAAGGATTTATACGTAGATTTTATTGCTTATGTCAAACTGTTATCAGATGCCAAAGCAGAATCATGTTCCAATCAGGTAGCAGTACATGGAGAGGTAGACCACAAGGATGATCCATACCTTGATGCTCAGCTAGCTACTGGACAAGAAATCCCCACCTCGGTGCGCCGCTTAAATTTGATCAGGGGACTGAAGATAAACGTGAGCACGACCATATTGCAACTAATAAGCATATAACTCACGGATTGCATCTGTTTCTCCATTTAGTGTCAGGTGCTTTCTGAAGATAAACGTGAGCACGCCATATGCTTTCTGAAGATAGATTTGTTCTCACGTGGCATCAGCGAATTATTCTGCCGGCCCATTATACACAATAATTCCACAAAACAAGAGCGATTCCTCAGGTGATTTTCCGCTCAATGACTGATTCATAGGTAAGGAATCTTGCAAAGTGAAAATAAATTCTTGACCGACGACCCCGACCTTGACCACAACAGTTAGTTGGATAAGAAAGAACAATAACTGGATCACTTTATGCTACCAGACATGGCATCCCACCAAAGGAATGAAAAAGGGGCAACAATGTAAGTATTCATGTGAAGCATGAAGGGATGCAGAAATAAGCATCTCCTGCCAGCTGTAAGTATTCATCACAATCCATATGGCGAAATAAATGTGAGTTATTTCCACTAGGGACACCTTTAATTACCTCAACCGTACACGCCTTAAGTCAAGTTAACAACTTTTAAGTTCAACCGGAAGTACCTCTCAAGCTTTTTTTTTTTGGGAGTTGGCGTTGACTTAAATGCTTTTCTAATCAGGAGATGTAATATGCTTCAATTTTAATAAAATTCTCCTTTCTTACCAATGCACGTGCGCCACGCACGTGATAAAAAGAAAAAACAATACACATGGACTTAAATGATACATTATGGTAACTACTCACGCCATTTTTTAATATATGACACCATTGATTTTTTTTGTTACTTTGATCATTCTTCTTATCTATAAATATTTGTGTAATAGCTGAGTGTATATGTTAATCTTAAAGTGTTTTCGATGATGAATCCAATGATATTCATTTCACATTTGAAAGTAATTATTTAAATCTATTTGTTGGTCAAAGTTCGACGAAAAAGTCAACGGTGTCATATAATTAAAAGTGGAGGGAGTATCATTTTCCAGATCTGAATTGCGTGATGTACATATAAAGCGGCGATATACATAAGCAATTGCTCTTTGTTTTTCTACGCAAGATGAAAATTGCCACTGACACATAATGGCTGCTTCACCGGACATTTGGGTTGCAAACTTTCTTTTCTAAATACACTACGAATCACTTAGGAATTATGGCGTTCGTAATTTTGTACTTAGCAATCTAATATTATTTCAAAAGTTGTGATTTAAGCAAAAGAATAAAAGTATCCAAAGGAGCAACACTATATGGCTTTACTATTTAGTATCAAATGCACCTTTATTGCATAATTCCATAAGGAACTAATAATGTACAAAGGCTTGACAAACCTTAAACACTTTCGATCCCATACAAATTTACCAACCAGCATAAGAACCAAAGTATAATGTCTCTTATGTATGACTGAATGGACATATAATAGTAAACTACTGACAAGCCATTTCACAATAATCACAATCAAACTATTAGATCACACAGGTTTTACAGGAGAAATTACAAAAGATAGGGATGTGTCTTTTATAAGAAAACGAAGACTTTTTTTTCTGCTAGTGTTTCTCATTCAGCTATTTTCAATTTCTCTTTCTTTTCTGCCACTTTTGAACACTCTCTTGCATACCTAACAGCCAGAATCACCTCTTTGTAATGGAGATAAATCCTTTCTAGACGAGTCTTAACTGAATGAAGCATCTTCTTGCATAACAAGCTGATTAAGAGATAAAGGAAAAATGATTGTCTTATACACGACATCAACATTAAAGGTATTGTGATTGCAGAGCCCAACGTTGATTATTTTCACATATGAGCTTTGGAACCTGAAAGCATAACTGTAGCAATGTATGAAATATTGGTTTCTACGAGCAACTGCAAAGAGCAAGCGTAACTTTCGCGCACCTAACCCCCCTCGTACCTAATGAACCTAATTCTGACCGGTTCATCAGGACACATGTCAGCAGCCTGCAAAACATGCATCTCATAGATTCCCATTTTATAGCCAGCTTTTATCAAGAAGCATAAGGGAATCAGGTCGTTGTACCTGCTGGAAGAGGCAGTTGGAGGAGCTGTCACAAGGTAAATCGAACATGGAATGCTAGATGACAGTAAAAGACCAAGATTAAACATCCAAGTGTAGTTCTAAAATTGCGAACATACTCTTATGTTGTTTGTTCAGGCCATGCATGTAAAACTGTAGCGGCTAAGGGAAAGCATAGATGTATGGTAGAAGATCCATTCGATTGCAAAGGATTTATACGTAGATTTTATTGCTTATGTCAAACTGTTATCAGATGCCAAAGCAGAATCATGTTCCAATCAGGTAGCAGTACATGGAGAGGTAGACCACAAGGATGATCCATACCTTGATGCTCAGCAAGCTACTGGACAAGAAATCTCCACCTCGGTGCGCCGCTTAAATTTGATCAGGGGACTGAAGATAAACGTGAGCACGACCATATTGCAACTAATAAGCATATAACTCACGGATTGCATCTGTTTCTCCATTTAGTGTCAGGTGCTTTCTGAAGATAAACGTGAGCACGCCATATGCTTTCTGAAGATAGATTTGTTCTCACGTGGCATCAGCGAATTATTCTGCCGGCCCATTATACACAATAATTCCACAAAACAAGAGCGATTCCTCAGGTGATTTTCCGCTCAATGACTGATTCATAGGTAAGGAATCTTGCAAAGTGAAAATAAATTCTTGACCGACGACCCCGACCTTGACCACAACAGTTAGTTGGATAAGAAAGAACAATAACTGTATCACTTTATGCTACCAGACATGGCATCCCACCAAAGGAATGAAAAAGGGGCAACAATGTAAGTATTCATGTGAGGCATGAAGGGATGCAGAAATAAGCATCTCCTGCCAGCTGTAAGTATTCATCACAATCCATATGGCGAAATAAATGTGAGTTATTTCCACTAGGACACCTTTAATTACCTCAACCGTACACTCCTTAAGTCAAGTTAACAACTTTTAAGTTCAACCGGAAGTACCTCTCAAGCTTTTTTTTTTTTGGAGTTGGCGTTGACTTAAATGCTTTTCTAATCAGGAGTTGTAATATGCTTCAATTTTAATGAAATTCTCCTTTCTTAAAAAAAAAGCTAGCTCCTTAAATTTAATCAAATGTACGAACTACTAAAATGCGTATGGAAAATGTTTTTTTCCAAACCATAAATGAAAAAGTATAATCAGATAGTATTATACATCCCAACAGATCAAGTACTTTGACACAACATATCATATACACTCCATGAATGTATATATGTTCAAAGTTATTTCAGAAATCGACACACCATGTTTTTTCAAGAAACAAGCGCTTGAATCGTGTGATGCATGCAGGAACATGAAGTGAAGAGCTTCAATATGGATTAGAGCCTGGCGTGATGTGCGGAAGAAATACATGTGCGGCTGGAGATAAATCACATACGTGAGTCTTAGATTAGTGTATTTTTTAGAGTTTGCAGTGGTTACGATTTCGAAGAGCCCAAGTCGGTTTTGAGTCCAGATAGTGTTTGTCGCCGCAAGGCTTGGCGTTTATATACATAGAGTCTAGTTAGCGAGAGGGCACCAGAGAAACCTATCTATGCAGTTCTATTTTCATCTACTATTTTCTTTTTCGTTTTCCTTTGGTGTCTAGTGTTTTCACACACGTTCTCCCAGCAAAAGTGAGACTAACTTCTTGTGTACTAAGACTGCAAAAGTATAAGGTTGGCCAACTTCTTGTGTAATATTGATAGGTTTTTTGCCCTCAGGTTAGCCAACTTCTTGTGTAAAAGTATAAGGCGTTCCATCGATGCGTCGTCGATGGTACAAAAATAAATCATCCAACCCTGAGCAAATCATGAATCCAGAAACTATCCCGGGCTGGCCTGACAGATATGCCCATTTGGGCCCCATATATTAATTGGATCCGACAAAGACATTTGCTCAATATACGGAGCCGCATTCGATGGAAAATTCCCCGAAAAGACAGTCTGATTCCATGGATACGATAAACCAATACTTGTATGACTTGTTGCCTTAAGTTGTAATGCCTTCTTGCTCCTTTGTAATACTCCCTCCACTTTATAATATATGCTGTCTTGGCATTCAAAATATTTGCCTAAATATATGTAGTATGCATCGTTTCCTGTGTCTATTTCTATCTCTCCTCCTTCACTTCTCATCGTTTCCTGTGGTCATCACCATTCCACATCTTCTTATTTCCCATGCCTAAATCTAGAAATGCATTTATTATGAAATGGAGGGAGTAGCAATCTAAGGCTGACTTCAACAATGGCGTGCAAAGCCATTTTTGCATGTTTCAACCCCCTTTGCATCTTTGAATCCATCTCCAACAGCACAGGCATTCAGACCAGCTATTTTGCATCGGAGGAGAGAGGGAAGCTACAAATAGCTTCCCTCTCTCCTCCGATGCATTTGCGAGTGCGTGGCCCGAGGCGGGAGCGCTGGGAGGAGGGAGCCGCGGCCGTGGCCAGGGACGACGAGGACGACGGCCCAGCCGGCGCCGAGGATTCTGCGCCCTGCTCGCCCGCTCAGAAGCTCGATTCTTCCTTGAAGCTGCGGCTGTCTCCCGCCGCGCGCACGCCTACGCCCTGCTCGCCCGCGCCGCGCGCGCACGCCTGCCCTGCTCGCCCGTGCCGCGCGCCATCCCTGCTCGCCCGCGCAGCCGCACAGCTCGCCACACAGCCCGCGCACGCCTGCGCCGTGCTCGCCGTTTCGTCGAGCAGGGCGGCGCCTGGAGCGGTGCGTGGACCAGGGCGGGCGCGCGGCGCAGGCCCGGCGGGCTGGGCGAGCGACGCGCGGGCATGGGAGAGGGCGTCGTGGCGGAGGGCGGCGCGTGGCGAGGGTGGGAATGGGAGCGAGCGAGGTGCCGGGGCGCGTGGTTGAAGATGCCTGCTGCTGTTGGAGACGGTGCCAAGTAAATGAAATGTAAATGACTGTTCATGCAAGGCAAACGTGGATTTGCATGTGGAAAATGGACTCCCTTGTTGGAGTCAGTCTAACATGGAATCAGCAAAATGAGTGTAACTAGATGTTAGGTTCCTTGTGGTGGAACCAAGCACCTAGTTTAATTCTTTGAGTTGGAGGCGATATCCTTCTTTATAGCAAGGCGTCCGGCTCTCCTCTCTCTCTCTGTCTCTCTTTATATATATATATATATATATATATATACACACACGATAATTTTATCACAAGTTTACGATAAATTGAAGCAAATTTACAATATTTGCGTTCACACACTTGTTACAAGCGAAAACCATGGTAAAAATGTAGTAAATCACGTTGCAAAATATCGTAAATCACTATACAAGAATGTCGTAAAATACGATACATAAGTGGCCACAGAATAAGCTATTTTGTGGCTGGCTATAGAATATCAGGTCTATACGGAGAGTATATTCTATAGCCGGCTATAGAATAGCTTATTCTATGGCTACTTCAGTTTTATGATGATTTTATCACAAATTTACGATAAATGAAAGTAAATTTACGACATTTGCATTCACACACTTGTTACAAGCAAAAACTATGGTAAAAGTGTAGTAAATCACGTAGCAAAATATCGTAAATTACTATACACACGAATGTCCTAAATTACGATACAGATGTGGCCACAGAATAAGGTATTCTATGGCTGGCTGTAGAATATATATATAGACCGGATATTCTATAGCCAGCCACAAAATAGTTTATTCTATTGCCACTTCTGTATCATAATTTACGACATTCTCATATAGTGAATTACGATATTTTGCTACGTGATTTATTATATTTTTACCATGGTTTTTGCTTGTAACAAGTGTGTGGGCGCAAATGTCGTAATTTTGCTTCAATTTATCGTAAATTCGTGATAAAATTATGGTAAAACTGAAGTGGCTATAGAATAAGCTATTCTATAGCCGGCTATATAATATACTTTCCGTGTCTGTGTATATATATATGTGTGTGTGTATAAAAGCGAGACTTATATATGAGCTCTGCATCTCGTACCGCGTTTCACAAAATAAGGAAAAAAAAATCTAAGAAGGAATCGCTGGTCATCTTGTGCACGGATCTTTTGCTTCCCTCTGCCCTTACGGTTGGTTGACACGTATGGCTTGCATGTTGTATTGCAACCAGCTCTTGTAACAGATGATTCAATAGTACTATTTTTCATAGCATTTCTGGAGTCACTATTTCAAATTCAAGATTTTCAACTCTCTACAGAAATTTCTGCTACGGGCATTAAGCTATGTGTGTATGGGGTGCTTGAAACATCTAGAGATATTAGTTAGTTAGCTAATGGCTAATTATTAGCAGGATAACTATTAGTTGGGGGTGTTTGAAACCTCTGACTATTAGAAAGCTAATAGGGTGGTTGTAGCCTTACTTGGTGTTTATTCATCTGTCAGGTGCTATTAGCAGAGTTGAGGTAGCTAATTAATGGTATCATTGTTAGTTGAAGGGTTGGCTAACAGCCCTACGTTATCTAGAGTTAACAATCTAGCAACCGATATTAAAACTGTCTTAAGCAACAGTTCTCTGAATTTAGGTGGGCCAGAAGTACAGGACAACATAAAAACATGAACTACTCAGCGCTAGCAGCAGGACAGAAGTACAGGACAACATAAAAACATGAACTACTCAGCGCTAAATTTTCCAAAAACACTATCAACAACTAAGGGAACAATTAGCCAATGACTCAGTTTTCTTGTTATGATGGTGAAAGGTGGAATCGGGGGGGGGGGGGGGGGGGGGGGGGGGGGGGGGGGGGGGGTGGTTTGTTTGTCGCGAGCTGGATCCATTGAGTCGGGCGCATAAAGTTCTCTCTCTAGTGCTTGCTAGGTATGAATCTCACCTGGGGTTTGCTTTTCGTCACTGGAATGATGCGTGGTTTGTTCTCATGTGTGCATGGTCGCTACCAATCTTGATGTAGGAAACTTGATGCTCCATTGCGATTATTACTAGATATATTCTAGTCTATCCATCCATCGCATGAGGTATTACTCTTATCTGAGTTCTGAGGCGAGAGGTGTCGTCATTTGCACGCAAATATTAGATCCAACCCAAACCAAAGTTTCTACACTAAACCCGACGGCAGCCATGTAGTGAACGATGTTGGAGTATAAGTGAATTGTATTGCATGGAGCCTCGTGGCCGGTATATATGAGAGTACAAGACTTGGAGGGTAAGGCACCTCCGGGGATACACATGGCAGTACTAGATACATAATCTAACTTACCAAATATACTCTAACATCCCCTCGCAGTCACAGCGTCGTGTTGCAGATGCTGTGACTGGAGAGAAAACCGGCGAGTACCTCGTGCGGATGATAGCCTTTTAATGCCGAAGTAGCCGAGGTCGAGGTGGACGTGGTCGTAGCCGTGGAGGAGGGCGCCGGTCCGAAGCATCGATATCAGCGCACAAGTACACATAGTCAGCAGTGTCCTGCCGTAGATCTCACTGGACGGTGCGGCGCGGTGGCGAAGGCGCGGGCGCTCGGACGTATCAACAAGCGCACTTACATCAACCTGTCAGCAACATCTGCAGCGGCGGTGCCCTGGAGGTGGCGGCGGACATCGCGACTCGGATCGAGTACCGGCAGCATGGGTAGCGTCACCGCCTAGAAAGGCGGCGCACCGGCGAAGATAGCTTGACCACGAGCCAGCGTTGTGGCCTAGATCGGCGCAATGACAACTCATACTCGGGAGGGTCGACGTTCAAGAATCGACCAATCAGCAGAGCGACTCAATTCTGATCCAAGATCAGGAAAGAAAAAAAAAACCAGCAACAACATTAGTCATCTACATGTAGACCATCGGGTGCGCACAGTCTTTTCCATCCTTCTCTTCCCTTGCACATGAAGGAGAGACGGAGCAGCGCGTGTCTCTGCAGCAGGGCGCGGTGGAGATCGCAACCCGCAGCTTCGCCCAGAAGGGGCCCGCGGCGCCACTGAGATCTACGGCAGGACACTGCTGATTATGTGTACTTATGCGCTGATATTGATGCTTCGGACCGGCGCCCTCCTCCACGGCTACAACCACATCCACCTCGACCTCGGCTACTTCGACATTAAAGGGCTATCATCCGCATGAGGTACTCGCCGGTTTTCTCTCCAGTCACAGCATCTGCAACACGACGCTGTGATTGCGGGGGGATGTTAGAGTGTATTTGGTAGGTTAGATTATGTATCTAGGACTGCCATATGTTTCCCCGGAGGTGCCTTGCCCTCCAACTCTTGTACTCTCATATATTCCGGCCGAGAGTACAATTCACTAGGTGAGACACTGCACACCTAGATCCACATATCAGTTGGATTGCATAGATATATATATATATATTTGCTGAATCTTGAATAGTAACTACGGGCTACCCGCTGTCTTCTCGCCTATATATAGCCTGTCCTCAATCGCAGACAAAACCATCGGCAAGAACGGTCGCGGCTGCAGCTTCATCTTTTACCGATCCTCCAAAGAATCCTCATCTTCTTGTATGCCAAGCTGAATCCTATCTTTTTTATGTTCATATTGCTAGCTAACCTTTCTTTTGTTTTTTCAATTTTTCGGGTGGACATCATTTTGTTTTCTTCTTTGTGTCGTGATGTGATATAATTCCAAAGGAATGTCGAATATGTTATTTCTTGTGAGTACTTATTACGTAAGCGTGCATATATACGTGCACGCATGCATGCGTGGCCTCCTTCTTCTTGAATTTCAAGTCTTGTGTGCATACGAGATTAGTCGAGTCCAGTGCTGAGTTGGTTGTGTTAGATCACCCCATGTAAGTGGTATGATGGATGTGGACAATTGGACATGATGCCTACAGTTTCCTATTTCTACACGTCGAGAATAGTCAGATACACATATAATTGGTTGATTCGATCATATTTATTTTTGGTCATTTGTGTGGTTAGTATCAACAATCTAGCTATACTAATATTACTGGCTGGTAATTTTATAAACAAGCATATGAGTACTTCAATTGAACTTAATTTTCTCATGATGATAATAAGGGGGTAGTAATTTATAAATAGGTACAAGGTACTATGGTCTCTCATTTCCTTAATGACAATGGTGAGTAAAGTTTCATTGAGACATAGGAAAGAAAAACCAAGAGGGCCTATTTTAGCATGCAACTTCCAAAGTTTTTGGTGGTTGATGCTGTGATGTCTTTTCTTTGACAGAGCCGGGCAGATGGCGGGCCGCGGCGATCGAACCATGAACTTCTCCTACTTCGGTTCTGGTGATGGGATTGGAGCTACGAACTTCAGTGCTCCTATGATGGAACTCATGCTTAAGTTGCTTCGTCCAAACGATTTCAACAACGGTACTGTAAATCGTTGTTATCTCAATTCAGACGATCGTTGATTGATGCCTGCTAATTGACTATTCCATCTTGTGGATAATCGCAGAAGTTAATGTGGACAAGAAGAACAAGGGATCGCAAGTTGGCGGTTCAGTCACTGCACAAACCACCACAACAATTTCCACCCAGCCTCCGACGAACAACGAGTGAAGTATGATGGGCTCGGTGCCGAGTCCCCTATATCGCAGATGGAAGTTATGAGTCTCCAAGCTCCCCTTGGTCCATGTCTAGCCTTGTTATTACGTATACTATAAATAAAACCTGGCTGCAGGACAATGCTGGGCAAGCTTCCTGTATTTGCTATGTTCCGCCATAGCCTTGTATTTATATATATGTAGCTGGTGTTTTGATCTGTGTGAACAAAATTATGATGTTCTCTCTCTGAGGATGATCTCTCTATGCTCTACCGGAAATCGGATGTTTACCTAGTGCCCGGCAGTTTGCCGAGTGCATTCTATCGGGCACTCGGCAAATAACCGCTTTGCCGAGTGTCGCATAAATAACACTCGGCAAAGACTATTTGCCAAGTGCCAAAAAAAGGACACTTGATAAAAACTTTGGTTGCCAAGTGCCAAAAAAAACATTCCGCAAACTTGCTTTTTTGCCGAGTGTTGAACTCAGCACTCGACAAACAAAGTCTTTGCCGAGTGCCAAAAATAAGACACTCGGCAAAGTGAAATTCAGACCACATTTTGAAGCCCCAAACAAATTCAATTTAAAAAGTATTGAACTACAAAGTTGTATAACTTCTCAAGATCGACAACTCTTATTTGGAGCATATTTTGATTCAACAAAGTGATAGTAAAGTTATTCACAAAATCTACATCTATCACATAGTGTCATGAAACTATAAGAGAGATATATGAGGTTTGTGAACAATGTTACTACCACTATGTCTGATGAATGACCAAAAAATAAAAGTTGTATATCCTCAGACGTTTTACAACTTTGTAGTTCAACGCTTTTTAATTTGAGGTAATTTTGCTAATAAAAAGTACATTTGAATTTTGTCAAATTTGAAATTTGAATTTTCTAAATGACCTCATATGGAGAAAGACCCAAAATGAGAGTTGTGGATAACAGTAAGTTATGAAACTTTGTAGTTGACAACATTTTTTATTTGAAATCATCTTGTCAACGAAAACTAAGTTTGAATTTCTCAAATTTGAAATTCAAATTTTGCGAACGACCTCGGATAGAGAAACTACCAAAATAAAATTTGTGAATCTTGAAAAGTTATGAAACTTTGCAGTTAACAACTTTTTAATTTGAATTCAATTAGGGCCTCAAACAAACAATTTACACTCGGTTAAGTATAATATGTGAGGAATCAAAACGGAGTACACACGCATATGAGAGTGTGGTGCAGTGGTAGATGAGGTTATGCGTGAAGAGGAGGTCGCGGGTTCGAATCCCGCCGGCGGCATATGAGAGTGTGGTGCAGTGGTACATTCTGCCGAGGGTTGTGCTTTGCCAATTGAAAAATGACACACGATGAAGGCTTTGCCGAGTGCCCGACATATAGCACTCGGCAAAGAGCCTTTTGCCGACACTTGACAAGCCGTTGGCTCTGTGCCGAGTGATAGAGTGGCTTTGCCGAGTGCCTCTAACACTCGGCATCAGCAGGTTTGCATAGTGCTGCAAACAATACTACAGAACGCCTCAAAGGTGATTTTTTAAAGATAAAGGAATAAAACATCCGGCCTTAGTCAATGTTTGCATACAGCCTACATAGTCATTATTATTACAATTCTCATAATCAAATAACGGCTTCATATAAGAAGAAGCACAAATTCTAATATGCGACGGCCATCCGTTCTTGGCAAAGATGCTTATGGAGATCACTTCTAACATATGGCACTCTCGCACCACCTCTGTGACATCCCAGCCCAGCCCAGAATGAATTCGGCCCAATAGAGGCCCATGCAGCTGAGTGTGGAGGTGGTATTGTAGCGCGGCTGGTTTAGTCCCATATCGCTCGGTGAGCTGGAGCATGACCTGTTTAAAAGCCCAGTCCGAAAATACAGTAATAACCGGGTTAACCCTTTTACGTGAAGCGAGGACGAAAGCGTAAGAGTTATTACTGTGAGGTGGGACCGCTCGATGTGTGAGCTGGTCTGGAGCCGTATTTTAGGCTTGGGATGTTACAGATGGTATTCAGAGCCGACTCTCGCGGTTTCACGGGCGCGTACGGGTCAGTTGAGAAGGGTACGGTCGCCGTACGGGCGCAGAGACGCAGGTGCGGTACGCATGGCGCGTGTGCCCGACGTGACTGGGACACGGCATGGTACGTACGCTGCTAACTGGACGTACGGGACGTATGCCAGTACTGGATGTACGGACGTGGCCAAGAGAGACGATCCTGTACGTCTGTCCCCTCGGGGTAAATTGGTCCGCTGCTCGACGAGGACGTCGAGTTCTAAGGGGGGAGGATTCTGACATCCCAGCCGAGCCCAGAATGAATTCGGCCCAATAGAGGCCCATGCAGCTGAGTGTGGAGGTGGTATTGTAGCGCGGCTACTGTTCACGCGAAACATTGTAGCCTGCTGGTTTAGTCCCATATCGCTCGGTGAGCTGGAGCATGACCTGTTTAAAAGCCTAGTCCGAAAATACAGTAATAACCGGGTTAACCCTTTTACGCGAAGCGAGGACGAAAGCGTAAGAGTTATTACTGTGAGGTGGGACCGCTCGATGTGTGAGCTGGTCTGGAGCCGTATTTTAGGCCTGGGATGTTACAACCTCCTCCCTGGAACAATGAGAATGTTGACTTTTTGTTAAAAGCAATATCATTGCGGCATAACCATATTGACCAAAACATGGCAGTCAGCCCTACAAGAATAAGGCGTTTTTCTTTGTCCCTTTTGGAACTAAGCCATTGTTGGCGGTCCTTATGGAATAATTTTTACCGCCAATCTATCAATATAAAAGGGCATATAAAACACATAGAATAGGAATATTTATAAACTAATGCCTTTCCACAAGTTTTGATGATATTTGATTGCAGGAACAATATTCTGGAGGAAATGGACCTGTGTTGGACAAAACACAGGCCGGCCGGCCATCCCTCTAGGCCGGCCGGCCCCCCCTTGGCTTCCAAAAGCCTCAGCATTCCTCCAGTGGGCTGTAAACAGGCCAAACACATCAAAACTAAAGCCCAAGTTGGAGTTTTCCGTCGACGTTCTAGAAGGTGGGCCAAATGGGCCTAAACTTGGTCCTTAGTCGAGTTCTGCCGCCTCCAGACAACAACCGACTGTACAACCATCCTGGGGAAGCAATCTGGGACGTACACGCAGAAGACGGTGGCAAACCGCCACATCGAAGGGCCGGCCGGCCACCCCCTAGGCCGGCCGGCCAAACTTGGCGGGCAAACAACCCCAACCGCCTCTCACTCGCTCTACATAAACCCCCCTTCTCATATTTGGGTATAAATAGGGGGTAGCGCCTACGGATCAAGACAGACAAGAAGAAGAAGTGAGTAGTTCCATTCCAAGGGCGAAGCGCTGCCTCCATAGTGCTTAGAAAATAGGGAGAGAGTGAGAGTAGTGCGGGGAAGCGCCGGGCTTGTCGGCGCTCCCCTCTAGCTTGTACCTCGACGGAGTCCTGCCTTTTCAAGTAAGTCTTCATGATTCTTTTATGGTATTTATGTTTCCTTTTTGAGTAAGTTATTTTCCTTTACTTGCTTACGGGATCATCGCTCTGTTTAGAGTACCTTAGTCTTTGTTGGATCCGAGATTAAGGTAGTAATCGATAGTGTAGACGTGGGGTCTAGACTAGAGGTTACCTTTGTTTGCCGCGTGCCCCACGGATAGTAGAGGTAGGTGGTAGGTGGTGACAGCCCTATCCGCCCTCAGTAGCCCTCCACGTTCGGGTACGTCGTAGAGCTGTAGACCGGAGTCGCCTGGCAGACCAGGGGTAAGCCGGTGCCCGAAGTAAGGAAGTAAAAGCGAAACTTATCTTACTCGATCTAGGAGCTTTATCCATAGGAATCCTCTCTATCCAAGCCTATCATATACTTCTTGTTGTCCTTGGACGAGCCTGTTAGAAGATAAACACACACGTTCCCTGTGGATTTTCGATACCTTGGAATACTCCTGGGTGAAGTGCTACACCGGTATTCTCTGTGCGCTTGCGGATTTATCTGTGGTCGTTAAGAAATACCAACAAGCATTTCTGGGCTGTAAACAGGGCAAACACATCAAAACTAAAGCCCAAGTTGGAGTTTTCCATCGACGTTCTAGAAGGTGGGCCAAATGGGCCTAAACTTGGTCCTTACTCGAGTTCTGCCGCCTCCAGACAACAACCGACTGTACAACCGTCATGGGGAAACAATCTGGGACGTACACGCAGAAGACGGTGGCAAACCGCCACATCGGAGGGCCGGCCGGCCACCCCCTAGGCCGGCCGGCCAAACTTGGCGGGCAAACCACTCCAACCGCCTCTCACTCGCTCTATATAAACCCCCTTCTCATATTTGGGTATAAATAGGGGGTAGCGCCTACGAATCAAGACACACAAGAAGAAGAAGTGAGTAGTTCCATTCTAAGGGCGAAGCGCTGCCTCTATAGTGCTTAGAAAATAGGGAGAGAGTGAGAGTAGTGCGGGGAAGCGCCGGGCTTGTCGGCGCTCCCCTCTAGCTTGTACCTCGACGGAGTCCTGCCTTTTTAAGTAAGTCTTCATAATTCTTTTATGGTATTTATGTTTCCTTTTTGAGTAAGTTATTTTCCTTTACTTGCTTACGGGAGCATCGCTCTGTTTAGAGTACCTTAGTCTTTGTTGCATCTGAGATTAAGGTAGTAATCGATAGTGTAGACGTGGGGTCTAGACTAGAGGTTATCTTTGTTTGCCGCGTGCCCCACGGATAGTAGAGGTAGGTGGTAGGTGGTGACAGCCCTATCCGCCCTCAGTAGCCCTCCACGTTCGGGTACGTCGTAGAGCTGTAGACCGGAGTCTCCTGGCAGACCAGGGGTAAGCCGGTGCCCGAAGTAAGGAAGTAAAAGAGAAACTTATCTTACTCGATCTAGGAGCTTTATCCATAGGAATCCTCTCTATCCAAGCCTATCATATACTTCTTGTTGTCCTTGGACGAGCCTGTTAGAAGATAAACACACACGTTCCCTGTGGATTTTCGATACCTTGGAATACTCCTGGGTGAAGTGCTACACCGGTATTCTCTGTGCGCATGCGGATTTATCTGTGGTCGTTAAGAAATACCAACAGCCATCCCTCCAAGATATGCCCCACATTATTCTGCATTGGAAGGCCCGTAGCAATGTTGAAAATTTGCCAAGTAGATCTGGCAACATTACACTTAAAGAACAAGTGTTGTATTAATTCATTTTCATTACAAAAACTACACTTTGGACTTCCCTTCCACTTTCGTTTTAACAATTTTTATCTTCAGAGGGAGTTTTATCCTCCGTAGGGCCTTTGTACGGGACTGATAAGATTGCAACAACATTACATTGTACATCGAATGGACCGAGAAATTCCCATTGACATGTAAACTCCATTTGAATGAATCAAGCTCTGTAGTTAGCCTGACATGAGCTAGCTTCGAAACCATGCTGCTCCATTCTATCAGTTTGTTCCCCACTATGGGTCGCCTAAAGGTCAAGTTTAGCGGAGTAGAGCTAAAAACTTGTTCCACCGTGACTTGCTTCCATCTAACCACATTATGTAGAGATGGGAATTGTTCACTTAGAGGTGTATTATCCAGCCAAGTGTTGTTCAAGAATCTTGTTTGGCTACCGTCCTTAACCTGAAAGGATCCTCACTTGAGAAATTCACTTTTAACCTTCATAAGGCCAGACCAGAAAGAATCCCCTAGTTTGCCTTGTGTTTGAGTAAGGGTTCTGTTACTGAAATATTCATTTTTCAATAACCTTTGCCAAACGCCATCTTCATTAAGAAATCTATAAAGCCACTTGCTGAGAAGACATTTATTTTTACTCGCAGGTTTGTTACGCCAAGTCCCCCCTGGTCTTTGGGTAGACAGAGAATATCCCATTTGGCCAGGTGGTATTTCTTTTTATGACTATCTCCTTCCCAAAAAAATTTGGAACGAATATTATCCAATTTTTTCAGAACCCCACAAGGGATTTCAAAGAAAGACATCATAAAAACTGGTAGGTTGCTTAGTACTGCATTCATTAGCACTAGTCGGCCTCCTGCAGACAAAAGTTTGCCTTTCCAATTACTCAGCTTCTTTTCGAACTTCTCAATAACCCTTTTCCATTCACTATTTCTTAGCTTTCTGTGAATCATCGGTATTCCCAAGTATTGGAAAGGCATGTAACCGATTTCACATCCAAACAAATAGGTGTATCGGTCCTCTTGTTCTCCTACTTCCCCAAAGCAAAAGATTTCACTTTTCTCAAAGTTGATCTTGAGGCCTGATATTTGTTCAAACACAAACAACAAGAGCTTCATATTATTAGCTTGTTGATGTTGTGATCCATGAAGATGATGGTGTCATCTGCATATTGTAGTATTGATAACCCATGGTCTACAAGGTGGGGGACAACTCCGGTGACCTAACCATCTCCCTTAGCTCTTGATATTAGAATAGCAAGCATATCAGCAACCAAGTTAAATTGGATTGGAGATAGAGGGTCGCCTTGTCTCAAGCCTTATGTTTGGAAGTATGGGCCAATGTCATCATTGACCTTGACTCCCACATGTCCACCAGAAACAAAACTCTGAATCCATTAACACCACTTTTTAGAGAAACCTTTCATTCTCATGGTTTGATGAAGGAAGGACCACTTGACTTAGTCATAGGCTTTTTCAAAGTCAATTTTAAGTATTACACCATTTTGGTTCTTCCTTTGCATCTCATGAATGGTCTCATGTAAGACTATTACACCTTCCATTAAGTTACGACCAGACATGAAAGCCGTCTGTGACGCCCCGAATTTCCACCTAAGTAGAAACCCGGTGCGCTAGTACATCTATGATAGTCCCAGGGGCTACCAAGTACTTCCATACACAAGTGAATACCATATAACCATAAAAAGAGTAGAAGAATAATAGATACAACATCAGAGTACACAAGACTTGGTCGCAGGCCAAAGAATCTAATAGGATTATCTACAAACCGTACTATCTAATCATAACGATACAGCGGAAGACTCGTGATACCAACTCCACAGGCAACTTGAGTGTAGGAGACGAAACCATCTTCGTCTTCATCGTCGTCCTCGAAGTCATGACTGTTGGCGGTCGTTAAACCATGATTTGACCGCCACCCTACCGGTAAATAAATACATAACACCAAGATTTTGTGCATAGTAGTTAGGAATAATGCTACTCCACAGGTTTTGGTGAATATTTGGATGCAGGAGTGAATAATGGAGCAAAGGGGGCCCAGCCAGGGAATTTCCCTGGCCGGCCGGCCCCACCCTAGGCCGGCCGGCCCCACCTGGTGGCCGCAGGCCCCAGACTTCCTCCAGTGGGCTGGAAAATAATCCACAACGCATAATTAGAGGCCAGCCCAGCAGAATTCCACCGCCATTCTAGAAGGTGGGCTATTTGGGCCTTTACTTGGCCCTCACCTCAATTCTGCCGACCCCAGCAAGGAGCCGACCTTCGGACCGCCATCAGGAGACGATCTGGAGCGTTGAGACAGAAGACGGTGGCCAACCGACAGAAGGGACGGCCGGCCGGCCACCCCCCTAGGCCGGCCGGCCGACTTTGGCGCCACCGCCTCTCCAGCTTCGGCCAGGGTGCTCCCACCGCCTTCACAAGCTATAAATTGGACCCCTCGGCCTCCGAAGCAACTCGCACCATCACACTTCATCCAAGTGTTCATTAGTTTAGTTTAGTAGTAGCTTTGGGAGTTAGAGTAGAGTAGAGTAGAGTGAGAGCTCTCTCGGGCTTCTGGAGTCTTCTCGGAGTTCGGTATAGTTCTTTGTATCCTTACTCTTTCGAGATATTATTTATTTCTTTTAGTAATTCTTTTCTATTTAGTTTATTTATTCTGTTAAGTAAGTGCTCGTAGAAGTCTTGTTGTGGGATTCGTGATTGTTGGAATAGCAAGTACGAGAGAGTGCCTTCGTCGGAGATGACGTCGTGTGAAATCTGTGCTTGTTCATTCTTAGATAGGACTGCCCCGTTGATCAAGAGTAGTTCCTCTAGGCGGGTTGTAAGCATGGCGCTTAGAGCTTGGCCTATGCACGTTTGGCACCCAGCCCCACGGAGGATGGTAGCCGCGAGTGTATGTGACAGCTGCACCGGTCTCTGTAATCCACCACGTCCGGGTTGGACTCAGCAGGGTCTTAATTATAGCATACGGTTCCCTAGGTTTGAACTAGCATCATCGGTTAACCTAGCACGTGTGCCCCGAAACGACATGACTTGTATGTGTATGAGCTTAACTAGAGTAGATAACCTTTGTAGATTAGATTGCTAGAAAGAGTAAATAATAGATAAACATACAGGTAGCCTTAACTCTATCTCGTTGCTCTCCCAAATGTATACTACGTTTTATTTCTTTTATTTACCTTGGATTTGAGGATGTGTGTGCCACCCATATATATCATGCCTATCTTACCCCCGTCTCAAGTATAGTTTGATACATTATGTCTTTCTCCAAATTATCCAATGCATTGCTATTATTCAGCTCCCTTTTGCTCTACTTCCTTACGGAAATATAAATACGATAACCCTGGAATACTCTAAGGTGAAATGCTACAATGGTGATCCGTGCGCTTGCGGAATTAATGAATTTAATTTTATCGCATAAGAACAGCCAACAATGACCCGGCTATAAAAACTGAAGTAGCAAACGGTGAGTACAAGTGTACTCAGCAAGCACCTCAAGCTACTCCAGGTGAATGCATATGCAATTAAGGATATGTGGACAAGGTAGTAGGCAAAGGCTTATTGCGTAAAAGCGGTTTTCATAACAAGGATATGCATTGGAGATGAGTTTTCTTTTAAATCAAGGTGAAACCGGAGTCTCGAAAAATAAGCATTTTATTATGTGGACCCGAGAAACATCTCCTTCTCGCGGTAGATTCTACAACGGGCAACTCCGGCCCTACGCTGCCTCGGGGCAGGAACAAAACAAATCAGAGGGAAGAGGTTTGCAAACAAAACTAATCCATGCAAAGTCATAGGGAATTGGCCATGACTGGGGCCACGGCTATGCGCACAGATCATAACCCTGCAGAGTGTGTACAACTCGACCCACAGACAGAGAATCTGTGGGGTAGCGAGCCACCACGACCTCTCACAAGATCTTTCCCACTTCTCCAGGATGGGGCTCCATTGTCTTCCTCCGTGCGGTCGACGTCGGTCCTGGAGCTGTGACGGGCATATGTTGGCGCTTTCTAAGTACCCATTTTATGTGCCAATAGTAGCCATATTCCTCCACATTCTCACCATATTCTTGTCATAATTGTGCATTATTACCCACCTTGACGAATTCCACTTGTAGTGTTGTTTAAGTGCTATGATGCAGAATTAGGTGAAATGACACTATAAAGGCTCAAGTATGAGAAGTAACGACATGAAGCCCGACTCGCCATGCAAGGAGGGCTTCCCACTAGCCCATGACGCATCCAAGGCACCTCTGGACGTCCATGGAACCCAATATGCAAGCCCAAGGTCGTGGCCCAATGCCTAAGGATTTCTAGAAGGTTTATCCGGAAGGAAAGATCAATTCGCGCAGTCCAGAAATAGCACTATATTGCCACATGGTTTACGAGTTCAATACGTACTCTAATGGGAATCCAATGTAAAGGAAAGTTGTAGATCTCGTCGAGAGCTTTCCGGAACACATATGGATTGTCCCGTTTGGATTCTGGAGCTAGGAGATATGGGCCCCGCAAGGAGACCTGCGCAGAGGAGTCCGAATCAGGACAGATATTTTGGCATCGCATATTTGGGGATCTAAACGGCCGAATCAGAAGCTGAGTTGAATACCAAAGTTATAGATCTTTTTGTGGGCTACAAGATAGAGTCCGAGTTTGCCTCATTTGGACTCCGGACGGTGGAGATATGATCGATGGAAGGCGGAGCTGCGAAAAAGGAAAATCGAGTCCGAACTGGAAACGAGTCGTGCCGATCGGCACACCTTTGGTGCCGACCGGCACCGACCTAGATTCGGTTCTTTTCGCCTCCAAACGCCTCCCCACTATATATGAAGCCCATGGGACGCCACAGGACGAGAGTTGGACGACGGAAGACCTAGGGAGACGCCTCACAGATCTAAGATGCCGTCCGGAGTTGAGAGCCACCATATAGACAATGTAATCTAGGCTAGTTAGCTTGCCGGCGTAGCCTCCATGCGCGGTTGGCTATGCCGGAGTTCTTGAGCCTCCCTTGATGTTCGTCAAGGTATGTAATTGATGGTGAGCATTGTGTCATTGTGAGAATTCTTGGTCTTTAATCGGATTGCTTTGGTCTATGCGATTGTGCTTGTTCTTAATTCTAGATACTTAGTAAGAATAGACTCGTGGCGAAGGTTTGTTCTTATGGATCTATCGCATAGTGCAAGAAACCGGTGGGTTGCTATTAGTACTCTGTCGTGACAGGATCGGGGCGAACGAAACCACTATGTCTTGTAGAATACCGGAGTAGTTTGTGTAAGCTAAGACCTTGCTTTAACGTGATTTTACCTTATGGCTGGAACTACAGATTATACAGGTTAAACTCTTGGATTGGATCTTGGTGAATATCAATTTTCCTGCTTACCACTCACGGTGCCGATCGGCACGGCCTCCGTGCCGACCGGCACAACACCTATCTTCTTCACAACTCGCGTGTGTGCAATAGTACTTCATGCTATGATTGTTCTGTTAGACGAAATAGTAAATCCTAAACACGGTTCTCTTGCTGATCTCTGTGGATTCGATATTAAACCTTGGAATACTCTAAGGGAAAGTGCTACAATGTACACCGTCCACTTGCGGTATACAAATGGGTGCGTTACAAACGACCAACAGCATACCACTGGCAGGTGGGGTATCCCTATCGGGGAGTGATAGGTCCACACTCCCCTAACACGATCTCTGCTGCCTACGGGCTAAATGCCAGTCATCACAAGGATCCAAATCAAGCCCCTCCCATACGAGGGTGTGTGGTAAGTACGTATGTCAAACCTGTGAGGTCATCGCAAGGAACTGGTCCTCATACTGCCGGGGCGGACATCTTCCTCTCCACCAATCGAGATCATACCGTAGCATGTAGTCCTGACCACGTCTCAACGAAACACTAGAGGCGGCATGATCCCTCGCCAACTAGTCCCAACAAACAAGTCTTCCCCCAAAAATCATCCTCCTCGTCGTCGCCATAACCGTGACCACCTCGCCCGCCCCCGCAAAATCAAGTAACTTATTACTTTTAAATCACACACTCAAGTTTGAAGGTTTGCAATATTTTATTTTACATAAAAAGCATTGTGTTATATAGTGTCCCATGTGAAAACATGCAATGTAGCAGGCTAAACAGTGATAATGCATAATAAAAGCATTTCTAGGGCTGATTATATATAGTGTAAAGGCATGGCACAGGCTTGGGTCAATTCTAGCAATTTGAAATATGACATGCTCATCAATGGATGCAATCAAACAATGCATGTATAAAAATCATGGGATCAATAGTAATCAAGGGGGGTATAGGCGCTTGCCTGATTAGCCGAAGTCCTGACATCGCAAAATAGATGTACCAATAATCAATCTTCAAAGCAATCGCCTAGAATCCAAAGTGACGCGATGAAAAGATACGACGAAGCGATAGCGTAAACAAAATAAAAAAGAAATCTAGCATAGATGGAATCACTAGACGTTCTAGAACTGAAGTACTCGTCGAGATGAAACAACGAGAAACACACTAAACGGAGGTTGTGCGAATTATCTACGGAACATCTAAAGGATGAGGTGGTTAAAAAGGAATTTCAGAACAGATGAATACTAGTTTAGGGGAAAAACGAGCACTTGACAGAACAAGCAAGACAGGCTACAAGGCTTCAGGTTCCTACAGGAAATAGACAGGAAATATGTGTGCGCTGAATCTCTGAACCAAACTGCACACATGCCAGCACGAAAGGATCCTTTGAAGCAACTAATACATGCGGCAAGACATGTCCAAGATTGGTCTGTAAGCTGATATCCAAGCTGCTGTTCTAGCATTCGACAAACCAAAAACAAGTGACCGCAGTGCTGTACTAACTCTAGCCACAGAGAAAATTATTCCGAAACTTGACAAGCTCTTGCCATAAACCAAACTTGGCAGCCAACCAGACTTTTACTACCCAGAGAACTCTATCCATCATCCTCGATCAATCCAAATAACAGAGTCACAGTGCAGACCAATCTAATCAGTGCTCACGCTTGGCTACGAACTATCCCAGAATAGCTCGACCTGTTTGAGCTATCAAAGCTACAGCCTTGTCAAACTGAAACAAAGCATCCAGACATGCACGGAAACAGTTTGTGCTGTCTTTTTCCCCAACAAACTGCACAACGACCAAGCCATGCTCCTCACTGATCCAAACAAGGTAAAAACACAAAAGTCCACAGCCCTTCGTTTTGTAGCCAGCAAGGTAACTTGAAGCACACCATATCTAAACCACGGCAACATCACACTAGTGGCATCTTGATTATCCAACAAAGCAAGGCAACCCGTCCACGAAATCTAGAAGGTGTACCCAGTCATAGGTTTAGAACAACATATCTAGCTGGAAGATCAACAGACAATACGATCGGCGAGCTGGAACAGAGCACGAACGCGCGGCACGGCATTTCGTCGAACACCTACGGGGCACTAAGGGAAACGAGCCTAACAGAAGGAGAGGATCGGCGTGGAGGAGTTGGGGCTCACCGCACTGACAAGGAGACGACCTCGAAGCTCAGATGACGGAGATGAAGACGACATAGTCGATCCGCGTCGAGGTTCCCGAGCTCGGTGTACTTGGCTTGGCGGTGCCCGCGACCCGGCGTCTTCCAGTGCACGGCGAGGACGGTCGGCGGCGTGAGGGCATCCTGGTTGGTTCGAAGGTCGTGGCGACGGTGCGCGCTGGCAGGAGGGCGACGCTGAGGACGAGTTTGACGGGGATGAAGCCGTTGCCCGACGGGGAAGAAGAGGTTGCAGAGCTGCGTCCATGTTCATGACTTTGGCGGTGACCACGAGCTCGGCCGCGTCCACACGTTCCCAGAAAACGAAGGAATGAGATGAGAGATTCGGCAAGGGAACAAGGCACTCCAAAACGAAGAGGAGGGCAAGGTTGATGCTGGGAATAGCTCACCGGAGACGACGTCGCGACGATCTGACGCTTCCGGCTCAAACTGAACTTTGCTTGATTCTTGTCGATCCCATCTTCACGAGACGAAGCCGAGTAGGTAGATGAGATCACCATAGACGAAAGGCTTGGAGACGCTCGGTCTTCATCCGGGACGCTGCGATTGGCGCGGCGGCGCGCTCGTCGGCGTTGGGGACGAACAGGTGTGGGGAAGGGAGTCGTTTCACTTGGGAAATTCTTGGAATTGGAGATGGGGGCGCAAGAAAGGGAAACAGAGAAATGTGGGTGGTGGCGCACAGGGTTATATGGGCACCAGGCTAGGGCTTGGAGGGTGCGCATGGCGTGCGGTGGCAATCTTGGGCGTCCGTGCCATGGCGTGGCGCGGATGCGCGACACGTCGCAAGGAAAGTGCGGGCGCGCGGGTGCGTGGCGGCTGTCTTGTCGCGGGGCGGAGACAGCGCGCGCGGCGTGCTCAGCGGCGCTAGGCGCTAGGACGGTCAGGCGGTTTCGCTCCCATTCTGTTCTGCTTTTGGACGGACAAGGCTTGGCCACCAAGGAAAGCTAGATGCGGCTGGGAAGAGGCCACGTCGCTCCCTCCTAGAAGTATCCGAGGCGCGAAGCATGCGCGCGGGATTGCTTTGTTGGGCGCGCGCATGCGAGAGAAGCAGAGAGGAACGGCGACAGTAGGGCAGGAGGAAGAAAGGAGAACGGAGTCCGGCTGGGCTGAAGATGGGCTGCAAGCTGGGCTGGAGCGGGTTGGCTTGTTGATCCAGTGAAGAGAAAGAGGGGCAGGCCGAGCAGGCCAGACTTTGGACTGGTTCAAATGAAACGAGCCCAAATGCAGTGGCGCACAGGAAAATTCCTTTAATCATTTCTTCACGGAGAGGAGTTGAACTGGATCAACGATATTAAAATTCTGGCACAGGTAACGAGAGAAGAAAAACAAGTAACATCACGGAAAAGGGAAGGATGATACAAGAAATTTTGTGATCAAGATTTTGATTCGAGCTAAATTTATCCAAAAATCCAAGTATGGATTTTCCGGGATGTTACAGACCTCCCCCCTTATAGAAATCTCATCCTCGAGATTGCTTAGCTTATTTCCGTGTCGACAGGGGGAATTATTCCGGGAATTTATTGTCTGCTTTCAAATCTCGTCGTCGGTAGTTACTTCCTACCAATCAATGATATGGTGTGTTCCATTTCCATGATATTGATCGTCCATCCTTCAACGACGAGAGCTTGATGGATTAGGGAACAATGCCAAGGATAGCATCGATCCTTATGATAAGGGGGATAAAGAGATGGCCAAAGATTAAACATTGCCGAAGAGTGGCTTGGGTCCTCGACTCCTGGTAGCTTGGTTAGTGCTGAGAGGGAGCTGTAGAAAAAGACCTCCCCCCTTAAAAGAATCTCATCCTCGAGATTTCTAACTTGATTCCACAAGGAGGGGTAAATATTCCTTTGCTCGCATCCAACATAGTTCTTCTCTGGTCGGATTCTTGTCTTAGCAGCGAGGACTGCTTGATGTCGAGATATGTCTCAACTACTCTGACAAGGTACCAAAGCAGAGTAGCTGCAAAAGGTGTATCTCAGGGAACCAAGGGGCACATAGATCTCGTGGTGATTGTTCGTGCTCATGCTTCCATATTCCATATAGTTTGTTCCCTTAATTTCTGACCTTGCAAGAGCATTCACCGCAAAGTTTTTTTTCTTGAAACCTTCATTTCGTATCGCATAGTCAGTTGACTTGACTTCGTGAAGAGGATGGGTTGCCAGGGTAGGTTGGTTGTCGATCAAGAAAGTAGGAAGACATCTTGGTCATTTTGGGTAACTTGATGGCTTCAGAAGTTGAAGGTTGCGCGCTTGATCAAGGTGGGCACTGTTAAGTACTTGAAACGGTTTCCTGCATAGCTCTGCTGGTTGGGAGGGTAATGGTATCCTAGACGTAGATCTACCACTATCTCTTCATCTTGACGTGTCGGGTCTTGATGGTGCTCAAATTCTCTTGTCGCTTGCTTGCTTCTTCAACGCAGGGCATGATGTGATTGAGCTTCTTGATTGGTGGAACCTAGGTTGAATCACGAGACTACTATTAACCTTTGAACCGTGCTCATGTCAGGGTCTCGATTACAAAGCTTATAATCGCCATTTCCATTTTAGCTTTCCTTAAGGTCTTACTTCAACCAATCATGGCTTTATAGACCTTGCAATTAATGTCTCGTTCGCCCGAAGGTCCCTATGCTTCCATAAGGTCTTATTCTTGCATTCCATATAGCAACCTCTCTTTCCAAAGTTGCAATCCTTTGGGAGACATCCAAATGTCTTTAGCTTGTTCTTTTCCACCTTACAATGCAAAAGCCTTCATGTGACGGTGTGCACTAGTTCTCGGGTGTTCAAACATCTGGTTGTTGTTGACGGCTGTTACAGCAAGAATTTACCGTCAACTAGCTGCACTTTTTATCATAAATCAAACACCAAAGGTAGACTTAGGACTTGAAACTAATAATTTCCACAAGTCTTGGTGAATTTGTGAGTGCAGCTGCATTTCATAGGAAACCGGGGAAAAGGAAGCATAAAAGGCCCACTCTGCAAACACCGAATTTCCCCGTCATAAAGAAATCTCCCCAAAAGCCCAATATCAAGGAGATATGAAGAAAGATCATCTCTTGGAGATCCTCAACAATGGCAAAGATATATGGATCCACCAAATCAACCCATACCATATTCCAGAGAGGACACCACTTCGAGAAATCAGCATCGGTAGCCAAGGATGACATACACCAAAAGGGATACAAACCTTATTCATTTTGGGTCAACACATTGAGATACATCATTAGAACCCAAAGGGAGACTCCTTGGCCAAAGCCCAAGAAAGATATCACTCCGGCAAGTCCACGGTCATCGCAGAAATCACCCGGGATGGAGAAAAGGCCAAAATACTATCATCTGGACTCATCCTGGGCCATACACCGGGGAGAGGCCTTATGAGGACCCCATGGACCACTACACCAAAGCCCAAGGCCATAGGGGCCAAGGGGGGGTCGGCCGACCTGCTACAGTAGGTCGGCCGACCTGCTACAGTGGCCATTCTGGCCCATTTTTCTATGGCGGTTCCCCACCGACGTACTAAGGTCGGTTCTGCCTGCAATCAATGCCATCAATGCCGGGAACCGCCTCAATTCCACCGCCTTTGGAGGGCTATAAATAAAGGGGTACCCCCCTTCCCTCAAGACACACAAGAAGGAGAGCCTCATTCCACTCCCAAGGGCCTAGGGTCCTTTGTATACTAGTAGAGTAGGGAGAGAGTAGGGTAGAGGAGAAGGGTAGTCCTCCCTTTGTGAGGACTTAGCCCCAATCTTGTATCTTTGAGGATACTTATTTATAATACATTGTTCGTCGTTCGTTCATCGTTCGTTCGTCGTTCGTTCGTCGTTCGTCGTTCGTTCATCGTTCGTTCGTCGTTCATCGTTCGTTCATCTTGATCAAAGTAAGTATTCTCGATCTCCTATTGGATATAGTCTAGCCTTGGTTAAGCGTTCCTTGTTTGGTTGTGGATCCTTGGCTTGATTATGATTTGAGTACTTCTTATCTAGATTAAGTTCTTTCTTTACTTGCTTACGGGATCATCGCTCTATTCATCTAGAGTGCCTTGCCTCTCGCCCAGGTTAAGGTAGTAATCAATAGCTTGGACGTGGTGTCTAGGTTAGAGGTTACCTTTGTTTGCTGCGTGCTCCACGGTTTGTTGAGGTAGGCGGTAGGTGGTGACAGCCCTATCCGTCCTTCGTAATCCTCCACGTTCGGGTACGTAGTAGGCCTCTTGGCCGGAGTGACTTGGCAGACCAGGTCTAAGCCGGCGCCCAAAGTAAGCAATTAGAGGAGGGATCTATCATAGGTCTGGCAGTGAGGACTTGATTGCCTTGTTGTCACGCGACCTTAGGACTGGCATAGGGACTTCATAGCCCTAGTGTCACGTGTCCTAGTGGTAGAGGGTTGCTGGTAGGTGGTGACAGCCCTGCTGTGTTTAATCCTCTCTTTTTTCTAGAAAGAACCTCATCCATAGGAATCCTCTCTACCCATTTCTACCATCCTTCTTCGTGTCCTTGGACGAGCTAGACAAGAAGATAATTCCACTCCGTTCCTTTGGGAAAATATAAATAACGATACCCTTGAATACTCACGGGTGAAGTGCTACAACGGTTTTCTCCGTGCGCTTGCGGATTTATTCGTGACGTAGGAAATACCAACAAGCATTTCTGGCGCCGCTGCCGGGGAACGGTTATTGCTTTTGTCTTCGAACCTAGTTGGTCCTCGTATTGTATCCTTTCAAAAAAAAAAAAATCTTTCTTTTTTGTTTTTCTTTCCATCATCAAGCTTCCACCATCTATCCTTCCTATCCTTTCCCCATCATTACCTACCAATTAAAAGACAATACCAAAAACATTTATCATGGAGCCAGAACCTACAATCGAATCTTTTTCTGCTCCAAGGGGAGAGTTATTTGAGCCACCGCCATCTTCAAAACCAATTTCCTCATCTGGCTATCAACTCCACCCCACCTTTATAACCATGATACGGGAACGACCCTTCTCTGGACTTGACCATGAAAATCCGTATCACCATCTGCGAGAGTTCGAGCACTTGTGTTCATGCGTCATGATCCAAGGCATGTCACAAGAAACAGTGAAATGGAAGTTGTTTTCTTTCTCCCTTCAAAAGAAAGCGAAACAATGGTACATATATGCCGTCGGAAGCACGTACGGTGATTGGGAAAAGCTTCGAGATAAATTTTGCTTAGCCTTCTTTCCCTTATCCCGCGTCATTGCTCTCCGTATGGAAGTTCTCGACTTTCGTCAGAACGAGAAGGAGTCTATAGGTGCGGCCTGGGCTAGGTTTTCCTTGCTAACTCTTTCCGGCCCAAACTTGTCTATTCCCGACCACATGTTATTGCAACACTTCTATATGGGTCTAGACAAGGACTCCCCCCTATACCTTGACATCACCGCTGGAGGGTCTTTTGCTACCAAAACCCCGACAGAAGGAAGAGCGCTCCTAGAACTTATCCAAGAAAACTCTTCCTATGTTGATGATCTGAAAATACCCCTCCAAGAGTCAAGCCATGAGGAGCCCTCAACATCCGAGTCAAACCTTACATCGATCACATCCCAAGATTCGCCTGTTGAGCCCTCTCCTGTACCAAGAACAATGAAGGAGGAAGAAGAAATTCAACCTCTTGAGTTCCCTTTATTCGAGGAAGATCTTTCTGATAATTATGGAAACACCTCGAACTATACTTGGGAAAAGATGCCTCCTACTCCTCCCGATCCTCTCAAGGAACCATTTCTCAAGGAGGATATGAAGGCAAGTCTTGGGAATACCTCTTTCGCCACCATTACCACTCAAAATCCTTTGGCAAAACCTCATATCGATCATGAACCACTTGAGCAAGTGAAATTTGTATCCCTTTTCACATCACCCGAGCTTGCTCTACATGAGAATGAGAAGTTTTCCACCCAAGATGAGGATAAAGCAAAAGAATTGTTCCTAACCCCACGATCCTCATCACCATCACTCGATCTTGAGCCTCTTCCCTCTAGCCCTCCATACGCCATTCTTGTTGGTGATCAAGAACCTCTTGATAAGAAAAACTTCCAGGCTATGGACATTCTTGAGGCGTCGACTCTAGTGTATGAACAACATGAATCTTTGCATGAGCATGAGAGCTTGTTTCTTGAAAACCCACAAGACACATGCTCATATGCTCCTCCCCTAGAGTCAATAATCATCGGTGCCAAAACCATGCCTGAGCTCTACAACCTCCATAAGGCTTCCTTTTGCTATTTGTTCTTTAGGATGGTTGTAGATGCTTTCATTTATCATAAATATTGCAAATATCGTGGTTGTATATTGGCACTGACCTTGCAGACATTCTCCGGAGCCACATCATCAAGCCAAACATGACGGAGAAAAGTCTTGCTCGTCAGACTTAAAATGACGATGCCCTTGCCGACAGGATAACCGGAAGTTATCTCTTTTGTTGCATTTCTTTACATGATAAAATTTAAAATAAAAAAATCAAAAAAAAGAATTTATATGAATAAACTAGGCGCTTTTATTTCCCTTTCAAACATATAACGCGCCTTGAGTTATTTTGTCGTATTCAATAAACTTAGGCTCACTGGTCTTTAACCCCGGTAAGTCCTTTTTGTTTCCATACCCTTTTGTTTGTTTTGAATTAAAAAAAAAAGTCTAGGTACAAGAACAAGTGTGGGGGAGACCTCTCGTTCTTCATCAAGCACACACTCGAGATCTCCCACCAACACAATGCACAAACATCGCACCGTTCAAACACGCTTTGGAGTGGAGTCATCGGGCACAAGAAAAGAAAGTTCGATCGTAACTTTGGTTTGATCTCCTATGGCCACTCTTGGTCTCCACTTCATCCAACGCGATGGTTTGCGCATTCTACCCTACTACTCTCTCTCCCTAACTCATGAGTTAAAATTATCTTATGATTCAATCACTAAAATTGAACTCAATTTTAAACCAAGCATTTTTTTTGTTCCTCAACAACATGCTTCTTTCTGGTTGGCCTGCATACTCTTTATTCCTCGCATCATACATCTGTTGCTTGTGAACATCAATCTCTTAGGACCCCATGTTTACCTAAGTTGTTGGCGAATGTGATATGGTTAGATGAGAGGAGTCTTGCTTCTTCTGTTTTGAGTGCTTGGGAGTTTATCTTGCAAAATTTAAAATCCATAGCTTTGCACTCCTCAATGATCTTATATTCCCACCAGAGCCAAATATGATGATCACATTGAAAACCTTTACAAATGCTGCTTGTTATTACTTTGAGCTTTGTCAAATTGTTGTGACCCTTATGAGATGCTTGTCATACTTTCACGATCAAGATCACGTACACATACACCACCACCACAAAACATGCTAAACTTCTACACTGGAAGTTAGCAACACCTTTTCCATCCGCCCATCCACCAAAAATAAATACTCCATCACTTGTTGTTGATGTCTCTCTCTAAAATATCCTTGCAAAAGAGACATGGCTATCAAGAACAAAAAGAAAGGTTGAAAAAAAAAAAGAGAGAAGAAAAAAAAAAGAGTGCTTACATGCATGAGAAGCATGAATAAAAGAAATACGTGCTCTATCATGTTGAGTGTGATTGAAAAAAACAGAGAGAGAAGAAAAAAAAATGATGATAGCCATGCTCTCAATCAAGAGAAAGAAACATCATCGCACATCAAGGAGTATCCATCTCATTCCATTCACCATCATACACATATCCACACACATGCACATTCTTGATCAGATTGTAGGACTTGCTTTCTCTTTGGATCCGCTCTTTGACTTAGCAACATAAGTAATTCAAGTACGCTCCTTTTCATTCCCTACCAAGCTCCACAAAAAGACTTACATAGATGTAGGATGAAAAGAGGCATGTCAATGCCTTGGTGAGGAATCATACACACTGAGCGATCTGAGAGTATCATTCGAGGAGTACAAGCTATGTTTTATTTAAATCTATCAAAAACCCAAGTTACTCAACAGAGGAGTAATGATGACTTGAATCAAGACCGTTCCATTCCTCAACCGCCCAAGATGACATGGTAGACACATCAAAGTTCACAGGCGCAGGTATGGCTTGGAATAACTTGTATGCTAGCATCATACCAAAGGAAGTTTTGTTCCACCTTAGTCCTTCATCTTTACTCGAGGACGAGCGAAGGCTAAGTGTGGGGGGGTTGTTGACGGCTGTTACAGCAAGAATTTACCGTCAACTAGCTGCACTTTTTATCATAAATCAAACACCAAAGGTAGACTTAGGACTTGAAACTAATAATTTCCACAAGTCTTGGTGAATTTGTGAGTGCAGCTGCATTTCATAGGAAACCGGGGAAAAGGAAGCATAAAAGGCCCACTCTGCAAACACCGAATTTCCCCGTCATAAAGAAATCTCCCCAAAAGCCCAATATCAAGGAGATATGAAGAAAGATCATCTCTTGGAGATCCTTGACAATGGCAAACATATATGGATCCACCAAATCAACCCATACCATATTCCAGAGAGGACACCACTCCGAGAAATCAGCATCGGCAGCCAAGGATGACATACACCAAAAGGGATACAAACCTTATTCACTTTGGGTCAACACATTGAGATACATCATTAGAACCCAAAGGGAGACTCCTTGGCCAAAGCCCAAGAAAGATATCACTCCGGCAAGTCCACGGTCATCGCAGAAATCACCCGGGATGGAGAAAAGGCCAAAATACTATCATCTGGACTCATCCTGGGCCATACACCGGGGAGAGGCCTTATGAGGACCCCATGGACCACTACACCAAAGCCCAAGGCCATAGGGGCCAAGGGGGGGTCGGCCGACCTGCTACAGTAGGTCGGCCGACCTGCTACAGTGGCCATTCTGGCCCATTTTTCTATGGCGGTTCCCCACCGACGTACCAAGGTCGGTTCTGCCTGCAATCAATGCCATCAATGCCGGGAACCGCCTCAATTCCACCGCCTTTGGAGGGCTATAAATAAAGGGGTACCCCCCTTCCCTCAAGACACACAAGAAGGAAAGCCTCATTCCACTCCCAAGGACCTAGGGTCCTTTGTATACTAGTAGAGTAGGAAGAGAGTAGGGTAGAGGAGAAGGGTAGTCCTCCCTTTGTGAGGACTTAGCCCCAATCTTGTATCTTTGAGGATACTTATTTATAATACATTGTTCGTCGTTCGTTCATCGTTCGTTCGTCGTTCGTTCGTCGTTCGTCGTTCGTTCATCGTTCGTTCGTCGTTCATCGTTCGTTCATCTTCATCAAAGTAAGTATTCTCGATCTCCTATTGGATATAGTCTAGCCTTGGTTAAGCGTTCCTTGTTTGGTTGTGGATCCTTGGCTTGATTATGATTTGAGTACTTCTTATCTAGATTAAGTTCTTTCTTTACTTGCTTACGGGATCATCGCTCTATTCATCTAGAGTGCCTTGCCTCTCGCCCAGGTTAAGGTAGTAATCAATAGCTTGGACGTGGTGTCTAGGTTAGAGGTTACCTTTGTTTGCTGCGTGCTCCACGGTTTGTTGAGGTAGGCGGTAGGTGGTGACAGCCCTATCCGTCCTTCGTAATCCTCCACGTTCGGGTACGTAGTAGGCCTCTTGGCCGGAGTGACTTGGCAGACCAGGTCTAAGCCGGCGCCCAAAGTAAGCAATTAGAGGAGGGATCTACCATAGGTCTGGCAGTGAGGACTTGATTGCCTTGTTGTCACGCGACCTTAGGACTGGCATAGGGACTTCATAGCCCTAGTGTCACGTGTCCTAGTGGTAGAGGGTTGCCGGTAGGTGGTGACAGCCCTGCTGTGTTTAATCCTCTCTTTTTTCTAGAAAGAACCTCATCCATAGGAATCCTCTCTACCCATTTCTACCATCTTTCTTCGTGTCCTTGGACGAGCTAGACAAGAAGATAATTCCACTCCGTTCCTTTGGGAAAATATAAATAACGATACCCTTGAATACTCACGGGTGAAGTGCTACAACGGTTTTCTCCGTGCGCTTGCGGATTTATTCGTGACGTAGGAAATACCAACAGTTGTCTTAACAACATGGTTGACTCGAGTCTTCGCCACTTGGCATTAGTGTTCTCATCACATCATCATATGCTTTCAAGGCTTCTGTGAGGTATTCCGAGTGCTCTTGGGTATGTCAAACATTCCAATAGAGCTCGCTTTTTGCTTTTCCAAGGGTTATGTCATTCTCGTCCAATTGGCTCAAATGAAGGTTGGAGTGAAGTGTGCCATCCTCTTACTCCAAGGGTATCAATTTCTTAATCCAATATTCACTGTTCAAAGAATCTTTGATCTTGTTTGGAGCATTGTATCTTGCAACGATTAGGCAATCTCTTGAAAATTCCAAGTATTCCAAAAATCCCTTACCCAAAGGTATGTGAATAAACTTGACTGCCTTCTTCATCTGCTTCGAAGGTAGAGAGGTTGGATTGAAATGATAGTAGGGAGGGAATATCCAGGGTGATGTTGTTGCCCAAGCTCGGATTGAGTCAAATATGATTTAAGGGAGTTTGATTGAACGTGAGCAATGATAACTGAATAAGACTTCTAGATCTTGCCAAGAAGAATGAAGAGACACGCGATCGATCGAAGGGGTGGTTATAGCAGGGTCTTCAAGTCTTCATCAAGCAGAAAGGATTCCAAAGATTTTCAAGGAAGTTTGACCAAAGAAAGTTTCAAGGATCGGTAAAAGCTGATTTGGATATCTAGATGTTGTCCTTAATATCGTCCATTGCTAGGGTCTCGTCCTATAGTCAAGAATGGCTCTGATATCCAAATTTTCACCTAAGTAGAAACCCGGTGCGCTAGTACATCTATGATAGTCTCAGGGGCTACCAAGTACTTCCATACACAAGTGAATAACATATAACCATAAAAAGAGTAGAAGAATAATAGATACATCATCAGAGTATACAAGACTTGGCTCGCAGGCCAAAGAATCTAACAGGATTATCTACAAACCGTACTATCTAATAATAACGATACAGCGGAAGACTCGTGATACCAACTCCACAGGCAACTTGAGTGTAGGAGACGAAACCATCTTTGTCTTCATCGTCGTCCTCGAAGTGATGACTCGGCTATAAAAACTGAAGTAGCAAACGGTGAGTACAAGAGTACTCGGCAAGCGTCTCAAGCTACTCCAGGTGAATGCATATGCAATTAAGGATATGTGGACAAGGTAGTAGGCAAAGGCTTATTGCGTAAAAGCGGTTTTCATAACAAAGATATGCATTGGAGATGAGTTTTCTTTTAAATCAAGGTGAGACCGGACTCTCGAAAAATAAGCATTTTATTATGTGGACCTGAGAATCATCTCCTTCTCGGGGTAGATTTTACAACGGGCAACTCCGGCCCTGCGCTGCGTCGGGGCAGGTACAAAACAAATCAGAGGGAAGAGGTTTGCAAACAAAACTAATCCATGCAAAGTCACAGGGAATTGGCCATGACCGGGGCCATGACTATGCGCATAGATCATAACTCTGCAGGGTGTGTACAACTGGACCCACAGACAGAGAGTCCGTGGGGTAGCGAGCCACCACGACCTCTCACAAGATCCTTCACCAAGTGACAACTGGCACTTTCCCGCTTCCTCAGGATGGGGCTCCATTGTCTTCCTCCGTACGGTCGACGTCGGTCCTGGAGCTGTGACGGGCCTACCACTGGCCACGTGTGGTATCCCTATCGGGAGTGATAAGTCCACACTCCCCTAACATGATCTCTGTTGCCTACAGGCTAAATGCCAGTCATCACAAGGATCCAAATCAAGCCCCTCCCATACGAGGGTGTGTGGTAAGTACGTATGTCAAACCTGTGAGGTCATGGCAAGGAACCGGTCCTCATATTGCCAGGACGGGCATCTTCCTCTCCACCAATCGAGATCATACCCTAGCAGGTAGTCCCGACCACGTCTCAATGAACACTAGAGGCGGCATGATCCCTCGCCAACTAGTCCCAACAAACGAGTCTTCCCCCAAAAAGCTCCCTCCTCCTCATCACCATAACAGTGACCACCTCGCCCGCCCCCGCAAAATCAAGTAACTTATTACTTTTAAATCACACACTCAAGTTTGGAGGTTGGCAATATTTTATTTTACATATACCAATAATCAATCTTCAAAGCAATCGCCTAGAATCCAAAGTGACGCGATGATAAGATATGACAAAGCGATAGCGTAAACAAAATAAGAAAGAAATCTAGCGTAGATGGAATCACTAGACGTTCTAGAACTGAAGTACTCGTCGAGATGAAACTACGAGAAACACACTAAACGGAGGTTGTGCGAATTATCAACGGAACATCTAAAGGGTGAGGTGGTTAAAAAGGAATTTGAAAACAGACGAATACTAGTTTAGGGGAAAAACGAGCACTTGACAGAACTAGCAAGACAGGCTACAAGGCTTCAGGTTCCTACAGGAAATAGACAGGAAATATGTGTGCGCTGAATCTCTGAACCAAACTGCACACATGCCAGCACGAAAGGATCCTTTGAAGCAACTAATACATGCGGCAAGACATGGCCAAGATTGGTCTGTAAGCTGATATCCAAGCTGCTGTTCTAGCATTCGACAAACCAAAAACAAGTGACCGCAGTGCTGTACTAACTCTAGCCACAGAGAAAATTATTCCGAAACTTGACAAGCTCTTGCCATAAACCAAACTTGGCAGCCAACCAGACTTTTACTACCCAGAGAACTCTATCCATCATCCTCGATCAATCCAAATAACAGATTCACAGAGCAGACCAAACTAATCAGTGCTCACGCTTGGCTACGAACTATCCCAGAAAAGCTCGACCTGTTTGAGCTATCAAAGCTACAGCCTTGTCAAACTGAAACAAAGCATTCAGACATGCACGGAAACAGTTTGTGCTGTCTTTTTCCCCAACAAACTGCACAATGACCAAGCCATGCTCCTCACTGATCCAACAAGGTAAAAACACAAGTCCACAGCCCTTCGTTTTGTAGCCAGCAAGGTAACTTGAAGCACACCATATCTAAACCACGGGAACATCACACTGGTGGCATCTTGATTATCCAACAAAGCAAGGCAACCCGTCCACGAAATCTAGAAGGTGTACCCAGTCATAGGTTTAGAACAACGTATCTAGCTGGAAGATCAACAGACAATACGATCGGCGAGCTGGAACAGAGCACGAACGCGCGGCATTTCGTCGAACACCTACGGGGCACTAAGGGAAACGAGCCTAACAGAAGGAGGGGATCGGCGGGGAGCAGTTGGGGCTCAACGCACTGACAAGGAGACGACCTCGAAGCTCAGATGACGGAGATGAAGACGACGTAGTCGATCCGCGTCGAGGTTCCCGAGCTCGGTGTACTTGGCTTCGCGGTGCCCGCGACCCGGCGTCTTCCAGTGCACGGCGAGGACGGTCGGCGGCGTGAGGGCATCCTGGTTGGTTCGAAGGTGGTGGCACGGTGCGCTCTGGCAGGAGGGCGACGCTGACGACGAGTTTGACGTTCCCGGAAATAGAAGGAACGAGATGGTGAGAGATTCGGCAAGGGAACAAGGCACTCCAAAACGAAGAGCAGGGCAAGGTTGGTGCTGGGAATAGCTCACTGGAGACGACGTCGCGACGATCTGACGCTTCTGGCTCAAACTGAACTTTGCTTGATTCTTGTCGATCCCATCTTCACGAGATGAAGCCGAGTAGGTAGATGAGATCACCATAGACGAAAGGCTTGGAGACGCTCGGTCTTCATCTGGGACGCTGGGATTGGCGCGGCGGCGCGCTCGTCGGCGTTGGGGACGAACAGGTGTGGGGAAGGGAGTCGTCTCACTTGGGAAATTCTTGGAATTGGAGATGGCGGCGCAAGAAAGGGAAACAGAGAAATGTGGGTGGCGCACTGGGTTATATGAGCACCAGGCTAGGGCTTGGAGGGTGCGCATGGCGTGCGGTGGCAATCTTGGGCGTTCGTGCCACGGCGTGGCGCGGATGCGCGACACGTCGCAAGGAAAGTGCGGGCGCGCGGGTGCGTGGCGGCTGTCTTGTCGCGGGGCGGAGACAGCGCGCGCGGCGTGCTCAGCGGCGCACGGCGCCAGGACGGTCAGGCGGTTTCGCTTCCTTTCTCTTCTGTTTTAGGACGGACAAGGCTTGGCCGAAAGCTAGACGCGGCTGGGAAGAGGCCACGTCGCTCCCTCCTAGAAGTATCCGAGGCGCGAAGCACGCTCGCGGGAGGAATCTGCTTCCAGAGCGCGGGATTGCTTTGCTGGGCGCCTGCGCATGCGAGAGAATGAGAGAGGAACGGCGACCATACGGCAGGAGGAAGAAAGGAGAACGGAGTCTGGCTGGGCTGCAAGCTGGGCTGGAGCGGGTTGGCTTGTTGGTCCAGCGAAGAGAAAGAGAGGCAGGCCGAGCAGGCCAGACTTTGGACTGGTTCAAATGAAACGAGCCCAAATGCAGTGGCGCACAGGAAAATTCCTTTAATCATTTCTTCACGGAGAGGAGTTGAACCGGTGGATCCTATATGTAGGGCGGGCTATGGTTAAGCTTTGATAGAACAGTGTTTGAGATTCGTGCAACGGCTCAGATTCGCGCAGGTGGAGAAGGGGATGGCTGAGAAGCTGCCACGTGTCGCTCTCTGATTGGGGCGGGTGGGAGGTGAGAGAAAAAGAAACGAATTTCAAACTTTAAACGCATTTTTCTCCTAAACCGTAAGTCCGTTTTCGAATTCGTTTGAACCTACGTGTTTGTTACAATTAATTCTACAAAATGAGATCCAATATGAATATTTTTTAAATTTTTTAAAATTTAAAATTTTCGTCAACATTTTAAATATACTATGTCAACATTTTGTTTATACTATGTCAACATTTTTTTTGTTTGTGGTCAACATTTTTTATAAAAATGTTGATTTTATTTTAAAAATGTTGAAATAGAACTACAAAAATGTTGACTCTTCTGTTTCAAAATGTTGACGCTGACTTGGACTGGGCTGTTCAGATTTAATAGGCTATTGGGCCGATCTATCGTATGTTAACCATAGAACGCCCTGCATATAGGAGGTCCCAGTTGAACCGGATCAACGATATTAAAATTCTGGCACAGGTAACGGGAGAAGAAAAAGAAGTAACATCACGGAAAAGGGAAGCATGATACAAGAAATTTTGTGATCAAGATTTTGATTCGAGCTAAATTTATCCAAAAATCCAAGTATGGATTTCCGGGATGTTACACCGTCTGTGAAGGACGAATCACTTTTTCAACAACTAGACCAATCCTATTTGTGACAACCTTGGTTAGGATTTTAAAGCTGACATTCAAAAGGCATATCTGTGTCTTTCTCTATAATCCTAGTGATGGGCCCCGCAGCTGTTCCTATTACACTATTCCAATGGTGATTTTCTGATCAGGCTCCCATCGATGTATGCCTTCCCTCGCGCCCGTGCAGTCTCTGGCTATAGAAGCATCCAGCTCCATCCCCTCTCGATCCTTCCCGTGATCCCGTCGTCCTACCCTCTTCGCCCTCCCACATCCCCGCCGTTCCGATTGCTAGCTGCAGGCGTGGCTGTCGAGGTTTTAGGGCCTCTCGATAGTTATTTTACGGGTGTACGAGAATCAAGAACACGATGGTAACACAGGAGACGAGGGTTTATACAGGTTCAGGCCGCCAAAGGCGTAATACCCTACGTCCTGTGCCGGTATGATGTATTGCGAGAGAGTTTTCTGTAGTAAACAGCCTTGTACTACAAGTTGATTGATGTTTATCTCCTGGCCGAGTAGGCCGACTGACTTTAGGTCCGTCAGGCCACCCGGGCCTTCTTGGGCCAAACCGAATCTCCATTACTGGATCACTCGGCCTTGTTGTATCTTGAGTATACCCGGGTCTCATATCATCGACAGTAGCCCCCAAGTTCTTTTTGATTGATCTTGAAGACTTCCGACTGGTTCCGACTCCATGTACAATAATTCTCAGCATAGCTGGTCAATAAAAAAGAACTCCAAAGAGTATTAGTTACCGAAATAACCCGTATGAAGAAACTGAAACCTGGGAATACCAAGATCAGCAAGGCCTTAAATTAGGCATAAAAATGAAAGAACACCCAATGCCGACTGACGTCAGGAATAAAGGCTGGGCTCATAAAGCGTGTCCTACCTGTCAGCAGCATTCAACTCGGAGTTGACCAAGACTTTAAAAAGTATGCTACTAGCAGGATTTTTTAAAACACACCTGTAAGGTGTAGCCCCCCGAGCTTCTGTGTAATCCAAAGGATTAGGCAGAAAGTCTAAAAGAGCCTGGCATATAGACAAAATCTATAACCGTAAGTGGGACTCCATGGGAGTTATGGGAACTCCCCACAACTGGTGCACTACAGCTGTTAAAAACCAGAAGTGAGTTGTGAGTCTCGAACCGAGCTTTCACTCGGCCGGAATCTAAGCCCATCCAGCAACTTGTGCCCAGGATGATGACAGCTCGTAAGTTTTGGCGACCGCCTCGCTCTTCACTGCAGTTCAGAAAACCGACTCAAAGAGCGAGTTCAATTCTGGGAATAACCTCCCGTGGGCCTTCAATGTCCGAGTGAAGATCTTGTTCAATTATAGTTCAAAGAATATAGCCTCTGATCGGCCGAGTGAAGAAGCATAGGGTGCACGTATAGTGCATCCTATGGATGTAGCCCCCGAGTCTATGAAGAAGTCGTAGAGTTGTTCATAGACTCTAATAGAAGCCGAAGAATATAACCGTATGAAGACGTCCGCTGAAGTTGAATCCAAAAAGCCTGACCACTTTCTGACCGAGTGAAATGAAGATCCCACGAAGTTATGCTTGCTCGTCTGACTGAATCAAGAACGACGTGGGCTCACGCAAGTGAGCCCACGTGGGCTAGCCCCCGATTCTATGAAGAAGTGGAACAATTGTTCATAGACTCCAAAGAAGCTAAAGAATATAACTCTGAAAATCCGACTGCCGACTGACCAAGTGAAGAATCATAGGGTGCACGTCTAGTGCATCCTATGGATGTAGCCCCCGAGTCTATGAAGAAGCCGTAGAATTGTTCATAGACTCCAAAGAAGCTAAAAAGAAGATACTCCAAATCCTGAATGTGCTGAGTGTGCTGAATGCCATCAAAATGCTGCCAAAATCCACTATGCCAGTCACATGTGTGCTGTCCAAAGCAAGTCACGCGAACACAGTAAAAACCAATAATGCCCAGAACACTGTTTGAATCGTCCGCTTCTGCCTTTCCATCGCAGCATCCTTATCAAAAACAGTCTCAGCTCTGCTATAAATAAGCTGCTACCGCAGCCCCCAAATATCCATTGAAGCCAACCGAAGATGAAGAACACCAACAGCTCCAAAAAGAAAGGTGCCTCTAGCTCCAACAGCCAGCCCCCAGCTGAACCACAACCACCAAGCGTAACCATGCCAAACCTTGAAAACTTAGCCATCGTTGAAGCTCCAATAATACCTCCTCTCAATGTTGTGCTGCCACCTCCAGGACCATACGATCCATCTCTGCCCGAGTATATTGATGTCTCATCTGGAGATGAAGCCACTGGTAATCCTCGCCGTTGCTACTTGCCTAATGGATTGCCTCCATGGCAGCCCATCAACCGTCCAGTTGCAAGTCGTACCCGAAGCCGCACTCGTCAAGATCCACCAAGGAGGGAGTAAGAAATGAACATCTTGAAGAGAACCACCAAGTACCTTGTATCTACTATATGTAGTGTTTTCATCTTGAGTAGGATGCCGGCCCCCGCACCCGTGAGTTGTAGGATGCCGGCCCCTGCACCCGTGAGTTGTAGGGAGCTGTCAAAGAACAACGTCCAGGACTCGGACGTCTCGGGCTTGGCCGGTACTTGAGTCTCCGTATACTCAGCTACGAAATCGGCAAGAGCTTTGCCTTTGATCGCCGTTTGGGGTTTGAAGGATAGATCATAAGTACTCAACTCGATGGCCCACTTTGAGATCTTGCCTGTAGACTGTCTGTTGAAGAGCACTTCTCCAATCCCGTAAGAAGTAACCATAGTGATTGGGTGAGACTGGAAGTAGTGGATCAACTTGCGTGATGCCATGAGTAGGGCGTAGATGACCTTCTGGATGTGGAAGTATTTGACCTTTGATGCCAACAAAACTTCGCTGACAAAGTAGACGAGGCGTTGTACTTTCTGGCCATCGCTCTGTCCGGATTCCTCCGCCTGGCCCACCGTCGATGTTCGTCGCCCTACGCCGTGCTGCTCATCCGTTGCGCGAGAGCAGCCCACCTCCCTCCGCAGCACCGCCCCAGCCATCTCCTCCGCCTCCTCTTTGCCCCATCGCCTCTGCTCCCGGCCAGCTGCCTACGCCTCCCCGATGCCGTTGTCTCCGCCCTCTTTGACTCCCATGATGATTTCCTCCGCCCCTTTCCGTCGATGTCGCCCATGTCCTGTCGGCATCCCGAGCGCCGCCACATCGTCGGTGCCTCCACTCTGCCACGCTGGAGAAACTGAAGCTGCCGGCTCCTATCGGCATTGGGCAAGGTCTCTGTGATTAGGTGAGGTGATTTATTTCGTTCCTCACCTGCAGATGTTCTGTTCATCTTGATGTGCTGCAAGCGCCTGTGAGACGGGATGGATTAGGGGAAAATGCATTTCTCATTGATGCGTCAATCAGCAGAGTTTCCTTTGTCTAATGCACTGGAGTTCGTTAATCTCCTGAATGATTTTAATGTGGAAGCATTTTGTGACGACAGGATGAAGGAGAGCAGACGATTTCAATTGTTGTAAAAAGGCTGCTACCATTATCCTTCCATGTGGTGCAAGTGCTCAAGAGAAAGCTTCTATAGAAGGTAAAGATTTTGAAACTCGATGTTCAGACCTACTTCATCATAATTTTTTCTTCAATATAGAAATGTTTTTTTAGAAATTTTCGCAATTACTTACAGTGAAGACATATTTCATCTAAGTGCTCAGTTTGTAGGCTAGAATATTGCCAGTTGCATTTTGAGTAAGTGTGATGGTTTAACGTGCATTTAACTTACAGTTCTAAACCATTGAAGTAAAATTGCATTCCCAAAACCATGAAAGATTAAGTCTAAAAGAACATCAAATATTGCTTAAGCGGTTGGTCCAATTGGTCACCCTTTGGCTTTATGCATGTACAACTATTCTGTAATATCGTTTCACCATTGACAACAATTATTTTCAAAGCATGACCAAATTCTTCCGCATGGAAAACCAGGTATTAAACTCATCAAAAGTCATGGTACAGCTCACTAATATGGTTGTCCAGCCAAGATTCATTTGTGATGTGGATTATATGGTCTGAAACAGATTCCTCTTTTTCAGCCCAAAAAAAGGTATGCATTCTGTTTCCTCTCTTTTTGCTGTTTCTTTTTATATACGTATTCATTATGTGAATGTCCTTTTCCTACCATTATAATCTTCAAATTGAAGGTTGTACTGGTAGTAATGTAAATTGTTACGTTGGTGCTGATTTTCTGCCGAAATGGCAAAATAATCCTCTGTTCCATAACTGTCTGGCCCTGTTTCTCCTAGCTGGAAAATAAGCAGGGTTTATGCTTCATATTGTTTGCATTTTATTTACAGATGATAGACCATTCACTTCCGCACTATTTGACCAAATTTATCTACCAAAGTAGTCCTTCATTTCAGCTGATATACGCATGCCATGTAACAAACAAAAGCTATTGTCATATAAAGTTTATTATTTTTGTATAGTCAAGTAATTGCCATAACAGTCGGGCACCAAAAACTAATGTCAATTAAAAGTATTTGTTGCATCGTACACCTTATATCAGAGCCTTATATCAGAGCCTACCTGGCGCTTCTATGTAATTGCCGTGTAGTAAAAATTCAACAGAAGAAAAAAGAGTTCAGTTTAGCGATCAGATTTGAGACTGAAGAATTGCTCCCTGATTCCTGATGAAATGACATAAAAATGGAATTGTGTTTCCAAATCGAAAACTGTAAAAACAAGCCTAACATAGCAGAGCTTTTCTTTAGTTGATGGTGTGTATGCAACATCAAACGATTGGATTGTGCTGTGTGACTTATCCCATTCTTCTATTTGTAATTTCGTACTTGAATTTAGTTTGAGAAACCCGATTTGCAGATGACCAGGGCTCCAATAGTTTCGAAGTTGCTTAAGGTTCCACACAGTCAAATGCAGGACTTTGCCAATCATCATTGTGCTCAGAATCAACATTTAAAACTTGAGTGTTTGAAATATTGATGCAAGACTTAGAAGTCTGGGGGAAGCCTTACATTTGGATGAATACTTGGCACAATAATTATATTATCTGACAGCAAAGATGGAAATTTGGATGAATAACTTCGGAATATAACTAATGCATTGAATAATTTTCTTGAGATGTTAGAATATTTTGTTACTCCTATCGATTCCTCATATTATTTAGTTGGTTGTTTGAATTTTCTTGCCAGTTGCAAAGTTGAAGCCACAGAGTTAAATAATGCAATCGAGAATTATTTTTGACATCTTTCGAGTACATATTATGGTCTTTGCTCCAATTCGTAGATTTATTACATGCGGGATATGCACCCGCGGCAACGCGCGGGGTTTTGGCTAGTTGGTCTATAGTCTTGTATTTGAACTGCGTCCCCCTTTTGGGTAGCAGTGTGATTATCCCAAAATTGAGACTATGCGTGAGTAGTATCCCTTCATGCAAATCTCTGAAGAGGGACAATAAATCCTTCTTGATGGTCTCCCAGAAGACTTGGTAGAATTCCGCTGGAAAGCCATCTGGACCCAGAGCCTTATTATGCTCCATTTGGAAGATAGCACCTTTTACTTCATCCTCCTAGAAGTGGGCCGTGAGGATCTCATTTTCTTGGTCATCGACCTGTGGTATATCACTTATTTGTGTCTCATCCAGAGTGAAAGTATAGTCATCTGGCTTACCAAAGAGACCCTTGTAGTATTTTGTGATATAACGTTTGAGATTAGCATCGCTGAGTATGGTGCTGCTCCCATCTTCTAGTTTATATATCCGGCCCTTTCTGTGTTTGCCATTTGCTACAAGGTGTGATGGACGCCAATCCATAGTTCAGGGGGATATACCAACCAATACAGGAGAAACGTCTGCAACACTATGTAAGAAACGCACAAAGGTGACAATAAATAGGTGACGGACTGTTGTTGCCCGCCACCTAAAAAATGCTAGGTGACGGGCCACATCAAAGCCTGTCACTTATTATCATATCCAGCTCTAACTCCGCAAGCAATAGGTGACGGACATAGCTATTACCCGTCACTTATGATCTGGTCATGTACTAGCCCGTCATCCATTAGGAAAAGATAGGTCACGGGCATACATGTTGCCCGTCATGTATCAATCGTGACCCGGACCCGAAAACATATTTCATCCAATTTCACTTCGCTTCGCGTCCAATCCGCCATGCCTAGGCCAGCTCGTTGCCTTCATTGCCACCCGCTCCGCCGCCGTCTCTCCCTGGGCCCCCTCCTCCTTGGCTGCAGGCCCGCAGCCGCTGCCTCCTCACCAAATCGCCTCGCGGTCCTCGCCTCACCCTCGACCTCCTCCTCGTCTTTCTGCCGTACCGCTCCGCCCTCGATCCTGCCTTGGCCGCGCCACCGCGGCTGCCACCTCCTCGACTTCCTCCTCCTGCCGTCGCCCGTTGTACGTGCTCGCCGCCCTCGGCTTCGCTGTGGACTGCGTCGCGCTCGGCAAGCTTCCCGGCAACGAATGCCTCACCACCGTCCATGAGTTCCTTGGATCCGGGACTACTTCCTCCACTCCCTCGAGGTGCGTACCCCTTTATTCCTACCTCCATCCCTTTCTAGCAGTTGTGCTCGGCAATTATTGCGTTGTTGCTTCCTCCATGTGCTTGTGGAGATTGGGAGCAGAAAGCTGGAAGGCATGGCGGTTTGCATCAGTTGCATGCTCAGTGTTTCTGAAAATGCCTGGTAGCAGGTGAGGTTGACTTGACACATCCATTGCGTAATGTCGATGTTTCTGGCTAATTGGGTTGAATCAGACTTTTGATGTTGCAAGGTTGTTGTTAAATGTTTGATTATACGTTTTAGCTCTTGTGCTCCTGGTGTTAGGGAGCTGAGGTATATATCTGCTTTGGATAAACTGGTGGTGATGCGTTGCAGCTGCTCGTGGGGTTAGCCAACCAGGGTGGGGCTTGCTGTTCCAGCAAAGCTGTATTATCTCAAACAGGATCTAGTCTGTGGCGTTTAACCTCAGCTACTCTTGTTTCTCCCTTTAGGATCGTCATTGTTCTGCATGTTATTGTGGATTCTACTGATGACGAGCTACAAGTCCTGGATGCATTGAAGATAGTACGAGTAGTGTCCCAGGAGAAGAGTTGATATTTCATTAACTGTAAGTAAACCTTATCTATGCAGGTCAATGGCAATAGTAGTTTTCGTGATAAATGCATCACTGGTAGTTTGTTTCATCTTAACATCAGAGCAAGATGTCGTTTTGTCCTATGTTTCTTCTCTCAAATAAGAGATGTTTTTTTTGTTCTGATTTCTTATATTGTATTCCAAGTAGCACAATGATGGAATTGAAGAAGGAAATTCGGTAGGCACTGGGACATTTCTGATGAAGTTTTACTTTATATGTGAAGATATTACTTGTGCTTCTTTGTTTAACCTGCAATTATGTTTCAAGAAATCCAACATGTGTACCAGAGATATTCTGCCTCCTATTTTTTCTTTTTTTTTTTTTTTTTTTGAAGGCAGCTGAAAGAATGAATGAAATATGCAAGGCACTAATTACCATATTTTCTTGATCATAGCATTTGAGCTATGGCTGCATTGGTGAATTGTTGTTGTTTTTTCTTATATTTGGGTTACCATATTGCTACAAGTGGAGCAGACATCATTACTAAAATGCTAAGGTGAGGTTTCTATACTCATTATTTGTTTCAAGTCTTTTGTTTAATTTTTTTGGTGACATAAAATTTTAATTTGATCTGCACTTTTGCATTTCGGATGGCTTTTGAGGAGATTGAAAGGCACATAAGCCCTATGGTCGGATACGTTTGTTATCATCAGTTCATAAATTTCAGATGTCCATATCCATGTTAGAATAATTCATCATTCAGTACATACTGAGCACTTTAAACTGCAAGACTCCTGGACTTACTATTACACAGCAAATCAATCCCCTCAGCTCCTCTGATCTGTAGCTTCAAGTTTCACACCATTTTTTCAGTGGTATATTATTTCAACTTATTTTCAGCCTATCATTTTCTGTTTGTTAGACAAATAGCCAGTCTTCCAAATTGAATATGCGAATACCATCATGGACATCTGTTGATGGTGCGAAAGCAACAATAAGTGATAAAGACTTGGGATCAATATCTCCAGGTAAATCATTTTAATGTCTGTACAGTTCATAGCATCATTGATATTCTGGGGCCACTTCATTTGTCACTTTTGATTTTCATCCTTATTAAACATTTTATTACTTCCTGAAGGCATTTTAATGTCCTAGAAAATATTAGGAGTTGCAGTCACTCCTTTTATGATCTTCTTTTTGATGTTCAGCTAAAGTTTAGTACCACTAGTGTTCATAGTAGTTCAGTTGTGTGTTACAGAAAGAAGGTTATTAGTCTGTCGTACAGAATTAGGAGACAGAAAAAACAATTCCCTTCTCTGAAGTATTTGCTTCGGGTGATGTTCTCTGAAGTTCGATGGTTCATGCATTAAATAAATGATTGATGCGTGCATGCATGCACATCGTACCACCTTCTAGCAATGAATATCCTTTCTACCAGCTCTAATGAATATCTACTCGATGCTGCTAATTTATCCTTTCTACCATTATGCAAACATATGTAGGATATCAAGCTGTGGACATGTACTCGTTAGACAAACTTGAGATGGATTTAGCATGATGCCCAGCAAGATTATAGTTGTCCAGCAAGATTTCTTTGTTCGTATAGTTCCATTTTCTTTGTTCCATCACTACAAGAAATTTGGCCTTCTGTGACATTTAGTTTCTGTCACAAAAATTAGATTTTATGTCATCCTTAAACTGTTTGTGACGATTGAGTGACGAATATATGTTAGTCATGTATCATGCGTTTATGATCATATTCTATGACAAACGTTTGTTCTGTCGTCACAAGTTATGACAAGCCAAAAATCATCACAAACTATAATTTGGCCCAGCAAAAACCCATAAATTAACCAGCCTTGTATGGGCTAAGCCCAATCTGCTTTGGGCTATGCCCGGTTGTGGGCCTTTTTCTTTTTACGACACATTTCGTTTTTAGCAATTACCAACCTCCATTTCGTTTTACTTGTCACTGGCTAGTTACTGTAGCAACTTTGACCGACCGTTTTTTTTTTCTACAAAATTTTGATGAATACTTCAATGTGCGCAATGTTGTCAAAATATGTTTAGTGATAATTCTATTGATCAGAAAGTTTTAGGCATCGACGACGAATTTGTAGAAAAAGACGGTCGGTCAAAATTGCTACAGTAACTAGCAAGTGACAAGTAAAACGAAATGGAGGTTGGTATTTAGAACAGGCTGATTTTTGACAAGCCTGGTTTTTTTATGGGTTTGATTTCAAGCCTGGTCCAACGTCAGCTATTATTCAGAACGCGCTGATTTTGTTGTGGGCTAACTTTACATTTCACAATTACTAAACCGAGCCAGATTGTGAGCTAGGCTAGGCCCATCTAGCCAGGACACCATTCAGCGTACAAATACATACAGCCCATCAGAATTTGTGCTCAAAAAAAAAAATCAGAATTTGAACACCACAACCAACAACCAACAGCCAGTGAAAAGTCAAAAGAATCACCACTCACCAGCATAATTTACAATGCAATACGATCCACAATTCAAGACATTTGGCAAAAGAGAAGAAAAATACAAATCATGATGAAGCGATGATGCTGTCAAGAGTTACGATTAACCTAGTCATTGTCAAAGAAAAACACTCTACGCAGGACATTGGTTGCCTTCAGCTTGCTTCCTTAATTCTTCAGTATCTTCTAGTTGTACTCTTGCTGCTTCTGAGTGTTTCAATAGCATCTCTTCATGAGTTAAGATTGACGTAGCAAATCTGTTATGGTAACACCTCTTTGAACAGCCCAACTCAAGGCAACAGAATAAAAAGTCTGTTAAGAGAACAAAAATCCATTGAGGGAATGGGAAAGATCATTAACCTGATCTCAGTTTCCCAACTCCTGCGGGATCCTTGGCTCTACTTTTCAGGCTTGGTTACCTGCAAACTGAAATTTATGAGTATACCACAGAATAGAAAGATACTAGCACATATATCTAACATAAAGTGAAATTTAGCTCACAAGTGATAGTATAATCGAATTACCCTTCCTCTCATTTTATTATCTTCTACTTAGTCATCTCTGATTTCTATTATGTCGAGGATGTCACTTTTTGCAGTTTATGCATGATAAATTACATTTCCAACGGGCACTAGGATGACAACACATTCATTTTTTCAGTGTACTCCCAGATCATACGTATTTCAATTTATTTCTTCACTGCTGTATTTGCTCACCATATGAGATATATAAAAACTTCTATGACTAGAACAGATAGGACAACATGATTTACATGAGGCATAAACTTAAGTAAAATAGATGCATCCTGAAGATTGCTTTTTAGTTAATACTCCGAACAATATTGTTCTCACAGGTTTCAGTAGATGCATATCATCATGACTACGAACAATATTGTTCTCACACGCACTGCAGTTCTGATGAGATAAGCAGAGCACCACAAGGTTCGATTTCTCACAGGAGCAGTGCTAGTTGAAGGAGCAGAACAAAGCAATTCCATCGAATTTGTATTACGGATACACAGCATAGATGCACTTCAGTGTATAGAGACCACATATTTGGGAAACCAAATGAATATATAAAGAATCAGATCTCCAGGGACACACGAGTTGAGGGCTTGGGAAAGATCATTAACCTGAGCTCAGATTCTCAATTACTGAAGGCTATGTGGCTCCTTGCGGGTTGGCCTTGAACAGAACTGGGAGCTTCGCCCTGAGCAGCTGCAATCTGGTGCCAGATCTGTTGGGACAAAACAACAAGCACACCTTGCGCATCAGTCAAAGCGGGCAAGCAGATGGAATGAAGAAGGAACGCAAGGAGTGGCAAACCATCTGTCGAACGCGCTGCCGACTGCCATCCCTGGAGCGAGGATGGTGCTCTTGACGCAGAGGAACGCTTGCCCGGCGGAGTCACGGACGAGTTGGAGTCTTCGCCAGCCTCGATTCTCAGGCACCGCACGGGAACCGGGCAGGACCCGTGTCTGTCGAGGAGGCCGAAATGTGCCGCACCGCCGTAGGCAAGGACGGGCCCACGCAGGCAGCTACCAGGCAGCCGTACCCGCGCCCTAGCGAGCAGCCGCTGGGGGAGGAACTGGAGGAGGAAGATGCTCCGGCGAGGAGCATCTCGAGGAGACGTCCTCTTCCGCTACGTTGCCGTCTCCGGCGCCGAAGCATCACCATCTTCTCCGCCGCCGTGAAGTGTCGAGAGGAGATGGACGAGGAGAAGATGAACTAGGGTTTTGAAGGGGGGAGCTGACCGCCCTTGGTTTTATGCGCTGCGGACGGCACGTGAGCCGTCGGATCAAAGCCGACGGCCAACAGAGGTCTAGGACAGAGCAGCCCGTGTAGCCTGGGCTACATTAGGCCCAACATTAGACAATTTCTGCTTTTCTTTTTACGAAAAACGGTTTAAAATTTGTGTTTCTCTTTTTTGTATATCCAAAAACATGTTTACTTTTTGACTCAAATTTGTTTTCTCGAATTAAGAAGTCCAATACCACCTCCATTTTGAAAATTTTGACAAACTTTCAACCATGTAAGTGTATTGAAAGTCAACTTATATGACAAGAAAGTTTTTAAGTGCATATGGATCAATATTTTTAAAAATGCTACAAATTTTACTGTAAGTATAGGTGGCCATGTTACATATCGCTACCAATTTTCAAGTCCAATATCATCTTATGTTGAGAGGTACAAAAAAGACAAAGAAATAGAAAGATTTTCTTTTTTAATGTCTTTTTTATCTCCTAAATTATATTTATTTTTGAGCTCAAATTTGTTGTCAGAACGTTTTATGTCCAGTACAAACTCTGTGATTATTTTCGGATATTTTTAAAACTATTAAAATTATAAGTCCAATGAAAACCTTGACTCTCGCATACATCATATGAAGTTTAGAAGAAAATGTAGTGGCAAGTGAACACCCACTAGCTTAGGAGCTTCCTAAAAAATCATAAAAAAGTGTGTGTGTAGATATGTGTAACATGTACATTATTCGCAAAAATCATCCCCGATATAAAAAGATTTGGAGAGCTAAAAAAAAAGTGAAACAACTAGTGAATAGTGATCATTAATGATTCGATGTAGAAGTGCAAAATGTAACATAATCATCATGATATAGATGAATCCATATGATAGATCGTGATTTTATACAAAATCTAAAAAAAGAATCAACTCATTTGGACAAGATATGTGGAACTTATACAAGTTTAAAATTTCTTTTGCGAATCAAAAGAAAAAAAACGCAGTGCAACAAGAACTTGAGCATGAACAGGCAGGACCCATATGTGAGCGGCCGGAACGTGCGAGCCCCATATGCTAGTGACTCAGGGCACCTACACGTGGACCCAACTTTGTTCGGCCGGTCCACATCTGGATTCCGCACGTCAGCTCTACAATATAAATAAATAAAGTTGCCTTAACAGGCCAGAATGACTTATTGGTGTAGTGGTGGGGCAGTCTATTGGCATTCAGTAGTTGCGGGTTCGATTCCCAGCAACGTCAGGGCGCTCTCTATTTTTTTCCTTTTTGAGCGCGGGTAAGGGGAATGATCCGAATGGGCTGGTTTTTTGAGCGCGGGTAAGGGGAATGATCCTAATGGGCTGGGCCGTTGGTGAGGGGAATCAATATCTGAACGGGCGGCTGGCCTCGCGACCAAGCGGATGAGCGGATATAGGATGAAGCCCAAGCCTTTCTTTTTTCGCTAGGGGAAAAAAGCCCAAGGCTGATGTGTTTATTTTATTTGGTTTTCTGTATAAAATAATTGCTGAAAAATATTTTTATTGACCGCAGTGCTGTTCTAACTCTAGCCACAGAGAAAATTATTCCGAAACTTGACAAGCTCTTGCCATAAACCAAACTTGGCAGCCAACCTGTCACGGGCAGGCGAGCTAGGGAGATTCGATGGAACAGAACGTCGTAGATTATACTTGAAATGAGTAGCGGGTCTTGGCCCTGGACCTCGATGGCGCGGCGGTGCCGTGGTGACGGCGTCGCACCAGCGAGGCAGGGAATTATTACAATGGCTAAAGCCTAAACTCCAAGATGATCTCAACTAATGCATCGGTCCCTGTTTATAGTGCACAGGCCGAGCAACAACTCCTAACAAACCTCACGGGATAAACTCCTAACAAACCTCACTGAACTATGCGATTTATTCTGGCGACGCGCTGATCAGGTCGCCTTGCTTTCCGTTCGCCGTTGGTCGCGTCTTCGGCGGCGTTGATACTGGAGTCCCCACATGACATCTCTCCCCCCCTGGACAAGCAGCTCGTCCTCGAGCTGGAACTCCGGGTACAGCCGACGGAACTCCAGTGTCACCCACGTTGCGTCTGCTGCTGGCAGTCCAGTCCATCGCACTAGCAGTTAATGCTTGCCACGGGCCAACCGGCTCTTGACGACGGACGCTGGAGTAGGGCATGCCCGGCCATGGCGCACTGGTGGCAACGCACCTGCCTCCGCCGGCGGCTCGCCGCGGTACTGCTTCAGCAAGCCCACATGAAACACGTTGTGAAGACGAGTTCCTTGGGGCAGTGCCAGCCGATACGCGACGTCGCCGATACGCTCCACTACCTGGAACGGTCCATAAAACTTAGGACCGAGCTTGCCGCGACCTTGCACTTCCAGCGACGCCATGGGACGATGGAGCAGCCGGAGCCACACCCATTGCCCTACTGCGAACTCGACCTCCCGATGCTTCTTGTCGTAGTACAACTTGTAGTGCTGCTGAGCCTGCTCGAGGCGGTCGCGAATTTCCACCAAGAACTCGTCACGATCCAGCAGCTGCTGATTCACCGCCGGCAGACGCGCTTCTCCCGGCATGTAAGCGCGTACCGACGGTGGGTCTCGGCCATACACCACGCGGAACGGTGTCGTGCGCAGCGACGTCTGGAACGAGGAGTTGTAGCAGAACTCCGCCCAGGGCAGCCACTGCAACCACTGTCGCGGCCGATCACCTGAGAGACAACGCAAATACATCGTTATGATCTTGTTCGTCGCCTCCGACTGTCCGTCAGCTTGCGGGTGAAAGGCGGTGGTGAGATTGAGGTCGACGCCGGCCAGCGCGAACAACTCCGTCCAGAAGTTGCTTGTGAACACGGGGTCGCGGTCGCTGACAATAGAGCTCGGGATGCCGTGTAGTCGTACGATGTCGGTGAAGAACGCGCGCGCGACCGTCGTGGCCGTGTAAGGATGGCCGAGGGGTAGGATGACCGACTTGCCGTTGACACGCGGCAGTCCCTCGATGAAGTCCATGGCCACGTCCGCCCACACCGCCGATGGCACCTCCAATGGTTGCAGCAGGCCGGCCGGATGTAGCTGTTCCCCCTTGTTGCGTTGGCACGTGGTGCAGTTCCGCACGAAGTCCAGTACCGCCGTGCGCGCGCCCGGCACATGGAAATCCGCACGGAGCCGGTGGAGTGTCTTCTGGGTCCCTTCATGCCCGGCACCATGGGCCGCCTTCAGGATCGCCGGGATGCAGGAGGATGTTGGTGGTACGTAGACGCGGCCTCCGAACGTAACCAGCTCGTCGACGATGCCCCATTGTCCGGCGCGCGTACCCGCCGTGATCTCATCCTTGATCGCCACCATGGCCGGGTCCGCCAGCAATTCCTGGCGCAAGTCGTCGAAGAGGGTGAACGACGGCCCCGAGATGGCCAGCGCCTCCGGCGCTTCCTCCGAGTCCCGGCGTGAGAGAGCGTCGGCCACCACGTTCGTCGCGCCTGGCTTATACTCCACCCTGAAATCAAAGCCCAGCAGTTTGCTTGCCCACTGGTGTTGCGGGATGGTGGATAGCTTCTGGTCCAGGAGGTACTTCAAGCTAAAGTGGTCAGTTCGCACCACAAAAGCTTGCCCCCACAAGTATGGTCGCCAGTGGCGTACTGCCTGAACCAAGCCGATGAGCTCGCGCTCATATGCGGCCAGCTTGGCGTGGCGAGGAGCGATCTGCTTGCTGAAGAACGCCACCGGACCGCCCCCTTGGTGCAGAACGGCGCCGAACCCGGAGCCCGACGCGTCGCACTCGACGATGAACTCGGCGTTGAAATCCGGCAGCTGCAGGACAGGCGCCGTCGTGAGGGTACGCTGCAGCGCCCGGAAGGCCTCCTCCGCCTCCGAGGACCACTTGAAGCCCTCCTTGCGCAGCAGTTTAGTGAGTGGCGCCGCAATTGCGCCGTAGTCGCGGATGAATCGGCGATAGTACCCCGCGAGGCCAAGGAATAGACGGTGCGTGGCACTGGCCAGGAAAGGACGGCCTGCACCTTTTGCTTGTCCATGGCCACGCCGTGCTCGGAGATGACATGGCCAAGGTAGGAGACCGAGCGTTCGCCAAAGAAACACTTTGAGCGCTTGAGGAAGAGGCGGTGTTCCTGCAGGACGGTTAGCACCAAGCGCACATGGCGTAGGTGCTCAGACCACGACGAGCTGTAGATGAGGATATCATCAAAAAACACTAGCACAAACCGGCGGAGGTAGTCCTTCAGCACGTCATTCATCAGGGCCTGGAAGGTGGCTGGCGCGTTGGTGAGGCCGAAGGGCATGACGAGGAACTCGAACAAGCCTTCATGCGTCCGGAACGCCGTCTTCTCTACATCATCGGGGTGCATCAACACTTGGTGGTAGCCAGAGCGTAAGTCGAGCTTGGTGAAGAACACTGCGCCACGCAGTTCATCGAGGAGCTCCTCGACCACCGGGATTGGGAATTTATCCTTGATCGTCTTGTCGTTGAGGGCGCGGTAGTCGACGCAGAACCTCCACGTGCCATCTGCTTTCTTGACGAGGAGGACTGGCGACGAGAAGGCCGACGAGCTGGGCCGGATGACTCCTTGGCGCAGCATGTCGGCGCACTGGCGTTCCAGCTCATCCTTCTGGGCGTGCGCGTAGCGGTAGGGGCGGACCGCCACCGCGGCCGTGCCGGGTAGCAGCCTGATTTGATGACTGCGGCGGCGGGGTGGGGGTAGCCCCGTTGGCTCCGCGAACAGAGCCTGGAACGTTTGGAGCAGCTCCTCCATCAACTCGAGGGACGCCGACGCCAGAGTTGCCGGCACCGCGGGCGAGGTCGAGGCAGTCCAGAGCACTGGCCGGCCGTTCCGAGAAAAACCCATGGTGCGGCTGCCAAAGTCCCACAGGATTGGCCCCAGGGACTCGAGCCACTGCACCCCGAGCACCATGTCGTGGGCGCCCAACGGCAGGCCATAGCAGGTGATGTTGAACGCCTCATCGCCGATCGTGATGTCGAGCTTGTCGCAGACTCCAGAGCTCGCCACGCGATCTCCGTTGGCCACCGCCACCTGGAGGCCGGCGCGGGGTTGGAGCGTGATGCCGGCGCGCGCGGCGATGTCGTTGTCAACGAAGTTGTGCGTGGAGCCGGAATCGAGGAGCGCGTTGATCACCACTTCGCCGATCTTGACGTAGACCTGCATCGTCTTGGCCGTGCGTGACTGAATGCCCGTGATGGCGCTGAGGGAGATCACGGGTTCGACCTCCTTTTCTTCGTCCTCATTGATCACCTCCAGGACGTACAGCTGCTTGCACAGCTTCTTGTGGCCGGGAGTGAACTTGTCGTCACAGTGGAAGCAGCCACCCTCCTCGCGGCGTTTGGCGATCTCTTGCGGCGTGAGGCGGCGACGTGTTGGCGTCGGAGAGGAGGCCGTGGAGCCGGCCGACGATGCCGCGGACGCGGCGCCGCTGTTGGCGTATGCAGACGCCGTAGGCTTGGTGGAGTGCTTGCCGCGGCTCGCCGGCGGGTCGTTGGAGGCCGGCAGCGCCATGCGCTGCTCGTATGCCCTCGCGTACATGATGGCGTCATCCAGGGAGGTCGGCCGCTGCAGCGAGACATCGGTGCGCAAGGGGTTGCCGAGGCCGACGATGAAGAGCTGGATCTGCTGGTCCTCCGTGAGCGACGCGGCGCGGCACGCGAGGGTGAGGAAGCGGTTGCAGAAGTCGTCGACGGAGCCGTCGCGGCGGAGCATGGCGAGTTCGCCGATCGGGTTGTCCGTCAGTGGCGGCCCGAAGCGGGTGTTGACGAGTTGGACGAAGCGGCGCCACGACGGCGGCCCAGAGTTGAGCTCGAGCCTGTAATACCATAGCTGCGCGTCATCGAGTAGATGAAACGACGCATACCATACCTTCTTTCGCTCCGGCGTGCGCTGGCCCTTGAAGAACTGTTCGCAACGGTTCAGCCAGGGGAGTGGATCGCCCTTGCCGTCGTACTTTGGGAAGTCGAGCTTGTGGAACTTGGGAACGCCGCCGTCGAACTCGTCGTCGTCGTCCGAGTGATGTGGTGGTGGTGTAGGGCGGCGGCGCTCGTAGTTGACGCCGGAGTGGACGGCGCCGCCAGAGCCGCCGGAACCCCCCACGTTCTTCCCTTTGTCGCTGACGGTGCGGTCGGAGTCCGGCAAGTAGCCGGGCAGGGCTTGCTCGACGCGAGAGAGGGCCAGGTTGAGGGCCTGCTGCTGTTGGCCCTGATCCGCGATGGATTTCTCCATGGACGCGACCTTGTCGGCCAGCGGTTGAAGTGGACGGAGGAGCGCTTCCATGGCGGCGAAACGCTTGGCGAGATCGCCCAGCGTGAGGGGCGTGTCATCCTCGCTCCTCCCCGTGCCCGTGTTGCTGCCAGTCATGGCGGCGGAAGCACCTGAGTCTCCTGATACCAAGTTGTCACGGGCAGGCGAGCTAGGGAGATTCGATGGAACAGAACGTCGTAGATTATACTTGAAATGAGTAGCGGGTCTTGGCCGTGGACCTCGATGGCGCGGCGGTGCCGTGGTGACGGCGTCGCACCAGCGAGGCAGGGAATGTTTACAATGGCTAAAGCCTAAACTCCAAGATGATCTCAACTAATGCATCGGTCCCTGTTTATAGTGCACAGGCCGAGCAACAACTCCTAACAAACCTCACGGGATAACTCCTAACAAACCTCACTGAACTATGCGATTTATTCTGGCGACGCGCTGATCAGGTCGCCTTGCTTTCCGCTCGCCGTTGGTCGCGTCTTCGGCGGCGTTGATACTGGAGTCCCCACATGACACAACCAGACTTTTACTACCCAGAGAACTCTATCCATCATCCTCGATTAATCCAAATAACAGATTCACAGAGCAGACCAGTGCTCACGCTTGGGTACGAACTATCCCAGAAAAGCTCGACCTGTTTGAGCTATCAAAGCTACAGCCTTGTCAAACTGAAACAAAGCATTCAGACATGCACGGAAACAGTTTGTGCTGTCTTTTTCCCCAACAAACTGCACAACGACCAAGCCATGCTCCTCACTGATCCAAACAAGGTAAAAACACAAGTCCACAGCCCTTCGTTTTGTGGCCAGCAAGGTAACTTGAAGCACACCATATCTAAACCACGGGAACATCACACTGGTGGCATCTTGATTATCCAACAAAGCAAGGCAACCCGTCCACGAAATCTAGAAGGTGTACCCAGTCATTGGTTTAGAAGAACGTATCAAGCTGGAAGATCAACAGACAAGACGATCGGCGAGCTGGAACAGAGCACGAACGCGCGGCACGGCATTTCGTCGAACACCTACGGGGCACTAAGGGAAACGAGCCTAACAGAAGGAGAGGATCGGCGGGGAGCAGTTGGGGCTCACCGCACTGACAAGGAGACGACCTCGAAGCTCAGATGACGGAGATGAAGACGACGTAGTCGATCCGCGTCGAGGTTCCCGAGCTCGGTGTACTTGGCTTGGCGGTGCCCGCGACCCGGCGTCTTCCAGTGCACGGCGAGGACGGTCGGCCGCGTGAGGGCATCCTGGTTGGTTCGAAGGTCGTGGCACGGTGCGCTCTGGCAGGAGGGCGACGCTGACGACGAGTTTGACGTTCCCGGAAAAAGAAGGAACGAGATGGTGAGAGATTCGGCAAGGGAACTAGGCACTCCAAAACGAAGAGCAGGGCAAGGTTGGTGCTCATTGGAGACGACGTCGCGACGATCAGACGCTTCCGGCTCAAACTGAACTTTGCTTGATTCTTGTCGATCCCATCTTCACGAGATGAAGCCGAGTAGGTAGATGAGATCACCGTAGACGAAAGGCTTGGAGACGCTCGGTCTTCATCCGGGACGCTGCGATTGGCGCGGCGGCGCGCTCATCGGCGTTAGGGACGAACAGGTATGGGGAAGGGAGTCGTTTCACTTGGGAAATTCTTGGAATTGGAGATGGCGGCGCAAGAAAGGGAAACAGAGAAATATGGGTGGCGGCGCACTGGGTTATATGAGCACCAGGCTAGGGCTTGGAGGGTGCGCATGGCGTGCGGTGGCAATCTTGGGCGTTCGTGCCACGGTGGCGCGGATGCGCGACACGTCGCAAGGAAAGTGCGAGCACGCGGGTGCGTGGCGGCTGTCTTGTTGCGGGGCGGAGACAGCGGCGTGCGGCGCCAGGACGGTCAGGCGGTTTCGCTTCCTTTCTCTTCTGTTTTAGGACGGACAAGGCTTGGCCGAAAGCTAGACGCGGCTGGGAAGAGGCCACGTCGCTCCCTCCTAGAAGTATCCGAGGCGCGAAGCACGCTCGCGGGAGGAATCTGCTTCCAGAGCGCGGGATTGCTTTGCTGGGCGCCCGCGCATGCGAGAGAATGAGAGAGGAACGGCGACCATACGGCAGGAGGAAGAAAGGAGAACGGAGTCCGGCTGGGCTGAAGATGGGCTGCAAGAGGGCTGGAGCGGGTTGGCTTGTTGGTCCAGTGAAGAGAAAGAGAGGCAGGCCGAGCAGGCCAGACTTTGGACTGGTTCAAATGAAACGAGCCCAAATGCAGTGGCGCACAGGAAAATTCCTTAATCATTTCTTCACGGAGAGGAGTTGAACCGGATCAACGATATTAAAATTCTGGCACAGGTAACGGGAGAAGAAAAACAAGTAACATCACGGAAAAGGGAAGCATGATACAAGAAATTTTGTGATCAAGATTTTGATTCGAGCTAAATTTATCCAAAAATCCAAGTATGGATTTCCGGGATGTTACACCGTCTGTGAAGGACGAATCACTTTTTCAGCAACTAGACCAATCCTATTTGTGACAACCTTGGTTAGGATTTTAAAGCTGACATTCAAAAGGCATATCTATATCTTTCTCTATAATCCTAGAGATGGGCCCCGCAGCTGTTCCTGTTACACTATTCCAATGGTGATTTTCTGATCAGGCTCCCATCGATGTATGCCTTCCCTCGCGCCCGTGCAGTCTCTAGCTATAGAAGCATCCAGCTCCATCCCCTCTCGATCCTTCCCGTGATCCCGTCGTCCTACCCTCTTCGCCCTCCCACATCCCGCCGTTCCGATTGCTAGCTGCAGGCGTGGCTGTCGAGGTTTTAGGGCCTCTCGATAGTTATTTTACGGGTGTACGAGAATCAAGAACACGATGGTAACACAGGAGACGAGGGTTTATACAGGTTCAGGCCGCCAAAGGCGTAATACCCTACGTCCTATGCTGGTATGATGTATTGCAGAGAGTTTTCTGTAGGTCTCCTGCCCGCCTTATATAGTCGGGGGTGCAGGGTTACATAGATCTAAACCTAGTCGGTTACATAGTAAACAGCCTTGTAGTACAAGTTGATTGATGTTTATCTCCTGACCGAGTAGGCCGACTGACTTTAGGTCCGTCAGGCCACCCGGGCCTTCTTGGGCCAAACCGAATCTCCATTACTGGATCACTCGGCCTTGTTGTATCTTGAGTATACCCGGGTCTCATATCATCGACAGTAGCCCCCAAGTTCGTTTTGATTGATCTTGAAGACTTCCGACTGGTTTCGACTCCATGTACAATAATTCTCAGCATAGCTGGTCAATAAAAAAGAACTTCAAAGAGTATTAGTTACCGAAATAACCCGTATGAAGAAACTGAAACCTGGGAATACCTACCAAGATCAGCAAGGCCTTGAATTAGGCATAAAATGAAAGAACACCCAATGCCGACTGACGTCGGGAACAAAGGCTGGGCTCATAAAGTGTGTCCTACCTGTCAGCAGCATTCAACTCGGAGTTGACCAAGACTTTAAAAATATGCTACTAGCAGGATTTTTTAAAACACACCTGTAAGGTACAGCCCCCCGAGCTTCTGTGTAATCCAAAGGATTAGGCAGAAAGTCTAAAAGAGCCTGGCATATAGACAAAATCTATAACCGTAAGTGGGACTCCATGGGAGTTATGGGAACTCCCCACAACTAGTGCACTACAGCTGTTAAAAACCAGAAGTGAGTTTTTAGTCTCGAACCGAGCTTTCACTCGGCCGGGATCTAAGCCCATCCAGCAACTTGTGCCCAGGATGATGACAGCTCGTAGGTTTTGGCGACCGCCTCGCTCTTCACTGCAGTTCAGAAAACCAACTCAAAGAGCGAGTTCAATTCTGAGAATAACCTCCCGTGGGCCTTCAATGTCCGAGTGAAGATATTGTTCAATTATAGTTCAAAGAATATAGCCTCTGATCGGCCGAGTGAAGAAGCATAGGGTGCACGTATGATGCATCCTATGGATGTAGCCGCCGAGTCTATGAAGAAGTCGTAGAGTTGTTCATAGACTCTAATAGAACCCGAAGAATATAACCGTATGAAGACATCCGCTGGAGTTGAATCCAAAAAGCCTGACCACTTTCTGACCGAGTGAAATGAAGATCCCACGAAGTTAAGCTTGCTCGTCTGACTGAATCAAGAACGACGTGGGCTCACGCAAGTGAGCCCACGTGGGCTAGCCCCCGAGTCTATGAAGAAGTAGAACAATTGTTCATAGACTCCAGAGAAGCTGAAGAATATAACTTTGAGAATCCGACTGACGACTGACCAAATGAAGAATCATAGGGTGCACGTTAGTGCATCCTATGAAGAAGCCGTAGAATTGTTCGTAGACTCCAAAGAAGCTAAAAAGAAGATACTCCAAATCCTTAATGTGCTGAGTGTGCTAAATGCCATCAAAATGCTGCCAAAATCCACTATGCCAGTCACATGTGTGCTGTCCAAAGCAAGTCACGCGAACACAGTAAAAACCAATAATGCCCAGAACACTGTTTGAATCGTCCGCTTCTGCCTTTCCATCGCAGCATCCTTATCAAAAACAGTCTCAGCTCTGCTATAAATAAGCTGCTACCGCAGCCCCCAAATATCCATTGAAGCCAACCGAAGATGAAGAACACCAACAGCTCCAAAAAGAAAGGTGCCTCTAGCTCCAACAGCCAGCCCCCAGCTGAACCACAACCACCAAGCGTAACCATGCCAAACCTTGAAAACTTAGCCATCGTTGAAGCTCCAATAATACCTCCTCTCAATGTTGTGCTGCCACCTCCAGGACCATACGATCCATCTCTGCCCGAGTATATTGATGTCTCATCTGGAGATGAAGCCACTGGTAATCCTCGCCGTTGCTACTTGCCTAATGGATTGCCTCCATGGCAGCCCATCAACCGTCCAGTTGCAAGTCGTACCCGAAGCCGCACTCGTCAAGATCCACCAAGGAGGGAGTAAGAAATGAACATCTTGAAGAGAACCACCAAGTACCTTGTATCTACTATATGTAGTGTTTTCATCTTGAGTAGGATGCCGGCCCCCGCACCCGTGAGTTGTAGGATGCCGGCCCCTGCACCCGTGAGTCGTAGGGAGCTGTGAAAGAACAACGTCCAGGACTCAGACGTCTTGGGCTTGGCCGGTACTTGAGTCTCCGTATACTCAGCTACGAAATCGGCAAGAGCTTTGCCTTTGATCGCCGTTTGGGGTTTGAAGGATAGATCATAAGTACTCAACTCGATGGCCCACTTTGAGATCTTGCCTGTAGACTGTCTGTTGAAGAGCACTTCTCCAATCCCGTAAGAAGTAACCATAGTGATTGGGTGAGACTGGAAGTAGTGGATCAACTTGCGTGATGCCATGAGTAGGGCGTAGATGACCTTCTGGATGTGGAAGTATTTGACCTTTGATGTCGACAAAACTTCGCTGACAAAGTAGACGGGGCGTTGTACCTTCTGGCCGTCGCTCTGTCCGGATTCCTCCGCCTGGCCCACCGTCGATGTTCGTCGCCCTACGCCGTGCTGCTCATCCGTTGCGCGAGAGCAGCCCACCTCCCTCCGCAGCACCGCCCCAGCCATCTCCTCCGCCTCCTTTTTGCCCCATCACCTCTGCTCCCGGCCAGCTGCCTACGCCTCTCCCGGCCACTACTCCAGACTCCCCGATGCCGTTGTCTCCGCCCTCTTTGACTCCCATGATGATTTCCTCCGCCCCTTTCCGTCGATGTCGCCCATGTCCTGTCGGCATCCCGAGCGCCGCCACATCGTCGGTGCCTCCACTCTGCCACGCTGGAGAAACTGAAGCTGCCGGCTCCTATCGGCATTGGGCAAGGTCTCTGTGATTAGGTGAGGTGATTTATTTCGTTCATCACCTGCAGATGTTCTGTTCATCTTGATGTGCTGCAAGCGCCTGTGAGACGGGATGGATTAGGGGAAAATGCATTTCTCATTGATGCGTCAATCAGCAGAGTTTCCTTTGTCTAATGCACTGGAGTTCGTTAATCTCCTGAATGATTTTAATGTGGAAGCATTTTGTGACGACAGGATGAAGGAGAGCAGACGATTTCAATTGTTGTGAAAATGCTGCTACGATTATCCTTCCATGTGGTGCAAGTGCTCAAGAGAAAGCTTCTATAGAAGGTAAAGATTTTGAAACTCGATGTTCAGACCTACTTCATCATAATTTTTTCTTCAATATAGAAATGTTTTTTTTAGAAATTTTCGCAATTACTTACAGTCAAGACATATTTCATCTAAGTGCTCAGTTTGTAGGCTAGAATATTGCCAGTTGCATTTTGAGTAAGTGTGATGGTTTAACGTGCGTTTAACTTACAGTTCTAAACATTGAAGTAAAATTGCATTCCCAAAACCATGAAAGATTAAGTCTAAAAGAACATCAAATATTGCTTAAGCGGTTGGTCCAATTGGTCACCCTTTGGCTTTATGAATGTACAACTATTCTGTAATATCGTTTCACCATTGACAACAATTATTTTCAAAGCATGACCAAATTCTTCCGCATGGAAAACCAGGTATTAAACTCATCAAAAGTCATGGTACAGCTCACTAATATGGTTGTCCAGCCAAGATTCATTTGTGATGTGGATTATATGGTCTGAAACAGATTCCTCTTTTTCAGCCCAAAAAAAGGTATGCATTCTGTTTCCTCTCTTTTTGCTGTTTCTTTTTATATACGTATTCATTATGTGAATGTCCTTTTCCTACCATTATAATCTTCAAATTGAAGGTTGTACTGGTAGTAATGTAAATTGTTACGTTGGTGCTGATTTTCTGCCGAAATGGCAAAATAATCCTCTGTTCCATAACTGTCTGGCCCTGTTTCTCCTAGCTGGAAAATAAGCAGGGTTTATGCTTCATATTGTTTGCATTTTATTTACAGATGATAGACCATTCACTTCCGCACTATTTGACCAAATTTATCTACCAAAGTAGTCCTTCATTTCAGCTGATATACGCATGCCATGTAACAAACAATATAACATGACATTCATATAAAGTTTGTTATTTTTGTATAGTCAAGTAATTGCCATAACAGTCGGGCACCAAAAACTAATGTCAATTAAAAGTATTTGTTGCATCGTACACCTTATATCAGAGCCTTATATCAGAGCCTACCTGGCGCTTCTATGTAATTGCCGTGTAGTAAAAATTCAACAGAAGAAAAAAGAGTTCAGTTTAGCGATCAGATTTGAGACTGAAGAATTGCTCCCTGATTCCTGATGAAATGACATAAAAATGGAATTGTGTTTCCAAATCGAAAACTGTAAAAACAAGCCTAACATAGCAGAGCTTTTCTTTAGTTGATGGTGTGTATGCAACATCAAACGATTGGATTGTGCTGTGTGACTTATCCCATTCTTCTATTTGTAATTTCGTACTTGAATTTAGTTTGAGAAACCCGATTTGCAGATGACCAGGGCTCCAATAGTTTCGAAGTTGCTTAAGGTTCCACACAGTCAAATGCAGGACTTTGCCAATCATCATTGTGCTCAGAATCAACATTTAAAACTTGAGTGTTTGAAATATTGATGCAAGACTTAGAAGTCTGGGGGAAGCCTTACATTTGGATGAATACTTGGCACAATAACTATTATATTATCTGACAGCAAAGATGGAAATTTGGATGAATAACTTCGGAATATAACTAATGCATTGAATAATTTTCTTGAGATGTTAGAATATTTTGTTACTCCTATCGATTCTTCATATTATTTAGTTGGTTGTTTGAATTTTCTTGCCAGTTGCAAAGTTGAAGCCACAGAGTTAAATAATGCAATCGAGAATTATTTTTGACATCTTTCGAGTACATATTATGGTCTTTGCTCCAATTCGTAGATTTATTACATGCGGGATATGCACCCGCGGCAACGCGCGGGGTTTTGGCTAGTTGGTCTATAGTCTTGTATTTGAACTGCGTCCCCCTTTTGGGTAGCAGTGTGATTATCCCAAAATTGAGACTATGCGTGAGTAGTATCCCTTCATGCAAATCTCTGAAGAGGGACAATAAATCCTTCTTGATGGTCTCCCAGAAGACTTGGTAGAATTCCGCTGGAAAGCCATCTGGACCCAGAGCCTTATTATGCTCCATTTGGAAGATAGTACTTTTTACTTCATCCTCCTAGAAGTGGGCCGTGAGGATCTCATTTTCTTGGTCATCGACCTGTGGTATATCACTTATTTGTGTCTCATCCAGAGTGAAAGTATAGTCATCTGGCTTACCAAAGAGACCCTTGTAGTATTTTGTGATATAACGTTTGAGATTAGCATCGCTGAGTATGGTGCTGCTCCCATCTTCTAGTTTATATATCCGGCCCTTTCTGTGTTTGCCATTTGCTACAAGGTGTGATGGACGCCAATCCATAGTTCAGGGGGATATACCAACCAATACAGGAGAAACGTCTGCAACACTATGTAAGGCCCTGTTTGTTTCGGCTCCGTGGGCGGCTCCAGGAGCGGCTTCGCCTGAAGGGCAGCCAAAGGGGGCGCTCCCTCACCGGTTTCTCCGGGAAAACCGGAGGGAGCCGCACCCCAAATCCACCCGAAGTGGAGAGCAGCAGAAAAGTAGCTTCGCTGGCTCCCTCGCCATCCACGTCAGCACCAACCGAGAATGCCCCTGGCCGCGAGCGCGCGAAAGATTCGCGGCGGCGCGGGAGGCGCGTGGGACCCGGCGGTGCGGCGGCGCAGGAGGCGCGGCAGCGTTGGAGTCCCGATGGCGCGACAGCGCGACGACGCGTTGGAGGCCCAGTGACGCGGCGGCATGGGAGAGGCCCGGCGGTGCGGCGGCGTGGGAGAGGCCCGGCGGCGTGGCGCTGAAGGTGCGGCGGCGCGACGGCTTGGGAGGCCCGGTGGCGTGGAAGACCCTGGCTGCCTGCTCCATTCGATTCGATCTCAGACAGCGACCGACAAGCGAGAGCGAGCAGATCAACGATTGTGTGAATCGTTGGCCAAATCAATTCACTTGTGTTGGAATCGAGAGATTGTTCGAGAAGAGAGAGAGAGAGTAGTGAGTGGATGAGAGATGAGCGGATAAGTGCGTCGTGGGCAGGGATAAGATCGGTGACTTTGAGTGAAAAAAAATATTAAAGAATGGTATTGTGATGTTTTACTTGAGTAAGAACTAGTTTAACTCTAATTTCTCTTTTTATTATTCTTTTAACTCATAAAATAGAGGAAAAACATAAACTATATGTATAAAATAAGTAATATGTCTAAGGGCAATATGGACAATCACCTTTTGCATTCGTTCATACAAATCAGGAGAAGCCGCATAAGAAGCCGTTCTGTCAAACGTTTACAGGCACAGCCACAGACACAGCCAGCACAGCTGTTTTTCAGAGAAGTCACAGCCACAGCCAGAGCCGGCACAGCCAGAGCCCAAACAAACAGGCCCTAAGAAACGCACAAAGGTGACAATAAATAGGTGACGGACTGTTGTTGCCCGTCACCTAAAAAATGCTGGGTGACGGGCCACATCAAAGCCTGTCACTTATTATCATATCCAGCTCTAACTCCGCAAGCAATAGGTGACGGACATAGCTATTACCCGTCACTTATGATCTGGTCATGTACTAGCCCGTCATCCATTAGGAAAAGATAGGTCACGGGCATACATGTTGCCCGTCATGTATCAATCGTGACCCGGACCCGAAAACATATTTCATCCAATTTCACTTCGCTTCGCGTCCAATCCGCCATGCCTAGGCCAGCTCGTCGCCTTCATTGCCACCCGCTCTGCCGCCGTCTCTCCCTGGGCCCCCTCCTCCTTGGCTGCAGGCCCGCAGCCGCTGCCTCCTCACCAAATCGCCTCGCGGTCCTCGCTTCACCCTCGACCTCCTCCTCGTCTTTCCACCGTACCGCTGCGCCCTCGATCCTGCCTTGGCCGGGCCACCGCGGCTGCCACCTCCTCGACTTCCTCCTCCTGCCGTCGCCCGTTGTACGTGCTCGCCGCCCTCGGCTTCGCTGTGGACTGCGTCGCGCTCGGCAAGCTCCCCGGCAACGAATGCCTCACCACCGTCCATGAGTTCCTTGGATCCGGGACTACTTCCTCCACTCCATCGAGGTGCGTACCCCTTTATTCCTACCTCCATCCCTTTCTAGCAGTTGTGCTCGGCAATTATTGCGTTGTTGCTTCCTCCATGTGCTTGTGGAGATTGGGAGCAGAAAGCTGGAAGGCATGGCGGTTTGCATCAGTTGCATGCTCAGTGTTTCTGAAAATGCCTGGTAGCAGGTGAGGTTGACTTGACACATCCATTGCGTAATGTCGATGTTTCTGGCTAATTGGGTTGAATCAGACTTTTGATGTTGCAAGGTTGTTGTTAAATGTTTGATTATACGTTTTAGCTCTTGTGCTCCTGGTGTTAGGGAGCTGAGGTATATATCTGCTTTGGATAAACTGGTGGTGATGCGTTGCAGCTGCTCGTGGGGTTAGCCAACCAGGGTGGGGCTTGCTGTTCCAGCAAAGCTGTATTATCTCAAACAGGATCTAGTCTGTGGCGTTTAACCTCAGCTACTCTTGTTTCTCCCTTTAGGATCGTCATTGTTCTGCATGTTATTGTGGATTCTACTGATGACGAGCTACAAGTCCTGGATGCATTGAAGATGTACGAGTAGTGTCCCAGGAGAAGAGTTGATATTTCATTAACTGTAAGTAAACCTTATCTATGCAGGTCAATGGCAATAGTAGTTTTCGTGATAAATGCATCACTGGTAGTTTGTTTCATCTTAACATCAGAGCAAGATGTCGTTTTGTCCTATGTTTCTTCTCTCAAATAAGAGATGTTTGGTTTGTTCTGATTTCTTATATTGTATTCCAAGTAGCACAATGATGGAATTGAAGAAGGAAATTCGGTAGGCACTGGGACATTTCTGATGAAGTTTTACTTTATATGTGAAGATATTACTTGTGCTTCTTTGTTTAACCTGCAATTATGTTTCAAGAAATCCAACATGTGTACCAGAGATATTCTGCCTCCTATTTTTTCTTCTTTTTTTTTTTGAAGGCAGCTGAAAAAATGAATGAAATATGCAAGGCACTAATTACCATATTTTCTTGATCATAGCATTTGAGCTATGGCTGCATTGGTGAATTGTTGTTACCATATTGCTACAAGTGGAGCAGACATCATTACTAAAATGCTAAGGTGAGGTTTCTATACTCATTATTTGTTTCAAGTCTTTTGTTTAATTTTTTTTTGTGACATAAAATTTTAATTTGATCTGCACTTTTGCATTTCGGATGGCTTTTGAGGAGATTGAAAGGCACATAAGCCCTATGGTCGGATACGTTACTGTTATCATCAGTTCATAAATTTCAGATATCCATTTCCATGTTAGAATAATTCATCATTCAGTACATACTGAGCACTTTAAACTGCAAGACTCCTGGACTTACTATTACACAGCAAATCAATCCCCTCAGCTCCTCTGATCTGTAGCTTCAAGTTTCACACCATTTTTTCAGTGGTATATTATTTCAACTTATTTTCAGCCTATCATTTTCTGTTTGTTAGACAAATAGCCAGTCTTCCAAATTGAATATGCGAATACCATCATGGACATCTGTTGATGGTGCGAAAGCAACAACAAGTGATAAAGACTTGGGATCAATATCTCCAGGTAAATCATTTTAATGTCTGTACAGTTCATAGCATCATTGATATTCTGGGGCCGCTTCATTTGTCACTTTTGATTTTCATCCTTATTAAACATTTTATTACTTCCTGAAGGCATTTTAATGTCCTAGAAAATATTAGGTGTTGCAGTCACTCCTTGTATGATCTTCTTTTTGATGTTCAGCTAAAGTTTAGTACCACTAGTGTTCATAGTAGTTCAGTTGTGTGTTACAGAAAGAAGGTTATTAGTCTGTCGTACAGAATTAGGAGACAGAAAAAACAATTCCCTTCTCTGAAGTATTTGCTTCGGGTGATGTTCTCTGAAGTTCGATGGTTCATGCATTAAATAAATGATTGATGCGTGCATGCATGCACATCGTACCACCTTCTAGCAATGAATATCCTTTCTACCAGCTCTAATGAATATCTACTCGATGCTGCTAATTTATCCTTTCTACCATTATGCAAACATATGTAGGATATCAAGCTGTGGACATGTACTCGTTAGACAAACTTGAGATGGATTTAGCATGATGCCCCGCAAGATTATAGTTGTCCAGCAAGATTTCTTTGTTCATATAGTTCCATTTTCTTTGTTCCATCTGATCCTTCATCTGTGTAAATGATAGGATAACTTTCTAAGTATTTGAGCTGATGTTAGACCAATGGAATCATGTTTGGACTGCCTTGGTTTTGATTGATCTATGAAAAAGATTGTCTTGTGAAAGTTTAGGATATCGGAAAATAGTTAGTACAAAAAATCACATTCAATTGTCCAATGAACTGCTTCTTACTTTGGTGAAACTAATCCACCAGTAATTCTGAAAAATAAAGGTTTAGCTCCACACAACAGTGTATCCCTGCGGTTTCCATTCCCTTTTTTTTTTTGTTTTCAAAAAACTAATAGGTGACGGGCAACATTAATGCCCGTCACCTAATTTACACAGGAAAGGTGATGGGCAACACTTATGCCCGTCACCTATTTACACAGGAAAGGTGACGGGCTATAGGCAATGCCCGTCACCTATTACTGGAGAAAGGTGACGGGCAATACATGTTGCCCGTCACCTTTTATGTCAAAATAGGTGTCACCTATCAGCAGACATCAGTGACGGGTTACGGGTGACGGCTTGAAAGCCCGTCACCTATAACACTTTCTTACGTAATGCAATTAAAAAATAAAAGGCAGTCGGTGCGACATCTGACGGAAGTGAGACAGGTTTTGTGCCGGTCATTTCCACAATTGACAGCATAAGATGCATTTCTCGCGTTGGTTCCACAGTTTTAACTGACAGCGATTTTGGTTCAAAGGACGACGGTTCAGGAGTAAGGTGTAGACTATCCATCATGTCTGACTGCTTTAACCGTATGTAATATGTAGGTTCCCAAGTAAATCTAACTGCATTTTGGACAAAAAAGGCGACGATTTCCATTCTTTGACCGACTGCTAAGTAGCAAGCAATTTTTTTAAAAAAAATACCAGGTTTATAATAGAAATAGTATAAATGATAAAATTACTGTACACAGAGAAAATATCACTCCTTTGTGATTTTAGTATCCACTTTCTTTTTCAACAGCACCCTCTTTTCACTAGATCTTAATACATATGATTTCTGCTTCGGATGTTGGAATGTAATTCATGTACTTTTTGAAACAAGAATCCAAAAACCACTTACCTGTCCTGTTTGTGCGGATGTGGTGGATGGTGACGCAGCAGTCGTCGAAGGACGGCGAAGTGGATGGTTCCGACGCTATGGAAAGCGAAGTGGACCAGGATGATGTTGGCGACGGCACGAGGCAGGGGTCAAAGGCAGCGCTGTTGTGAATGACAAGCAGCTCGTCGAGGCGGTGGTTGACGCCAACATCGATGACGGTGTGGTGGGCAGTGGCGCCATGGTAGACGTCGACGTGGAATGCACTGAGGCGGAGATGGACGGTACGGTGAAGGACGGCGTAGTATCCGCAAGTGGCGCGGTAGCAAACGTCCTAGTGGTCGATGCTGCCGAGGTGGAGGACGGTGAAGTGGATCATGGCGATGTTGGAGATGGCGTAGGGAAGAATGACTAATTGGACGAAGTTGGCGTGGTTGTGGTTGATGGGTAGCACATCGAGGCGGTGGGTGACACTGAAGTCGATATACTTATCCTTACAAAAAAAAAGCTCGACGTCTTATAGCTGGCTAATATTCGAGCAGTGGAGGAAGGTGGAATGTTCGTCTTCAACCTTCAGACCTGATGTATCCCAAACTCATTAGGGTTCGTTCGTTTCGACCAAGAACCACGCGGAACGTGGGCTGTTCCACATGGAACGATTGATCCTGAAATGAAATTAGATCTTGTCCGGAACGGCCGTTCAGTTCTGCATGGGCCGATCCAGGTGTCGTCTGCTTGAAACTACTATCATGGAGATTTTTGCTAGAAATGGACGATGTTTCATCAACAAAATTGAGGGTGGTTAACACCATGGTCTTTCTACTTTTTCCTTTTGTATGGACTTTAATCTTTGTCGCTGGGTTGTAATAAATGAAAGCTACATACATTGGTCGATGCAAAAGCTGGAATATTGAAATATATTCCCTTTTCTAAAAAACTTTGATGGCGTCCCAGCAAATACCTGCTGATGTGCTCGAGTCAGAACAACATCACTGTTGTATTCTTCCAAAGCTCGTTTCGTGCAGAGGTTTTAAAGATTGCTTAACCGATGTTGTTTGTAGCTCAGTTGCCTTGTCTGATGGACAGGGCTGTCACCACCTGCCATCGTCCCCTTATTCCACTGTAGGGCAAACCCGCATCTAACGATGGAATGGATAACGCTAGCACGATGCAAGTGTCACCACCCACTACTCTAAACCGCTTGAGGGACGGATCCCGATCTAGAGCAACCACGAAGGACGTTAAACCTATGCCGTAGCATAGATCAAATAGCATGAACATGTAAAGAACAGCACATTGATGAATGATGTGCAAGTTAGTTGTATATGAGCGTCGATCATAGGATCGTACTATGATCGATGGACGATGAACAAACTATGAAAGAACGAAAAACGAATGACGAACGAACAACGAACGATGAACAAACGAAGAACGAACGACGAATGATCATAAGAACATGACGAACTATATGAAGAACGATGATCCATAAGGTACAAAGTCTTACAAAAGAAAAGGGATATAACTATACCCAATCCCCAAGGAAGACTTGGGAGCCTACTACCACAGCAGCACTACACTAGCCTAGCTCTACCTAAGCCTTCCCCTAGCACCTATGAGTGGAGGAGAGGAATGATCCTTGTGGTGTGTGTTTGTCAAGAGGGGGTACCCCTTGATTTATAGCCTCACAAGGTCGGTTTGGGGGCCGTCCACCACCTTAAACATTAATGGCACATCATTTGTGACCTCCCAGAGGCCACTAGTACAGATCTGCTAATTTATAACGAAATTACTATAGATCCGTCACTATTTAGGGTTTTTTTTTCCGTTTCTGGCCAACTTTATGGCGATTTTCGTGGTCTGTCACTAACAAGACATATTTGTGACGAAAAACCGTATAAATCGGTGAACAGTATCGTCCGGTGCCGCCTGTTGACTGTTTTGGGTGGCCAATTCATCACTAAAAATCACGTTGCATGTACGGCGACCAACGGAGGCCCACAATTTTGGTCATAAGCCCCACCTCACGGGCGTTTCTAGCCTACATGGCATCCCAGTCGGCAAGAGGGTCCCCACATGTCAGGCTTCTTGGGGCCCACGGTCAAACCATTTTCGTCACAAATTTCGTTTGACCGCGTACAATGCCATGCGGCGCACTACAAAGTCATATGGGGCACATGTGTCAGAGGCCAGGAGTCCCACGACCAAGTATATTTTTCGCAGTTGATTTCGCTTGCCCGCGCGTTGTGCCACATGGCGCACCATGAAGAACAAAGCGGCCCACGTGTCATGCACGTGGGGCCCCCGGTCAGGTAATTTTTATCACTGATTTCGTTCGCCCTTTTGTAGTGCCACCTATAGCACCATGAAGCGTACGTGGGCCCACATGTCAAGCACCGTGGGTCCCACGGTCACGTAATTTCGTCACTGATTTCGTTTGCCCGCACGTCACAGCATGTGGCGCACCATGAAGAAACACGTGGGCCCACATGTCATGCACCGTGGGGCCTGCGGTCAAACAATTTTCGTCACTAATTTTGTTTGACCGCGTAAAATGCCACGTAAGTAGTGCACAGCAAAACGCCCCTGGGGCCGACGTGTCAGGCTCCCAGGGCCCACTATCAAATTAAGTATTTTGGTCACTTATTTTGGTTGCCCGCGGCTAAAGGCACGTGTCCAACGCAGGACCCACGTCTTTGACCCCACATGTCGGGTGCTCTGGGGCCCATGGTCACCATTTTTGTCACTAATTTCTTGTGCCTGCGAGTAAGGCCACGTGGCATCCTTCACGGTGCTACGTGGGCTAGATCTGAGAGCCCGTACTGTAGACGAGACCATCAAGCTAGATCTGGAGAGCCCATTGCAACCAGCCTGGGACACAATGTCGCAGAGCGGCCCACTAGGGGAGGAATGACAACATGAAAGCGGCGGTGTAGGCCCACTAGACGGATCCATGAAAGCGGCGATGAAGGCGGTGGAAGTGGAACTGTCCAGATCGAGAGATATCCGGATCGGCACAGATGTACTCGCCTTCCGGAATCATAAGCTCAATTGCCTGTTGGACCGCCAACCGAGTTCGGCCCACTAGTCATTGAAATAAGGTAGTTGGCTAAATGCCAAACGATCGAGTGCATGCTCCATGATTGGCTAGTGCATGCGCGCGCATGGAAGCATTCCAAAATACGTAAACTTGGGCGGGTTTGCGTCCCCGCTATCGTCCGCCACGCCGCCGCCACAGCTGTGGCGCCGAAAATCGGCGCCATGCCCGCCACAAGCTAATCGACAAGGAAAATTAGCAAAACAACAGACAAACGCAGTGTGGCGGCCGAGGCCTGCGCGGCAACCAAATAAAGCTGCAGATGCCGAACGTTAACACACAGCACAGAGGTAGCGCAAGGAAGCAGTGAACTGTGAAGAGGGGGCGACTCGGGGAAGAAGAAGCGGCGCGGCCCTTGTTTCCAAGGTTGACTTGTAGCCGACCCCAGTCCTTTCACCAGCATGTGGGTCTAGGGAAGTATTAGGACCACCAGTCAGTCACGCGAACTCATTAAGCTAGAAGTGGACGAAGCCATGGGTGAATCACAGGACCTTCCTGCATTGCACTATAGCTCATTTTCAACTGCCTGAGTAAAACTTGACAAGACAAAGCAATGGTGCCAGCCGCCAGCCATGAGGAAAACTGTCTGACCAACCACGGCTTTGGTCTCCGCGTGAAGCAACCACGCTTGGTTCTCCGCATAGTACGAAAGCAATTGATTATTGAAAATACTCTTAATAATTATTTTTGTTCAGCAATTGATGAGAAAAACCATTTTACATATTCCAGTATACACTATTCAAATGTCAAAGCAACAATCATTCATTACACTAGGGGCATATGAACAATTCCAACCAAAACCTACAATTTCTGGAGCTGGAGTTGAGTTGCAAGCCAAACATGTGGAGCTGCTCCACAAATTCTGAGTGGATATGCTCCATGGTGGATTTTGTGAAGTGGAGCTAAATTTTGTGAAGCGGTCCCAAACAGGCCCAAAAAATACTGCAACTAAAATACGAATCGACAGTGCATGTCATGATCAACTAAAACTGATTTTGAAGAGTTTAGAAACAAGAATCAACTTGTGTGCCACATCGTCATTTTTTGCTAAGTAAACAAGAATCCCAATAGACTTCTGTTCCATTCGTTGAAAACAGTGTAAACTGACATTCATCCCCATTAAACACGTCTAATCTCTTTCTTCTCAACTTGTATGCCACATCATCATTTTTTGCTGAGTTGCCACCTTACTATATTGATCAAACTCCCATTGAGACCGCCCTAACATAATACTAAGATGAGTGCTCGATCAAAATCAGCTGCTTCGTGGGTAGTTCGCGAGTGTTAGTACACAATGGGACCCCAGCAACTGTGCACCTCGTCCAGAGCCTGCATCTTCTTCTGGCGGACACGCATCACTCGCACCATAATGGCATAAATGTCTCCCTCCCGTGCTCATCCGCGCATCACTCGCATCACAAACTCCTGCCCTGCGTCGAACTTCAGAGATTTGCCAAAAAAACGATATCCCTTTGCTTCTCTGATGTTCGGTATCCTCAATCAGCTTATTGGATTTCTTATTCTTCATAAATATTAGTCTCGTTACTAGTTTTGCTTTCCATATGTATGTAGGCGAAACATGGATAAGGGGAGGAACGAGCAAGAGATGGGGGGCGCAGCCGCAAGCGACAGGAGCAATGCGAGCTCGATGGTTGCTGATGAGCCAGTTGTCACAACAATCTGGTGCATTCTCTTTTCTGATTTTTCGATTCCATGCATCGGCTTCTTCATAAATGTTATAATAGTTGGTAGTTATCAGTTTTGCTGTTTCCTGCCTGTACGTAGGGATCATGTAGTTGTTCAAAGCACGCTGTAGCATGGGCGGGATTCAGAGTGCATGGACATTCTGGAGCACACAGTGATCCCGGAAAAGCGGTTTTAATTTTTCTTATTTCATTTTTTGATTTCCGCCATCGCCTCCGCTGTCGATTTCTTCTCATTCCTCAATGTCAGTGTATTTATTAGCCTTGCTTTGGATCTCTGTGTAGGATAAAAGTCATCAAGAGGAAGATGCAGGCCACGGCCGACGACCAGGGGAGGATTACGCGCATGAAGATGAAGCTTGATAGCGAGAATCTAGCAGACCAGGTCATGATAGCGGTCCTTGACCAGTTCGATGTTTAGGCAAATCTCCTGTTGGTCATGGGAATTTCGCACAGCAAGCTGGGGAAACTGGGGGACTGCCTGGAGCGAGCTGGAGACCACCAAGTGAACTCGAAGAGATCATCCATATGCGACAGGCATCAGAAAAACCTCGCACGAAGTAAGTGCATTATATCACTTTCAGAGGATGTTCGGGTGCTTGAGATAACGATTCGCGTATATACATGTCGGTTGTTTCTAAATTTGTTTCAATTCATTTGATTCTTTATAAATTTCTTGATTGTTTGTGTAACTCTCAACAGCTGCCGCGACAACCTCTCCGAATTTCGCCGCATGCTGATGGAGACAAAACGGCTGTATCTGTGGGGGAAGACACCGCCGCTGAGGAGGAAGACGCAAAGCGCAAGGAGAAAGATGTTGCCGCCGACGTCGCCGAGGACAATGACCCTGCTGCCGAGGAGAAAGATGCCCCCTCTAAGGAGAAAGACGCAGCTGCCGATAACAATGACCCTACTGTCAATGAGAAAGACGACTCCGCTGAGGAGGAAGACGCTACCGCCAAGGAGAACGACGTCACATCTGCAGTGGCCGCCGCCATGGCTGCTTAAGCCACGGCACAAGAAGACTAGTTAGGGTCGGTCGGCGTGTTGAGTCATCTCGTATCGTGTTAGTTACATGTTGTAGTTCGATACTACTAATTAGTACCTGGCTCCCCCGTACGATGATGCTTATTTGTGCCGGCGCGATGCTGATCACCGCGTGCTGTTGTTGACGGCTGTTAGAACAAAAAGAAACTGTCAACTACCTGCACAAATAAAGTCAAAGCAATCACCAAACATAGAAGTAGGACTCGAAACTAACGAATTCCACGAGTCTTGGTGAACTTGTGCATGTAGGTGATTTAAGGCCTAAATGAAGAGGAAACACAACCCAAAAGAGCAGATTGTACACCCCGACAAATCAGGGCCATTCTCGAAGACTTTTGGACCCCCAAACAGTGCCAAACCAACTCAACAAATGGCAAACACCTAGGTACCCAATCTCAGGCCCATCTAGAAGCAAAAATCAAGTGGAGAAGGTACCAGAAAAGGCTGAGGCCCAGTGGGCTCCACCCCTGGTCGGCCGACCTGAGTTCTGGGGTTGGCCGACCTGCTACAGTGGCCCCACTGGCCCATCTTTTTATGGCGGTTTCCCACCGACGTTCCAAGGTCGGTTCTGCCTGCAATCAATGCCATCAATGCAGGGAACCGCCTCAATTCCACCGCCTTTGGAGGGCTATATAAGGAGGGGTACCCCTCCCTCCTTTCAACACACACCAAGAGGAATCCATTCTCTAGCATTAGTCTTAGTCTCTAGGCCATAGAGGAGTAGAGGGGAGGAGAGAGCTGACTAGAGGTCCTTGACCTAGTCTTGGAGAGATTTGGGATAGATCTACTCTATTCCCCTCTTGTAAGACTTACATCTTTTATCAAGAGAATTATCTTCTTTATTCCTTATGCCTTATGATTGTACTAGTGCTGCAGCCATGTACCTTCTTTGTGGTTATTGCCTAGTCATGTTTGGTTGCTTTATGCTTCACATGCTTATACTAGTCCTTCTATGCCTTTGCACTTGTTCAATGCATATTGAGGTTAGACATGCTTTGGCCCATGACTTGTTAATCCGTAGGGTTAGAGTTCTATGTGCTATAGGATGTAACTTCTTAATCCGTAGGGTTAAAGTTACGCATGTCTTTCCCCTTTATTGATGATCCGTAGGGTTAGAGCTATGCATGCTTGGGCACTTGATCTGTTGATCCATAGGGTCAAGGTTAGGTGTACTCTTGTTCCCGACTTGATGATCCGGAGGGTTAGAGTCCCATGGGAATTGAGAGTACTGTTTAGCAATGTAAGCGTGGTGCTTAGATTGGTGAACAGCTTTGAGTGTTTGGTTACCCCCATGAACAGGAGAAGGTTTGACGGTGAGGACTTGATTGCCTCATTGTCACGTGACCTTAGGACTGGCATAGGTGTAAGCTTCATGACCATTGGAGTTCGGAAACCCCAAAGGTATGAATGTTTTGGTGATTGGGTGACCATATTGATGTGACTAACATTTTCTTGTAGGATATTCAAATGGTCAAGTCAATGAAGCGTCGTCTCACATACTCTATCTGTCGACGACTTGGTGATTGGTTGCCTCGACAATTCGGATCGAGAACTTGATGGAGTCAAGGTTGAAGATGGATCAAGGCTAAGGACATGATAGACCAAGCAAGTGTTGGCTTGGTGTAGATGCTAGCTTGAGTCCATAGGAAAAACCGGACTATCAAGAGGGATCGAATTGGTTCTCTTAGAGCACACTAGGTTAGAGATCAAATGGATGCATTGTGAGTCTCTTGAGGACTAGGGTGGCTGAAGAGAAGAAGAGGAACCAAGGATGAAGAAGTTGGAAGCAAGGATCAAGAGTGGATCAAGTTTTCAGCTTATCCGGTAGAGACCGGACAGTACGGTCCTAGGGACCGTATGGTACGGTCTTCATTGAAGATCCAGACAGAGAAGTGAAGTCTTGGGATGCTGAGAAAATGAAGACCGGACAATGGACCGTATGGTACGGTCATGAGGACCGGACAGTACGGTCATCAGAAGATTTCCAGACAGAGAAGTTGAAGTTTCTGGAAGTGGAAGAAATGAAGACCGGACAATCGACCGGATGGTACGGTCCTAGGGACCGGACAGTACGGTCTTCATTGGAGATGAAGAAGAAGATGGAGATGCGCCTGGAAATAGAGACCGGATAATACGGTCTGGAAGAGACCGGACAGTACGGTCCTTTGTACGGTCTCTAGTTTCGCAGGGCACTTTTGGGCAACGGCTAGTTTTGGGTTGGTAGCCTATAAATAGTTGGTTGCCCGCCCCTTGAGGGGTCTCTTGGCCATTGTTGGAGTGCAGGAAACTCAGAGGAAGCCAAGAGCAAGAGAGAGAAGCACTTGTGAAGGATTTGGAGTGATCCTAGTGCTTGAGAGAGTAGCAATTGCATCCACTTGATCTCTAGGCTAGTGTGAGCTTGAGAGAGTCACTTCGGTTTGTTACTCTTGGTCTATGGCAAGGCCTAGACCGGTTAGGCGTCGGTGTTGAGCTGTCCAAGGAGATTGTGGAAGCTAACACAAGTTTGTACACGGTCTTGGAGCTTCCCGTGCGAAAGAAGCATCACTAGTGGAGCGCCCTTTGGCACGCATCACGTGCGGAGCCTTACCTCCGGAAGAGTACCCGGGATCGAGCCCGGCGGGACGTGCCCGCGACTTCACTCGGAGGGTGAAGTGTGCTCTAGGAGGGATCGCCATCGAGCGGAGGGACGGGGTCGAGACTCCGGCGGGAGTGACCCAACGTGGAGTAGGGGAAGGCGTCATCCTTCCGAGACGGGGTCGAGATCTCCTTTACTTACTAGCATTTACGTTTCTGCATTTACCTTATGTGCTAGTAGAATTGCATGATAGGTTGTCTCTTTACTACTTGGTAGAATTGCTTGCTAGGGTGTTGCTTGTTGCATAGACTAGATTGTGTGCGCGCATCGCTTGCTTTTGTTATCACCATATCTAGTCTTGCTAGCTTCACGTCTAAAGTACGTTTGGGAGAAATTGTTGACACACCGATTCACCCCCCCCCCTCTCGGTGCCCTTGATCCTTTCAAGTGGTATCAGAGCCTCATTGCTCAAATAGGGCTTAACCGCCTTGAGTAAGGATGCCGAGAGGAAGTGAAAAGGGACCGCCCCCATTCGATGGGACCGACTATGCCTATTGGAAAGCTCGCATGCAAGCTTACCTCGAGGCTCTCGATCCTCTCGCATGGGACGTGGTAAGTTCCGGTGTCTCTCTAAGGACTCCCATTGGTACTCTTGATGTGAATCTCGCAAAGGCAAATGCTAAAGCTAAAAATGCCTTGTTTGAAGCTATCACTAAAGAGGTCTTTGCTCGAGTCAAGTCCGCGGGTACCGCTCATGAAGTATGGACACAAATTCAACAAATTCATGAGGGTTCCACGGACGTGAAAGAGGAAAGATACTATGTGCTAAAGAACAAATATGATGACTTTGCCATGTCTTCAAATGAGCTAATCAATGATACTTACTCTCGCTTGAATGTGCTTGTAGAGGATATCAACTCTCTCGGTGTGAAGGACAAGATTGATGATGGTGACCTTGTGCGGAAGATCATGAGGATTCTCCCAAGGGAGAAATATGGAGCACTCATCACATGCCTCTTCAACTCCGACATGCGATACCTCACCACCCACAAGCTACTTGGGAAGATCACCGCCTTCGAGAGCTACAACCTCGACAAGAAACTTGATGAGAAGCCCTCCAAGAATCTTGCTTTTGCATCCGAGGGGTCAAGCAAGAAGATGAAGAAGGTGGTGACTCAAGATTCAAGTGATGAAGAGCTTGAAGAAGAAGTTGAAGACTTGTTGCAACTTCATCCCAATGATCTAGCACTCCTCATGAAGAGAAGCAACTTCTTCAAGAGAAGATTCATCAACAAGAAAGATGCCGAGTGCTACAATTGTGGGGAGAAGGGTCACTTTGCCAAGGAATGCCCGAAGCCAATCAAGAAGAGCAAGAAGAAGACTCAAGAGTCAAGCGATGATGAAGAAGAAGACCCTAGAAGCAAGTACAAGACAAGGAAGAGGTTTGTCAAGAAGGAAAGCTCTAGAGGCAAAGACAAGAGAAGATCATCTCGCAAGGGACTCTTTGTTGGAGAGTGGGTCACGGATGATGATAGTGAAGAAGAAGAAAGTGATGACTCATCCTCCAAGGGAAAGAAGATGGCCGGCATAGCTCTCACCAACATCTCCAAGACTCTACCTCCACCACCTACTTGTTTGATGGCCAAAGATGATGATAGTAGTGAGGATGAGAAGAGCGAGTCCGATGAAGAGTTTGGTGAGGAGGATAAGCCCACATATGAGGAACTCTTGGATAGCATTCTCCTAACCGGCAAGATGATCATGAAGAAGGACAAGACCATTGCCCGGTTGGAGAAGGAACATGAAGTGGCCGCTTTCCGAGTTCGTCAACTTGAGGGTGAACTTAGGGACTTATCCATCTCCCACAAGGCTCTTGATGAGGACTATGACAAGCTTGAGGAAGACCACATGAAGCTCAAGGAGAAGTCCAAGTTACTAGAGGATGAGATCAAGCACCTTTCCACTTCGCTCATGACCTTGGATGAAAGCTATGACAAGCTCAAGGTTGATCACAAGAGGCTCAACGACAAGTTCAAGGTTCTTGAGGGAGAACATCGATCCATCCTCGAAAAGTGTAACACTTTTTCTTCTAGTTCATCTATTTCCGATTCTTCATATATTACTTGTGATGGACTAACTCCCTCTCTTGAGAACATCTCTCTTGATGAGAATATCTTGAAGGAATATCATCAACTCAAGGAGGAGAGAGCTTCGGTGATGGACGGCTTCGAGAGGCTCACAAGGGGAAGGACCATTCATAAGGAGATACTTGGTCGGAACCTTGTGAACAACCCCGGGCACAAGGGACTCGGCTCCTACCCCGCCGCCATCAACCTCATCGGCAAGGACGAGGACATTCCACCTTGGGTAGTCCCCCTCATGGCGGACGACTACTATTGTGAGAAGTGTTGCCGTGACGGCCACACTAGCAAGAATTGTCCCAAGGTGAGAAGTTCCAAGGTTTTGCCTAACGCTAACTTGTTCCATGGAAATACACACTACAAGCTCTTTAGGGACAAGAAAGGCAAGGTGAAGGCAAAGGCTCTTGGATCACCCGACAAGAGGAGGATGATGAGGAAGATTTGGGTGCCCAAATGCATAGTTGACCTTGAGAGGCCGACCAAGTGCGAGTGGGCTCCCAAGAACAAGACCTAGAAGGGTGATGGTGGTGGACCGTGCGCCGCAACGACAACTCATGAACGTCCACCACAAGCTTCGTGTGCTTCATCGACATATCTACTCTTCAAGGAGGTAACTTGTATCATAGTAGTTTCTTTTCTTGCATTTGCTTGCATGGTAGCTAGGTGCTCCTTTGTGAACTAGTATGTTTGCATCCATGCATATGTAAATAACTAAAAGAAAAGAACAAAAAATTAGTTCAAGGTCTAACTTTCTCAAGATAGCTATGAGCATGGGGGATGCTTGAGTTGGTGGACCGATGGACTCAAGGCAAGGTTTGGCTCATAGTGAGTAAGCTTGAGAGAGGCTCAAACTTGACCTTGAGTAGGTTTCCTTTATGCGTTGTCTTAACTTTGCTTGCATATCACATGGCATGTTTACTTTCCCTTGCATTTGTATGATATGCTTGTCTCATGCATTGCATATAGGAAATCACAAAGGAGTGGTCACACTATGAGGAAGTGCTTCATTCGCAATATGATTCCACATCTCATAGAAGTGTGACTAAAGAAAAGAATTGTGCTTCATGCCCATTGAGTCTTGCTAAATGATCCTCAAGGTTAAATCTACTTGCACGGATCATAGGCAAATGGCTCATACATACCCCTCCTTTGGTTTTATCTCTTTTGGTTCTTATTGGTTGCTTCTTATTTGCCGATTGAAAAATTACTATAAGCCTATGCGCAACCTATATTGGTTTATTTTCAAAGGAGTGTTTGAGAGTTCCCCTTCTAGTCCATGTTTGGTGTTTATTTGGTTTTTGTGTGAGGAACTTGGACTTAGAAGGAAATTCCTTGAAAATCAGCTTTTCTGGACTGGACCGTACAATACGGTCATAGGGACCGTACAATACGGTGTGCTTTTGCACGAGATCCTTGAAACCTGAGGCAGAAAGGAGACCGGACAATGCGGTCCTCTAGACCGTACAATACGATCTCTATAGCTATCTGTCAGGGTGGAAAAGGAGACCGTACAATACGATCTCTAGGACCGTACCATACGGTCTGGTTAACTTCATCGGGAGATCACTTTCAATCTGATCCGTTGATTCAATATCTGATCGATCTCAGCCGTCGATTCAAACTAAAGCAATTCCTAACGGAAATACGTCGGGTTACTGTGCATCTTCCCCCATTACGCCGAGCCGCCGCCATTCGTGCCTCCGCTCCCGCCTCGCCGCTTCCCGCGCGCGCCGTACGCCGCCGACCAGCCGCCGTCGAGCTCGCCGTCGACGAGCGCCACCTCAGCCGCGCGCCGCCGCCTCGCTCCACCGCGCCAACACCCACGGCCGCTCAACCCTAGCGTCGCGCCGCGCCTCCACCGCACCGAGCCGCCGCCGCTTCGCCTGCCCGCACGCCGCCGATTGACCGAGCCGAGGACGACGACAACCTCGTCGACGAGCACCTTGCAGTAGAGCTCCTCCATCCGCGCGAACCTCGAGCTGATTGCTCTACCTTGTTGCGCGTGTGGACTGCTCCTCCACGGCCTCACCGGACCCGAGTTTCTCATCACCGACGATCGCCGTCTGTCAGTAGAGCTCCGGTGAGCCTCTGGAAACTTGAAATTGCACAGTAGCCATGCTCGATTACAATGCCTATCTAGGGTTTGAGCCGATCGTCTCCTTCTTCGATGAAAATCCCTAGAAAAATCGAACCTTTATTGCATTTGTCGTAAAATCCGATTAACTTCAATGCAATTGAGGTCATTTGCCTGCCATGTGTCATAGTGTTCGAGTGTCGCACTTCATTTATCTATGACATTTTGGTTGTTGATCGCTTTGTGTCGATTTCCGTTCCATACCATATACACCTAGCTCGACACTAGCATTTCCTCGATTAGTGGTACATTGTGTCTATTGCATATGATCTATGTACACTAGTTGATCTCCACCGATAATCGACAATGCCGTAGTTCCCCCTTGCATATTTGCCGGCATTGTGTCCTTCACCTCTGCGCTAGGACTTCATATAGATTCATGCGCTTACCTACGATTCTTGCTTGTAGATTATAGTAGGTTATTCTATACTCATATACCCTGTCTATTCCTATCGTGCAGTGGCAGTGGTCAGCGGACAGTGGGCAGTTGACAGCAGAGCAGAGACAGTGGACGGATTGAGGGCCAAGCCCTTAGTCCTATCTTTGGCAGTCAGCCGTCAGTGGACGGGTTGGTGAGCCAAGCTCACTCGCCCTATCTAGTCTGCAGGCCAGTCAGCAGTTATGGCAGGAGGTTCTGGCAGAGGCAGAGGCAGGGGCAGAGGAGACCGTGACAGGGGCAAGGCCAAGCTTGTCGAGCAGCCCAAGAAGAAGAAGCAGAAGACTGGTGATCCAGAGTTGGACCGGATTCTCAGGGCAGCAGAGGTTGACTTACCAGCTGGCAGAGACACAGGGTTCCGGATCAGGGATACACCTGCTGGAGGACAGGGGGAGACTCCGAGAAGGTCTTCCAGGGCTACAGTGCAGCGGACTCCGTCCATCCGTGAGGTTGGTACGTCGAGGACCGCGCAGGAGCAGCCAGAGTCAGAGGCAGAGGAGAGTTCCCGCTCAGGTGACGAGGTCACAGAGGCTGACAGGCAGAGGATGGCAGTCAAGTTCTGTGCTCTAGACAGGACTGCCACACTCAGGGACGTGCTTGCTGAGGACGCACTCAGGCTGCCAGGCCCCGTCCTCAAGAAGTTCAGGAGAGTTGCTGAGGAGACTTGGGTACCTGCCAGGAGAGACCCACAGGCAGGAGGTCGTTTCTGGACCCTTCTTCAGCAGAGGATAGCAGCTGGTTTGAGGAGTAGACTGCGGACAGATGGACCTGATAAGCTATTTGTCACTCACCAGCACTGCAGCATACAGGCTGCCAGCAGAGGTGCCGGGACGGATTTCACACAGCACCTGTCTTATATCCCGGGCCTTGAGGAGATCATCACCACACAGATGCGATGGGATGCTGACATAGTGATGGACTTCTACGCTTCTCTCTGGATAGCGCCAGACCGCTCAGCTATATGGTTTATGCTCAGAGGACAGCCCCACAGAGTGACGAGGGAGGACCTCGTTAGCGCCCTTGAGACCATCCAGCACGAGACCAGAGTGTTCCCGCTTGCTCACCCAGGGATGGAGCCTCCCCGCAGACCTCTTGGGGGACACTTACCTTCAGATGTTGATATGAGCATTGCTTTCCCTCCACCTCACCCGGAGAACTTCAGCCGAGCTCACACCAGACTTACACATGAGGGCAGAGTTCTCAGGAGTATACTGAGCAGGACGATAGTTCCCAGGAGTGGATACAGAGATCAGTTCTCCATCCTTGCTCAGTGGGTTGTGATGTTGATGCTGAGGCACAGAGGTTTTGATTTGGTTGATCTGATACTGTGCCAGATGGAGGATGTTATTGCTGAGAGTATAGCTGCCAGACACTTAGCCTTTGCACCTCTGATCTGCCACATTCTGAGGAGGCTACAGTTGTTGTCTCAGGAGGACTATGACGAGCTGCCCAAGGTGACCACAGCGTACACACCCCTACCTGCCTCCGACAGACAGGTTGCTGCCCGGGAGTCAGCTTCACAGGGGAGTTCTTCACAGGGGCTAGGTGACACGGCTACCGAGACAGAGCTGCATATACAGACTGGTAGCCAGATGGAGTCCATTCCTGAGGACGTGACTCCGGACTCTAGAGCAGGACCTTCAGCGTCTGCTACAGCTCCAGCTCAGACAGACTCGGTACTACATGCAGAGCTAGCAGCCCTTCGCAGAGAGATCCAGAGTCAGCGAGAGGATAGGGAGAGGGATCGACAGATGCTAGACAGTGTGGTACATACTCAGAGGGAGATGGCCTCTGGTTTGTCGTCGCTTTTCACTGGTTTTGAGGCGATTGCTCAGACTCTTCGTCTCTTTGGACAGGCATTGCCAGGCCTCCCGTCTTTCCCGCCTATCACTTTCCCGGGTGTGCTGCCACCAGATACAGTTCAGTTTCAGCAGCTACAGCAGCAGCGACAGCAGCAGTTTGCTCAGACACAGGGAGGACAGTCATCCAGTCAGGGACAGTACTTCAGCACCTTACTCACGGCTCCCATCTCACCTGCTGGTGCACCTACGGTGGGGCCGTCGACGTCCACGTTTGCTGGTTTGACTGGAGAGGCAGGACCTTCACAGCAGTACTTTTCTTCACCAGGCCTCTCCATGACTCCGTCAGCCCTACTAGCTACTACAGCTCCGAGCTTCTCACCGCTTCAGCTGACAAGTCCCTTCTTCGTGTCACCACTGCCAGCTCGTACACTTGACTTCGACACAGTAGCACAGACCACCTCAGTGCAGACAGACTCAGTTCTTACAGCTTCACAGGCAGAGGTTGTGTCTACTACAGCGGAGACTGCAGCAGTGGATCTTACTGATTTTGGGTACACTCCTCAGGAGGTACGTGAGGCTCTTGCCACAGGCACTTCTCCAGAGCAGCAGACAGCACCCTCCAGGACTCCTTCACCACCTCCAGAGTTTGAGTACACAGGCACTTCTTCTGAGCAGCAGCAGCCACAGCAGGGCACCTCTTCAGCTCCAGAGCTTTCAGTGACTACTACCACTGCACCTCCTCCAGCCTCCGACGCGTAGGACAGCAGTTTCCTCTTTCCTTCTTTCTCTTTTTGGTCATTGGTGCCAAAGGGGGAGAGAGATAGAGAGATCTTGTATAGATCTAGGGGGAGTAGTGGAGTGATCTTGTGTCCAGGGGGAGTGTGAGACAGATTTTGTCCAGGGGGAGATCTTTTGGTACTTCATTTGTATATTCTTTTGGTCCTTCGTGGTTCTTGTTGAGCTTGATTTGCTTTTGCTTGTGTTTAGCTCATCAAGAATGCACTTGGTTTCTTTTACATACACTTGCTCTTATCTATATATCTTGTATATTGCTCTGTTTCTGATATATTGCTCTGAGTTTGTGTATGTTTACCTGGATGCGCTTATTTATATCTATCTTGCCAGGTTTCCTCTTTCTGTGATGATATGTGCACTCACTTGCTTTTGCAGGAATATCTTATAATCTTATCATCACGAGAGTTGTGGTCATAGCTCATGTTTTTACTCCATATATATCACCCATGTGCTCTAACTCTATTTTGCAGGTGATACCTTTTGAGCTATGACTACCTTGTTCTCCGTTTTACTTGTTCTTCATTTCATATCCAATCTTCTAGATCACTCTTACGCATTTCATTATATATCTTTTGATATCTTTTGATATGTGTTGTCACCAATCACCAAAAAGGGGGAGATTGTAAGCTTCATGACCATTGGAGTTCGGAAACCCCAAAGGTATGAATGTTTTGGTGATTGGGTGACCATATTGATGTGACTAACATTTCCTTGTAGGATATTCAAATGGTCATGTCAATGAAGCGTCGTCTCACATACTCTATCTGTCGACGACTTGGTGATTGGTTGCCTCGACAATTCGGATCGAGAACTTGATGGAGTCAAGGTTGAAGATGGATCAAGGCTAAGGACATGATAGACCAAGCAAGTGTTGGCTTGGTGTAGATGCTAGCTTGAGTCCATAGGAAAAACCGGACTATCAAGAGGGATCGAATTGGTTCTCTTAGAGCACACTAGGTTAGAGATCAAATGGATGCATTGTGAGTCTCTTGAGGACTAGGGTGGCTGAAGAGAAGAAGAGGAACCAAGGATGAAGAAGTTGGAAGCAAGGATCAAGAGTGGATCAAGTTTTCAGCTTATCCGGTAGAGACCGGACAGTACGGTCCTAGGGACCGTATGGTACGGTCTTCATTGAAGATCCAGACAGAGAAGTGAAGTCTTGGGATGCTGAGAAAATGAAGACAATGGACCGTATGGTACGGTCATGAGGACCGGACAGTACGGTCATCAGAAGATTTCCAGACAGAGAAGTTGAAGTTTCTGGAAGTGGAAGAAATGAAGACCGGACAATCGACCGGATGGTACGGTCCTAGGGACCGGACAGTACGGTCTTCATTGGAGATGAAGAAGAAGATGGAGATGCGCCTGGAAATAGAGACCGGACAATACGGTCTGGAAGAGACCGGACAGTACGGTCCTTTGTACGGTCTCTAGTTTCGCAGGGCAATTTTGGGCAACGGCTAGTTTTGGGTTGGTAGCCTATAAATAGTTGGTTGCCCGCCCCTTGAGGGGTCTCTTGGCCATTGTTGGAGTGCAGGAAACTCAGAGGAAGCCAAGAGCAAGAGAGAGAAGCACTTGTGAAGGATTTGGAGTGATCCTAGTGCTTGAGAGAGTAGCAATTGCATCCACTTGATCTCTAGGCTAGTGTGAGCTTGAGAGAGTCACTTCGGTTTGTTACTCTTGGTCTATGGCAAGGCCTAGACCGGTTAGGCGTCGGTGTTGAGCTGTCCAAGGAGATTGTGGAAGCTAACACAAGTTTGTACACGGTCTTGGAGCTTCCCGTGCGAAAGAAGCATCACTAGTGGAGCGCCCTTTGGCACGCATCACGTGCGGAGCCTTACCTCCGGAAGAGTACCCGGGATCGAGCCCGGCGGGACGTGCCCGCGACTTCACTCGGAGGGTGAAGTGTGCTCTAGGAGGGATCGCCTTCGAGCGGAGGGACGGGGTCGAGACTCCGGCGGGAGTGACCCAACGTGGAGTAGGGGAAGGCGCCATCCTTCCGAGACCACGGGAAAAATCATGAGCATTCCTATCCTTATCTCCTTTACTTACTAGCATTTACGTTTCCGCATTTACCTTATGTGCTAGTAGAATTGCATGATAGGTTGTCTCTTTACTACTTGGTAGAATTGCTTGCTAGGGTGTTGCTAGTTGCATAGACTAGATTGTGTGCGCGCATCGCTTGCTTTTGTTATCACCATATCTAGTCTTGCTAGCTTCACGCCTAAAGTACGTTTGGGAGAAATTGTTGACACACCGATTCACCCCCCCCCCCCCCTCTCGGTGCCCTTGATCCTTTCAATAGGGACTTGATAGCCCTGGTGTCACATGTCTTAGTAGAGGGTTGCCAGTAGGTGGTGACAGCCCTGCTGTATTTAATCCTCTCTGTTCCAGAATAACATAGGACTTAGATTTGTATGTGATGCATGTATAACCAATAGACAGGAATATAAGAAGTACATAGGGACCCAGCTCGACTCCTCTTGACCCCTCTTAACCTAGGCTTTGTATTGATGTTAGATTAGATTGTTCTGCGAGTCACACTATCCATATCCTTTATCTTTACCCCTGTTTAGACCTTGGTATATTATTAGTTATATGATTATGAACATGCTATCTCCCAAACCGCTGCTTTCCTTTGGTAGAACTATAAATGACAGCCATTGGAGTAATTCATTGGTGAAATGCTACAACGGTATTCTCCGTGCGCTTGCGGATTTACCTAATCGACACTAAGACACATCTTTAGATTATTTCTGACATCACTGTCAGAGATGATTTATTTGGTGTGACTTAACAAATGTCAACAAGCATTTCTGGCGCCGTTGCCGGGGAAGGCACTAGTTGAAGAGAATCACTAGCATTGTTTATAATTATATTTCTAGTAATTGCCACTGTCAAGATAGGTCTACCTTTGCTTTGTTTTCTCTTTATGTGAAAACAGGGTAGTGTACCTCTGGCCTTGACCTGTCGAAGAAATACACAGAGAATCCGAAAGTAACCTTGAGAAGAGTACGACCTCGAGTCACCTGTCCTCAAGATACTCTTCACTGTCAAGCCAGCTACATCCGCACAAACTCAACACCGATGTTCAAAAAGGTGCTTAATGAGTACCCCGCTGCCGTTGTTGACCACTTGGCGATTGGGCCGATTGTTAGCACTGGAGACGGAGACTTCAAACCTAGAGCCAGCCTAATCTACAAGGTGCAGGCCAATCAATTGAGTGGAAAGGGCAACGAGGACGCAAATGCTCACCTTCAAAAATTCTTGGAAGTTTGCAACACTATATCCATCGAAGGAGCCACCCAAGATGTCATCCGACTCCGTCTGTTTCCCTTTTCCCTCTTGGGGAAGGCAAAAGACTGGTTCCGTGCCAACTCGAGTGTTGCAGCTACATGGAATGATTGCTCTACAGCGTTCCTCGAGAAATACTTCCCAACACGGAAAATATGTGCCCTTCGTCAAAAGACTTCAAACCTCTGGACAACTCAAGAAGAATCCATCCCTAAGGCTTGGGAGAAGCTTCAAGAATATATGACAACATGCCCAAATCATGGAATGGATGATTGGTTAATATTGACCACCTTCTACCATGGGTTGACACCAACAGCCTGTGATCATCTTGATGCTGCTGCCGACGGAACTATCTTCTCACTCAGCGCCGTGCGAGCAATAAAATTAGTTGAGAAGGTAGCTTCCAGTCAAGGGTGGAGACAACACCCTTGTCATCATGAAGGAAAGTGCATAAAGGTGGAGCAGCTATCAAACATCACCAAAGAAGGGAAGCATAAGGGGAGGAGGCTTCGCACAAGTGCTCTAAAAAGACAGCCACAACCCCAACACGAGAAGTCGTCTGCATCCTCATCTCTGGGATCAGGCACCACGTCATCAAGCTAAACATGACGGAGAAAAGTCCTGCTCGTTAGACTTAAAATGATGATGCCCTTGCCGACAGGATAATCGGTAGTTATCTCATATTTGCTTCTTTCATATTTGATTTCCCTTTCCACATGCATTTTTTGATTTTCCCCCGATTTGCATCCATGCATGTTTGAATTTTCACCTGCATTGTTTTGCATATTTGCTTTTTCCACAAAATTGCATATTTGATTTTTCACTTGCATTCTTGCATGTTTCAATTTTTCTAAATTATGTTTAGGAGTTTTCAAACCACTTTAAACTTTGCAAAATAAAGACAAATATGTGTTTCATCTTTTTGAGAGAATAAGTTTGGGAAAATGATTTTGAGGCAACTTTTGTTGGAAAATGCATTGAGCAATAAATTTTGAGACAAATTGAGCTTTATTCCTTTATGTTGGGATGAAAGGGTGCTTGGACTCTTCAATTTTATTTCTTTTTCACTCAAGCATCCTTACAAAATTCTTGCTCTCGTATTTCCCCTAGTTCTTATTGTATTTTGCCTCAAGTTCAAAAACAATTCTCCATTTTGGCTTTTCCATTTGCATGGAGTTTCCCAAAATTCCCAAAATAAGTTCTCTCAGGTTGGAAGTTTCCCAACTCTTCTTTTTATTTTATTTTATTTCTTTTGAATAAATTTGGAAAACGAATTTAAGACAACCTTTTGTTGGAAAATGTTTTGAGCAAAATTTTGTTGGAATCTTGGCACAACTCCCATTGACTTTTTTTTCAATAGCCATTGGGGACTTGTTGACCAAATTGGACTTCATTTCTTTACATTTGGAGCAAGGGTGCTTGAAATCTTCAATTTCAATTCTATTTCTACTCAAGCACCCTCCGAACAAAATTTTTGCTCACACATTTCTCCAAAGTTTTCATTGGAATGTCTCAAGTTCAAGAAAAATATTTCTAACTTCTTTCGTTTCTTCCATTTGCATTTTTGGAGGTTTCCAAAATAATTCTCCTGCATGTTGGACTTCCTCCAAATCTTTTTATTCTTCTTTAAAAATCATTCTCAAAAAGAAATAAATTTGAGACAAACCCTTTGGCATTTTGTCTCGAATTTAAGATATTTTTTTCCTTTTTTCTTTCTTCTTTTGATTTTGTTCGCTTTGTTGAGTTGTGATAAAAAGAAACCTTTGCAAGAGCAACCAATGGGGATCCATTTTGGTTTACACTAACGTAACCCGTTCTCGAATTTGCTCTTATGTTCTTGCTCTTGTGGTGCAGCTATGAAAAGGGGCCGACAAGTAGCTCAAAGATGTGTTGAAGAAGGCGACAAGCTTAAAACCAAGTCACTCTCAACGTGACACATATCCGTACCTCTCCCTCGAGCTCATGTCTAGCTTGAAAAGGTTGGCATGAAGAGCTTCAAGAGGATCCCATGGAGGTGGACCACAATGAAACAACACGTCGAGACTCCTCTTCAACACCAATCTCATTTTGGTGTGCGATGAGGAGATGAAAGCCTACAACACTCATGGAACCGTGTCTATGCTCACACATGAGCACATGACCCAAAATTATTGCACAAGACAGGTATGAATGTAAACTTTGCCAATAATGAGAAGCCATAGGGTGAGATGATTTTGCTTGTGTGGTAGGGAAGGTTCTCTCCTACTTGCCATACAGTTTTTATGCATCCTGCTAGTAGTAGACAATGGTTTTTACTCTTCGGTTCTTCCAGAATGAGTATCACCTGCTTTCATGGAATGATCTTAGTCTACTACTAGGCTTTCATAAGCTTTGCTTGTTATACTTGAACCAACAACTCCTGATCTTCACAAGCATGCTCTTTGGCAAAAGTATTACATCTTACCTTATGCCTGATGAGTCAGTGGTTTGCTATGACTTGTGCTCTCATGGTAATCTTAGATCTATCTATGAGGATGAGCTTTGTATCCTTTATGCCATGGTTTACAATACCAAAATCTCTCTTGTGCTATGCATGTGCAATGGTTAGAACTTCCCAAGAGAGTAGGACCGTTTGAGTGAACCTTGTTGAGTGCACCTCGTTGATTGCTTTTATCGCTTCAAAAGTCGGGGCTTTAAATCATGCTTACGTTTCGTACATCAGTAGCCCCGACCTTTTACCAATGAGGATTGTCTTGTTTATGGTCACACTCAAACATGGTCCACATGATTCACTTGTGCTTTTCTTCCTCGGCTATACAAATGAAGTCCGGTTACCTAACCCGGGACTTTATTTGTATTTGTTCCGAGAGCTAACCATCCCTCTCCAGCCGGATGAGGATTGCTTGCAGGAGTAGTGCTTTTGGCAGGGATGACAAATAGAAGGCCAAGGATGCAGCCATGGTTGTGCCACAACCGCAGCCCCCAGCCTATGAATACGTATGGGGAAGGAAACAACTGGGTATGCACTTAGTTGGGACCAACCCCCACAACCATATAAGGCTAGAGGTTCTGTGGCACTCGATGGCAGCAACCGACCAAAGGACCAATTTGCCAGCACGCTGCAACAAAGCCCGGTCAATCTCATGACCCACTACCATTGCATGGGGTTCCACCCCAATCCAGGGCTTTGAGCAAAGAACAAGTGTGGGGGAGGTTCCCTCCCCCACTAAGGTAACTTGAATCACAACTTGTATCTTTTCGCTTTCATCATACATGATAAAATAAAATAAAATAAAAATTGAAAAGAATCTAAAGTCAAATAAAAAATTAAAAAAAGAATAAACTAGGCGCTTTTATTTCCCTTTTCAAACTTACAAGGCGCCTTGAGTTTGCTTTCCAAATTCAATAAACTTAGGCTCACCAGTCTTTAACCCGGTAGAGTCCTTTTTATTCCCATATCTTTTTGTTTGTTTTGATAAAAAGGACTAGGTACAAGAACAAGTGTGGGGGAGATCTCTCGTTCTTCATCACGCACACACTCGATACCTCCCACCAACATGATGCACAACATCGCACCGTTCAAACAGGCTAAGGAGTGGAGCCATCGGGCACAAGAGGAGAAAGTTTGATCGAACCTTCGGCTCCTATGGTCACTGTTGGTCTCTACTTCATCTATGACGATGGTTTGCACATCCTATCCCCTACTCCTTAATTCATGAGTTAAAACAATTTTTCATGGTTGTTTACTAAGATTTAACTCAAAGATAAAATGAACCCTCAACAAACATACTTCTATTTGGTTGGCCTGCATACTCTTTATTCCTCGCTTTATACACCTGTTGCTTGTGAACACCAATCTCTTAGGACCCCGTGTTTATCTAAGTTGTTGGCGAATGTGATATGGTTAGATGAGAGGAATCTTGCTTCTCTGTACTGAGTGCTTGGGAATTTATCTTGCAAAATTTAAAATCCATAGCTTTGCACTCCTCAATGATCTTATATTCCCATCAGAGCCAAATATGATGATCACATTGAAAACCCTTACAAATGCTGCTTGTTAATGCTTTGAGCTTTGTCAAATTGTTGTGACCCTTGTGAGATGCTTGTCATACTTTCATGATCAAGATCACGTACACATACACATAAAACACAGAGCATGCTAAACTTCTACACTGAAAGTTAGCAACGCCATTTCCATCCACCCATCCACCAAAATAAATACTCCATCACTTGCTGTTGATGTCTCTCTCCATATACTCTTGCAAAAGAGACATGGCTATCGAAAAGAAGAGAGAAGGAGAAGTTGAAAAAAAAAAGAGAGAGCGTGTTGGTATTTCTTACACCACGAATAAATCCGCAAGCGCACGGAATACCGTTGTAGCACTTCACCCGGGAGTATTCCAAGGTATCGTATTTGTTTTCCCCAAGGAACGGTGATAATCTGCAGCAAGGTTAGTTTTACCCAAGGACACACAAGAATGGCAGTAGTATAGGATTGAGAGGATGAATAAAGATCTAGTTGTCCCGCAGGACGATCGCACTCTAGTTCTACTCGTTTACTTCGGGCACTGGTATAGACCTGGTCTGCCAAGTCACGCCAGCCTGTAGCTCTACGACGAACCCGAACGTGGAGGATTACAAGGGACGGACAGGGCTGTCACCACCTGCCGCCTACCTCTACAAACCGTGGGGCACGCTGCAAACAAAGGTAACCTCTAGCCTAGACACCACGTCTATGCCGTCGATTACTACTCTAACCCCGGTCCTGGTACCAATCTGGAAGGCTAGAGCACCCCTCGCGGAGCGATGATCCCGTAAACAAGTATAACAAGAATAACGACTAGTATGTAAAGCTCGCTAGATCAATATCACCACGAATACTAATCTTACGAAAAAGAACAAGGTTCGTACTATGAACGAACGACGAACGAACGACGAACGATGAACGAACTAAGAACGAACGACGAACGATGAACGAACGACGAACAAACTAAGAACGAACGAAGAACGATGAACGAACGACGAACGAACGAAGAACGAACGATGAACTATTAATAAGATAAATATCCGCCAAGGGTACAAGATAAGGAAATAACTAAAAGGAAAGCTATCCCTCTCCTTGATCCTTGCCCTCTCCTCTATTCTACTGTACAAGAGGCCCTTGGCCTGGATGGGAGTGGAATGACTTGTGTCTTGTGATGTCCTTTGGAGGAGGGGGTACCCCTTTATTTATAGCCCAAGAAGGTCGGCAACTTGAGGCGGTTCCTTAGGTCGGTGGCATTGATTGTAGGTGGAACCGACCTCTGGAAGGCGGTGGCGAACCGACATAACAAGCCAGGGGGGCCTCCACCACAGGTCGGCCGACCTAGGGTTTGGGGTCGGCCGACCCCTGGTGGGCCCCTCTGGGCCTGGTCTTCCTCGTGCTGCTTCTCTGGGCTGTGGTGTCCTCTGATCCACCTGCTGTGGGTGGAGTTGAAGGATATTTGGATTTTGGGCTTCAAGAGAGGAATTCTTTATTCCGGGGAAAATTGGTGTTTCCAACTTGGGCCTTTTATGCTTCCTTTTCCCCGTTTTCCTATGAATTGCAGCTGCACTTACAAATTTACCAAGACTTGTGAAAATCATTAGTTTAAAGACCTAAGTCTACTTTTGGTGATTGTTTTATTATAAAAAGCGCAGCTAGTTGACGGGTAAATATTAGGTCTAAGAGCCGTCAACAACTCCCCCACACTTAGCTCTTTGCTCGTCCTCAAGTAAAGTTGCGAGCATAAGGCGGGAGATACTCATCCTCATAAATGAGAGCCTGCACACAAGTTATTGCAAGCCACACTTCATACCTGTGAACTTTGAGGTGTCTAACATGCATTCTTTGGATGATTGATAAGTGGAACGGTCATGTCTCAAATCACCTCGCCTTCCCTGTCAAGTACCTTGGGATTTTTGCATAATTTTCAGAAATGAAAACATAGTTTCATGCTCCTCAAATGACTCTCTCAAGTCGCTCATGGTGTTTATGTATTTTCCTCTCAAGGGCCATGATTTAGCCTCTTCCCTCCTTGTGTTTGATCAGGCTTTTGTGAAGCTCAAGGTAGGGTAAAGTGGAGCATACTAGTGTCTCTTATTTTGCTAAGTCAAAGACTGGATCCAATGGAGAAAACAAGTCATACAATCTGATCAAGATGTGCATGTGTGGTGGTGGTATGAAGTGGAAAAATAGTTGTACTCCTTTTTATGGTGTTACCTTCTCTCTCTTTTTGAACTTTTGAGGAGGACATGGCTAACATACTTTTTCTTTCTTTTTCTTTATTTTTCCCATCATCATTTTTTTTTCATCATGCTCTACTTTTGTATGAGCAGGGATTATTCTTTTTCTTTTTGCATAGCCATGTCTCCGATGATATTTTTGAGAGAGAAAGGTAACAGAGATTTTTGGAGTATTTATTTGGTGGATGGATGATGGAATGTTGCTCAACTTCCAGTGTAGAAGTGTAGCATGTGAGGTGGAGTGTACGTGATCTTGATCAAAAGAGTATGACAAGCTTCTCACTAGGGTCCAAGAATTTGACAAAGCTCAAATTGACAACTAGCAGCTTATAGGCTATCAAAATATTCATGTAGAGTTCTTGGCCTTGGTAGGAAAATATAAATCAAGTGAGGAGCATCATACTATGGAATTTTGATTTTCATAAAGATAAATTCCCAAGGACTTGAAGGTTAAGCAAAGATCATTTCGACAAACCATATCTCACATGCCAATTATCTAGGAAAAACATGGGTTCCTAATGATAAGGTGTTCACAAGCATTCAGCGATGAAGCGAGAAATAACAAGTGTGCAAGTCCAAGAATGTGAGAGGTAGAGTTGTGGGCAAAAGATAAATCAATTATGATTTTCCCAAAAGATTAGTGCGTCAAGTTTTATTTAATTTTCAGATTATCCGAATTAACTTGACGGTGTAGCAGGCAAAAAGTGGAAGTGTGGTGCAAACTCAGGAGGCAGGAGGAGGCTGGAGCCTGGTGGGGACCACCAGCGGTCGCCCGACCCTCCTGGTGGGGTCGGCCGACCTTGCCTGGACCCCACTGGTTCTGTTATTTCGCGTGGCGACCTTTCCTGAGTTGCCTCGTATGATTCTGGATGATTTGGTCGTGATTGTTCCAGATATGGCGATGTTTCCCCCCCACACTTGCCTTTTTGCCTGTTTCCTTCAAAAACGACAAAAATATGGAAACACAAATATTGCTCTACCGGTATGCAAGCCCGGGGAGCACTATCATTGATTGAATTATAAACTGATAGGCGCATTACATATTTGAAGGGAAATTGGAATGAAAATAAACTAAGCAAAATGCGCCTTTTAGCTAAATAAAAGTGGAGGATTAGATATAGAACTTTTCCTCCTTTCCTGCGCCCTTGAAGAGACGCTTAAGCTTGGAGTTGGTGCTGCGGCGTAAGTTTGCGTTGTTCTCGCGCAGCTCCTCCACGGCTTCCCTTAGCTCGGCCACTTTGTTCCCGAGCTCAAGATGCGAGTCACGGAGGTCGATGTACTTAGCAAGGAGGCGGTCATAAGGCTTCTTCTTGGGCGTCTTTTCCTCTTCACTTTCGTACATACTCCCTGCCCTTTTGATAGGTGAGGGGGAAAGGTGCCTCCTAACTCTCTTGGTAGGAGTAGAGCTCATGGATTCATAGGCACCCTTCTTTTCTGCTGATGTAAGCGGCTGAACGAGCTGTTTCCCCTTCCCGCGGACGCCCGTAATCTTGAAGCGTGGGTCTCCCATCTTCTTGGGAGCAGCAGCAAGGGGAGAGTGTTCAATGTATTGATGGTGTACTACATTGCCACTCTTGGTGACTAGTGATCCCACGTACTTCTCTCCTGGGCGGAGAGAGGTTATCGGATCGTCGCGACGAGCCTTCCTTGGAGTGAGCGCCCCCGTGGTAGGATGAGGTGGAGTAGAATGACTCTTCCTTAAGACCTTCTTGGCTATGGGAGCTGCAACGGGAGTACTTGGTGGTGGTAGGAGGGCCAAGGGTGCGACATCCACAAAGTTGGCTTGCTCAATGGGAGTGACGGGATCAAGGATGTTCTCTAGGTCAAGTTCGCGCAAGAGTTGGCTTGTGGTGGCGGACACATCAAAGTCAGGGATGCTGCTGTCCATGGTGATGTTGGGAGTGATTTGGGATTTTGGTTTGATGAAGAATATGGGTGGTGCAAGGGAAAAGAGAGGAAATCACTAATATTTATAAGGGGGGACTAAGGAAAGAATTTCCCTGATTTTCCCGGAGCAGAGCAGGAGCTACATCAGTGGGATTTCTGCTTGTGAACGTTGGAGAAACAGGTGGGGGAAATTTGGGACCGTTGTGGATCTCACCTGATAAGGTGGGTCGGCCGACCCTGTGTGGGTCCCACTCGCCCCCTGATTTCTGCAGTGCTCTTCTTATTCGAAAATATATTGTACAATAATTGCGACGGGTAAAAATAAGAAACAGAGGATGTCAGGATAAAAGATTTAAATCAATTAGATTCATGACATCGAAATCTTTATTTGCTTCGGGTTCAAGATAAATTTTAAGGCGCTGACCATTTACCTTGAATACATTACCTCCGTCATCCTGGAGTGTGATTGCCCCATGAGTCGACGTGTCGATGATGGTGTATGGTCCGTCCCATTTACTTCTCAATTTTCCGTGCCCGAAGAGCTTTACCCTTGAATTGAAGAGCAACACCTTGTCTCCAACTTTGAATTCTTTTATCTTTATTCGCCGGTCGTGCCAGCGCTTTGTACGCTCCTTGTAGATGGCTGAGTTGTGATATGCTTTGTCTCTCCATTCTTCCAACTCGGCTATCTCCATTTTTCTTCTCCACCCAGCTCCTTTCATATCCATGTTCCAAGTTCTCATGGCCCAATATGCTTTATGTTCCAACTCGACTGGCAAATGGCACGTTTTTCCATAGACGAGTTGGTATGGTGACATGCCTATGGGTGTCTTGTAGGCTGTTCTATATGCCCATAGTGCATCGGGTAGCTTGTTCTTCCATCCCTTCCCCATTTCTAAGACTGTTTTCTGCAGGATCCGCTTGATTTGTTTGTTGGATGTTTCGGCCTGCCCATTTGTCTGAGGATGGTATGGAGTGGCAATGTTGTGCTTTGCTCCAAGCTCTCTTAGAAAGCTACGGAAGGTCTTATCAATGAAGTGAGACCCTCCGTCGCTTATCACCATTCTCGGAGTTCCAAACCTTGGAAAGATAGTCTCGTGGAACATCCGGCGAGCGTGTTTGGAGTCGGCAGCTCGGCATGGCATAGCTTCTACCCATTTGGATACGTAATCCACCGCCACCAATATGTACTCACAATCTTGGGACTTCACGAATGGTCCCATGAAGTCAATGCCCCATACATCGAAGAGTTCGACTTGAAGGTTGTATGTGAGGGGCATTGCATCTCGTGCTGTGATGCCTCCAAGTCTCTGGTATTGTGGGCATCTTCTAATGAATTCTTTTGTATCTTCATACATGGTTGGCCAGAAGAATCCACTTTGCCAGATCTTTGCTTGGGTACGGAAGGCACCATAGTGTCCACCGTATGGGGCTGCATGGCATTTTTCAATGATTTGTGTGCTCTCAGGAGTGGGCACACATCGCCTAAGCAGTCCATCGGCGCAGACACGATAGAGGTATGGTTCATTCCATATGTGACGGCGACTTTCATAAATCAATCTTCTTTTATCCGCCCCTGGTGGTACGTATCCTGTGGCGATGAAGTTCACAATGTCGGCGTACCAAGGGTGCGAATCCGTCACTTTCAGCAGCATGTCGTCGCGTAGGAAGTCATTTATGGGTAACTCCTGTAAGTTAGTGAACTGCATACGCGACAAATGATCTGCTACAGAATTTTCTACTCCTTTCTTATCTTTAATTTCAAGATCAAACTCTTGGAGCAGAAGGATCCATCTTATGAGACGAGGTTTAGCATCTTTCTTAGCAAGCAGATATCTCAAAGCAGCATGATCAGTGTAAACAATAACTTTTGCTCCAGCTAAGTAAGATCTAAACTTGTCAAAAGCAAAAACAACGGCAAGGAGCTCTTTCTCAGTGGTAGTATAATTCAATTGAGCTCCAGTCAAAGTTTTGCTAGCATAAGAAATTGCATGATGCTTTTTGCCTTTCATTTGACCAAGAACTGCCCCCACAGCATAATCACTAGCATCACACATTATTTCAAAAGGAAGCGTCCAATCAGGGGGTTGAATGATTGGAGCAGAGATGAGTGCATTCTTAAGAGTAGCAAAGGCATGCATGCAGTCATCATTGAAATCAAAGGGTGCATCCTTAGCAAGCAAGTTCGTAAGGGGTCGTGCAATTTGAGAGAAATCTTTTATGAAGCGACGATAAAAACCAGCATGACCCAGAAAACTACGAACACCCTTGATATTCACAGGAGGTGGAAGCTTTTCCATAACTTCTATTTTTGCTTTGTCCACCTCTATGCCTCTCTCGGACACAAGGTGTCCAAGAACTATGCCCTCTCGGACCATGAAGTGGCACTTTTCCCAATTAAGTACCAGGTCCTTCTCATGGCATCTCTGTAAGACCCTGTCTAGATTTTCTAAGCAATGATCGAAGGTTTTTCCATAAACAGAGAAATCATCCATAAAAACTTCCATAATTTCTTCGATCATATCAGAGAAAATAGACATCATGCAACGTTGGAACGAGGCAGGTGCATTGCACAAACCAAAAGACATGCGACGATAAGCATAAGTTCCATACGGGCATGTGAAAGTTGTCTTACTTTGATCGTCGGGGTGGATGGGAATTTGATGATATCCCGAATACCCATCAAGGAAACAAAAGAAAGAATGATTTGCCAACCGTTCCAACATCTCATCGATGAAGGGCAGTGGAAAATGATCTTTCATTGTGGCCTTGTTAAGTTTTCGGTAATCAATGCACATTCGCCACCCCGTGACGGTTCGTTGAGGAATGAGTTCATTTTTATCATTATGAACAACCGTCATACCTCCTTTCTTGGGTACCACTTGTACGGGGCTCACCCAATCACTGTGAGGGACAGGATAGATGATCCCGGCGTGTAATAGCTTCAAGACCTCTTTCTTCACAACTTCTCTCATCGCATTATTCAGCCTCCTTTGAGGTTCCCTTGAAGGTGTACTTTCAGGATCCGTGGGAATGCGATGGGTGCAGAGAGCAGGGCTGATCCCTTTTAGGTCTTCAAGTGAGTAGCCAAGAACGGAGCGATGTTTTTCAAGCACGGCTATGAGTTTGGTGGTTTCTTCCTCCGAAAGCTTGTCACTTATGATGACGGGAGCTTGCGAATCTCCGTGCAAGAAGGCATAGCGCAAACCGGGAGGTAGCGCTTTGAGATCAATGGGAGGTCGTGGCGGTGGTGTGGTTTGTGGTAGCTCAAAGGTGTCCTCCGAGTCGGCGTCTTCTAAGATAAAGTCTTGTGCATCTTCTTCCAAAGCTAACTCGGGGTCCATGTGAGGAAAAATAGCCATGGCCTCCTCCACTTGATATTCCTCAAGTGGTTCATCGAAAAGAGTGTTTCGTGATGTGGTGATTGGTATGGAGAATGACTCTTTTCCGAGGGTGAAATTGAGGTTTCCAAATGATGGGGCATCGATGAGGAATTTTTCTATAGGATGCCCTATCATTATGTCGAAGTTTGGGACTTCGAAGACGTAGAAATCCAGGATAACCTCAAGGTCTTCATGATAGAGAGTTACATCTCTGACAATCCCCAAACTCTCAAGAATATGGCCCAATGGGTGCTTGAGGAGTTTGTTTGTTGATGTCCATGGTCGGTTGCCAAAGATTGACAACGCATATGTGTCGGAGAGGATATTGGCACCAACAAGAGGGTTGTAGAGTGCATTCACCTTGGTTCCTTTGATGGAGCAGCATATGTTGGTTGAGGGAGGGCAGAGCCGAATGATATCCATGGATAGCTCATTCTCCCTCAACCATTCATCGCTCATGATTGAAGTAAGCTCCCGAACAGTCTCCACAAGATATTCTTTTTCAATTGGTTCGGGAGGTGGCAAAGGAACAGGCGGTCTCTTTTGAAACAAATAGTTCGAGGTGTTTCCAAAATCTTCAAAAATTTCTTCCTCAAACTCAAATGGGAACTCTAGAGGTTCATCATCCTCTGTCATTGTTCGGGAATCAGATGAGGACTCGGATGTTGGGTCTACCAAGGTAGACACCTTTTGTGTTTCCACAATGAGTTCCTCATCTTTTGACTCCGGCTCCTCGGGTATTTCAGCGGAAAAAGGTGTATTTCCAACAATTCTTTCTAGCAAATCTTTTGCTTCCGCTATGGTCTTATGAGAAAAAGAACCACCGGCAGCCGTGTCAAGATAAAGTGCGGTGTCCTTGCTCAACCCTGAATAAAAATGTTGCAAAAGAACGGGTTCTGGGAGCAATAACTCTGGACCGGAATCTGTTAATGAACAGAACCGTATCCAAGCCGCACTAAGGGTTTCTTCCTCCTCTTGGCGAAAGTTAATTATTTCCGCGCGTAGAGCAGTGATACGAGATACGGGAAAAAATGCTAGACAAAATTTGTCTCGCAATTCTTTCCAATCACCGTTCACTCTCTTAGCGGTGTAAGTGTACCATTGCTTCGCCTTCCCATCGAGAGAGAAGGAAAACAATTTCCACTTTAAAGTTTCATGTGTCATGCCATTGATCAATCGGCATGCACACAATTGCTCAAACTCTCGCAAGTGTTCAAAAGGATTTTCATTTTTAAAACCAGAGAAAGAAAGTCCTTTGATCAAAGAAATAAAACTGGGGCCGAGCTCATAGCTTCTTGAAACAACAGGTTGAGATGAACATGGTGGCTCTAAGAGCTCGCCCCGTGGAGTGGAAAAAGATTGGATTGTGGGTGATGACTCCATGAGTGTATATATATTTTCTTTTCTAATTTAATTGAACGGGAAATGCAAAGATAAGTTACGAGGGCAAACCTGGTCCGCTACAGAATTAGCAACCGTTCCCCGGCAACGGCGCCAGAAATGCTTGTTGGTATTTCTTACACCACGAATAAATCCGCAAGCGCACGGAATACCGTTGTAGCACTTCACCCGGGAGTATTCCAAGGTATCGTATTTGTTTTCCCCAAGGAACGGTGATAATCTGCAGCAAGGTTAGTTTTACCCAAGGACACACAAGAATGGCAGTAGTATAGGATTGAGAGGATGAATAAAGATCTATTTGTCCCGCAGGACGATCGCACCCTAGTTCTACTCGTTTACTTCGGGCACTGGTATAGACCTGGTCTGCCAAGTCACGCCAGCCTGTAGCTCTACGACGAACCCGAACGTGGAGAATTACAAGGGACGGACAGGGCTGTCACCACCTGCCGCCTACCTCTACAAACCGTGGGGCACGCTGCAAACAAAGGTAACCTCTAGCCTAGACACCACGTCTATGCCGTCGATTACTACTCTAACCCCGGTCCTGGTACCAATCTGGAAGGCTAGAGCACCCCTCGCGGAGCGATGATCCCGTAAACAAGTATAACAAGAATAACGACTAGTATGTAAAGCTCGCTAGATCAATATCACCACGAATACTAATCTTACGAATAAGAACAAGGTTCGTACTATGAACGAACGACGAACGAACGACGAACGACGAACGAACTAAGAACGAACGACGAACGATGAACGAACGACGAACGAACGAAGAACGAACGAAGAACGATGAACGAACGACGAACGAACGAAGAACGAACGATGAACTATTAATAAGATAAATATCCGCCAAGGGTACAAGATAAGGAAATAACCAAAGGGGGCTATCCCTCTCCTTGATCCTTGCCCTCTCCTCTATTCTACTACTGTACAAGAGGCCCTTGGCCTGGATGGGAGTGGAATGACTTGTGTCTTGTGATGTCCTTTGGAGGAGGGGGGTACCCCTTTATTTATAGCCCAAGAAGGTCGGCAACTTGAGGCGGTTCCTTAGGTCGGTGGCATTGATTGTAGGTGGAACCGACCTCTGGAAGGCGGTGGCGAACCGACATAACAAGATGGGCCAGGGGGGCCTCCACCACAGGTCGGCCGACCTAGGGTTTGGGGTCGGCCGACCCCTGGTGGGCCCCTCTGGGCCTGGTCTTCCTCGTGCTGCTTCTCTGGGCTGTGGTGTCCTCTGATCCACCTGCTGTGGGTGGAGTTGAAGCCAGGATATTTGGATTTTGGGCTTCAAGAGAGGAATTCTTTATTCCGGGGAAAATTGGTGTTTCCAACTTGGGCCTTTTATGCTTCCTTTTACCCGTTTTCCTATGAATTGCAGCTGCACTTACAAATTTACCAAGACTTGTGGAAATCATTAGTTTAAAGACCTAAGTCTACTTTTGGTGATTGTTTTATTATAAAAAGCGCAGCTAGTTGACGGGTAAATATTGGGTCTAAGAGCCGTCAACAGAGCGCGCTCATATGCATGAGCATGAATAAAAGAAAGAACCACTCAAACATGAGCGTGATCGAAAAAAAAGGAGAGAAGAAAAAAAAAGGGGATAAGAAAGGAAAGAAAAGATGTGATAGCCATGTTCTCAAATAAAATTCAATCAAGGGAGAGACATCATCACATCAAGGAGTATCCAATATTTTCATTTTTTCATACACTTATCCACACGTGCACATCCTTGATCAGATTGTATGACTTGTTTTCTCCTTGGATCCGCTCTTTGACTTAGCAACATAAGTAATGCAAGTATGCTCCTTTTCATTCCCTACGAAGCTCCACATAAAGCCATTTGTAGATGTAGGATGAAAAGAGGCATGTCAGAAGCCTTGGTGAGGAATTATACACATTGAGCGATCTAAGAGTTATCATTTGAGGAGTACAAGCGATTGTTTTACTTTGAAAATCTATCAAAACCCAAGTTACTCAACAGAGGAGTGATGACGACTTGAATCAAGACCGTTCCATTCCTCAACTGCCCATGATGACATGGTAGACACATCAAAGTTCACAGGTGCAGGTATGGCTTGGAATAAGTTGTATGCTGGCATCATACCAAGGAAGTTATGTTTCACCTTAGTCCTTCATATTTACTCGAGGACGAGCAAAGGCTAAGTGTGGGGGAACTTGTTGACGGCTGTTAGAACAAAAATAAACTGTCAACTACCTGCACAAATGAAGTCAAAGCAATCACCAAACATAGAAGTAGGACTCGAAACTAACGAATTCCACGAGTCATGGTGAATTTGTGCATGCAGGTGACTTAAGGCCTAAATGAAGAGAAAACACAATCCAAACGAGCAGATTGCACACCCCGACAAATCAGGGCCATTCCCGAGGACTTTTGGACCCCCAAACAGTGCCAAACCAACTCAACAAATGGCAAACACCTAGGTACCCAATCTCAGGCCCATCTGGAAGCAAAATCAAGTGGAGAAGGTGCCAGAAAAGGCTGAGGCCCAGTGGGCTCCACCCCAGGTCGGCCGACCTGTGACACCCCAGGTGTCTCTTTTCATTTTGTACAATGCTAGGACATCAGGTTGAGTTAATCATGTGAAAAGTTAAATTCTTACATCCAGGGAATTATTAAAATGTTTGAATAGAATCCAAATTTAAGTCAAATTTCAAAAGGAAGTTCAAAAACGTGAACAGAATAGTGTGTAACCAAAATTGTATGTGAAATATAATGATGATATAAAAATCTAGCAAAAATTTCAGAAGTATTTTAGTTTGGGAAGTGCTTCAAATAAATTAACCAAGTTTAAAATTTAAACACCTTTCAATAAATTTCGAATTTGAATTTTGAGGTTTCTAGAAGGTTGGCCAGCACATCTGTTCTTTACAGGTGTCAAGGTGAAGCCATGCAAAATCTGATGAGTTTTGGAGCTCATTAACCCTCTCAAATTGAATTTACAAGAGAGAGACGTAAATTTGTGAAACGTGAAAAACCCGCTGAACCCACTCGCCAGCCTCACTTCCTCGTTTCCTCTCTCTTCCTCGACCAGCACCCAGGCCATGCACGGCGACACCTCGCCTCCCACCGCTCCAGCCCGACCCCACTCGCGCCGAAGAGCAAAACCGCGACCCCAGCCTCTCCTTGCTTCCTTCCTCGCACATTCCGTCGTTTCGTCGCTCACTCCGCCTCCATTCCTCTCACACTCACCCGCGTCACCGCCATGGACGCCGTTACTTGAAGCTCGTAGCGCCGCCGCGTCCGTCCACCACAGCACAAGCTCGACCCCGCCGAAGCTTCGCTGTGACGTCCTCTTCGAATCCCCGGAGCACCTTTTCGTCACCGCCGCCTCATTCGCTGGGAATCGCATCGTCTTCCTCGTCGACCTTTCGTCGCCCGACGTCGACTCCTCCGCCAAATTCCTCGTCGACGGTGATCCATTCGTCGATTCCTCTCGTAGGTTTCCTCCTCTCCATCAGGCGCACCTCTGGACCTAACCATGATCCAGTTCGTGCAGTGTGGAGCTCGCCGTCGCCTCGCCGCCGACTCGCCATCGCCGCAGATCCGCCTCCTAGTCTCCATCTCGTCTCGGTGAGTCCCTCCTTGCGCCACCTTGCCGCGCGTGTAGGCCACGAGCCACTGAACCTCACGGAGCTTCATGTGCACGTCCCCATCCTTTCCTCGTGCCGGCAAGCCGCGCCAAGTTTGGCCGCCGTGCGCGTCCAGCGCGTGCAGAGTGCGCCTGGCTCAAAATCGCGCAGTGGCAATTTTGTAAATATTGCTTCCAGACTGAATAAACTTGAAAAATCAATATCTGGAGTTCTAGTTATCCAAAAATTGCAAACTAAACTTTGTTGGAATCCTCTTGAGTAGATCTATCCATTGATTAGCATGATGATCCATGTTTCTTTATGTTTGTACCTGTATCATTTTTGTAATTTAAACACCATTTAATTCATAATAAATCATCTGCTCATGGGAAAACAGCAAACTAAGTCTTGTTAGAACCCACTGCTTATGCTCTGTCCAGTAGTGTATACCATAACCCTTGTTTCTGCATGTTTTACTCTGTATAAGTCTTGTTAGCTAGAAACCAATTAATTGATAGTAAATTAGTTACTGTTGAGAAAACTGTGAACTTAGGCTTGTTGTACTACTCTTGTTATTATCTGCTCAGTAGAACAAACCATGCTCCTCAATTCTGTAAGAAACTTTTGTTATGATTTTCTCTTTGATAAACTTGTCATCTTTTAGTAATTAATCTACTGCTTGTTAAGCCTTGATCTTCTGCATGCATGACACTTAAATGATGTTCTACTACCATGATTTTGATTTGGTCAGATATGCTTTATAGAATTTCGTATAAATTGCTTTCTGCCTCAGCCTTATTTTAATGTGTGATTTAATTCTGTTAGTAAGAAAATCGTGATAAATTGTTGTTAGTACTGTTTTGGCATGCTTAGGTCACCTGTAGGCTGTTCTTGACCAGAGGCAATTTAGGAATAATTTTCACACTTGTGTAAGCTTGTTTGAAGTGAATATGAATGATTTCCTTAATAATACAACAATGCTTCATGGGAGTCAATGAAAGAAATAAATTAAACTCAGTTCACATCACCAAATCAGAACATCTTACATCACCTTGGATCTGTAATCAAGTCACTTAAGTTGCATTTGCATGTCGAATTATATTGTCTTTGCATTCCCTGTATTGACACATTCTTGCATTAATAGGAAACGACAATCAGGAGATCGAAGGGGAAATTCTGGAGGAATTATTTGCTGCTGAACCTGAAACAGAAGTTGCTAACTTAGTTTGTGAAAACCAAGGCAAGCCCCAGTGCATCCACCCCTTTGCAAAGTTTTGATTTCCAGATAACACAATGCTAGTATATGTCTAGGATGCTTGTTGCACTTAAGTTGTAGGAGTTGAATGGAACCCAATTGCATAGTTCCCAAATGACCCATTATGTATGAGTTTCTATACTAGTTGCTCGGTAGAAAACTGCTATGCCAAAGTATATTGATTAGCATCTAAGTACTGTTTATTTTGATGATTAAAAATTGATTCTCCAATCAAGATGATGGATGAGATTATGGTTCGTTGAGACCGGGCAGGATGACATATGCATGTATAGTTGTAGCAACACATGGAGGTGTTGGCTACTGTAGCCCTGCCTAGTCGATTAAGGACCGATTCGTTGTTGGCCCTCGTGATCGAGCATTGAACAGTACCGAGTACATACTAGTTTTAATAGGAACTAGCAAACTTAGTAGCATGTATGGTGGCAAGGTGGTACGGTACCCTGTACAGGTGTATTGGGCAGGTTCAGACCATGGGAGGTACGAGGTACCGTTGGTGGGACGGCTGCCCAATCTCTAAGACTAGACCCGTGCTGATTGTTTACTGCCTTGTGAAAGGTTGCCGTATATGACTTTTGTGCATATACGTCGTGTACCTCGGGTTTTCCCAGCTGGTGTAAATCGATTGCAATCGCTGTCCCTCGCAGAAATGAGTACCGCTTGTGAATTGAGCCTTCACGTAGCAAATGACACTTGATGATGATTATGTTGGCTGTTATGATGGATTGCTGCTGTTATTACTCATATGCTATTGATTCACAATTGATATATATGTTCAGTTCATGCTTTACTGTTATTCTTCATGTTTTACTGTCTTTTCTCACATATGCCACTGTTTAATGAAGATAAAACTTGGCTAAAATTAATATGCTAGAAAGGATTACTGTTGCTTAGTGCGAGTCCTTTTAAACTGAACCAACCTATGTCAGCCTATGCATGTCTAGAAGTCAATTGACGGTTAAGTCTTGCTGAGTAATTAGTACTCAGGCTTTGTGCCTCTGTGGTTTTCAGGTAGTGCAGATGTCCTTTTGCCTGAAGGTGTTCTTCCCTGGGATGTGCAAGTCCCAGCAGGTTGGACTGCCCACTGGGAGTCTGATCCGCCGCTGCAGTAATGTGTTTGATGCTAGTGTGATTATCTGATTGGGCATCGGATGGTCACTCATGCTATATCGATGAGGGTAGTGTAGCTCTCGTGTATCTTTCGTTTTCGAACTTGTCGTTTAAAATTTCGCTTCCGCTGAACTTTATCTTCCGCTGAACTCTGAACCTTGTTGTAATAAAGATAATAACCTTGTTAATTAAGATGAAAGTGTTGTATTATCTCGTGTCTGCTTAAACAGCACCGTGGGACAAAGATCATGTGGATCGGACTGTTAGAGCTGGTACTAGAGCTGGTCCAAGATAATACAAACACTTAAACGCCGTATTTTGAAAACTACGATGTACGGTGAGGAATACATTAGTATTGCCCATATAAGGATGATTATTAGGTGGTGACACTGCTAACCCTGGGTTATGATTGTTTAAATTATGCAACTACGGAAAAGACCTTCAATGGGGTCTTCATGGTAAGTATGGGGGTGAAACTCACTCATGTTGAGAAGAGGTGAATATGAGGCGATTCTTGTCCATGAATCGTATCGTGCGAAAACTTTATTTTGGTTAAAAATGATTTTGGTGGGGAGCTCACTCGTGTTGAGAAGAGGTGAACATGAGGCGATCCATTTCCATGAATCGTATGGTGCGAAAACAAAAACTTTGTTTCATTTTTCTTCTTGATTTGATGATTGTTTCTGAAATGTCATCTTCTGCAGGTACGCTAACGCCGTTAGTATGCACCTTAGATTAACTTACGTGATGAGTGCGGGTCGTCACCAATTATCGTGCCGCTAAGTTCGGCAAAAATATGTGTTGTGTTGTGAGGAACGATTAGGAAAACTAATGAATTTGTTGCATCATGACATTCTTGAATAACTGAAGTAAAATGTTGCCTTACCTTGACTACCAATCTCTGTATAAAATTTGAAATTTGTCAAGTTGAAAAATTTCGAATTTGGAATATCCTATATCAGCCCAACTGTTAATCTGTTCAGATTCTGTCCTGTCACTTCAAAAACTCATAACTCCTGATTCCCTTATCCAATGGACGTGAATGAATACTTGCTGGAAAGATCTTGAAATTATCTTTCATATCCAAGTGGTCTCATGTGTTTCTGATTCCTAGTATGGTCAGTAGAGTCGAAATACCGACGCTCTGTCAGTCTGTTTTTTTCTGCAGAACCTGTCACTTTGAAAATTCATAAGTCCAGTTATACTTGGAGTTTGGTCGAGTTTAAACCCAATTTGGAAAGCTGGGAAAGTCTTCTGTAACATGGTGCCATGTACCTGTTTCGACATTCCAGTTTGCTGGTCGAATTATGCATATTTCTGACTGTTGTACAGTGAAGACAGACTCTGTTTGTAGTACTATTTTCAGTTTTCGATTACTCCTTGAAGCTGGAAAATGCGAAATACAACTTGCTGAGCTTTTGCATGAGTGTCTTGTTGAATAGCCTTTTATCTGTTGAGGAGAAGTTTTGACTTATCAATTCTTATCCTTGCAGATGGCTGACGAGAACCACGACATGCTTGCTGCCCGCATTCGGGAACTTGAAGAGCAGTTGGTAGAGCTGCAAAATGAACGTGATGAAGAAGTTCAGTACCTCAAAGATCAGAAGGAAATTCTTGAGCTGGAGCTAGAACAAGCTCTCAATGATGCTCAATACTTTCTGAACAACGCGAATCTTTTTGAGCAACATCTGATGGGGTCCCTCAATCTCATCAATGAACTGCAGAATCAGGTTGAGGTTCTCCTCCATGATAATCAGCAGTTGTTGCTGCACCAGGCAGCTGTTCAACCTCCTCCTGATGCCGCTGTTCAGCCAGCGGAAGACCAGGGCAACTCCGGCATGGACTATGAGGATCTTCCCACTCCCGAGCCTGTCAATTCCGAGGCTGAGAGTAGTGCTCCACCTGCACCTGCTCCTGTGGTCCACGCTAACCCAGAGGATGTCAGTCTCGCTGCAGCCCTGCGTGAGGCTTTGAAGAAGAAAGGCTACCACATCACTTCGATCTATCCCAAGATGGACTAGAGCCTAGTAGGAAGAATCATATGTAATATAGTGGCGTGTATTGTATGACTTTATGTTCGGAGGTGTAGTTCGCTCTAGTATCTCGCACGATGTGTCAGCAAGAACTTAGTTATGCGTTGACATGATGTAGGTGCAAACTGATAGTCCGTTTGTGTGTGGGCAACGACCATGTAATATTTTGCGGAGTTAATGGAAGTGGTGTTGCTTGTGGAAGCCATGTTGTTGCAAATTATGTTGCTGTCAACAGTCGACCCGGACAAGTCCGACTACTCTCGGACTAGTCCGTAAAACCCTTTCTGTGGTCCGAATTTACGTCGGACTAGTTCGACAAGCTAAGTTCGATTTGACCCATCCGGATTAGTCCGATCAGGTTCGGACAAGTCCGACTTGCGGAAAGTGCAAATTTTTGTGGTACTCATGAATGCAAGAGACATCAAGATTTTGTGCACGTCATCAATTGTTTACCACTTTTTCATGTCGTATTTCTTTTGATTGTACGACATTGTTATAAGGTGACTAACATGATTGATGCACTGATTTTGTGCAGCATGGTGAACACTTGGCGTAATGACATTCCCGAGGGCTCGCAATCAAGGAATAATGAGCCTCCCACCTTGGCTGAGGCTATTGCTGCACTCTTTGCATCTCGCGCTGAGGACTCTGCACTTCTGCGCCAGTTAGTGCAGAATACGTCCCGACCTGGTCGACGTCAAGCTCATCATCATGATTAGCCCCGACCATGCTCGTACACAGATTTCTTGGCTACTCATCCTCCCATGTTTGAGCGTGCCAAGGAACCTCTTGATGCTGACAGTTGGCTGCGGGTTACTGAATCTAAGTTCGGTCTTTTGAATTGCACCGAACATCAGAAGACTCTCTTTGTGGCACAACAACTTCTAGGGCCTGCTAGTGCTTGGTGGGCTAATTATGAAGCCTCATTTCCCGCTGGTCATCAAGTGCAATGGAATGAGTTCAAGTCTGCATTTCGTGCTCATTTTATTCCAGCCGGTCTTACGCAAAGGAAATTTCAGGAATTTCTAGACCTGAAACAAGGAGGGAGGGGTGTCCTCCAGTATAATGAAACATTCAACCATCTCTCTCAGTATGCCACCAGCTATGTCGACACTGATGAAAAGAAGAGGACTTCATTCCTCCGTGGCATGAATGCTAAGTTGAAGGAACGTCTGACTTGGCAGACTACCGGCACTTTCAATGATCTTGTTAATGCTGCCATTGTCCAAGAGGATGCTATGCGTCAAGTTGAGGACGAAGATCGTAAAAGGAAGGCACCTTCTAGTGCTCCTGCTGGTCAGCCATCCAAGCATAGGTTGGTGTATATATCACCATCCGAGCACCCCAGCAGCAGCAATTTTCCCGTCCTCCGCAGCAGCAGTATTCTCAATCATCTTCGCAGCAGCAAAATGCATCCCGTGGTCCTACTCAACAGCAGCACAATCAAGGTCCACGTACCCAACCTCCTGCAAGACAAGGAAATAATAATGGGTGCTTCAATTGCGGTAAAACTGGCCATTTTGCTCGAGATTGCAAGGCTCCGAAGAACAACAACAATCCATCTGCGGGTCAACCATCTAACCAGCAGAGGAGCTCAGCACCTCGCAAGGCTCAAGTTAACTACACTAATGTTGAAGACATCCCACAGGGAGAGCCTGTGCTAACGGGTACGTTCTCACTTCACAGTCGACCCGTTCTTGTTCTCTTTGATTCCGGTGCTTCTCATAATTTTGTTAGCCAGAGATGCATACAAAAGTATAATCTTCGTACTAGCACCCTCAAATCACCTTATGTTGTTCATTCTCCTGGTGGTCAAATAATTGCCGATCAACTTTTGAGTAAAACCCCACTTGAGCTTAATCATAAAACATATCCTTCTGATTTCATCGTGCTTAAAAATCAAGAGATAGATCTTATCTTAGGCATGTTTTGGATGAAAGTTCATAAAGCTATGTTAGACATTGCACCTCGCATTGTTCATTTGAATTCTCCAATTCATGGTCCTGACTCCATTCCTTTGTGCTCCGATCCACCAAAAATTTCCGTCGTCCATCATATGGAGGGAAAATCTCTGGAGGATATTCCTGTCGTCCGGGAATTTCCCGACGTATTTCCAGAGGATATATCTGGCCTACCCCCTGATCGGGAGGTTGAATTTAAAATTGAGTTGCAGCCGGGAACTTCTCCAATTTCCCGCCGACCATACAAGATGGGTCCAAAAGAATTGGCAGAATTGAAAACCCAGCTGAAAGAGTTACTCGAGAAGGGTTTCATACGCCCAAGTTCGTCGCCTTGGGGCTGCCCGGCCATTTTTGTGAAGAAGAAGGACAATACACTGCGTATGTGTGTTGATTACCGGCCATTGAACGAAGTCACAATCAAGAATAAATATCCGCTGCCTCGGATTGATATTCTCTTTGATCAATTGGTTGGTGCTAAAGTCTTCTCCAAAATTGATCTTCGCTCCGGATATCATCAAATAAAAATTCGTGAGGAAGATATTCCCAAGACTGCTTTCTCCACTAGATATGGGCTGTTTGAATATCTGGTAATGTCATTCGGGCTGACCAATGCTCCTGCTCACTTCATGTATCTCATGAATTCGGTGTTCATGCCCGAGCTGGACAAGTTTGTGGTGGTCTTCATTGATGATATTTTGATTTATTCCAAATCTGAAAAAGAACACGAGGAACATCTTCGTATTGTTCTACAACGCCTGCGGGATCACAAGTTGTTCGCCAAATTCAGTAAATGTGAGTTTTGGTTGGACCGTGTACCATTTCTTGGTCATGTGGTTTCAGCAGAAGGCATCTTCGTGGATCCAAGCAAAGTACAAGATGTATCGGATTGGAAGTCACCCACATCGGTCTCTCAAGTCCGCAGCTTTTTGGGACTTGCTGGTTATTATCGGCGGTTCATTCCCAACTTCTCTCAACTGTCCAAGCCTATTACAAGGCTACTGAAAAATGATGTGAAGTTTAAATGGGATGATCGCTGTGAAGAAGCTTTTCAGAAGATGAAAGAATTATTGACCTCTGCACCTGTTTTAGCTCAGCCAGACACGACCAAGTCTTTTGATGTTTATTGTGTCGCGTCTGGAACGGGACTTGGTTGTGTGCTCATGCAAAATGGTCGTGTGATTGCTTATGCTCCACGCCAATCGAGAAAGCATGAAGAGCATTATCCCACTCATGATCTGGAGTTAGCTGCAGTGGTTCTTGCACTAAAAATATGGCGCCATTACCTTCTTGGAAATTTGGTGCACATATATACAGATCATAAAAGCCTCAAATATTTCTTCACTCAGTCTGATCTGAACATGAGGCAACGCCGATGGCTTGAGTTAATTAAAGACTACGAGTTGGAAATCCATTACCATCCTGGTAAAGCCAATGTAGTCGCCGATGCACTGAGTCGTAAAGTACATTGCAATAATTTGATGCTGGAATTTTTGGACAGCACCACTGAGAATGTTATCTATGAGCCAAGTCATCATGTTATGCCCAGCTTGGTCATTCACAATCTTGCTATTCATTCTTCTATCCGCTACGAAATAATAGTGGCTCAAAAGAATGATCTTGTTATAGCTCGCATTCAGCAGGAAATGAAAGGTGGAAAAGCCGCTTGTTTTCGACAAGACACCAATGGTGTTCTCTAGTTTGATAACCGTTTGGTTGTGCCCGAAGATTTTAATCTCCGTCACAAAATTCTTGACGAAGCCCACCAATCGAAATATTCCATTCATCCTGGCAGCAATAAAATGTACCAAGACTTGAAGAAGAATTTTTGGTGGACTGGGATGAAAAGAGAAGTGGCCGGTTATGTCGACGAGTGCGATACTTGTAAAAGGGTCAAATCTGATCATTTGAGAAAAGCCGGCTTGCTCCAACCATTAAGCATTCCTGTTTGGAAATGGGAGGATATAAGTATGGATTTTATTGTAGGCCTTCCTCTCACATCGAACAAGCATGACTCAATTTGGGTTATTGTGGACAGGCTTACAAAGTCAGCACAATTTCTACCGGTCAATACTTACTATAATGTTCGAAAATATGCAAAGCTATACATAGAAAGGATACTATGTCTTCATGGTGTGCCCAAGACAATTATTTCCGACAGAGGTTCTCAATTCGTTGCTCGTTTCTGGGAACAACTCCATGCATCTTTGGACACCAAGTTAATTCGTAGTTCTGCTTATCATCCTCCTACCGACGGACAAACTGAGCGTGTCAATCAAATATTGGAAGACATGCTTAGGGCCTGTGTTTTGACACATGCAGGTAGTTGGGAGGAGTATTTGCCTCTTGCTGAATTTTGTTACAACAACAATTATCAGGAGAGTATAAAAATGTCACCCTATGAGGCATTGTATGGACGAAGTTGTAGAACACCACTCAACTGGTCCGAGCCTGGAGAAAGGGTAATATTCGGCCCCGATGTTGTAAACGAGGCTGAAGAAAAAGTCCGAGTTATTCAAGCCAATCTTAAGGCTGCAAAGTGTCGACAAGAAAAATATGCCAATCAACGGCGTCGGCCTCTGGCTTTTAAAGAAGAAGATTATGTCTGTCTCCGAGTATCGCCTATGAAAGGCATTCAGCGCTTCGGAGTTAAAGGAAAGCTAGCGCCACGTTAGATTGGTCCATTTCAAATTATCGAGAAATGTGGTCCTGTTGCATACAAGCTTAAATTGCCCACAAATTTATCGGGTGTCCATGATGTAGCATCCCACCTCAAATAATGAGGGGTTAGCTTAACAGGATCGAGATCGGGTGACACTTGGCGAAGCAAGAGCCCAAAAGTACACACATATGAGCATAAATAAAATAGAGTACAATTTGAAATTTAGTTATTACAACTTAAATTCAGATTTGGATTACATAAAAGAGTTTGAAAAGCGGAGCGGAAGCGATATACAACTCGACGTCATTCGTCCTATGGTGAAGCACATTCAGCCCGTAAATGTGCCTCATCTTCCTGTGCCAGAAGACACCTGCAAAAAGATTTAAATCACAAACCCTGAGCAACTAATACTCAGCAAGACTTACCCGTCAAAATGGCCTTCTAAGACCGACTCCTAGCATGCAGGGGGCTGACCAAAGGTATAGGAATAATTGCATAAAAATAGCACTAAATGTTGGTCCTTCTTTCAAATTTTAGCCAAATTAAAAGGGTTCTTGCATAAACATAAATATTAGCACCTATGCTAATTCATACAAGTTTGCAATACAATTAATTGAAGTACAATACAGCATATATAATCATCATATTCCACTTCTTACTACGATGTGGCAGCGATCACAAGGGGTACTCAATAACCGCGAGGGACGGCGATTCGAATCGATTTACACCTGCAGGCGAAACCCAGAAAACACGGCGTACGCACACTCAAAAGAGTCACGCACGGCAACCTTTCGCAAGATCCCATAAAGCCGGGCCGATTTCCCCTCTCCCGGACACACGTCCTCCACGCGATACCCACGCCGGAGCTATCCGTGGTTAGCCCGTGTGCCCTCCCTTCTAACACATACCCGTGAACCACCGTGACCATCTTCATCACCAGAAGAGAGGGGGAGCACCGTCCAACAATACAGTAATCGAGTTACATCGGTTTACTAGTGCCCATATCACTAGCATGCATCCGGTACGTTCAAACTTGCTCAACGGGTCCACAACGATCGGTCCTCAATCGACACAGACGGGGCTACCGCACACAAGACCTCCATGTCCTGCTGCAAACCTACACATCCCCGTCCGGTCTCAAAATTATCATCATCATGTGAGATAGCAACAAGTCCAGTAATTTTCCCAAAAAGGATACCTGTAGCTCGCGAGTAGTGTTCCGCACCACTCGACTTCTACCGGGGACTAGACATATTAAGCATAGCAAAAAGTAATGGACTGCTGAACATATCTAAACCCACCCATAGGAATTTCATATGGATACATGCAACTAAGGTTCCATTCAACTCCTAAATACCTAATGCACATAACATGACTCCATACAAGTGATAAAAAGAAAAGCTTTGTAAAACAAGGTGAGATGCACCGGGGCTTTGCCTTGGGTTTGACAAAATGTTAGCACACTCCTAGGTGTTAGAAACCAGCAGCAAGAACTCATCCTCGGCCTCCACGTCTTCGGTTCCGGCGTCGTTTCCTAATTGATGCAAATGCAACCAAAAAGATAAGTGCAATGAACATATAAAAAGGTGTTAAATTCATGAGTGCTATGGCAAGATGATGGAACAGATGTGATGCTCAGGATCAACCCAAAAAGATTCAAACTACTTTTGTTTGAAAACTTTCCATAAAAAGAATGAAAATTTCTAGGTTTAAAAGATCGAACAAAGAATTTATTTCAAAATTTCCTTAATACGGTTCTGGAAGACATAAAAATTATTCTAAAATTTTCTGCAGAAACACAGTGCCATGAACAGTGACGTACCCAAAATTTGGGTTAAAACATGCAGGAATAAAATATTAAAAATAAAACAATGAAAAGCTTGGAGATGCAATTACTGATAAAATAGGTGGAAATTAAATATTCCACTTTGGTGAAAGGTTCAGGAATGCTATGATATGCATGCATATCAAAAATTAGAATTTTTGCATGTATAAAAATGCCTATAAAATTATCTTTAGGTTTTTATTCTCTGAATTTTGTACAAAAATTGGTAGAGATTTCATGAATTCATGTAGCATCACTGGATAGATCTTGGTGCAAGGATACTAGCAAAATTTGTTTTGCATTATTCGGAGCTATATTCGATTTTATATTGATTTTACAAGATTAGCTAAACACAGGGGAAAAGAAAAAGAAAAAGGTCGCGGTACTGTAGCAGTGCCAATGGCATGGCGGGTGCGCACACAGCAACTGCGGCGGTACGGCCGCGTTCCCGATAAACGGCGGCGAACTAGGGGTAAAGGATGGTATTTCCACGACGAGGTGAACGAGTAGAGCTTGAATGGCTAGGTTGAGGCCTCGGGTTCTCACCGAAATAGTGGCGGAGACGAGAGCGGCGCTCGGCGGCGAATTGGCGGCGGCGTTCCCGTCTATGGAGTGGGCGTCTGGCAAAACTAGAGGGAGCACGGGATGTGCCACGTCGAGGCGGAGCTAGACATGGCATGTTGACGTGGAGAAGCAGGGGAAGGGCGAGTTCACCGGCGAGGTTGCCCGGTCCGGCAAACGGCGGCGGGGAAAACGACTTTTCCGGCGAGCTCGGCTGCAGGGGTTGCAAGATAACGGGTCAGGGATGTGCGTGGGGTGGTGGAGCACCCTCGTGCACGATTAATTGGAAAGTTGCTCACCGGGAAGGGAGTATTCCACGACGGCGTCGAGCTTGCACATGCGCCGGCCATTTGACGAAAACCCGCCTCGATCTCGAGTTAGGGTGTGGGAGCTCGGGATTGGAGGTGGGGAAAGAGTAGAGGAGTGCCTGGCGCAGCTCCTGGTGGCTTGGCTCGGCCGGGGACAGTTCGCAGCAGCGGGGCGAACTCGAGCTCTATCGGGTGGCCATGGTGGCTGGCTTGCGCGAAAGAGAGAAGAAAGGAGAAGGAAAGAGAGGGGCGACGACTTGACCGCATGAGGGAAAGGATAGGGACGAGGACAGCGCGCTGTTTGCTGCTCTCAAAACGTGCACGCGCACGCTGGTGCAGTAGCGGAGGACGGCGGGAGCAGGTAGCACAGGGAGGAAGAACAGAGAGGAATACGTCGCTACAGTACGATTTCGCATTTTCGCTGAATTTTCCAACGTGCTGAAATTGAGGAGCTCCAAACCCAACCTTCCACGTGTCCAAAAATTCTGAAAAATTCAGGGTTGAAAGTTCAAAGATACAGGAACACTTTTCATTATTGGAAGATTTTGAAATTCGGCACAGAATTTGAATTAAAAAATTCGAGAAAACGGCCAAATTTGAATTTCTCCGGATTTATCTGGGCTTCTTCCTTTTCTCATAAAATTCCGGAAAATTCTCCAAAATTCTGAATTGAGATAGGGAACCCAGAAATATTTTTGTTTGGGCACACTTATATGGAATATTTTGGAGTTGTAGTTCAAGCTCAAATTTGATCACATTTGAAATAATTGATTCGTTTGAAAACCTTAAACACGATCACTTGAACTTTTGCTTGTCTTGCACTAACAGCGCAATTAGAAGTGTGATTAGGGTTTACAAAAATTGGGGATGTTACACATGACATATTCCATGTCTCACAGCTCAAGAAATGTCTCAAGCCTCCTGTTGACATAGTTTTGGAAGACATGGAGCCTCTCCAATCAGATTTGACATACTCGGAATATCCGATCAAAGTCCTCGATGAAAAAGAACGAGTGACTCGAAAAAGGACACTCAAATTCTTTAAAATCCAATGGAGTAATCATTCGGAAGATGAATCCACTTGGGAAACTGAAGAATTTCTGCGTACCCATTACCCAGAATTCTGGTTTTCACTCTCAGGTATCGAGTCAAAATTTTCGATGATCTACCTTCCTCTAATTTGCCTTGTCCTTAATCTCGGGACGAGATTTCTTTAAGGAGGGAGGGTTGTGACACCCCAGGTGTCTCTTTTCATTTTGTACAATGCTAGGACATCAGGTTGAGTTAATCATGTGAAAAGTTAAATTCTTACATCCAGGAAATTATTAAAATGTTTGAATAGAATCCAAATTTAAGTCAAATTTCAAAAGGAAGTTCAAAAACGTGAACAGAATAGTGTGTAACCAAAATTGTATGTGAAATATAATGATGATATAAAAATCTAGCAAAAATTTCAGAAGTATTTTAGTTTGGGAAGTGCTTCAAATAAATTAACCAAGTTTAAAATTTAAACACCTTTCAATAAATTTCGAATTTGAATTTTGAGGTTTCTAGAAGGTTGGCCAGCACATCTGTTCTTTACAGGTGTCAAGGTGAAGCCATGCAAAATCTGATGATTTTTGGAGCTCATTAACCCTCTCAAATTGAATTTACAAGAGAGAGACGTAAATTTGTGAAAACGTGAAAAACCCGCTGAACCCACTCGCCAGCCTCACTTCCTCGTTTCCTCTCTCTTCCTCGACCAGCACCCAGGCCATGCACGGCGACACCTCGCCTCCCACCGCTCCAGCCCGACCCCACTCGCGCCGAAGAGCAAAACCGCGACCCCAGCCTCTCCTTGCTTCCTTCCTCGCACATTCCGCCGTTTCGTCGCTCACTCCGCCTCCATTCCTCTCACACTCACCCGCGTCACCGCCATGGACGCCGTTACTTGAAGCTCGTAGCGCCGCCGCGTCCGTCCACCACAGCACAAGCTCGACCCCGCTGAAGCTTCGCTGTGACGTCCTCTTCGAATCCCCGGAGCACCTCTTCGTCGCCGCCGCCTCATTCGCAGGGAATCGCATTGTCTTCCTCGTTGACCTTTCGTCGCCCGACGTCGACTCCTCCGCCAAATTCCTCGTCGACGGTGATCCATTCGTCGATTCCTCTTGTAGGCTTCCTCCTCTCCATCAGGCGCACCTCTGGACCTAACCATGATCCAGTTCGTGCAGTGTGGAGCTCGCCGTCGCCTCGCCGCCGACTCGCCATCGCCGCAGATCCGCCTCCTAGTCTCCATCTCGTCTCGGTGAGTCCCTCCTTGCGCCACCTTGCCGGGCGTGTAGGCCACGAGCCACTGAACCTCACAGAGCTTCATGTGCACGTCCCCATCCTTTCCTCGTCGCCGGCAAGCCGCGCCAAGTTTGGCCGCCGTGCGCGTCCAGCGCGTGCAGAGTGCGCCTGGCTCAAAATCGCGCAGTGGCAATTTTGTAAATATTGCTTCCAGACTGAATAAACTTCAAAAATCAATATCTGGAGTTCTAGTTATCCAAAAATTGCAAACTAAACTTTGTTGGAATCCTCTTGAGTAGATCTATCCATTGATTAGCATGATGATCCATGTTTCTTTATGTTTGTACCTGTATCATTTTTGTAATTTAAACACCATTTAATTTATAATAAATCATCTGCTCATGGGAAAACAGCAAACTAAGTCTTGTTAGAACCCACTGCTTATGCTCTGTCCAGTAGTGTATACCATAACCCTTGTTTCTGCATGTTTTACTCTGTATAGGTCTTGTTAGCTAGAAACCAATTAATTGATAGTAAATTAGTTACTGTTGAGAAAACTGTGAACTTAGGCTTGTTGTACTACTCTTGTTATTATCTGTTCAGTAGAACAAACCATGCTCCTCAATTCTGTAAGAAACTTTTGTTATGATTTTCTCTTTGATAAACTTGTCATCTTTTAGTAATTAATCTACTGCTTGTTAAGCCTTGATCTTCTGCATGCATGTGATGTTCTACTACCATGATTTTGATTTGGTCAGATATGCTTTATAGAATTTTGTATAAATTGCTTTCTGCCTCAGCCTTATTTTAATGTGTGATTTAATTCTGTTAGTAAGAAAATCGTGATAAATTGTTGTTAGTACTATTTTGGCATGCTTAGGTCACCTGTAGGCTGTTCATGACCAGAGGCAACTTAGGAATAATTTTCACACTTGTGTAAGCTTGTTTGAAGTGAATATGAATGATTTCCTTAATAATACAACAATGCTTCATGGGAGTCAATGAAAGAAATAAATTAAACTCAGTTCACATCACCAAATCAGAACATCTTACATCACCTTGGATCTGTAATCAAGTCACTTAAGTTGCATTTGCATGTCGAATTATATTGTCTTTGCATTCCCTGTATTGACACATTCTGGCATTAATAGGAAACGACAATCAGGAGATCGAAGGGGAAATTCTGGAGGAATTATTTGCTGCTGAACCTGAAACAGAAGTTGCTAACTTAGTTTGTGAAAACCAAGGCAAGCCCCAGTGCATCCCACCCCTTTGCAAAGTTTTGATTTCCAGAGAACACAATGCTAGTATATGTCTAGGATGCTTGTTGCACTTAAGTTGTAGGAGTTGAATGAAACCCAATTGCATTGTTCCCAAATGACCCATTATGTATGAGTGTCTATACTAGTTGCTCGGTAGAAAACTGCTATGCCAAAGTATATTGATTAGCGTCTAAGTACTGTTTATTTTGATGATTAAAAAAATTGATTCTCCAATCAAGATGATGGATGAGATTATGGTTCGTTGAGACCGGGCAGGATGACATATGCATGTATAGTTGTAGCAACACATGGAGGTGTTGGCTACTGTAGCCCTGCCTAGTCGATTAAAGACCGATTCGTTGTTGGCCCTCTTGATCGAGCATTGAACAGTACCGAGTACATACTAGTTTTAATGGGAACTAGCAAACTTAGTAGCATGTATGGTGGCAAGGTGGTACGGTACCCTGTACAGGTGTATTGGGCAGGTTCAGGCCATGGGAGGTACGAGTACCGTTGGTGGGACGGCTGCCCAATCTCTGAGACTAGACCCGTGCTGCTTGTTTACTGCCTTGCGAAAGGTTGTCGTATATGATTGTTGTGCATTTACGTCGTGTACCTCGGGTTTTCCCAGCTGGTGTAAATCGATTGCAATCGCTGTCCCTCGCAGAAATGAGTACCGCTTGTGAATTGAGCCTTCACGTAGCAAATGACACTTGATGATGATTATGTTGGCTGTTATGATGGATTGCTGCTGTTATTACTCATATGCTATTGATTCACAATTGATATATATGTTCAGTTCATGCTTTACTGTTATTCTTCATGTTTTACTGTCTTTTCTCACATATGCCACTGTTTAATGAAGATAAAACTTGGCTAAAATCAATATGCTAGAAAGGATTACTGTTGCTTAGTGTGAGTCCTTTTAAACCGAACCAACCTATGTCAGCCTATGCATGTCTTCTAGAAGTCAGTTGACGGTTAAGTCTTGCTGAGTAATTAGTACTCAGGCTTTGTGCCTCTGTGGTTTTCAGGTAGTGCAGGTGTCCTTTTGCCTGAAGGTGTTCTTCCCTGGGATGTGCAAGTCCCAGCAAGCTGGACTGCCCACTGGGAGTCTGATCCGCTGCTGCAGTAATGTGTTTGATGCTTATGTGATTATCTGATTGGGCATCGGATGGTCACTCATGCTATATCGATGAGGGTAGTGTAGCTCTCGTGTATCTTTTGTTTTCGAACTTGTCGTTTAAAATTTCGCTTCCGCTGAACTTTATCTTCCACTGAACTCTGAACCTTGTTGTAATAAAGATAATAACCTTGTTAATTAAGATGAAAGTGTTGTATTATCTCGTGTCTGCTTAAACAGCACCGTGGGACAAAGATCCTGTGGATCGGACTGTTAGACGACCTGAGTTCTGGGGTCGGCCGTGCTGCTACAGTGGCCCCACTGGCCCATCTTTTTATGGCGGTTCCCCACCGACGTTCCAAGGTCGGTTCTGCCTGCAATCAATGCCATCAATGCTGGGAACCGCCTCAATTCCACCGCCTTTGGAGGGCTATATAAGGAGGGGTACCCCCCTCCTTTCAACACACACCAAGAGGAATCCATTCTCTAGCATTAGTCTTAGTCTCTAGGCCATAGAGGAGTAGAGGGGAGGAGAGAGCTGACTAGAGGTCCTCGACCTAGTCTTGGAGAGATTTGGGATAGATCTACTCTATTCCCCTCTTGTAAGACTTACATCTTTTATCAAGAGAATTATCTTCTTTATTCCTTATGCCTTATGATTGTACTAGTGCTGCAGCCATGTACCTTCTATGTGGTTATTGCCTAGTCATGTTTGGTTGCTTTATGCTTCACATGCTTATACTAGTCCTTCTATGCCTTTGCACTCGTTCAATGCACATTGAGGTTAGACATGCTTTGGCCCATGACTTGTTAATCCGTAGGGTTAGAGTTCTATGTGCTATAGTATGTAACTTGTTAATCCGTAGGGTTAAAGTTACGCATGTCTTTCCCCTTTACTTGATGATCCGTAGGGTCAGAGCTATGCATGCTTGGGCACTTGATCTGTTGATCCGTAGGGTCAAGGTTAGGTGTACTCTTATTCTCGACTTGATGATCCGAAGGGTCAGAGTCCCATGAGAATTGAGAGTACTGTTTAGCGATGTAAGCGGTGCTTAGGTTGGTGAATAGCTTTGAGTGTTTGGTTACCCCCATGAACAGGAGAAGGTTTGGCAGTGACGACTTGATTGCCTCATTGTCACGTGACCTTAGGACTGGCATAGGGACTTGATAGCCCTAGTGTCACATGTCCTAGTAGAGGGTTGCCAGTAGGTGGTGACAGCCCTGCTGTGTTTACTCCTCTCTGTTCCAGAATAACATAGGACTTAGATTTGTATGTGATGCATGTATAACCAATAGACAGGAATATAAGAAGTACATAGGGACCCAGCTCGACTCCTCTTGACCCCTCTTAACCTAGGCTTTGTATTGATGTTAGATTGGATTGTTCTGTGTGTCACACTATCCATATCCTTTATCTTTACCCCTGTTTAGACCTTGGTATATTATTAGTTATATGATTATGAACATGCTACCTCCCAAACCGCCGCCTTCCTTTGGTAGAACTATAAATGACAGCCATTGGAGTAATCCATTGGTGAAATGCTACAACGGTATTCTCCGTGCGCTTGCGGATTTACCTAATCGACACTAAGACACATCTTTAGATTATTTCTGACATCACTGTCAGAGATGATTTATTTGGTGTGACTTAACAAATGTCAACAGCTGTGCGCGGACATATCTTGTTCCGTGTTTGATTGACGCTTATCCGGTGCATTCCACATCTATGTTCAGGGTTATTCTGTTGTGCGATGCATAATTTACGCCGTCGTGATGTTGGTGGCCGCCGGGGTTCGCGAATATGTTTTCCTTGCTCGATTTTTATCCGGTGAATTTCACGTCAGTTCAAGGGAAGTTCTGGTGCATGGGACAGCGAGTCTTCCCTTCTGTAAACACCACCAAAATACTACAACATACTATCTGGTGATACAATTCGACCTTCTCACTGGAATATCCTTTCGATCAGTAATTTCACAAGACCGGACAAATGGTGCCGGCCACCGTACCCTACGCCTCCTTCATGAAAGGCCTCAAGGACTGTGAAGCAACCAGATTGTATAGTTTTGGTTTGGACAACGAAACAATCACGCTCAAATGCATAGTTTCATCCTGCAGTTTCTTAGGCGAGCTAAAACATTAAATTAATGTATTGTGACTGTTCAAATTGTGTTGATGATATGAGACACTTTCAGTTCACAGTTTCGTAGAGTGACACGTCATCTTTGTGGTATCCGGATTTCTTTCAATGCTCTCAATGCCCTGTCATTTGGCTTCCATTTACTAAGAAAGGGTACCCACATCGTTTCACCACGATGAAAGACATCTTTTATCGTTCATCTTCAATTCCTTGCCATGTCATCTATCTTTTCTGATATGGCAGATACTTATATGCTTATGAAATCTGTTCAAAACAAATTAAGACGCAGCTGCCGATGACAATGACCTTGCTTGCCGATGAGAAAGACGACTCCGCTGAGGAGGAAGACGCTGCCGCCAAGGAGAACGACGTCACTTCTGCAGCGGCCGCCGCCATGGCTGCTTAAGCCACGGCACAAGAAGACTAGTTAGGGTCGGCCGGCATGTTGAGTCATCTCGTATCGTGTTAGTTACATGTTGTAGTTCGATACTACTAATTAGTACCTGGCTCCCCCGTACGACGATGCTTATTTTGTGGCGGCGCGATGCTGATCACCGGCTGTTGTGCGCGGACATATCTTGTTTCCTGTTTGATTGACGCATATCTGGTGCGTTCCATATCTATGTTCAGGGTTATTTCTGTTGTGCGATGCATAATTTACGCCGCTGTGACGTTGGTGGCCGCCACGGTTCGTGAATACATATGCTTTCCTTGCTCGATTTTTATCCGGTGCATTTCACGTCAGTTCAGGGGAAGTTCTGGTGCATGGGACAACGAGTTTTCCCTTCTGTAAACACTACCAAAATACTATAATAGACTATCCAGTGATACAATTCGACCTTGTCAACGGAATATCCTTTCAGTCAGTAATTTCACAAGGCTGGACAAATGGTTCCGGCCACCGTACCCTGCGCCTCCCTCATGAAAAGCCTCAAGGACTGTGAAGCAACCAGATTATTGTTGACGGTCCTTAAGTATAACTTTTGACCGTCAATTACCTGCATGAAAGAATTAAAATGAACACCAAACATAGTGGTAGGAGTTTATTACTAACGAGTTCTACGAGTGTTGGTGAATTTGTGAGTGCAGGTGCATTTCATATGAAAATAGGGAAAGAGAGGCACAAACCATGGACTTCACATTCACTCAATTTTCCTCGGAATAAAAGATATCTCCCCAAGCCCAAAAACCCAGAGAAAAAGGCTTGAAGTCCACGTATAGCAGGTGGACCAGGAAGGGAGGCAACCCAGAGAACAACCCCGAGGAAGGCCAAGCTCAGTGGGGCCCACCCCAAGTCGGCCAACCTATGTATTGGGGTCGGCCGACGCCCTATGGTGGCCCCACTGGCCCATCTTTCAATGGCGGTTAGTAACCGACCTTCTAAGATCGGTTCTGCCTGCTATAATGGCCATCAAGGCTGGGAACCGTGTAAGGATCGTGTGACCGAGAGGGGGGGGGGGGGGGGTGAATCGGTACACTCGAGAATCTTTTCCCGAACACTAACACCCAAACAACTCCTAGCAAGTTGTTCTAGTAACACGGTAAAGCATACTAAGGAGAGTCCTTAACCTAAGATGCTAGTGAATATAGATGACAAGAAGCACTCCACACTAGCACAACAGAAGTCACTAGATAGCACAAGATATAAAGCGGAAACAACTAACTAGGACAAGACAACTAAGGAAACTAGGCACACCAAGTAGAGTCCTTAGAGCTACAAGATAGACTACAACAAGTAAGCACACGAGCAAGGCAAACTAGCAATACTAGTGAAACTAGTAGGAACCAAAGTAAACACACAAGCAAGATAGGCACAACTCAAATACTACAAGCAACCATATATAGTGCGATAAGTAAATACATGTAGTAAAGGAGAAGGGATAGAGAATGCTCATGATGTTTTCCCGTAGTCTCGGAAGGATGGCGCCTTCCCCTACTCCACGTTGGGTCACTCCCGTCGGAGTCTCGACCCCGTCCCTCCGCTCGAAGGTGATCCCTCCTAGAGCACACTTCACCCTCCGAGTGAAGTCGCGGGCACGTCCCGCCGGGCTCTCTCCCGGGTACTCTTCCGGAGGTAAGGCTCCGCACTTGATGCGTGCCAAAGGGCGCTCCACTAGTGATGCTTCTTTCGCACGGGAAGCTCCAAGACCATGTACAAACTTGTGCCGGCTTCCACAATCTCCTTGGACAACTCAACACCGACGCCTAACCGGTCTAGGCCTTGCCATAGACCAAGAGTAACAGCTCTAAATGACTCTCTCAAGCTCACACTAGCCTAGAGATCAAAGGATGCAACTTGTTACTCTCTGAAGCACTAGGATCACTCGAAATCCTTCTCAAGTGCTTCACACTTCTTCCCCTTGGCTTTTTGGCAGCACCTCCCATCTTTCTTGGGTCCAAGAGCACCTCAAAGAGGCAAACAACCGGCTATATATAGGCCACCAACCTCAAACTAGCCGTTGTCCAAAAGTGTCTAGTCTGCGTAGAGACCGTACTATTGACCGTATGGTCCGGTCCTCATTTGACCGTACGGTCCGGTCTTCATCTGACAGGAGTCCAGGGAGTGCTGCTCCACTTCTCAAAGTAGACCGTACCGTCCGGTCCCTAGGACCATACCGTCCGGTCTCCATCTCTTCTTCTGCCAATAGAAACTTCTCCTTCTCTGTTACTTCTGCCTGTAAGACCGTACCATCCGGTCCTTGACCGTACCGTCTGGTCAATGGTCCGGTCTTTATTTCTCCACTTCCAGAAACTTCAGTTTCTCTGTCTGGAAAACTAAATTGAGACCGTACCGTCTGGTCCCTGTGACATCCCATGTCACTGAGCCCAAAACACCTCATAAACTCTCCAAACGGAAATGAAGCAAATTTGAATTCGAAATCAATTATCCAAATAAATGTCAAACCAATGCTTGTGAAGGAAGTCAAAAATTTTAATAACAACTTTGCCCAACCAAAAATTCCCTGGAAAACTCATCTCAAATGAGAATTTTGGAGAATTTTTGGTGTTTTTAGAAATTCTTTCGGATGCCCAAATAAATCCCGAAAGCTGAAAAAGTACCCAAATTTGACCAGCTGCCATTTGAAATTCCTTTAGGGTCCAGATGTGCATGTTGGCCAGTTGATAGATCTTTTCAAGATCTTTCCAACGGTACCAAATTTGCAAATTTTGGAGGTCATTTGCTTGTTCATTTGATGTGCCAAAGTTTGGGGAAAAACCGAGTTTGAATAATCCGGGAAAAAGAAAAGATGCTTGCGGGTCCCACCTGTCATCCACTTCGGACCCCTCCGGCAGAGCGCGCTCGCCACGTCGCCGACGACGTACGGCTCCGCCACGCGGCGCCCCTGGCCCGCTCATCCGCCCGACTCGGCGTCAAAACGCGTCCCCGGCCTCATCTCTCTCGTCTCGCCCTCGCTCTCCTCACTCCCCAGCTCCAAACCCTAGCCACCGCCTGCCATTGACGCCGTGAGCTCGAGCTCGCCCTCGCGCCGCCGCGGTGAAGCTTCTCCGGGTCGCGGCGCTGTGCAAAAGGGTTGCGCCAAGGAGCCACTGAGCCCGGCATGGCCACCTTTTTCCCTTCCCCGCAGTGAGTCGCGCCGATTTCTTCGTCTTCCCCAAGTCCGGCCGAGTGACCCCGATGCGCCGCCGAGCAATACTCCCTATCCGGTGAGCCTCGTCGTCGACTTGTTGCTTCTTTCGGTTCTACGCTCGTTCGCGCTCCTTTCTCACGTCTCCTCCCCTCGTTTCAGCCCTTAAGCACGCCGGCGTTCAACTTTTCCCCACCGCCGGCCTTCTTCCCCGCGTGACCTCCACGGCGAGCACCTCCATCTCGGCCTCCCCGTCGACGAGATCCTCGACGCTTAGGTCCAAGCCGACGAGGTAAAAGTCGTGCTCCTCCCCGTTCTCCCTCGCGTCACTCGGTTTGGCCGGAACACGAGCGCCGCCACCGCCTTTGCGCCGCCGCTCGTCGCCGATGGCCCTCCAGTCGTCGCGCACGTGCACGTGCCCGTGTTTCCGAGCAGCCCTCTCGTCGCCGAGGTGATGCCGCCTGATTTTCTTGTCGCCGTGCACCGACGCGCCGGGAACGGCCGGCTTGCCGCCGCCGCGCAGCGCGCGCGCCGCGGGCGCGCCCGGATCCCATGCGGCCAGGCCGGATTTGGTGCGAACCAAGCCGTGTGGCCCTCTGTGTGGCCCCGATTTGATTGGTCCACCCAATTTCCTTCTTTTTCGGAAATTGTTTAATCCCCAGAAAATCACAGAAAGTTGTAAAATCGATAGAAAAATAAAGACACATCAAAAAAATACGAATCCAATTTTGTTGGCTTCCATGTCGCAAGATCTATCCAATGAGCATGTCAAATCACATATATCACCTTATCTGTTTCCTGGAAAATTGCATATGTACGAATCTTGTTTAAATCATAATAAATTATCTGTTGCTCCATAAATCACAAACTCTTGCATGCAAGTAAAGAATCTGATAACACCCCTGCAGAACATTTTTCCACTGTCAGTGAATGCTTAATTATTTTCTTATGATTTATTTAACCCGCTGTCTTGTTTAAATTATTATAAATAATCCGTATTACAATAAATCGCCAAACTTCACTGTAAATTACTTTCAGTGGTACTCTTCACCAGAAAAATGCTACTGGACATAAAGTGATTTTCAAAATTAATTTAACCAACTAATCAACTTAAGTTAATTAAGTAATTAACTTAATCAAGAGTCAACGAAGGAAATACTTCAGACGAAAGAAATTAATTAAGTTAATCATTTGCACTTACAGTGTAAATGACTGTCCAAAACAATCAAATCATGTTTGCATCATATTACTCATCGCATCTAACATGCATTATTTCCTTGTCATGACATATAGTGACCGAGGAGACTCCGGAGCCTCTGGACTTCCAGCTGCCGGAGCAGGCGCAGGAGGAGCAGCAGACTGACACCCCAGCTGACTTTGCTAGTGCCGTTCCTGAGCCAGGCAAGCCCCGGTGCATTCTGTCCTATGTTTCCGCTTTTCTTTTATCACTATGTATGAGGTCTAGTATGTTTGTGCATTAGGTTTATAGGATTTGATTGGAACCCTAGAACTGCATTAGGTTTACCCTTCCTGGTTACCCTTGATCTCCCTGTTAGTAGTGTTAGTCTTTTGTCGATCGTTAGCGCTGCTATGCTTAGCTGCTAGTGATCGGTAGAAGTCGAGTGGTAGGTCCCACTCGCGAGATAGGATCTTGATACCCTGGTTTGTACTAGAAGAATTATAGGTTGTTGGAGATCGGACGGGGATTGTTTGTGTAGGATGGTTCGAGAAGGCTGGGCCTTCACGGTGGTAGCCCCGTCTGTGTCGGTTAAGGACCGTTCGTTGTTGGCCCTGTTGAGCAAGTTTGAACGTACTGATTCGCATGCTGGTGTTTATGGGCCCAGTAAGCCGACGTAGCTTGTATCGCCCTGGATGTCTGGTGGTAGCCTACTCTTTCTATCATGGTATGGTTGGGAGAGAAAGGATCACTTCCCGAACGGGGCGTATGTCTGGGACGGGGACCGTGTCGGGAAGACCCTTTCTCGGGAGGAGTTGGATCCGGTCAGCTCTTGTGGTGTACAGGTGAAGGTTGTCATATGTGGTCTGTCTGCAGGCGCATATGTCGTGTGGTCAGGTTTCTCCTGCAGGATGTACATCGATGCCGCCGCTCTCGGAAATGAGCACCCACTTGTTCACTGCGTCACATCGTAGTGTGCTTATGGATGATAATGATGCTAGATGATTACTGTTATCTTTATATCTTGCTGTATACTGTTCTTATCTGATGTATCGTTACTTTATGCCGTTTTAGAGATAAGTGCACTGTTTTATGGTTAAGTACTTAATTGGAAATAAAACTTGAAAGTAAGGACCAGGTAATTAGTGCGCTTTTATGCAAGTGAGTCAGCCTGCCCTTGTAGCCTTTGCATACTAGGAGTCGGCTGTAGTTGGCCATGTTGACGGGTAAGTCTTGCTGAGTATTAGTTGCTCAGGGATGGCTCTTTATGTTTTTGTGCAGGTAGCACCTTCATCCCTGACTCCACGGGTGGAGGTGGACAGTGGGACGGTCAGCTTCCTTTTGGCTGGACGGCTCACTGGGAGACTGAGGAGTGAGCTACTCCTGTGTTCGCATTCTGAGGGCTTGGAATGTGGACTTCTTCTCGTGAGAGCGTGTATCGTTCCTTGTCGTAGTTGTTGTTGTTTCTTTTGGACCTAATCGTGTTGTAAACTCTTTAAACTTCCGCTGTGCGACTCTGTGTTTTAATTCGGACTAATGTAATAACTTTAAGACTTAAATTGTGCCTATTTATGTGTTGTACTGTTGCGTCTGTTCATCAGCGCGGACCGACTCGATCCTGTGAAAAGCGGAAACGCTACAGCTGGCATCAGAGCCGTGTTGGGACAGTACACCATATAAATGGCCTATTTTCGAAAAGCTAACCACGTTACGAGTGAGGAACGAAAGCCCTAATATAAGGATGTTAGTGTAATCAGGTGGTAATAGGAGTTGTTTGTTACTTTTCTGTAACGACGCACCGACGCTCAGGTAAGAAGGTAAGGATCATGCATGGCTCAGTGATATTTCTGGTACATGAACCATCGAGTTCATGAGGTGATTTCTGGTACATGGACCATCGCGTTCATGAGGATGATTGGAGCCATGCATTTACTTTCTGTACAGATACGTCACCTGAGTAGGTTGTTTGAGGTGACGTTGTGTGTTTTTCTGCAGGTACACTAACTTGCGTTAGATCGTGTAGAAACGTCTGTCGAGTGCGAATTAGTTACCACCGCTGTCTACGGCCTGTTATATTAGGCAAACTTTTTATTTTGTGAGGGCGAATAGGTCGAGCATGCATGCATTGCATTTAAAAGACATCAACAAATTTCAGCTCACAGAAATTTTTGGACTGACTGACTAAACAACTTCAAAAATCCATTTCTCTTAAACCGCTGAGCCAAAAATTGCAAACTCAGACTTGTTGGAAAGCTTACAATATGAACTAAAGTTTTGCTTCAGGTTGCCCATAAAAATCTTGTCCCTAACCGCCTCAAATCTGTCGTTTAACCCAGTACCCAAATCTGTCCCGTGAAGAATTTCTGGTTCTGTCAGTCAACTTCAAAAATTCATATCTGCTGTTCCGTTTGTCCGTTTCGCGCGTTTGACCACTCGTTGGAAAGATTGCGAAGTTTTCTACAACTTTGCTTCACAGACTGGGTTCTTTTGCCGCCTACAGAAGTGTCAGTTTCTGTTTTTGTGTCTGCTGTTTCTGTTTGGCAGAATTGCTCCCTTTAGTTTGCTGCCATCATTTATCTTGTATCCTACCCCGTTTTGATCCGTTTCGTCCTTCTTTTGCCGTCGCAGATGGACGAGTTGGACGACTTCCCTCACGCCCAGCTAGGGGAGGATGGCTTGCTGCACACGGACGGTCTCTACCTGTCCGGTTTTCCTCGGATGTTCTGGGAGATGTTGCAGCGCTTAGGCCACCCCGATCCTCCGCATTATCGCGGAAAGGTCACCAAGCGAGATGGTCTCCCCTACTGCAGCATATGGGTGGATGTGACCGCACACCCTCAAGGAAAGTGGAGGAAGTACAAGCTGCAGGAAATCGGAGAGGACTTCGATGACACCCTGATCCACCTTGCTATGAAGGCGATGTCCAACTTCTGCAACAGGTTCATTGAGGAGTTGGAGGGCACCCCAGAGGCTCTCTTTCCACCGTCAGCGCTGTACAACCCGCGTTACTTGGCTCGTGTGGAGGCAGCCGCCAGAGCCAGCCCGCAGGTTATCCAGGAGCAGTACCCGTTCTTGGTGTCAGCTTTGTGCGCTGTGATCCGTGCATCCGATCGCGCGGGGCACAAGGTGCAGCAGCGCGTGGACCGCCTGGCAGAGATTGTGGATGCCCGTGATGCTGAGATTGCCCAGTTGCAGCAGTCCTTTGCAGAGTCCGCCGCCCAGGCTGAGCAGAGCGCCAGTTTGCTCGCCCAGCGTGAGACTGAGCTCATTGAGCGTAACAATGAGATGGCGACCATGTTCCAGGAGATGACAGCCATGGTGGCTCACATCAATGGGATTCAGGAACAGCTTGAGATTGCTCAGCACCAGATTGTGGGTCTCAATGAGCAGATTGCCGCAGCAGCACCCCCACCCCCAGGCGAGAACGATGCAGTGTCTGGGATGAGTTTGGAGGTAGACCAGCCGGTCAACCGCGACCCGCTGGCCGACTTGGTTCGCGATGCGCCAGTAGTCATCATCGCTGCACCGGAGGACTGGCCCGCGATCCAGGAGAGGCTGTTGCGCATTGGCAACGGACGCCGTGAGATACGGCGGTACCAGTTTCCACCCCGTGGGAACCCGTGAGCACCGCTGCTAATGTTAGGATAGATCCTTAGCTAGCATTGTCTAGGAACACCGTACGTGTTGGAGAAGGTGGTTGTAACTTTTGGACGATATGTGCTTTTGTAGCTATATTTGTATGGTGCTATGGATGATGTATGGATGTTCCTTAAGACTTGTTCAATGCTATGAATGGATCTTTTATGTGATGTTTCCTCTGCCATGTTTTTAAATACTGTTGCTGCCTATTTTATTCTGCCATGTTCATCTTTTGATGCAATAAGCTAATGGTGCTGTTTACTTGGCAGAATGCCGCCGCGTCGTCCACCGCCGCCACCACCGCCGCCACAGCACAACTTGGCGGAGGTGATGGCCAACCAGACGGACTTGCTGAGGACGATCGCCCAGTTTATCACCCAGCAGGGTGACAATCGCGGCCGTGGTGGTCAGCAGCCGGGATGCACCTATGCAGATTTCCTGGCCACCCACCCGCCTGTCTTCTCGGGGTCTACGGATCCGATGGAGGCGGACAACTGGCTGCGCACCATCGAGTCCAAGTTCGGGCTCCTTCCTGCGTGCACGGATGCGCAGAAGACGCTGTTCGCGGCCCAGCAGCTTCAGGGGTCGGCCGGGGGATGGTGGTCCACCTACCTCGCCACTTTCCCGGCCGGTCAGCAGGTGCCATGGGCACAGTTCCGTGAGGCTTTCCGGTCGTTCCACATACCGGCAGGTCTCATGCAGAGGAAGCACAGGGAGTTCCAGGACCTCAAGCAGGGAGGCAAGAACGTCTTCGAGTATGCCCAGGTGTTCAACCACTTGGCCCAGTACGCTCCAGACATGGTGGACACTCCCGCCAAGAGGAAGGCTTGTTTCCTGAGAGGCTTGTCTACCAAGCTCCAGTCCCGGCTTGTTCTGAACGCCGGTGGTACCTTCGACGAGCTTGTCAGTGCTGCCATCGTGGTGGAGGATGCCATCAAGGCCCACCAGGATGAGAAGAGGAAGAGGAAGGCAGTGGCTGCACCGTCTGGCAGTGCTCCTGTTAGGCCCCGCCTTGTGTACACGGCACCTAACGGGCAGAGGTACCTTGCACCACCCCAGCGCCAGCAGCAGCAGCATCCACAGCAGCAGCAGCGTCCGCAGCAGCAGCAGTAGGCAGCACGACCTCAGCAGCAGGCAGGCCGAGGTTTTCCGTGCTTCAACTGCGGACAGGTTGGGCACTTCGCGCGTGACTGCCATGCTCCACCGAGGCAGAACAACGCGCCGAGGGCCCCAGCTCAGACAGGTGGCCAGCAACGCCAGCAGGGCAGGAACGTGCCAGTCAAGACCGGGCGCGTCAACTACACCACCGCTGATGAGATTCCAGAGGGTGAGCAGGTTCTCGCTGGTACGTTCTCTATTCGTCGCCAGCCTGTTGTTATCTTGTTCGATTCAGGTGCATCTCATGATTTCATCAGTCTAGCTTGTACTCGACGACTTGGTCTCTTGATATCATCTTTGGAGACTCCGTTTATGATTAGTACTCCAGGAGGCCGCGTTGTTACTCAGCAGGTTGTTCGTCGGGCACCTCTTGATCTTGCTGGGAACATCTACCCGACCCATCTTATTATCTTGGACGGTCAGGGATTAGATGTGATTCTTGGTATGAGCTGGATGAAGTTTCACAAGGCTGTTCTTGATATCCCTCTTCGTTCGGTTCACTTGGACTCTCCTGTTCATGGCAAGGCTACTCTATGTCTTTCTCTGCTGTCCACATCGAGACCATCAGTGCATCAGGCCATTGGCAGGAATCTGGATGAGATTCCGGTGGTGCGCGAGTACCGATGTATTCCCAGATGAGCTGCCAGGCATGTCCCCAGATCGAGATGTGGAGTTCCGTATTGAGCTTCAGCCAGGCACAGCACCTATCTCTCGGAGGCCGTACAAGATGCCGCCCAATGAGCTTGCAGAGTTGAAGGTCCAGTTGAAGGAGCTTTTGGACAAAGGTTTCATTCGTCCTAGCTCTTCACCTTGGGGTTGTCCTGCTCTGTTTGTGAAGAAGAAGGATCAGGGCCTCAGGTTGTGTGTGGACTATCGGCCACTCAATGCTGTCACTATCAAAAACAAGTATCCTCTACCTCGTATTGACATCTTGTTCGATCAGCTTGCTAAGGCCAAGGTTTTCTCCAAGATTGATCTTCGCTCTGGTTATCATCAGATCAAGATCCGTGCGGAGGACATTCCTAAGACTGCTTTCTCTACCAGATATGGTCTTTATGAGTATCTTGTTATGTCTTTTGGTCTGACCAATGCGCCAGCTTACTTCATGTATCTGATGAACTCTGTGTTCATGCCGGAGTTGGATAAGTTTGTCGTGGTCTTCATTGACGACATTCTGACCTACTCCAAGAGTGAGAGCATGAGGAGCACCTCCGTATTGTGTTGCAGCGTCTGCGAGACCATCAGCTGTATGCCAAGTTCAGCAAGTGTGAGTTCTGGCTAAAGGAAGTTCCTTTCCTTGGTCATGTCATCTCTGCAGAGGGCATTGCTGTTGATCCAAGCAAGGTGCAGGATGTTCTGAATTGGAAGGCACCTACCTCTGTCTCTCAGATTCGCAGTTTCTTGGGGTTGGCTGGTTACTACCGTCGGTTTATGCCGAACTTCTCTAAGATCTCAAAGCCAATCACAGAGTTGCTCAAGAAGGGTGTGAAGTTTGTGTGGGGCCCGCAGTGTGAGGAGGCTTTCCAGACTCTGAAGAAGCTTCTCACCACAGCTCCAGTGTTAGCTCAGCCTGATATCACCCAGCCATTTGATGTGTACTGTGATGCTTCTGGTACTGGCCTTGGTTGTGTGCTGATGCAGGATGGCAGGGTGATTGCTTATGTCTCTCGGCAGCTTAAGCGACATGAAGAGCATTACCCTACTCATGATCTAGAGTTGGCAGCCGTTGTACTTGCTTTGAAAGTATGGCGGCATTATCTGTTGGGAAATCTGGTGCACATCTATACAGATCACAAGAGTCTCAAGTATATCTTCACTCAGTCTGATCTGAATATGCGTCAGAGGAGATGGTTGGAGTTGATCAAGGACTATGATCTGGAGGTTCACTACCATCCAGGGAAGGCAAATGTGGTTGCCGATGCTTTGAGCCGCAAGGCGCATTGCCATTGTCTTACCGCTACTTTCCCCTCAGAGGAGGAGTCCAGTGTCGAGTGTATTCTTATGGCACGTTGGCCAACATCTCACTCACTCCGTCCTTGCGCGATGAGATTGTTGCCGCGCAGAAGAAGGATGTTGCTATGGGTCACCTCCGGAGAAGGCTCAAGCTTGGTGAACTCTGTTGGCGGTCGTTAAACCACGATTTGACCGCCACCCTACCGGTAAATAAATGTATAACACCAAGATTTTGTGCATAGTAGTTAGGAATAATGCTACTCCACAGGTTTTGGTGGATATTTGGATGCAGGAGTGAATAATGGAGAAAAGTGGGCCCAGTCAGGGAATTTCCCTGGCCGGCCGGCCCCACCCTAGGCCGGCCGGCCCCACCTGGTGGCCGCAGGCCCCAGACTTCCTCCAGTGGGCTGGAAACTAATCAACCACGCACAATTCAGGACCAGCCCAGCAGAATTCCACCGTCATTCTAGAAGGTGGGCCATTTGGGCCTTTACTTGGCCCTCACTTCAATTCTGCCGACCCCAGCAAGGAGCCGACCTTCAGACCGCCTTCAGGGAGTGATCTGGAGCGTTGAGGCAGAAGTCGGTGGCAAACCGCCACAGGGGACGGCCGGCCGGCCACCCCCCTAGGCCGGCCGGCCGGCTTTGGCGGCGCCGCCTCTCCAAAGTCGGCAGACGTGCTTCCACCGCCTTGGAGACCTATAAATTGGACCCCTCGGCCTCCGAAGCAATTCGCACCATCACACTTCATCCAAGTGTTCATTAGTTTAGTAGTAGCTTTGGGAGTTAGAGTAGAGTAGAGTAGAGTGAGAGCTCTCTCGGGCTTCCGGAGCATTCTCGGAGTTCGGTATAGTTCTTTGTATCCTTACTCTTTTGAGATATTATTTTATTCAATAATTAGTTTTATCTTTATTTATTTCTTTTAGTAATTCTTTTCTATTTAGTTTATTTATTCTGTTAAGTAAGTGCTCGTAGAAGTCTTGTTGTTGGATTCGTGATTGTTGGAGTACGCAAGTACGAGAGAGTGCCTTCTTCGAGATGACGTCGTGTGAAATCTGTGCTTGTTTATTCTTAGATAGGACTGCTCCGTTGATCAAGAGTAGTTCCTCTAGGCGGGTTGTAAGCGTGGCGCTTAGATCTTGGCCTATGCACGTTTGGCACCCAGCCCCACAGAGGATGGTAGCCGCGAGTGTATGTGACAGCTGCACCGGTCTCTGTAATCCACCACGTCCGGGTTGGACTCAGCAGGGTCTTAATTATAGCATACGGTTCCCTAGGTTTGAACTAGCATCATCGGTTGACCTAGCACGTGTGTGCCCCGAAACGACATGACTTGTATGTGTGTGATCTTAACTAGAGTAGATAACCTTTGTAGATTAGACTACTAGAAAGAGTAAATACTAGGTAAACATACAGGTAGCCTTAACTCTATCTCGTTGCTCTCCCAAATGTATACTACAGTTTTCTTTTATTACCTTGGATTTGAGGATGTGTGTGCCACCCATATATATCATGCCTATCTTACCCCCGTCTCAAGTATAGTTGATACATTATTTCTTTCTCCAAATTATCCAGTGCATTGCTACTGTTCAGCTCCCCTATGCTCTACTTCCCTGCGGAAATATAAATACGATAACCCTGGAATACTCCAAGGTGAAATGCTACAATGGTGATCCGTGCGCTTGCGGAATTAATGAATTTAATTTTATCGCATAAGAACCGCCAACAAGCATTTCTGGTGCCGTTGCCGGGGAAGTAGCAGCTAGGAACTGAATAAATGCATTGAAGTTTGTGAGAAGAATAATTATCACTTACTTTTGCGGGCTTACCCTTGTCCTGTCTTTCTTTGTTGTGGAAATTTGAAACAGGACTGTGCATGACTGGTTTCGACCTACCAGAAAACTTCCACCCAGATCCGGAACAGTTCTTGAGAAGGGTGAGGGCCAGGCTTACCCCTCCTCCCACCCACGCTCGATCGAAAGTTCTGGCTCTTGAAGGATCCCTTCCGACGACTGTCGAGCACCCTCCATCTTCATCAACGAACAACAACATGGGTGATCCAGTCGAGAAGACGATCAACGATTTCTCCGCGCCAACTACGGAGAACATCCGCGTGGGTCCCAACCCGCGCATCACCAACAAGGACTACGAGCTCAAGCCAGCCTTGATCAACATGATCTTGGCTAGTCCTTTCTGTGGGAAGCCGTCGGAAGATGCAAATGCTCACCTCCAAAGGTTCCTGATGACGTGCAACACTTTCGTCATAAAGGATGCACCTCAGGACGCCATCCGACTACAGCTTTTCCCATTCTCTCTGTTGGGGAAGGCTCTCCAGTGGTTCTACGCGAACCAAGAGTCCCTCGACACGTGGACGGCATGCTCTAATGCCTTCCTCGCCAAGTTCTTCCCGCCGGGTAAGACGACTGCCCTGCGGAACAAGATATCGGGCTTCCAACAGCTCGCAGAAGAGTCGACCGCGGAAGCCTGGGACAGGATACAGGAGTACGTTCTCTCATGCCCCCACCATGGCATGGAGGAATGGCTCCTCATACAGAGTTTCTACCACGGTTTGAGGCCGTCCGCTCGAGAGCACCTCGACGCCGCAGGAGGCGGCTCTTTCTTCTCTCTTAGCGTGAAGAACGCTAAGAAGTTGATTGAGAAGGTGGCGGCCAACCAGACTCATGGTGAACGCCAAGCGGCGAGCACCAAGACCCGTGGAGTGCACCAAGTGGAGACTGTTGGCGATTTCTAGCATACCATTTTATATGCCAACTGCGCCTTATTTAGAGCATAAATGTCATCATTATAGGCCATTAACCCTTGATAATAGCACCATATTTGTATGTATGTCATTCTGGAGCTTTATTGCAGAAACAGATGAAAAGGACGATATTCTGGACATTGTGGCTGATCTGGACCTGAAGAGAAGAGAACCAGTAGAAAAGGCCCACTGTGCCGATCGGCACAGCCATGTGCCGACCGGCACATGGGACCCCAAGGCCACTGAAGCTGGCCCACCATTCAGTTTATTCTAGAAGGAAGTTATCCAAGCCAATCTTGGGAGATATCCATCACGAAGAGATAAAAGATACTCGAAGATTTGAAAGAGCAACACAAGACTTGATCTCGAAGAAAACTGATTGGAAGGCCCACATGGAAGCTACCTAGGACTTCGGAACCGACTTAGGGAGGAAACCGAGCTGGACACGAGGTGTGCCGATCGGCACAACCCATGTGCCGATCGGCACAAGGACTCTTTTCCCGAGAATCCTTCCCTTCCTGATGTACAGCCCTATATAAACTTGTAAAAGCCCTAGGGTTTCGGGATCCGCCGCCAGAGGGACAACACAGCTAGTAAGTTTAGAGCCACCGGGGCTTTGCCGTTCTTCATGTTCTCTAGTTGTTGATCAAGAACCATTGGTGCTAAAGAGGTGATCCATCAAGGTAGGCCTACTAGATGGTGATGTATCTTGCACTATGTATTATTGAAGTATGGTTGAATATGTGGATGAATGGTTTCGATTATTGATTGCCTGGATTTTATGGTCTTTACATGCACTTGTTCCTACGCTTAGTGACGACTAAGTATTAGATGTTATCTTAATTGTGGTGGCAATAAGAGGTGAGAGATTCAATCTCTCACTATCTCCATTGTGGTTAAGGTAGCATTGGGATCTTGTAATGCGCCATATTTGCACGTTGCCTCCGTACCTCAACAGCCGCTAATGCATACGCGATGATCCTTGAGGTGATGTGTAGAGTGGGAAGAGGTCACCGATTAGCGCGAATTGGTCGTGACAGGGCATTCCGGAAAGGGGCTTCGACCTACCGATCTTCGGTTATCAATAATTGAGTAATCCCGTTTATGATGCTATTTGATTAAGCTTTTTGGTTACGATCTCAACTAGCAGACTTGGCTAACTTACCCCATGATCTAATCTGTTCCTAGGCTTTTCGGACAACATTTCGGACAACTTCACCTTGGTGCCGACCGGCACATCCCCTGTGCCGTTCGGCACAACACCCTGTTTTCCTGAAACCCACGCTCACGCTCACTAGAAGGCTTGGCTAACTCTTTTACTGATGATTTTGCTTAATTCCCATAGGTCCTTGTGGTTCGATTAAACCTTGGAATACTCTTCTAGGGGAAAAAGACTACAACTGTACACCGTGCTCTTGCGGTATATAAGTGGGTGCGTAGATACGACCAACAAGCTGTCTTTTTCTGGCGCCGTTGCCGGGGACCTTTGTTCGAATTAGGCATTGTTTGAAGTTTGAGAAATTGGTCACTGTGCCGATCGGCACACCTTTGTGCCGACCGGCACGGAGCTTTCTTTCTTTGATTTCTCTGTCTTTTCCAGTATATATGTCCTGTTTTATTTAACAGACAGGTATGGACGGCGCTAAGTCAAATAAACCCTTTAATTACCTCGATGATCCAGAGATTCTCTTTCGCAAGCGTAAGGCGGAAAAGAAAAGCAAGTCAGTGGGAGACATAGAAGACAACCGCGAGCCACTCAGCCCGAAGGCATTGTTTGCAGCTTTGGAAGAAGACAAGGTAGAAGAAGTTCCTGAAGAAGAAGACATGGGAGACGCAACACCAATTGCTAATCGTCTCAAGCCTGCCTTGGACAATGTTACCAAGACTGAATTCACTGCACAAGCTCGACCCTTTCGGCTGGAGCGCTACATGTCTTTGGTTGGTCAGCAACCGTTCACAGGTTCTGAAGATCCTAATATGCATTTGCAACATTTTCATGAAATCTGCGGTACCTTTCAATTGGAACATATGAATGACAATGAAGCCAAGGTGCGATTGTTCCCTCTATCTCTTATTGGGCATCCTAAGCAGTGGTACCATAGGCTACCTACTGCAACCAAGATTAGTTGGGATCTACTTTCTGCAGAATTTTTGGCAAAATACTTCCCTCCAGGCAAGACTCAAGCTTTGAAGAACAAGATCCTTGGATTCACTCAACTTGCTGATGAGAGCGTTGGAGAAGCATGGAATCGATTCAATGAGTACAAGGATGCTTGTCCGCACAATGGTCTTGCTGAATGGGAGCTAGTGGAGAGGTTCTACACGGGTTTGAATCTTTTGTCCCGACAACACTTAGATGCTTCGGCTGGAGGATCGTTTTTGGACAAGACACCCGCTCAAGCCACGGCCTTGATCAAGAAGATAGAGCAAAATCAATCATGGGTTGGTGAGAGAGAAAGTAGAAGCCTCCAACCTTCCACGGGAAAGATGAAGAGTGTGGTGGAAAGAGCTTATGATGAATTGCTTATGGACAAGCTTGACACCATACAAAGGAGATTGGACAAGATTGATCATATTCCCAAGGAAGAGACCGTCAAGCTAGCGGAAGCCCGTTCCACATGTGAAGAATGTGGAGAACTTGGTCATGTGAGCAAGGGTTGCCCCGAAGATGTGAAAATGCTCAATTATGTCAAGAGTCAAGGATGGAAGACTCCATATCAGCAACAAAGGAGTAGCTTCACCCCGTCATCGTCTATGCAAAATGCCATCCCTCTTCGTATTCAATGCCAAGAGTTCTTTCAAACTCAAGAGAAGGTCAACAAGGATACTCAAGCCAAATTCAAGGAAGTTGATCGTGTGCTTGAGACAATCAATGACAAGGTCATCGAAGTGGGGAGTTCTAATCAGCAAATTCTCCAATTCATGAAGATGATGGAGAAACAAATGGCCCAATTAGCGGAGTCGGTAAAAGGCGAGAAAGGAGCTCTTCCTGGTAATACCCGCTCTGCAGAACAGCTGAAATCCATCGAGACGAGGTCTGGGAAGCAAACTGAAGATCCGAAGTTTGCAGCTAGAGCAAGACGACCCCGTGCCGACCGGCACGACGCTGGTGCCGATCGGCACGCTACAGTGGAAGGTGCCGACCAGCACGGTGATGGTGCCAATCGGCACACAGAAGAAATTGACCTCTCGGGTCTGAAAAAGGGAACTGAGAACAAGGAACATGGTCCTGCTACCTTTCTGGATACGCAGCTGTTGACCAAGACAGAAAGGATTCGACATCATGATGAACAATTCTCCAGGTTTGTCGACATTATGAAGAAGTTATATATCAATGTCCCGTTCCTTGATGCTCTTCAAGTGCCTACCTATGCTAAGTACATAAAGGATATTATGCAAAGCAAGAAGTCCTTAGCATCGGAAGAAGTAGTGAAGATGACAAGAGAGTGCACTGCAGCTATTAATGACATTACACCAGAAAAGAAGCCCGACCCCGGATCTCCTAGTATCCGGTGTTTGATTGGAGCTCAAATCTTTGAAGGGGCTTTATGCGATCTTGGAGCAAGTGTAAGTGTCATGCCTCGCTATGTCTTTGCAAGTTTGAATTTGCCAGAGTTGGAGCCTACGGCCATGTGTTTGGAGTTGGCCGATCAATCGGTTCGCTATCCCGATGGAATTGCTGAAGATGTGCCTGTCCAAATTGGTGATCATATAGTTCCTGTGGATTTCATTGTGCTTGATATGGATAGAAGGACAAAGACTTCATTGATTTTGGGCCGGCCATTCTTGAGGACAGCGAAGGCGAACATTGATGTGGGGAGTGGAAAGATAAGTTTCGACATAAGTGGAGCCTCCTACACATTTAATTTTCGCCCCAAGGGAGAAGAAGGCCGTACCGTATCCAAATGGGTTGAGAAATATAAGTCTCCGCACCATAAAGCAATCGAGGGTAATTGGAGGAAGGATATGTCCTATCATTGAAGGAGAAGAGACATGAGAACCTTGTAGTGTCGCAACTTTTTCCCGTAAAGCGACGCTAAGGAAGTGATTTATGCGGGGAGGTCAAGCTCTACGACCTTTTTAAAACTAAGAGCGCTTTTTGGGAGGCAACCCAAAATTCGGGAGCGAGTCATAGGGTGAGTCTTTGTGTGTTAGTGCTTTCGGGAGGGCAACCCGTGAATTAGAAATTTAGTGCTAACCGGGAGGGCAACCCGGCCTTTAAATTGTTTGCTTGTAATCCACAATAATGCTCCCGGAATAAAATTTGTTAGTCCAAGTGTTTGTTTTAACTTTTGTGTGAACACCTGCGCTGTCTGTTTACCTTCTGCAGTTTTTGTTTTTGTATTTTGCTTGTTTGCTAACAGCGCAGGAGAAAAAAGAAAACAAAAAGAGGAAATTCTGGAAGGTGCCGACCGGCACAAACGGTGCCGATCGGCACAGCAGCAAGCACGCCAAATCGTGCCCTGGACGTTACCCCGAACTGGAGATGAAAATTAATATGGGGGAAAGTGGAGAAAATATGCGGAATATTTGATGAAGGAAAATTTGGAAAGGTAAGTGCAACAATTGTTCCGAGAATATTTCCGTGCTTTTGGTATTTTTATGTGTCGCAGGAATGTGCTGGATGATCCTTGCGAAAGAAGGAGGCACTGGCGGAAATATGGCACAGCTGCCGGCCGGCACGCCTCAGTGTCGATCGGCACAGCATGGACACGCCACCTCCAAGAATCTCGACGCTACAGGAAGTCTGACATCCGCAAGAAAATTTGAAATTTTGGCGACACAAAGCAACAAAGTTTGAATCGGGCGCGGACTACACAGTGCCGACCGGCACGCTGCTGTGCCGACCGGCACACTGACCAAGAATTCGAATCGGATCATCAAAGTCTGCGCACATTGGAAGGAGGAAAGATCACTGACACCCATGCAGCTGCCGAGCACAGGGGAGACACCGAGCACCCAGCCTCGGGATGGAGCAAAGGAGCCGACCGGCACGGTCCCCGTGCCGATCGGCACCGCCTGAAAAATTCAAATTTCGAACGTGCTCCCCTGTCTCCCGACATGCGACACTGTAACAAGTCATGGGGAAGAGGAAAAGAAGTTGCTGAAGCCAAGGTACGTGCGAATCTGTGCAAATTTGAATCGTGCCGACCGGCACGGCTTCCGTGCCAATCGGCACACCATGGGAAAGCCAATCTTTTGCAGGTGCGCCCCTGTTCCCCGACATCCGACACTGTACAAGTCATAGGGAAGAGGAAAAGAAGGCGTGGCAGCCGAGGTACGACGGAATCCGCGAAATTTTGAACCGTGCCGATCGGCACGGCACTGTGCCGACCGGCGCGCACAGGGAATTTGAACCGGCGCGGGTTCCTTCCCTTGGACGCCATGGAGAGCTATAAGAGGGGGCACTACCTCCTCCATTTTCGCCACAACTCCCTGGTAACTCTCTCCACTCCTCCACTTCCTCCATTTGCGCGATTCGTTTCCATTCTTTCGCAGGAAATGAAGGGGTTTAGTTCCACGCTCAAGAGCGCCGGCAAGAAGATTCGCCGGGGGTTCAGCTCCGGCGGGTCGCACCACTCCGGTGGATCACACCACACCGGTGGATCACACCACTCCGGCGGGTCGCACCAAGCCGGCGACAACAACTCCGGCAGCGACTCCAGCTCCTTCACCTCGGCGCGAAGGGCAAGTTCGGCGGGCTATGATAGCCCCGAGCTCTCCGTCGAGATGACACCGCCACGAGGGCGGGATGACTTCTTCATCGGCCACCGCGACATTGGCATCCCTCGAGGACCGAGGCCGCGCACGAGGAGCGCGACCGCCGCCGCCGCCGCCGCCGCCGCGGGGCGGATCGTCAATGGAGGCCGAGCCGAGCGAGCCGGCATAAGTACCGCGCGCGGTTCGGGAGGGGTTCACCCTCACGAGCCGTGAGGAGGAGTTCTACTACACCAACATCCGCGGCCGCATCTTCCCCAACATCGACATGGATGAGGAGTTCCTCTCCAAGGTCGGGGTATGGCCGGACCTCCAACAATGCCTCCTCAACCTTGGATGGGAGACCCTCCACGATCAAGCAAGCAGCTTCGACATCGAGCTCATCACCGAGTTCATCACCACCATGAGCCGCGAGGTGGACGAGCAAGGAGACGACAAGATCAAGTTCCGTGTGCGGGACGAGCCTTACTCCATCACAATTGAGGGCATCTCCGATGCTCTCGGTTTTGATAGGGAGGCCCCCGTATACGGCGCGGCCACTTCGGAGATGCTCGACACATTTTGGCGCCGCATCGCCGACGCGGACGAGCGCAAGAGGGGGCACATCAAGAACCCCACGATCCAAATCCTCCACCGGTGGATGGCCGCACGCACCACCGGCCGCCTCGACACCACCAACATCTCCGACCCGGACTTGCATTGGCTCTACAACGCCATTGCGAGTCCGTGCAAGTGCAATCCCATCATGACGATGGTGGCGAGTTGGTTTAGCCAAAGGGCCAACCCTAAGGCGAGACTAGCTTTTGGAGGCTACCTCCAAACAATCATCTTCCAAGTCACCGAAGGTAACCTCATGATGAAGGATGATTGTTGGATAAGGTCCACGCTCATCGACGAGTCCATGGTGCGCGGGAAGACCATCACGGGGAGCGCCAAGCTCGGCTACTACGTGTGCGGCACCGGCATCAAGCTTCCCTGCCCCGAGCTCGCCCTCTTCCTCCCGAACGAGATCGACGGAGGGAATTGGCTTGAGGCCGACCTCCGCGAGCGACACAAGGTAACGAAGACCAAGCGCAGGAGAAAGGAGGTCGTCGGCCAGTCTTCGGCGAGCGCAGCGGCGGACTGGGACAGCTGGGACGCGGCAGCAGCCGCGCAGCATCAACCAGCGCAGCAGGCACCCGTGCCAATCGGCACGGGCTTTGTCCCGACCGGCACAGGTCAGGTGCCGACCGGCACCGACCCCAGGTACTTCGGTATGCCCCCTGTCTACCCTCAGCACTACCAGGGGGCACCCTACTATGCTCCTGCAGGTCCTCCGGGGGCGAACTTTGCCCCTATGCATCGATACATCGACAACAACGTTCAATACGTTGAACGCATCGACAACTTGGCGGGCGAGATGCGGAGCAACACCAACGCGATGATCGATGAGTTCGCAAGATTGGAGGCGGCATACTACGGCTTCGACTACACGCAGCCACCTCCATTCGATGGGTAGAGTGTTGTGTACGGCACAACTTGTATCGGTTTCCCGGTTTGCGTTTTTCTTTCCCTTTCGCATTCTCTTTTTATTTATTTCCTTATGTGTGTGTGAGCGGGTTGGGAAACCATGTATCGGGTGTGTTTAGTTTGTTTGTGTGCTTTTATTCATGCATGTGTGCTAGTAGTCTAGTTTTATTTATGCAAGTGTGCTAGTAGTATGTTTAGAATGATACATCACCATGTAGCCTGTGCTTTCAAATCCAATATGATGATGATCTTTATGCTTTATTTGAAAAATGATACAAGTATGTATGTCTATCTTGAGAAGTGTTAATGATAATCGAGCGATGTTGAGCATAAATAAAATTTCGAACTTTCACTATAATGTATTCGGTAAATACTTCATATGTGGCGTAGTGCATTTCAAAATTCCCATGCAAGGTCTAATAAAAGATCGATTTTGGATGACATGACTTAGTACCTATTTCTTTATAAAATTCAAACGTTCTTATTGTGAGCTTTAGAATTACTCCATATCATTCGGTTGTGCCTACCAATGCCAAATATATGTGACTCAATTTAAGCCCTTGCTAAGTAGAGACTATGATTGATGATTGAGCTCGGTTAAGATTTAATTCTTAGGGTATGAGACTTGGAAAATTGGCCACATCTTTCGCGTATCGTGTTGATTTTCTAGCCTATTCCCACTCGAGCTATGCAAATTACCGCATTGGAATTATGCATAATTCGCCGAGTATCCGATACTTGAGAACCAAATTCTTTGATTCGAATATCAATCCTTGACCATATCCTACTGTATTCTTGGCTATACATCTGACACAGCAGTTCCAACGAAAAATCCAGAGCGAAATTGGCAGGTACAGACAGTGTGCCGACCGGCACACAGAGAAAAAAAGGAAAACAGAAGAAAAGAAGAAAAAGAAAAAGAAAAAAAAAAAAGAGGAGAAAATAAAGTCTGTACCTTGCGCTGTTTTGCTCGGGACTAGCAAAAATTTGAGTGTGGGGGGAAGAGTGAATTCCCTTGAATTCTTATCATTGATTAGTAGCCAAGAATTTCTTTTTCCAATCATGTCCACAATTCTTTGCATTCGATATCCTTCGAAAATGCCAGGAAGTTTCTGATAGATATGCAAAGAAGAAAGGACAGCTTTGTCACCTGTTTAAAAAGATTACGTTCTCTACTTGTGATTGTTCATTCACACAAGTATATGTCCACTGTTCTAAAGGTGTGAGTTTCTTTCTCAATTCAATTTCTAATGGCCTTTTGACAAGTCTCAGTAAAACCAATTAGAGTTATTTCTTAGCTTTGCAATATGTTGTTGATTTATGTCTATTTTCCTTGAATTTCCTGACCAAGCTACTCATATGGCCTTACACATACATATATCGATAAAGTAGGCTAGGCTTTTGAGTGATTTAGGTGAGAGATTGAAGTTGAGTTGTTGACTTGATCGTTTGAGAAGGATAGTTCTTTTGCTCACAATACCTTTTTGGTGATTCACATAAGTGGAAAAGTCATGTGCATCAAGTTGAATATTTTCAAGGTTTGCTTTGGGAAGTACTCTTTCATGTTCAATACCCATATTGTGAACATGTTTGCTGAATACTAAATTGATTTAATCTCACAATGACTAAATGCTCAGCTCGTGTAGATTTGAAATACTTTTATGATTGATGTGACTATATGCAAGTTGATTTTCATTCTTGACTTTCCTCGGGACGAGTAAAGGTTTAAGTGTGGGGGAGCTGTTGGCGATTTCTAGCATACCATTTTATATGCCAACTGCGCCTTATTTAGAGCATAAATGTCATCATTATAGGCCATTAACCCTTGATAATAGCACCATATTTGTATGTATGTCGTTCTGGAGCTTTATTGCAGAAACAGATGAAAAGGACGATATTCTGGACATTGTGGCTGATCTGGACCTGAAGAGAAGAGAACCAGTAGAAAAGGCCCACTGTGCCGATCGGCACAGCCATGTGCCGACCGGCACATGGGACCCCAAGGCCACTGAAGCTGGCCCACCATTCAGTTTATTCTAGAAGGAAGTTATCCGAGCCAATCTTGGGAGATATCCATCACGAAGAGATAAAAGATACTCGAAGATTTGAAAGAGCAACACAAGACTTGATCTCGAAGAAAACTGATTGGAAGGCCCACATGGAAGCTACCTAGGACTTCGGAACCGACTTAGGGAGGAAACCGAGCTGGACACGAGGTGTGCCGATCGGCACAACCCATGTGCCAATCGGCACAAGGACTCTTTTCCTGAGAATCCTTCCCTTCCTGATGTACAGCCCTATATAAACTTGTAAAAGCCCTAGGGTTTCGGGATCCGCCGCCAGAGGGACAACACAGCTAGTAAGTTTAGAGCCACCGGGGCTTTGCCCCGTTCTTCATGTTCTCTAGTTGTTGATCAAGAACCATTGGTGCTAAAGAGGTGATCCATCAAGGTAGGCCTACTAGATGGTGATGTATCTTGCACTATGTATTATTAAAGTATGGTTGAATATGTGGATGAATGGTTTCGATTATTGATTGCCTGGATTTTATGGTCTTTACATGCACTTGTTCTTACGCTTAGTGACGACTAAGTATTAGATGTTATCTTAATTGTGGTGGCAATAAGAGGTGAGAGATTCAATCTGTCACTATCTCCATTGTGGTTAAGGTAGCATTGGGATCTTGTAATGCACCATATTTGCACGTTGCCTCCGTACCTCAACAGCCGCTAATGCATACGCGATGATCCTTGAGGTGATGTGTAGAGTGGGAAGAGGTCACCGATTACGGCGAATTGGTCGTGACAGGGCATTCCGGAAAGGGGCTTCGACCTACCGATCTTCGGTTATCAATAATTGAGTAATCCCGTTTATGATGCTATTTGATTAAGCTTTTTGGTTACGATCTCAACTAGCAGACTTGGCTAACTTACCCCATGATCTAATCTGTTCCTAGGCTTTTCGGACAACATTTCGGACAACTTCACCTTGGTGCCGACCGGCACATCCCCTGTGCCGATCGGCACAACACCCTGTTTTCCTGAAACCCACGCTCACGCTCACTAGAAGGCTTGGCTAACTCTTTTACTGATGATTTTGCTTAATTCCCATAGGTCCTTGTGGTTCGATTAAACCTTGGAATACTCTTCTAGGGGAAAAAGACTACAACTGTACACCGTGCTCTTGCGGTATATAAGTGGGTGCGTAGATACGACCAACAGAGACGATGGACATGCTCGCCATCAAGCTCGATCAGCTACTCCGCAAGGTGGAACCTCCGCAGGACCTGCAAGTTGCGGACTCCCGCATGACTTGTGAAGAGTGCGGCAACACAGGGCATATGGGCAGTAATTGCCCGAATGCGAGAGAGGAATGCAATTTCCTCAACAATGGCAATGGGTACCGCTCCCAGAACAACTACGGCTGGAATTCCAGGCCCGACCTCTCCTTCAACAAAAATCAGGGAGGTAACAATGGTAATCTTTCCCGCTTTGAGCCCTCTATCAAGGATCTAGTTCTCGGCCAGGTCAAGATTAATGATAGCATCAGTAAGAAGTTTCTTACTACCGACAATGCTTTAGAGAATATAGATGCCAAGCTAGAGTCGTTCAGCACTGCCCTGCAGAATCAGCTAAGCCATAACAAAATGCTAGAAACGCAAATTGCGCAAATAGCTTCAGCTGTGCAGTCTCCTCGTGCGGGTAAACTTCCTGGGCAACCAGAAGTTAATCCCAAGGAGAGTGTGAATGCAATAACCATCAGGTGTGAAGAAAGCGACTTGGATGCTGCACTCCCCAAGGATGTGGTCAGAAAAGATCCCGGATGGCCAACCATTCCGTGTTTGGTCAACAACAGGTGCTTCGCTCGGGCACTATGTGACTTAGGAGAAAGTGTGAGCATCATGCCGAAGGCGATGTACGATGGGTTAAACCACCCGTTGTCCCCAACGACTATGAAGCTCCAGCTTGCAGACGGGTGTTGGCGTTTCTTACGCACAGAGATAAATATCAACTCCGCAAGCGCACGGAACACCGTTGTAGCATTTCACCCAGGAGTATTCCAAGGGTATCGTATTTATATTTTCCTCAGGGAAGCAGGGCTAAGAATATCATGAATTAACAAGGAAAACATCTATTATTTATAACTTGCAAACTAGACCAAAGCAGGGATACATATATGATATGTGTGTGGCACTCAGGAGAACATCCATCGATATAGATATCAAGGAGTTAGCAATTAGTTTGGGAGAACAACGAGAAGAAGGGTATCAGTTAGCCTAGGGGTTAGCATTTAGCATTTCCTGATAGTCTACAATTATTTACTTAAGCTTTCGTTACAGATACGTTCCTGCATATCGGGGCACACGCATGCCAAGCCAGCAACCCGAGAATTAGGTTCAACTACCTTGGGGAACTACGTGCTATTGACCTCCCTACTAAAACCATCACCCGAACGTGGTGGATTACAGAGACCGGTACGGCTGTCACACGTACTCGCGGCTACCATCCTCCGTGGGGTGTAGAGCAAACTCACGTCTAGAATAATTCCTTGAACCATACAAGCAACTATCCTAAATAACTTACCCTCACGTTAAGGGCAAGCCAACCATGCATAATAAATCCAAACAAACTGTGCGAGGTCGTAACAATAAGGCGATTATATAGTCCCTACTGCCTAGCTCAACAATTCATTCGAACCTATCATACACAGACGTGGAACCAACACAGGAATTTCTCTATAACAATTACTTAAATAAATAAATATAAACTAAAAGGAAAACTAAATTAAATAAATAAGAAAATAATTATATTAAAGAAAGTCTAATAAAAGAAAAGATACAAGAGAACTTTACCCAAACTCCGAAGAGAACTTCGGAGCTCCGAGCGAAGCTCTCACTTCTACTCTAACTCCCATAACTAAAATACTAATCCTACTCTACACAAGTGGAGTGTTCTTCCATGATGTACTGAGGTGCGAGTTGCTTCTGAGGTAGCCAGGGGTATTTATAGCCTCCTCAGGACCTGACGGATTTTATAGCGAAAGATGGAGTGGCGGGGCCGCCAAGGTAGGCCGGCCGGCCAAGTAGGGGGGCCGGCCGGCCGCCCATTGTGGCGGTTGGCCACCGCCTTCGCCCTGGACGGTCCTGATGCTCTCCTGATGTCGGTTGTACAGTCGGTGGCTTCGTGGGGGCGGCAGAAGAGGAGTGAGGGCCAAGTTGAGGCCCAAACAGCCCACCTTCTAGAACGTCGGTTGACTTCTCCAGGCTGGGCTTTTGATTCTGCGGTTTGGGCCTGTTTCCAGCCCACTGGAGGAAGGCCAAGGCCTGTGGCTACCATGTGGGGCCGGCCGGCCTATGGTGGGGCCGGCCGGCCTGTGTTTTCTGCCGGCTGGGCCCACTTTTCTTCACAATTGCCTCCTGCACCCAAATATTCACCAAAACTTGTGGAGTAGCATTAATCCTATCTACTATGCACAGAATCTTGGTGAAAAGCTATTTATTTACCGGTAGGGTGGTGGTCAAAACATGGTTTAACGACCGCCAACAACCTCCCCAAGCTTAAACTTTGCTCGTCCCGAGCAAACTCAACTCAGGGTACCGGCGGATCAGGAGTCACAAAGAAGCGCCCCATGGGTAAAAAAGATGCAACAACATACTCCCTAAATAGTGGTAAGTTTACGAGAGCACAAAATATTCATGAGTGTTGCAAAAAATCGTGGGGCTTATATGATACACCTTGTCATGCAGCATTGAAGACTAGAACGACACTTTTGGACAAGTAATCAATTCTAGCAGGTATGCATCCAGAGTTTTTATGTGCTGCAAGGTAAGGTGCAAAAATTCTCCTTCGTTTTGGCAGGCACTTCTCTTACCTACCAATGTGAGTCTATTCCTACAAGCTTCACTCATCCTACCTTCTACCAAATGAGGCTTTGTATGTGGAGCTTGGTAAGGAATGCACAACTGTCATGCATATATTGTAAAGCTAAAGAATGAGTCTCAATCAACATAGCAACTCCATGTATTTTGGTCATAAGAAATGATGTGATGGAGGGGGAGAAAATGGACTCACACTTGTGGAAGGGGGTTTTGAAAAACATTGGTCCTTTACTTTGCTCAAGATGTTTATGATAAGAACCATATGGCCATTGACTTTTGTCATGCAACCATAGAGTTTTTTTTTTTACTCCATGGTGCAAGGGGCCATAAATTTTGCATGGTTCAAAAGGAAACATTTTGAAATATTCTTGAGCTTTCTGGATGGACCAAAATTTTTGCAAACTCTGAAAAATGTTTGGTTGATTTATCCAAACATTCCCCTTTTTATTTGGTGGAGAGAAATTTTCGAAAACACACGCGAAGGAATTATGACCAAAATTAGGGGTGCTTAGTTTCAAGAGTACATCAAACCTTAACAAAACTCAATACATAAACAATTGGCTGTGAGTGGGGCTGTTTCGAATATTATGATATAGCTCTGGTAGGTAAATAAATCCTCACACCAAGAGAAGTGTGCCAAAACAGAAGGGTTTTAGGTACTTGCAGCAATTCAATAAAAACATCTCTGGATGAAACCATACTAAGAAATTGCAACAAGTCCTAATCATGCCATATCACAATTCACAATGCTCAGACTTGGTGTAACAAATGCAACCCACGGAAATAAGCAAGACTCATGATGTGATCATGCTCAAATAAAAATAACACATATGTCAAGAGTAGAGGTTGCATCTATGCGACACATGGGAAGCTAATTTGTAACTCGATCATCATTTCCCTTATGCGTAGCATAACACCAAGATTCTAGCATTTATTCGAAACAGGGAGTTTATTTATTCAAGGAAAGTTTAGAAATACTTACCTGGGGTCCTCCCCAAGCTTGAGTCTTTGCAAGACTTAAGCTTGAATAGGCCGCTTCCTCCATTCTTCTTGTGTCTGCAAAAAGAATGAGGGTGATACAGGTGGCTAGCCCCTATTGGGCTTTGCCGAGAACCTAATATTTTTTTTATATAATTATATATATATATATATATATATATTTTTAGGAAAGGGCACAATTCAAGAAGAGTATAATATCGTATACAGAAGTACTCACCCGGCGGTCCCTCCCCAAGCTTAGCTCTTGCAACTATGTGCAAAGCTAAGCGATTAAATCTTTCATGTGGTAGCACTGGGTCCGCCTTGTTGGTATCCCTTCTTGAATTATATGCCTTTCATGTTGCCTGATGTACTTGGTTTGCTCTCAAGGATCCCTGCAATGGTTAGTACAAATCTATTCGTCTACAATCGACACATCTCTATAGTTCCATTGATCAACCTAGACACCACGTCTAATTCAATCAACTATGTGAGGAGAGCAGAGGACGCTATACTCTCCTTCTGTCATGAAAGCATCATAGAGGTATGTGTTTTTCTGTTGGTTGAACGGCCACCGGGCATAATCTCAATGGAGAACAGAGGCACAGAAGTGATCTTCACCCAACCAACAGAAAGAGACGCAGGCGATTGATTTATGACTAACAACTCAACCAATACCCATACAAATAAAAGGATTTCAAAAGCAAGGGTATGGTCAAAAAGATTTGCAGCATATTTTTATCATAGAGCAACTATGTTTTTTTTTTTTTGCATGGAAGATTCAGGCAGCATTTTTTTTATTTATTTTTTATTATTATTATTATTATTATTATTATTATTATTTTATTATTATTATTTTTTAATGAAAGGAGAGGATATATGACAAGAAAAACAAGGAATAATTGCGTATGCTTACCTGGCGGTTCCTCCCCAAGCTTAGCCTTTGCAATCGAATGTAAGGCTAAGCTTTTAGATTTCTGCATTGAATATCTTGGATTCGCCACATATGTTTCCTTTCTCCTGTCATAAAAAAAATCCAACCTTTCTTGCAAAATCCCTGGCCTATGATTGGGCACTCGGATTTTTTTTTTCAAAATCCCCACACCTATGATAGGGCGCTCGGGTTCTCTTCCTTTTTTTTTTTTGGAAAGCCTAAGGCCTATGATTGGGCACTCGGGTTCTTAATTTTTTTTTTATTGCCCATGGCCTATGATTGGGCACTCGGGTTCTTTTTTTTTTTAAATACAACGGGGTGGGATGGAGGGGAAAACAAACATGCAGATGGTATTGAAAGAAAACAATGCAAATGCGATGGTGATATGCTCAAACGAAATGCAGGTGGATGCTTAAGCTAGCAGCAAATTAATATAACAGATAATCGATGTCAATCAAAGATATCTTAAACCATTGCTTCCCCGGCAACGGCGCCAGAAATGCTTGTTGGCGTTTCTTACGCACAGAGATAAATATCAACTCCGCAAGCGCACGGAACACCGTTGTAGCATTTCACCCAGGAGTATTCCAAGGGTATCGTATTTATATTTTCCTCAGGGAAGCAGGGCTAAGAATATCATGAATTAACAAGGAAAACATCTATTATTTATAACTTGCAAACTAGACCAAAGCAGGGATACATATATGATATGTGTGTGGCACTCAGGAGAACATCCATCGATATAGATATCAAGGAGTTAGCAATTAGTTTGGGAGAACAACGAGAAGAAGGGTATCAGTTAGCCTAGGGGTTAGCATTTAGCATTTCCTGATAGTCTACAATTATTTACTTAAGCTTTCGTTACAGATACGTTCCTGCATATCAGGGCACACGCATGCCAAGCCAGCAACCCGAGAATTAGGTTCAACTACCTTGGGGAACTACGTGCTATTGACCTCCCTACTAAAACCATCACCCGAACGTGGTGGATTACAGAGACCGGTACGGCTGTCACACATACTCGCGGCTACCATCCTCCGTGGGGTGTAGAGCAAACTCACGTCTAGAATAATTCCTTGAACCATACAAGCAACTATCCTAAATAACTTACCCTCATGTTAAGGGCAAGCCAACCATGCATAATAAATCCAAACAAACTGTGCGAGGTCGTAACAATAAGGCGATTATATAGTCCCTACTGCCTAGCTCAACAATTCATTCGAACCTATCATACACAGACGTGGAACCAACACAGGAATTTCTCTATAACAATTACTTAAATAAATAAATATAAACTAAAAGGAAAACTAAATTAAATAAATAAGAAAATAAATAAATAAGAAAATAATTATATTAAAGAAAGTCTAATAAAAGAAAAGATACAAGAGAACTTTACCCAAACTCCGAAGAGAACTCCGGAGCTCCGAGCGAAGCTCTCACTTCTACTCTAACTCCCATAACTAAAATACTAATCCTACTCTACACAAGTGGAGTGTTCTTCCATGATGTACTGAGGTGCGAGTTGCTTCTGAGGTAGCCGGGGGTATTCATAGCCTCCTCAGGACCTGACGGATTTTATAGCGAAAGATGGAGTGGCGGGGCCACCAAGGTAGGCCGGCCGGCCAAGTAGGGGGGCCGGCCGGCCGCCCATTGTGGCGGTTGGCCACCGCCTTCGCCCTGGACGGTCCTGATGCTCTCCTGATGTCGGTTGTACAGTCGGTGGCTTCGTGGGGGCGGCAGAAGAGGAGTGAGGGCCAAGTTGAGGCCCAAACAGCCCACCTTCTAGAACGTCGGTTGACTTCTCCAGGCTGGGCTTTTGATTCTGCGGTTTGGGCCTGTTTCCAGCCCACTGGAGGAAGGCCAAGGCCTGTGGCTACCATGTGGGGCCGGCCGGCCTATGGTGGGGCCGGCCGGCCTGTGTTTTGTGCCGGCTGGGCCTATTTTTCTTCACAATTGCCTCCTGCACCCAAATATTCACCAAAACTTGTGGAGTAGCATTAATCCTATCTACTATGCACAGAATCTTGGTGAAAAGCTATTTATTTACCGATAGGGTGGTGGTCAAAACATAGTTTAACGACCGCCAACAACGGGTCACTACGCCTGCCCTTGGGGATTGTCGAAGAAGTGCCCGTGCAGATCAGAAATCTCTTCGTTCCCGTCGATTTTGTTGTGCTTGACATGGAAGTGGATGTCAAGACCCCTCTCATCCTTGGGAGACCATTCTTGAGCAGTACCAACGCCAACATCGACGTGGGGGCAGGAGAGATCCACTTGGACTTCAACGGCAGGGAAGAGACGTTCAGCTTCAAGCCTAAGGTTGAACAATGCAAGCAAGTGAGGGTCATATATGGAAAGGACCCAAGGCGAGTGGAGAAGATTGAGATTACTCCACCCATGCCACAGCCAGACAAGCTTATTGCATACATGAGAGACTATCTGGAAAGAGAGAATGCAAGAAGGCTAGCAAAATATTGGAGGACTCCAAGGAGGATGCCTCAGCCGCCAAACACACCTCAAGCCCCTCTTACTCCTCCCCCGCAAGAAGGAGTAGGCGAGTCACAATCGCCTAAGAAGAGGAGAGCAAGGCGCTCAAGGAAGAAGAAGGCAGCTACGGTATCGACCGATGAGAGTACAACAAAGGCGCCTATTAAAGAAAAGGTCGCCGCCACCAACACAAAGAAGACAACCAAGGTGTGGCGGAAGAAAGAAGGAACCTCTACCTCGCCAGATTCTCCAGCGAGCGAGGTCCAAACAAGTTGAAGACATGGAGAACGTCTAGCTCAAAGACGTAAAAATGAGAGCCCTCCGATTGGGGAGGCCATCCCAATCGTTATCCTAGCTAGGCCTAGCACTTGTTTTTCTTTTTTCATAAACCATAAAAACAACAAAAATAATAGGATTCCCGGCGATGCTCATTAGGGGCTAGCCACTTGTATCATCCTCACTCTTTTTTGCAGGTCAAGAAGGAGGAGGAAGAGCCTGAATCAAGCTTAAGTCTTGCAAAGACTCAAGCTTGGGGAGGGCCCCCAGGTGAGACGGAGTTCAACACTAGCTCGAGTCTTGCAAAGACTCAAGCTTGGGGAGGACCCCCAGGTAAGTATTTCTAACTTTCTTAATAAATAAATAAACTCCCTGTTTCGAATAAATGCTAGAATCTTGGTGTTATGCTACGCTTAAGGGAAATGATGATCGAGTTACAAATTAGCTTCCCATGTGTCGCATAGATGCAACTTCTACTCCTGACATATGTGTTATCTTTATTTGAGCATGATCACATCATGAGTATTGCTTATTTCCGTGGGTTGCATTTGTTACACCAAGCCTGAGCATTGTGGATTGTGATATGGCATGATTAGGACTTGTGGCAATCTCTTAGTATGGTTTCATCCAGAGATGTTTTCTTGAAATGCTCAAGTACCTAAAACCCTTCTGTTTTGGCACACTTCTCTTAGTGTGAGGATTTATTTACCTACCAGAGCCATATCATAATATTCGAAACAGCCCCACTCATAGCAATTTGCTTATGTATTGAGTTTTGTTAAGGTTTGATGTACTCTTGAAACTAAGCACTCCTAATTTTGGTCATAATTCCTTCGCGTGTGTTTTCGAAAATTTTCTTCCACCAAATAAAAAGGGGAATGTTTGGATAAATCAACCAAACATTTTTTAGAGTTTGCAAAACTTTTGGTCCATCCAAAAAAAAGCTCAAGAATATTTCAAAATGTTTCTTTTGAACCATGCAAAAATTATGGCCCTTTGCACCATGGAGTAGTCAAAAAAAACTCCATGGTTGCATGACAAAAGTCAATGGTTATATGGTTCTTATCATAAACATCTTGAGCAAAATAAAGGACCAATGTTTTCAAAACCCCCTTCCACAAGTGTGAGTCCATTTTCTCCCTCTCCATCACATCATCTCTTATGACCAAAATAAATGGAGTTGCTATGCTCATTCTTTAGCTTTACAATGTATGCATGGCACTTGTGCGTTCCATACCAAGCTCCACATACAAAGCCTCATTTAGTAGAAGGTAGGATGAGTGAAGCTTGTAGGAATAAGACTCACATCGGAGTGGTAAGGGAAGTGCCACCCAAAACGAAGAAGAATTTTTACACCTTACCTTGCAGCACATAAAAACTCTGGATGCATACCTGCTAGAATTGTTCACTTGTCCAAAAGTGTCGTTCTAATCTTCAATGCTGCATGACAAGGTGTAACTTATAAGCCCCACGATTTTTGCAACACTCATGAATATTTCGTGCTCTCGTAAACTTACCACTGTTTAGGGAGTATGTTGTTGCATCTTTATTACCCATGGGGCGCTTCTTTGTAACTCCTGATCCGCCGGTACCCTGAGTTGAGTTTGCTCGGGACGAGCAAAGTTTAAGCTTGGGGAGGTTGTTGGCGGTCGTTAAACCACGATTTGACCGCCACCCTACCGGTAAATAAATGTATAACACCAAGATTTTGTGCATAGTAGTTAGGAATAATGCTACTCCACAGGTTTTGGTGGATATTTGGATGCAGGAGTGAATAATGGAGAAAAGTGGGCCCAGTCAGGGAATTTCCCTGGCCGGCCGGCCCCACCCTAGGCCGGCCGGCCCCACCTGGTGGCCGCAGGCCCCAGACTTCCTCCAGTGGGCTGGAAACTAATCAACCACGCACAATTCAGGACCAGCCCAGCAGAATTCCACCGTCATTCTAGAAGGTGGGCCATTTGGGCCTTTACTTGGCCCTCACTTCAATTCTGCCGACCCCAGCAAGGAGCCGACCTTCAGACCGCCTTCAGGGAGTGATCTGGAGCGTTGAGGCAGAAGTTGGTGGCAAACCGCCACAGGGGACGGCCGGCCGGCCACCCCCCTAGGCCGGCTGGCCGGCTTTGGCGGCGCCGCCTCTCCAAAGTCGGCAGCAGTGCTTCCACCGCCTTGGAGACCTATAAATTGGACCCCTCGGCCTCCGAAGCAATTCGCACCATCACACTTCATCCAAGTGTTCATTAGTTTAGTAGTAGCTTTGGGAGTTAGAGTAGAGTAGAGTAGAGTGAGAGCTCTCTCGGGCTTCCGGAGTATTCTCGGAGTTCGGTATAGTTCTTTGTATCCTTACTCTTTTGAGATATTATTTTATTCAATAATTAGTTTATCTTTATTTATTTCTTTTAGTAATTCTTTTCTATTTAGTTTATTTATTCTGTTAAGTAAGTGCTCATAGAAGTCTTGTTGTGGGATTCGTGATTGTTGGAGTACGCAAGTACGAGAGAGTGCCTTCGTCGAGATGACGTCGTGTGAAATCTGTGCTTGTTTATTCTTAGATAGGACTGCTCCGTTGATCAAGAGTAGTTCCTCTAGGCGGGTTGTAAGCGTGGCGCTTAGATCTTGGCCTATGCACGTTTGGCACCCAGCCCCACAGATGATGGTAGCCGCGAGTGTAAGTGACAGCTGCACCGGTCTCTGTAATCTACCACGTCCGGGTTGGACTCAGCAGGGTCTTAATTATAGCATACGGTTCCCTAGGTTTGAACTAGCATCATCGGTTGACCTAGCACGTGTGCGCCCCGAAACGACATGACTTGTATGTGTGTGATCTTAACTAGAGTAGATAACCTTTGTAGATTAGACTACTAGAAAGAGTAAATACTAGGTAAACATACAGGTAGCCTTAACTCTATCTCGCTGCTCTCCCAAATGTATACTACAGTTTTCTTTTATTACCTTGGATTTGAGGATGTGTGTGCCACCCATATATATCATGCCTATCTTACCCCCGTCTCAAGTATAGTTGATACATTATTTCTTTCTCCAAATTATCCAGTGCTACTGTTCAGCTCCCTTTTGCTCTACTTCCCTGCGGAAATATAAATACGATAACCCTGGAATACTCCAAGGTGAAATGCTACAATGGTGATCCGTGCGCTTGCGGAATTAATGAATTTAATTTTATCGCATAAGAACCGCCAACAAACTCCAGTGTTTCCGCGAGGATGAAGAAGGCATTCTGTGGTTCAAGAACAGAATGGTAGTACCTAAGGACTTTGAGTTGCGCAAGAAGATTCTTGATGAGGCGCACTTGTCCAAGTACTCTATCCACCCTGGCAGCAACAAGATGTACCAGGATTTGAGGAGTCGTTTCTGGTGGACCCGTATGAAGCGGGAAATTGCTCGATACGTTGCTGAGTGTGACACTTGCAGGAGGGTCAAGGCCGATCACTTGAAGCCCGCTGGTCTACTGCAGCCATTGAGTATTCCAGCTTGGAAGTGGGAGGATATCAGCATGGATTTCATTGTTGGGTTGCCTCTCACATCGCAGAAGCATGACTCTGTTTGGGTGATAGTCGATCGATTGACCAAGGTGGCTCATTTCATCCCCGTGCACACTCGCTATAATGTGAAGAAGTATGCTGAGCTCTATATCTCTCGGATTATCTGTTTGCATGGAATGCCCAAGACTATTGTTTCTGATCGAGGCTCGCAGTTTGTTAACCGCTTCTGGGAGCAACTACATGCTTCCTTGGATACCGAGCTCATTCGTAGTTCAGCCTATCATCCGCAGACAGATGGCCAGACTGAGAGGGTGAATCAGATTCTTGAGGACATGCTCCGTGCATATGTTTTGACACATAGCAAGAAATGGGACGAGTGCCTACCTCTGGCAGAGTTCTCTTATAACAACACTTATCAGGAGAGCATCAAGATGGCACCGTTCGAAGCACTGTATGGACGGCGCTGCCGTACTCCCCTTAACTGGGTTGAGTCTGGTGAGCGAGTCACCTTTGGGCCAGATCTTGTGACAGAGGCTGAGGAGACAGTTAGACTTGTTCAGTCCAACTTACGTGCAGCTAAGTCTAGACAGAAGAGCTATGCAGACAAGAGACGCCGACCACTTGTCTTCGCAGTTGGTGATCGCGTATACCTTCGTGTGTCTCCCATGAAGGGTGTGCGTCGGTTCGGTGTCAGAGGGAAGCTAGCACCCCGATACATTGGCCCGTTTGTGATCTCTGAGCAGTGTGGACCCGTTGCTTATCGGTTGGAGCTGCCACCAAACCTCTCGAGAGTCCACAACATCTTCCATGTATCGCAGTTGAAGAAGTGTCTGAAAGCTCCTGCAGATGTGATGATCAGTGATGTTGGGCAGCTTGAGCCAGATCTTACATATCCTGAGCAGCCCATCAAGATCATTGATCAGAAGGACCGTGTCACCCGCAAGAGCACTACCAAGTTCTATAAAGTGCAATGGAGCAACCACTCCGAAGCTGAAGCCACATGGGAGACAGAAGAGTTCTTACACTCTCATTTCCCGGGTTTTCTACCTTCCAGGTGAGTTTTCGATTATTGCTTCCGTTTTTGGTATCTTCGATCGTTGTTCGTCGTTTTTCCTCCCTTTCTTCTTCTTGAATCTCGGGACGAGATTCACCTTAAGGGGGGAGGGCTGTGACATCCCATGTCACTGAGCCCAAAACCCCGCATAAACTCTCCAAACTGAAATGAAGCAAAGTCCAAATCAAATTTGAATTCGAAATCAATTATCCAAATAAAGGTCAAACCAATGCTTGTGAAGGAAGTCAAAAATTTTAATAACAACTTTGCCCAACCAAAAATTCCCTGGAAAGTTCATCTCAAATGAGAATTTTCCAGAATTTTTGGTGTTTTTAGAAATTCTTTTGGATGCCCAAATAAATCCCCAAAGCTGAAAAAGTACCTAACTTTGACCAGCTGCCATTTGAAATTCTTTTGGAGTCCAGATGTGCATGTCGGCCAGTGGATAGATCTTTTCAAGATCTTTCCAATGGTACCAAATTTGCAAATTTTGGAGGTCATTTGCTAGTTCATTTGATGTGCCAAAGTTTGGGGAAAAACCGAGTTTGAATAATCCGGGAAAAAGAAAAGATGCTTGCGGGTCCCACCTGTCATCCACTCCGGACCCCTCCGGCAGAGCGCGCTCGCCACGTCGCCGATGACGTATGGCTCCGCCGCGCGGCGCCCCTGGCCCGCTCCTCCGCCCGACTCGGCGTCAAAACGCGCCCCCGGCCTCATTTCTCTCGTCTCGCCCTCGCTCTCCTCACTCCCCAGCTCCAAACCCTAGCCACCGCGTGCCATTGACGCCGTGAGCTCGAGCTCGCCCTCGCGCCGCCGCGGTGAAGCTTCTCCGGGTCGCGGCGCTGTGCAAAGGGTTGCGCCAAGGAGCCACTGAGCCCGGCATGGCCACCTTTTTCCCTTCCCCGCAGTGATTCGCGCGGATTTCTTCGTCTTCCCCAAGTCCGGCCGAGTGACCCCAATGCGCCGCCGAGCAATACTCCCTATCCGGTGAGCCTCGTCGTCGACTTGTTGCTTCTTTCGGTTCTACGCTCGTTCGCGCTCCTTTCTCACCTCTCCTCCCCTCGTTTCAGCCCTTAAGCACGCCGGCGTTCAACTTTTCCCCACCGCCGGCCTTCCTCCCCATGTGACCTCCACGGCGAGCACCTCCATCTCGGCCTCCCCGTCGACGAGATCCTCGACGCCTAGGTCCGCGCCGACGAGGTAAAAGTCGTGCTCCTCCCCGTTCTCCCTCGCGTCACACGGTTTGGCCGGAACACGAGCGCCGCCGCCGCCTTTGCGCCGCCGCTCGTCGCCGACGGCCCTCCAGTCGTCGCGCACGTGCACGTGCCCGTGTTTCCGAGCAGCCCTCTCGTCGCCGAGGTGATGCCGCCCGATTTTCTTGTCGCCGTGCATCGACGCGCCGGGAACGGCCGGCTTGCCGCCGCCGCGCCACGCGCGCGCCCGGATCCCGTGCGGCCAGGCCGGATTTGGTGCGAACCAAGCCGTATGGCCCTCTGTGTGGCCCCGATTTGATTGGTCCGCCCAATTTCCTTCTTTTTCCGAAATTGTTTAATCCCCAGAAAATCACAGAAAGTTGTAAAATCGATAGAAAAATAAAGACACATCAGAAAAATACGAATCCAATTTTGTTGGCTTCCATGTCGCAAGATCTATCCAATGAGCATGTCAAATCACATATATCACCTTATCTGTTTCCTGGAAAATTGCATATGTACGAATCTTGTTTAAATCATAATAAATTATCTGTTGCTCCATAAATCACAAACTCTTGCATGCAAGTAAAGAATCTGATAACACCCTTGCAGAACATTTTTCCACTGTCAGTGAATGCTTAATTATTTTCTTATGATTTATTTAACCCGCTGTCTTGTTTAAATTATTATAAATAATCCGTATTACAATAAATCGCCAAACTTCACTGTAAATTACTTTCAGTGGAACTCTTCACCAGAAAAATGCTACTGGACATAAAGTGATTTTTAAAATTAATTTAACCAACTAATCAACTTAAGTTAATTAAGTAATTAACTTAATCAAGAGTCAACGAAGGAAATACTTCAGACGAAAGAAATTAATTAAGTTAATCATTTGCACTTACAGTGTAAATGACTGTCCAAAACAATCAAATCATGTTTGCATCATATTACTCTTGCATCTAACATGCATTATTTCCTTGTCATGTCATATAGTGACCGAGGAGACTCCGGAGCCCCTGGACTTCCAGCTGCCGGAGCAGTCGCAGGAGGAGCTGCAGACTGACACCCCAGCTGACTTTGCTAGTGCCGTTCCTGAGCCAGGCAAGCCCCGGTGCATTCTGTCCTATGTTTCCGCTTTTCTTTTATCACTATGTATGAGGTCTAGTATGTTTGTGCACTAGGTTTATAGGAGTTGATTGGAACCCTAGAACTGCATTAGGTTTACCCTTCCTGGTTACCCTTGATCTCCCTGTTAGTAGTGTTAGTCTTTTGTCGATCGTTAGCGCTGCTATGCTTAGCTGCTAGTGATCGGTAGAAGTCGAGTGGTAGGTCCCACTCGCGAGACAGGATCCTGATACCCTGGTTTGTACTAGAAGAATTATAGGTTGTTGGAGACCGGACGGGGATTGTTTGTGTAGGATGGTTCGAGAAGGCTGGGCCTTCACGGTGGTAGCCCCGTCTGTGTCAGTTAAGGACCGTTCGTTGTTGGCCCTGTTGAGCAAGTTTGAACGTACTGATTCACATGCTGGTGTTTATGGGCCCAGTAAGCCGACGTAGCTTGTATCGCCCTAGATGTCTGGTGGTAGCCTACTCTTTCTATCATGGTATGGTTGGGAGAGAAAGGATCACTTCCCGAACGGGGCGTACGTCTGGGACGGAGACCGTGTCGGGAAGACCCTTTCTCGGGAGGAGTTGGATCCGGCCAGCTCTTGTGGTGTACAGGTGAAAGGTTGTCATATGTGGTCTGTCTGCAGGCGCATATGTCGTGTGGTCAGGTTTCTCCTGCAGGATGTACATCGATGCCGCCGCTCTCGGAAATGAGCACCCACTTGTTCCCTGCGTCACATCGTAGTGTGCTTATGGATGATAATGATGCTAGATGATTACTGTTGTCTTTATATATTGCTGTATACTGTTCTTATATGATGTATTGTTACTTTATGCCGTTTTAGAGATAAGTGCACTGTTTTATGGTTAAGTACTTAATTGGAAATAAAACTTGAAAGTAAGGACCAAGTAATTAGTGCGCTTTTATGCAAGTGAGTCAGCCTGCCCTTGTAGCTTTTGCATACTAGGAGTCGGCTGTAGTTGGCCATGTTGACGGGTAAGTCTTGCTGAGTATTAGTTGCTCAGGGGATGGCTCTTTATGTTTTTGTGCAGGTAGCACCTTCATCCCTGACTCCAAGGGTGGAGGTGGACAGTGGGACGGTCAGCTTCCTTTTGGCTGGACGGCTCACTGGGAGACTGAGGAGTGAGCTACTCCTGTGTTCGTATTCTGAGGGCTTGGAATGTGGACTTCTTCTCGTGAGAGCGTGTATCGTTACTTGTCGTAGTTGTTGTTGTTTCTTTTGGACCTAATCGTGTTGTAAACTCTTTAAACTTCCGCTGTGCGACTCTGTGTTTTAATTCAGACTAATGTAATAACTTTAAGACTTAAATTGTGCCTATTTATGTGTTGTACTGTTGCGTCTGTTCATCAGCGCGGATCGACTCGATCCTGTGAAAAGCGGAAACGCTACAATATGCATCTTGTCCCTAGGACCGTATCGTCCGGTCAATGGTCCGGTCTCCATTTCTCCACTTCCAGAAACTTCAGCTTTTCTGTCTGGATTTCCAATGTAGACCGTATGGTTCGGTCTCCTTGACCGTACCGTCCGATCTCCTCTGACTTTGCAGCTTCGATCTTCTTCTTGATCCTTACTTCCAAACTTGATTATCTTGGTTCCTTCAATCCTCTTCTGCCACCCTAGCCCCTGAGAGACTCACCATGCATCCAATGATCTCTATGACTAGTGTGCACTAAGAGAAACACCTCGAACCATAGTCCGGTTTTTCCTATGGATTCAAGCTAACATCTAACCAAGCAAAACTCGCTTGGATCTAGCATGTTCTTATCCTTGATCCATATCTTCTCCGCGACTCCATCAAGTCCATTCTTGTGTTGATGAAGGCAACAAATCATCCTTGACATTAAGTTCATGGTGTGTTGGCGTACATCACCAACGGACGGAGCTTTCTTTATATGTGACCTATAAGATCTCACAAAGAGTGTTAGTCACATTCATGGTTCTCATCCAATCACCAAAACATTCATACCTTGGGTTTTCCCTAGCTCCAATGGTCATGAAGCTTACAATCTCCCTCTTTTTGGTGATGGATGACAACCATGATAAAAATGATCTAGAAGATAAAAGAGGTAATGACAAAAGCCAAAAAAAAGGAACGCAACTCAATCACCACACTAAACAACAAGTATAAGATAGAAAGATATTACCTTGCTGATTAGGTCGAGGCAAGTCATAGATCAAGGAGAAGTCACAAGTTAGAGCAAAAACTCATACCACAAGTGAATAAAAGCACAAGGAGCAATGACAAGCACTGAAACTCCTTTATCAAGGATGCAAGAAAGTTAGAAAAACAAGCTCCCTCTTGACAAAAGTACTCACCTCAAGATGTTGAGAAGATCGATCATCTTGACCACTTGATCTTCTTTAGCACTAACTCCCCCTTGAGGTGATATCTCCTTTTCCATTGATATCTTGCAACTCGTCCACTTAATCTTTCTCATACTCGATCATTAAGTCCAAACTCTTCTCCCCCTTTGGCATCTATCACTCAAAAAGAATCCACCACGGAAGAGAAGTATTAGTATAAAAATATGAGACAAGTGAGAGGACGAGTTTACTTGATATGGCGTGAAACTCCTCCTTAATCCATGATTCTCCATCTTCCCTACAAATATCCCTACACATATTCTCAAAAGAATATTGTCTTGAAGTACATAGGGGTTAGTTGATGATGACGGAAATGTATGAACCCTTAGACTTTGAGCCACGCAAGTGGATTTAGCCTTGGAGCTCAAAAATCATGGTTCAATGGGCATGAAGCTCATATAGCATTGCTATGTAATCGTCTTAGGAGGTCATACACTCATATTGTGAATAAGCAACTCCCCCTAAACAGGTGCTCGGCGCCGAGACACTTATGCAAGAATGCATGATGCTAATTGTTGGCGTTTCTTACGCACAGAGATAAATATCAACTCCGCAAGCGCACGGAACACCGTTGTAGCATTTCACCCAGGAGTATTCCAAGGGTATCGTATTTATATTTCCACAGGGAAGCATGGCTAAGAATATCATGAATTAACAAGGAAACATCTATTATTTATAACTTGCAAACTAGACCAAAGCAGGGATACATTTATGATATGTGTGTGGCACTCAGGAGAACATCCATCGATATAGATATCAAGGAGTTAGCATTTAGTTTGGGAGAACAACGAGAAGAAGGGTATCAGTCAGCCTAGGGGTTAGCATTTAGTATTTCCTGATAGTTTACAATTACTTACTTAAGCTTTCATTACAGATACGTTCCTGCATATCGGGGCACAAACGTGCCAAAGCAGCAACCCGAGAACTAGGTTCAACTACTTTGAGGATCCGCCTGCTATTGACCTCCCTACTAAAACCATCACCCGGACGTGGTGGATTACAGAGACCAGTACGGCTGTCACACGTACTCGCGGCTACCATCCTCCGTGGGGTGTAGAGCAAACTCACGTCTAGAATAATTCCTTGAACCATACAAGCAACTATCCTAAATAACCTACCCTCACGTTAAGGGCAAGCCAACCATGCATAATAAATCCAAACAAACTGTGCGAGGTCGTAACAATAAGGCGATTATATAGTCCCTACTGCCTAGCTCAACAATTCATTCGAACCTATCATACACAGACGTGGAACCAACACAGGAATTTCTCTATAACAATTACTTAAATAAATAAATATAAACTAAAAGGAAAACTAAATTAAACAAATAAGAAAATAAATAAATAAGAAAATAATTATATTAAAGAAAGTATGAAAGAAAAGACACACGAGAACTTTACCCAAACTCCGAAGAGAACTCCGGAGCTCCGAGCGAAGCTCTCACTTCTACTCTAACTCCCATGACTAAAATACTAATCCTATTCTAAACTACACAAGTGGAGTGATCTTCCATGAGAAAGAGCGTGACCCTACTTGGGGTCTTCTCTTCTCAAGTGTGAGGTGCAGGTTGGAAGTGAGGGGGAGGTCCTCTATTTATAGTGTGAGGCTTCCTTGGGAGAGTGGAGAAGGTCCCTTCATCTTAGGAGAATCTTGTGGATATTCCTCACTTGCCGACGTCTTCTTACTTGGTCGGTGCGCCAAGTTAGCTTGCCACCGCCTCTGGAACCGACTGGAAAAAGACGGGCCGATTCGGAGAAAAGAGTTGGCCGGCCGGCCTAGGCCTAGGCCGGCCGGTGGGCTTTTTTCTCCGAATGCCTCAAATTTTTGTGGGCTAGCCTCTCATGATGTGCCCATTAAGATCCATGGTCTTGCTCGGTGATTTGACGCCTTTTTGAGTGGTTGATGGGCTTGTTTGTTGGGCCTTGCGCAGTGGTCGATACTCTGGGCTGGGAAATATTTGTTGGCCATTTGATCCTTGATGTTTGAGCCCATTGGGAGATGCCTGGGGCTGCTGGACCATGTTGAGATCCAACATAAGCCGGCCGGCCTATGATGGGGCCGGCCGGTAGGCTTTTGCTCCCATTTGCAATGGATTTCCTCCTGCATCCAAATATCCACCAAAACTTGTGGAGTAGCATTATTCCTATCTACTATGCACAAAAACTTGGTGTTATGCTTTTATTTACCGGTAGGGTGGCGGTCAAAACACGGTTTAACGACCGCCAACAACCTCCCCAAGCTTAAACTTTGCTCGTCCCGAGCAAACTCAACTCAGGGTACCGGCGGATCAGGAGTTACAAAGAAGCGCCCCATGGGTAATAAAGATGCAACAACATACTCCCTAAACAGTGGTAAGTTTACGAGAGCACAAAATATTCATGAGTGTTGCAAAAATCGTGGGGCTTTTATGTCACACCTTGTCATGCAGCATTGAAGTCTAGAACGGTATTTTCGGACAAGTACACAATTCTAGCAGGTATGTATCCAGAGTTTTTATGTGCTGCAAGGTAAGGTGCAAAAATTCTCCTTCGTTTTGGCAGGCACTTCTCTTACCAGCCAATGTGAGTCTATTCCTACAAGCTTCACTCATCCTACCTTCTACCAAATGAGGCTTTGTATGTGGAGCTTGGTAAGGAATGCACAAATGTCATGCATATATTGTAAAGCTAAAGAATGAGTCTCAATCAACATAGCAACTCCATTTATTTTGGTCATAAGAAATGATGTGATGGAGGGGGAGAAAATGGACTCACACTTGTGGAAGGGGGTTTTGAAAAACATTGGTCCTTTACTTTGCTCAAGATGTTTATGATAAGAACCATATGGCCATTGACTTTTGTCATGCAACCATGGAGTTTTTTTTTTTTACTACTCCATGGTGCAAGGGGCCATAAATTTTGCATGGTTCAAAAGGAAACATTTTGAAATATTCTGGAGCTTTGGACGGACCAAAAGTTTTGCAAACTCTGAAAAATGTTTGGTTGATTTATCCAAACATTTCCCTTTTTTATTTGGTGGAGAGAGATTTTTGAAAACACACGCGAAGGAATTATGACCAAAATTAGGAGTGCTTAGTTTCAAGAGCACATCAAGCCTTAACAAAACTCAATACATAAACAATTGGCTATGAGTGGGGCTGTTTCGAATATTATGATATGGCTCTGGTAGGTAAATAAATCCTCACACTAAGAGAAGTGTGCCAAAACAGAAGGGTTTTAGGTACTTGCAGCAATTCAAGAAAAACATCTCTGGATGAAACCATACTAAGAAATTGCAACAAGTCCTAATCATGCCATATCACAATCCACAATGCTCAGACTTGGTGTAACAAATGCAACCCACGGGAATAAGCAAGACTCATGATGTGATCATGCTCAAATAAAAATAACACATATGTCAGGAGTAGAGGTTGCATCTATGCGACACATGGGAAGCTAATTTGTAACTCGATCATCATTTCCCTTATGCGTAGCATAACACCAAGATTCTAGCATTTATTCGAAACAGGGAGTTTATTTATTCAAGGAAAGTTTAGAAATACTTACCTGGGGTCCTCCCCAAGCTTGAGTCTTTGCAAGACTTAAGCTTGAATAGGCCGCTTCCTCCATTCTTCTTGTGTCTGCAAAAAGAATGATGGTGATACAGGTGGCTAGCCCCTATTGGGCTTTGCCGAGAACCTAATTTTTTTTTTATAAATTTTTTTTTTTGGAAAGGGCACAATTCAAGAAGAGTATAATATCGTATACAGAAGTACTCACCTGGCGGTCCCTCCCCAAGCTTAGCTCTTGCAACTATGTGCAAAGCTAAGCGATTAAATGTTTCATGTGGTAGCACTGGGTCCGCCTTGTTGGTATCTCCTTCTTGAATTATGTGCCTTTCATGTTGCCTGATGTACTTGGTTTGCTCTCAAGGATCCCTGCAGTGGTTAGTACAAACCTATTCGTCTACAATCGACACATCTCTATAGCTCCATTGATCAACCTAGACACCACGTCTAATTCGATCAATTATGTGAGGAGAGCAGAGGATAATGTACTCTTCTTCTGTTATGAAAGCATCATAGAGACGTGTATTTTTCTGTTGGTTGAACGGCCACCGGGCATAATCTCAATGGAGAACAGAGGCACAGAAGTGATCTTCACCCAACCAACAGAAAGAGACGCAGGCGATTGATTTATGACTAACAATTTAACCACAACCCACATCATCAAAAGAAATTCGAGAGCACGGGTATGGTCATAAAGATTTGCAGCTTATTTTCACCAGAGAGCAAGTCAATGTACTTTTGCATTCACAAAGCACGGAACGATTTAGGCAGCATTTATTTATTTTATTTTATATATATTATTTTTTTTTATTTTGAAAGGTGAGGGTATATGACAAGGAAAACATGGAATAAATGCGTGTGCGTACCTGGCGGTTCCTCCCCAAGCTTAGCCTTTGCAGTCGAATGCAAGGCTAAGCTATAGATCTCTTCATTGAAGTCTTGGTTCCGCCATGTATGTTTCCTTCTTCCTGTCATGAAAAATCCAACCTTTCTCTATATTTTATTATTATTATTATTTTTTTTTGATTTTTTTGAAAGCCCGAGGCCTATGATTGGGCACTCGGGTTCTTTTTTTTTAATTTTTTTTTTGAAGCCCGAGGCCTATGATTGGGCACTCGGTTTTTTTTTTAAATGCAGCAGGGGGGGGGGGGGGGGGTGGGATGGAGGGGAATTAAATATGCAGATGGATTGAACAATGCAAATGCGATGGTGATATGCTCAAACAAAATGCAGGTGGATGCTTAGGCTAGTAGCAAATTAACATAACAGATAATCAATGTCAATCAAAGATATCTTAAACCATTGCTTCCCCGGCAACGGCGCCAGAAATGCTTGTTGGCGTTTCTTACGCACAGAGATAAATATCAACTCCGCAAGCGCACGGAACACCGTTGTAGCATTTCACCCAGGAGTATTCCAAGGGTATCGTATTTATATTTCCACAGGGAAGCATGGCTAAGAATATCATGAATTAACAAGGAAACATCTATTATTTATAACTTGCAAACTAGACCAAAGCAGGGATACATTTATGATATGTGTGTGGCACTCAGGAGAACATCCATCGATATAGATATCAAGGAGTTAGCATTTAGTTTGGGAGAACAACGAGAAGAAGGGTATCAGTCAGCCTAGGGGTTAGCATTTAGTATTTCCTGATAGTTTACAATTACTTACTTAAGCTTTCATTACAGATACGTTCCTGCATATCGGGGCACAAACGTGCAAAAGCAGCAACCCGAGAACTAGGTTCAACTACTTTGGGGATCCGCCTGCTATTGACCTCCCTACTAAAACCATCAGCCGGACGTGGTGGATTACAGAGACCGGTACGGCTGTCACACGTACTCGCGGCTACCATCCTCCGTGGGGTGTAGAGCAAACTCACGTCTAGAATAATTCCTTGAACCATACAAGCAACTATCCTAAATAACCTACCCTCACGTTAAGGGCAAGCCAACCATGCATAATAAATCCAAACAAACTGTGCGAGGTCGTAACAATAAGGCGATTATATAGTCCCTACTGCCTAGCTCAACAATTCATTCGAACCTATCATACACAGACGTGGAACCAACACAGGAATTTCTCTATAACAATTACTTAAATAAATAAATATAAACTAAAAGGAAAACTAAATTAAACAAATAAGAAAATAAATAAATAAGAAAATAATTATATTAAAGAAAGTATGAAAGAAAAGATACACGAGAACTTTACCCAAACTCCGAAGAGAACTCCGGAGCTCCGAGCGAAGCTCTCACTTCTACTCTAACTCCCATGACTAAAATACTAATCCTATTCTAAACTACACAAGTGGAATGATCTTCCATGAGAAAGAGCGTGACCCTACATTGGATCTTCTCTTCTCAAGTGTGAGGTGCGGGTTGGAAGTGAGGGGGAGGTCCTCTATTTATAGTGTGAGGCTTCCTTGGAAGAGTGGAGAAGGTCCCTTCATCTTAGGAGAATCTTGTGGATATTCCTCACTTGCCGACGTCTTCTTACTTGGTCGGTGCGCCAAGTTAGCTTGCCACCGCCTCTGGAACCGACTGGAAAAAGATGGGCCGATTCGGAGAAAAGAGTTGGCCGGCCGGCCTAGGCCTAGGCCGGCCGATGGGCTTTTTTCTCCGAATGCCTCAAATTTTTGTGGGCTAGCCTCTCATGATGTGCCCATTAAGATCCATGGTCTTGCTCGGTGATTTGACGCCTTTTTGAGTGGTTGATGGGCTTGTTTGTTGGGCCTTGCGCAGTGGTCGATACTCTGGGCTGGGAAATATTTGTTGGCCATTTGATCCTTGATGTTTGAGCCCATTGGGAGATGCCTGGGGCTGCTGGACCATGTTGAGATCCAACATAAGCCAGCCGGCCTATGATGGGGCCGGCCGGTAGGCTTTTGCTCCCATTTGCAATGGATTTCCTCCTGCATCCAAATATCCACCAAAACTTGTGGAGTAGCATTATTCCTATCTACTATGCACAAAAACTTGGTGTTATGCTTTTATTTACCGGTAGGGTGGCGGTCAAAACACGGTTTAACGACCGCCAACACTAATGCAAAGAATGATAAGTGTACAATGCATGATGCTAAAAGATAGAAAAGAGAGAAAACTAAGAGCCAAGTTACCAACAACAAGTTTGAACCCTTCTTAAGCTTGATCACGATGAGCCTCTTCTTCAAAGCCTCGGGAGCCAAGTGCCACCAATCCCAAGCTTAACCCATGCTCATTGCTATCTCAAAAAGGTTAGTTGCCGGTCCTACAAAACAAGAAGAACACACAAAAACAACAACACAAACAAAAACAAGCAAGCTATATACATATGTACAAACGTAAGCTCAAGGATACTCAAGTGAAGTCGGAGAGGTCGAGAACATTAAGTTCTCCCCGAAGCTTACAAAAGGTCTTCTTGTCAAGTGGCTTGGTGAAGATGTCCGCCAATTGTTCATGAGTCCGAACACCAATCAATTCAATATCCTTCTTGGCCACATGATCTCGGATGAAGTGATGCTTTACCTCAATGTGCTTGGCATGGCCATGATCACCTTTGTTGAGAGCCATATTGATAGCGCTTTCACTATCACAATAGAGAGGTACTTGCCCATAAGATAACCCATAGTCCAATAAGGTTTGCTTCATGTATAAAAGTTGAGCACAACAAGCACCGGCCGCCAAATACTCCGCCTCCGCCGTAGAGATAGCCACACAATTTTGTTTCTTGGAACTCCATGAGATAAGTGATTGTCCAAGAAATTGGCATTCACCAGAGGTACTTTTCCTACTCACTTTGCAACCGGCGAAATCCGAGTCCGCATAGCCAACAAGTCTGAAATCCGAGCCTTTTGGATACCAAAGACCCATTGTAGGGGTGTTCTTGATGTACCTAAGAATTCTTTTCACGGCACTCATATGGGATTCCTTAGGATTAGCATGATATCATGCACAAAGGAACACACTAAACATAATATCCGGTCGAGATGCGGTTAGATAGAGGAGTGAACCAATCATTGAACGATAGAGTTTAGGGTCCACCAGTATACCTTTTACATCCACATCAAGAGGGACACTTGTAGCCATTGGTGTATCATAGCTCTTGGAGTCTTCCATGCCGAACCTCTTAAGAAGATCCCGAGTGTACTTTTCTTGACAGATGAACGTGCCTTCCTACATTTGCTTTACTTGGAAACCGAGGAAGACATGAAGTTCACCTATCATGAACATTGTTGGCGTTTCTTATGCACAGAGATTAAATTCAACTCCGCAAGCGCACGGAAAACCGTTGTATCATTTCACCCAGGAGTATTCCAAGGTTATCGTATTTATATTTTCCACAGGAAAGCAGGGTAAGAATATCATGAGTTAACAAAGAAACATCTATTATTTATAACTTGCAAGCTAGACCAAAGCAGGGATACAGACATGTGATAGGTGTGGCACTCAGGAGAACATCCATCAATATAGATAACAAGGAGTTAGCATTAGTTTGGGAGAACAACGAGAAGAGGGTATCAATTAGTCTAGGGGTTAGCATTTAGTTTCACGATAGTCTACCATTATTTACGTAAGCTTTCAGTACAGATACATTCAAGTGCATCAGGGGCACGGCCGCCGCCAAGACACGCAACCCGAGAACTAGGTTCAACGTATCCGGTCAACGGACCGCGTCTAGGCCCCTACACATTCAACCCGAACGTGGTGGACTACAGAGACCGGTGTAGCTGTCACCTACACTCGCGGCTACCACATCATCCCGTGGGGTTGAGGGCAAAACACGCTAGAACAATTCCAAGCACCTTGCTTACAACTATCCTAGTAACTTACTCTTGGCCAAAGAGCAAGCCACCCATGAACAATAAATCCAAACAAATTGTGCGGGACACGTGACAACAAGGCAATTATGTCCCTACTGCCAGTCCTCAAGCAAACAACTCATTCGTATCTACCATACACAGACATGGATCCAACACAAGAATTTCTCTATAATAATTACTTGAATAAATAAATATAAACTGAAAGGAAAACTAAATTAAATAAATAAGAAAATAATTATATTAAAGAAAATCTAATAAAAGAAAAGATACAAGAGAACTTTACCCAAACTCCCAAGAGAACTCCGGAGCTCCGAGCGAAGCTCTCACTTCTACTCTAACTCCCATAAATAACTATAATACTAATCCTACTCTACACAAGTGGAGTGTTCTTCCATGATGTACTGAGGTGCGAGGTGCTTCTGAGCCGGACGGGGGTTTATATAGCCTCAAATGAGCAAGGGGGTACTTATGCCCAAAGCTCGAGTGCCGGGCCCGCCAAGCCAGGCCGGCCGGCCAAGTAGGGGGGCCGGCCGGCCGCCCATTGTGGCGGTTGGCCACCGCCTTCGCTCTGGACGGTCCTGATGCCCTCCTGATGACGGTTGTCCAGTCGGTGGCTTCGTGGGGGCGGCAGAAGAGGAGTGAGGGCCAAGTTGAGGCCCAAACAGCCCACCTTCTAGAACGTCGGTGGAATTCTTCTGAACAGGCTTTTGATTCTGCGTTGTGGGCCTGTTTGCAGCCCACTGGAGAAAGGCCGAGGCCTGGGGCCACCATGTGGGGCCGGCCGGCCTATGGGTGGGGCCGGCCGGCCTGTCTTTGTGCCAGCTGGGCCCACTTTCCTCCATAATTCGCTCCTGCATCCAAATATTCACCAAAACTTGTGGAGTAGCATTAATCCTATCTACTATGCACAAAATCTTGGTGACATGCATTTATTTACCGGTAGGATGGCGATCAAAACATGGTTTAACGACCGCCAACAATGACATCTCAAATTTCTTCATGAGAGCACATGCATTCTACGAACTAGGTTTACAAGAAGTAAACTTATGCACTGTTATTTTGAATATCTTGTAGATGTCTGATCTTGTGAAAAGAGAATTTCAAGTGCTAGCCCCGAATGGTCTTAACTAAATCCTTTTGAGTGGTAAAGATCTCTTGAAGACGATCAAACCAATCAAAGGTGACATTGATGCAATGAATGTGCAACAGGCTCAGGCACCGCATTTCCTGAGGCATCATTTAAGTGCTGCCCTGAAGAATGAGTACATGACTGAAAGAAATCCTAAGGTCTTGTGGGATTCAGTGAAGGATCGGTTTGAGTAGATTGAATCTATCTTAAAACCTAAAGTGGAGCGTGAATGGCAAAATTTACACTTCCAAGACTTCTAGACCATTGAGGATTATAACACCGCTCTGTATGGCATAGTTACTCGCATGAAACTATGTGGAGTAGAGCTTAAGGATCAAGATCTCATACAGAAGACTCTCACCACCTTTCACCCCAAACTCACTTATGTGGGCCGGCAATACAAGAAAGAAAAGTATAAAACTTATGTTCAATTGAGCAATGCCTTGCAGCAAGATCAGGGGGAGGATGAGACCATTATGCAGAATCATATGGCTCGCCCCACTGGCTCAATTCCACCGCTGGAAGCACACGCTACTTCATTCCAGAAGGATGATAGTGGAAAGGGTCCAAAGAAAGGATCAAAGAAGGTAAGCGGAAAGCTAAGCGCTCCCAGAAGGAGAGGAATGCTAAAACTAAGCTGCTTAAAGGGGGAGCATAATGGTGAACAAGACCAAGATTGTTATAGGTGTGGTGAGCATGGCCATTGGTCACGCATATGCAAAGCACCTAAGCATGTTGCTGAGACGTACCAGAAGCTTCATGGCACGAAAAAGAAAATCCAGAAGGAAGCACACTTCTTGGAATGTCCACCACTTGAAGATGGGTCACCTTCACTTGAAGAGAAGGAAAAAGACATCGCGAAGATGGACATTGGTACACCACAAGATGACGTTAAGAACCTGGAAGGGTCCGGAGATCTTGATCTTGATGATGATCTCATGGATGAAGATGATCTTCTTGAAGAAGAACTAGAAGATGTGCATGAAGACATGAATTAGTTCTCCCTAGTTATCATACTATCTAATAGATGGTTAAGTAGTATTTATGCATTTAGTTTTAAATTCATGCAATGAATTAAGTGGATTAATGTAATCTCTAGTAGACACCTCGTTTTTAATATATAGCACTTGCAGTCTATATAATCGCTTTGGTTTTTCTTCTACCTTATCACTTTTGGCTTTTCCTTGAAGTATTTGCCTTTGTTTTTGCCTACAAGTGTAGTATAATGGAAGAGGAACTATGTCTTGTAGACTGTTCACTACCAGCACAATTCTTAGGGATACTCGTTATTTGCAAACACTCAGAAAGTATGAAGAAGGAATAACGACTCTCATTGGAAATGGGAGAAGGATTGTGGGTTCCGGAAGAGCAACCCAAACTCTCCCTAATGGAACGACATTAGTAATCCAAGCAACATTACTATATCCGGACGCAACTAGAACATTGTTGAGCTTCAAAGATATTCGTGCAAATGGTTTTCACGAAGAAACCAACGATGATAATGGCAAAGAACATCTTATCATGACTAAGAAGCATGGAGATCAGAAGACTGAAAGTGTTGGCGTTTCTTACGCACAGAGATTAAATCAACTCCGCAAGCGCATGGAACACCGTTGTAGCATTTCACCCGGGCGTATTCTAAGGGTATCGTATTTATATTTTCCTCAGGGAAGCAGGGCTAAGAATATCATGAATTAACAAGGAAACATCTATTATTTATAACTTGCAGACTAGACCAAAGCAGTGATAAGGTATGTGATAAGTGTGGCACTCAGGAGAACATCCATCGATATAGATAACAAGGAGTTAGCATTTAGTCTGGGAGAACAACGAGAAGAAGGGTATCAGTCAGATCTACGAGCCAACCCGAACGTGGTGGGTTGCAGAGGATAGATAGGGCTGTCACCACCTACTACCTACCGCACATCCCGTGAGGTTGGGTGCAGATCAAGGATGCCTAGGGGTTAGCATTTAGTTTTCTGTTAGCCTACAACTATCTACTTAAGCTTTCATTACAGATACATGCATCGGGGCACGGATATGTCATAGTGGCAACCAAGATCACCACCATAAGGAACCACCCGCTATAATTAAGACCCTGCCTGTTCAACCCGGACGTGGTGGATTACAGAGATCGGTGACAAGCACTCGCGGCTACCATCCTCCGTGGGGTTGGGTGCAAACTCGTCTAGAATAATTCCTTGAACCACACAAGCAACTATCCTAAATAATTTACCCTAAGCTTTTTGGGCAAACCACCCATGCATAATAAATCCAAACAAACTGTGCGAGGTTGTAACAATAAGGTGATTATATTGTCCCTACTGCCTAGCTCAACAATTCATTTGAACCTATCGTACACAGACGTGGATCCAACACAAGAATTTCTCTATAATAATTACTTAAATAAATAAATATAAATTAAAAAGAAAACTAAATTAAATAAATAAGAAAATATATAAATAGGAAAATAATTATATTAAATAAAATCTAATAAAAGAAAAGATACAAGAGAACTTTACCCAAACTCCGAAGAGAACTTCGGAACTCCGAGCGAAGCTCTCACTTCTACTCTAACTCCCATAACTACAACACTACTCCTATTATAAACTACACAAGTGGAATGCTTCTTCCATGAGGTGCACTTTGGAGTGAGGGAGGGGTCCTCTATTTATAGTGTGGAGTTGCCTTGGGAGAGTGGAGAAGGTTCCTACATGCTTGGAGCATTTTGTGGGATATTCCTTTCTTGCCGACGTCCCCTTGCTTGGCCGGCGCGTCAAGTAGCTTGTGACCGACTCTGGAACCGACTGGAGGAAGATTGGGCCGTTTGGAGATCAACATGGGCCGCCCGGCCGGCCAACTTTTTTCTGATTTTTGTGTAATCTTCCGCGAGGCATAACTCCTGCTCCCGAACTCCGAATTGGGTGATCCAAAAGCCCATTTTGACTATCTTGACGAGGGCTTTGACATGGAGGGATCAAATTTCTCATTTGAATAATTATTCTTTGATGTCCAAGTCATTCCTTCTTTCTTGCTTTGAATGTCGTCGAGATGTCCGAGCAGGACCTTGTTTATCTTGTGCTTTTGGATATTTGCTATTTTTCTATGAGTGTAAGCACAATTGAACCAATATTCCCATGTACCTTGCAAAAAAAAGAATACATCCAGAACTTGTGGAACTTTATTAGTTTAATGCAGGAAACATTGGTATCTACCTTTTATTCGACGATAAGTTGACGGTCGTTTTATGATTTAATGGCCATCAACACCTCTCCAAGCTTAAACTTTGCTCCTCCCGAGCAAACTTTAAAACTTAAATATCGGCGGACTAGTAGTTGCTACAATGTTAGTGCCCTGCAGGTATCAAGTATGCAACAACATACTCCAGGAAAACAAAGTAATCTATAAAGCAACACAATCTATTTACCAAGTACTGCATACACTTAGTGGGGCTTATAGGTTACTTTGTCATATGACATTGAAAAGTAGAACGGTCATCTTAGGTTTTTGTCAAACAATTCCTGCAAGTAACAAGTCCAAAGCTTTTGTTTGCTGCATAAGAATGAAATATTTCTTTAAGCTTGCACTTCCCTTTTTGTCTCTCTTTTGATGAGGCTATTCGTCAAGACCTACTGCTACACAAGAGGGATGTTCTGGTGGAGCTTGGTCGGGGAATGCATATCTTCCATACATATATTGTAAAGTTAAAAGATGATCTAAAGAAACTTAGCAACTCCTCAGGTTCAGTCATATGGAAATTTTGCTCGTGGGAGAGGGAGAAAATGGACTCACACCATGGATAGGACAAAATTTTGGTCTTTTATTTTGCTCAAGATATTTTTTGATAAGAACCCAAAAAGCCTTTTATTGTGATGCAATCATGGGAGCTTTTTTTTCATAAATATATATTTTTTTTTGTGGCTCCCATGATGCATGAGACATTATTTTGATGGTTCCAAAATATTGTAAGATTTTTCTTGAGCTTTATGGAGAAGACCAAAATTTTGGATAGGTTCAAAACAACACGAAGGATGGGATTTGGCTCATGATGGTTGTTTGAAATTATTCAAACATATGGTTGTGAAAAAAAAATTCAAAGGCTCACGCGAAGGAATAATGACTGAACTGAGGAGTGCAATGTTCCAAAAGAACAAAGTTTAACCAAACTCAACATATAAAAGATAGCTATGAGTGGAGCTATTTCCGAATTTGTCATGATATGGCTCAGGCAGGTAAATAAGTCCTCACAAGGGAAGTGCAAGACATAAAGGGTTTTTGTTGCAGCAATTAGAAATTTAAAACATCTCTGGAATGCAACTGCAGGAAATTGCAAACTAAACCCAAAATAGCCATATCATACGAGTCAATGCCTAGACTTGGTGAACCAGATGTTACCCCCATAAATATAGCAAGACTAGTAATGTGATCATGCCGGTCTACATCATACTTAAATTAAACAAGGAGTAGAGGCTGCATAAAGGACACACACAAGGAACTAACAGAGCAACCATTCATTGTGTCCTTTAAAGTTTGGTAAACACCAAGTTCTAGCATTTTATTTGGAAAAGAAAAAAGAAATTTTTTTGAGTTTTTTTTTATTGAGAGGGAAAGAGCACAACCCAAGAAGAGTATAATATCGTATAGAAGTACTTACCTGGCGGTCCCTCCCCAAGCTTAGCTCTTGAAACCATGTGGAAAGCTAAACGATTAAATCTTCATTTGAAGGTACTAGGTCCGCCTGGTTGGTTTCTCCTTCTTGAATTATGTGCCTTTCACGTTGCCTGATGGACTTGGTTTGCTCTCCGAAAGATCCTACATTGGTTAGTACAAACGCATTCGTCTACATCGGAGACATCTCTATAGTTCCATTAATCAACCTAGACACCACGTCTAATTCGATCAATTGTGTAAGGAGAGCAGAGGATATTGTCGATGATATGAGACCCGGGTATACTCAAGATACAACAAGGCCGAGTGATCCAGTAATGGGGGATCGGTTTGGCCCAAGAAGGCCCGGGTGGCCCGACGGACCACCCGGGCCTTCTCGAGCATCTTGCTGAGGAGTCTCCAGACTCTCTTCTTCATCTCCACTCGGCAAGGCTGCGTCAATAGCTGCATTCATGGAATTATTCTCTTCTTCACTGGACTCGATATCCAGGATGTCTCTTTTTCTATTCTTCTGGGGCGAGGCCACAGTGAACACTGGTTCACTCGGGCCATCCGAGTGAAATTCAATCTCTAAAGCCTGCACGAAATTCATATCCAAGGTTCAATTCCAATTTAGGCAAGATGAGTTACAGTGGTATTGACTTCAGAGGAGAGTACTTACAGGTGGAGGGAGATTCTTGATGTGATACCCAGTGATCACTGGTGGCTCCACTTCAGCTCCAACAGTGAAGAACTCCTTCACTCGAGTTTCAATGATGGTGGCTGTGTCTCCAGGAATATTTTCATTGCTCGGATCATGTCGGCCACGCCATTTCCAAGCTGGCTGAGCTCTCTCCTTCAGAGGCTGAAACTTTCTGCCACAGAATGTGACAGCAATGCTTGGACCAGTGAGTGCACCATGCTCTTCATTCTCCTTCAAGTCGTCAATCATTGCAAGCAGATCTGTCACTTCAGATTTCTCGACAGCCGTTAAGGGCCTTTTCCAAGTATCTCGTTGCACAGGAGCTACACTTTTGAAGGTTGGCAGACTCGGAGAATGGTTCTTCACATAAAACCAACCTGAGTGCCATCCTTTGAGTGTAGTCGGGAACGGCAGATCAAAGTAGCACTTCTTGTTCCTTAATTGGAATCCAGCACCTCCGACAATGGCAGGGTTAACATTTGACTTCATCTTCAATATGAATAAATGGCGGAACAGATTGAAATGTGGATGAATCCCCAGGAAGACTTCACAGAGGGTGATGAAGATCGCGATGTGCAGGATTGAGTGCGGGGTCAGATTGTGCATCTCCACACCGTAGAAATGCAAGATGCTCTGGAAGAAAGCATGCGCCGGCAACCCTAATCCGCGGCGCACGAACGCATTGAAAATGACGATCTCATCGGGGAAAGGAGTAGGAAATTGCTCACCCGCTGCAGGCCGCCACCCAATCACTTCACGCTCCGGAAGCAATCCCCCGTCGGTCAGCGCTTGGCACCTCTCCTCCGTCATGATGGACTCCAGCCAGCGGTTGTCTTCATCGGCGGGCGGCGGCGAACTTGTCTTCGGCTTACGCGATGCGTTTCTCTTCTTTCCGGCCATGGCTTCGACTTCTTCAACGGCGGCTTCGATTTCTTCAGTGATGGCGTGATCTCTTCAACGGAGGTACAATTTCTTCAATGGCGGTACGATTTTTCCGATGGTGGTGTGATTGGTAGTTGCGGTGTCACTGGATTGGATCTTAGTGGATTGAAAGGGGATTAGAAATGCGCACTGTTGCAAGTGTGCTGAGGAAGATAACGAAGATGATGCGGCGGAACGACTTAAATGAGCGGGAAATATTTTGCGAACGGTTCAGATCCGTTGACCTAATTTGGACGGTCCAGATTTTCTACCCGTTATAACATATTTAAGATTTTCGGCATTTTTTCTTCAGCAACTACCAAATTCAGTCGGCTGGCTGTTATTTGAGGCCGTCATCACTCGGCTATTCTTCTGGTTACTTCAAGATGACAAACGACACACACGAGTGGTTTTTATTCTCAACATGATGATACACGACAAGTGGGTACAAGATTGCAGCATGAAAGACACTACATATAGTTGATACCAGGTACTTGGAGGTTCTCTTCAAGATGTTCATCTCTTACTCCCTTCTTGGTGGATCTTGACGAGTGCGGCTTCGGGTACGACTTGCAACTGGACGGTTGATGGGCTGCCATAGAGGCAGTCCATTGGGCAGATAGCGACGGCGCGGATTTCTAGTGGTTTCATCTCCAGATGAGACATCAATATACTCGGGCAGCGACGGATCGTATGGACCTGGAGGTGGAAGAACAACATTGAGAGGAGGTATTATTGGAGCCTCAACGATAGCTAAGTTCTTAAGGTTTGGCATGGCTACGTTTGGTGTTTGTGGTTCAGCGGGGGGCTGAGTGTTGGAGCTGGAGGCTGTTGGCGGTCATTAAACCATGATTTGACCGCCACCTTACCGGTAAATAAAAGCATAACACCAAGATTTTGTGCATAGTAGATAGGAATAACACTACTCCACAGGTTTTGGTGAATATTTGGATGCAGGAGTGAATAATGGAGGAAAGAGGGCCCAGCCAGGGAAATTCCCTGGTCGGCCGGCCCCACCATAGGCTGGCCGGCCCCACCTGGTGGCCGCAGGCCTCGGGCCCCCTCCAGTGGACTGGAAACTGGCCAACCACGCGCAATTCAAGACCAGCCCAGCAGAGTTGCACCGCCATTCTAGAAGGTGGGCCATTTGGGTCTTAACGTGGCCCCTACTTCAATTCTGCCGACCCCACGAAGAAGCCGACCTTCAGACCGCCTTCAGGGAGTGATCTGGAGCGTCGAGGCAGAAGTCGGTGGCAAACCGACACAGTGGACGGCCGGCCGGCCACCCCCCCCCCCCAAGCCGGCCGGCCGGCTTTGGCGCCACCGCCTCTCCAGAGTCGGCAGCAGCGCTTCCACCGCCTTGGACCCCCTGGCCTCAGAATCAACTCGCACCTCACACTTGATCCAAGTGTTTTTATTTTCTTGTCTAGTAGTAGCTTTGGGAGTTAGAGTAGAGTAGAGTAGAGTGAGAGCTCTCTCGGGCTTCTGGAGTCTTCTCGGAGTCTTGGTATAGTTCTTTGTATCCTTACCCTTGAGATATTATTTTATTAAATATAATTATATTTAGATTTATCTTTATTTATTTCTTTTAGTAGTTCTTTTCTATTTAGTTTATTTATTCTGTTAAGTAAGTGCTCGTAGAAGTCTTGTTGTGGGATTCGTGATTGTTGGAGTAGGCAAGTACGAGAGAGTGCCTTCGTCGGAGATGACGTCGAGTGAATCTGTGCTTGTTTATTCTTAGATAGGACTGCTCCGTTGATCAAGAGTAGTTCCTCTAGGCGGGTTGTAAGCATGGCTCTTAGAACTTAGCCTATGCATGTTTGGCACCCAACCCCACGGAGGATGGTAGCCGCGAGTGTATGTGACAGCTGCACCGGTCTCTGTAATCCACCACGTCCGGGTTGGACTCAGCAGGGTCTTAATTATAGCATACGGTTCCCTAGGTTTGAACTAGCATCATCGGTTAACCTAGCACGTGTGTGCCCCGAAACGACATGACTTGTATGTGTATGAGCTTAGCTAGAGTAGATAATCTTTGTAGACTTGACTGCTAGGAAGAGTAAATAATAGGTAAACATACAGGTAGCTTTAACTCTATCTCGTTGCTCTCCCAAATGTATACTACGGTTTTATTTCTTTATCACTTCGGATTTGAGGATGTGTGTGCCACTCATATTTATCATGCCTATTGTTGGCGGTCGTTAAACCATGATTTGACCGCCACCCTACCGGTAAATAAATGTATAACACCAAGATTTTGTGCATAGTAGTTAGGAATAATGCTACTCCACAGGTTTTGGTGAATATTTGGATGCAGGAGTGGATAATGGAGAAAAGTGGGCCCAGCCAGGGAATTTCCCTGGCCGGCCGGCCCCACCTTAGGCCGGCCAGCCCCACCAGGTGACTGCAGGCCCCAAACCTCCTCCAGTGGGCTGGAAACTAATCCACAACGCATAATTCAAGTCCAGCCCAGCAGAATTGCACCGCCATTCTAGAAGGTGGGCTATTTGGGCCTTTACTTGGCCCTCACTTCAATTCTGCCGACCCCAGCGAGGAGCCGACCTTCAGACCGCCTTCAGGGAGTGATCTGGAGCGTCGACGCAGAAGACGGTGGCCAACTGACAGAAGGGACGGCCGGCCGGCTTTGGCGGCGCCGCCTCTCCAAAGTCGGCAGCAGTGCTTCCACCGCCTTGGAGACCTATAAAACGTGCCATGCCATGCTGAGTTCATGAGTATGTAGCTTGGGTCTGCTTTGTTGAGCTACAGATCCAGAAAAATCTATAGATCTGGAGTGGGGATTGGGTTCAAGGTCTGTGGTTGCCTGATATCGTCACTTTGATGTTGTTTTTGACTTAAAACGTAGGTTAAACGTTGAGTTCATAAGTATGTAGCTTTGGTCCGTTTGTTGAGCTACAGATCCAGAAAAATTACTTCATTGTAATAACATATATCCTTTTTTAACGTGGCCTGTTTCCGACCTATCGATGAGGAAAGCAGCCTGGCATTTCCATTACATTAACTGCACCTGTACCTTTCTCATTCGAATGCTGGAACCGTGATGATTATGCTTCTGAATGTATTCATCAAAGTGCACTGCAACCCGAAATAATCTGTATTAACTTGAGTGTTATTTAAAGCTTATTGCACACATGAGTACAGCTACATACTTTGATAATTACATTCATTTGACTTCGCTTCTATATGCATGTGAAAGGAACAACAGTTAAAGGCGACCTACCAGCGGGAGACCTGTTGGAGATGCGGTCAAGCCCATTCCAGAAGGTATCACAACGTCAAATTGAATTAATTTTATATTTTATGAAACTTTAAAATCTGATTTGGCTTCTTTTCTATGTAAAGCATACTGTATCAGATAACCTCATCTTACCATAATGCACCATGTGCAGGAAAAGCATATGACAATACAACATAAGAGTGAGGAGGTTGAATCAACAAGGTCTCAGCGCTATATCTCTGTGGTAAGAAGCTAAAGGAACGATGCCTCAGATAACCAATCACAAAAGCTTTATTTCGTTTGTTGTTGCAAGCTTACCCTTTACTTTTTTGTCCACATCTTTCCACGAGTAGTTGGATCATAGTCTCTTACCATAAAAATGGCTGCAGAAGAAAGGAATGCATCGGGCTGCGGAGGTGACCGGATCTGACATTTTTGAGGATAGCCAGACACCTTTTGTAAGTCCTTGTCCCATTTTATCTCATCTTGCACATTGGGTACACTTCAGGCAATCTTAGTACATGATGGAAATCTGAGTTGACACTCTTTATTTGCCAGGATGATGTCGACCACGAAGCTGTTTCTCAAGTTGTGCAATCTGGTACAGTTGTTGAAGTTGTGGGCATCCAGTCAGCCTCCAAGGGGTGCTCCAACCGTTTACAAGAGCTTCAGGCTGAAGTTCTGACAACTAAAGAAGGCCACAAAGCACTTCGACGGCTGATGGATAAGCAGCAGCAAGAGTTGGCAACGTTGAAGGAGGCACAAGAAGCAGATGCAGCAATGAAATCTCAGTCCGATGAGATTGAATGTTTGAAGAAGCAAACTGAAGTTGACAATGCCCGCCTGGAGGAACTGCTGAAGCTCCATCACTTGCCGCGTCCTGGACAAACTGGTCACTGAAATCTTATGTATACTCTCCTTACCCTTTGGTCGTGCGATGGATGTAGTTTTGTTTGTTTGTTGTTATTTGGGATTATGCCTCGCGGCACATTTGTCAAGAAGAAGCTTGTATATATATTCTATCATTCCTGTTTTGTCATCTGTGTTACTGTGTAACTTCTGTTCCAATTTAAATGAGTTTGGGATCGTAATTGGACAAAGAAATGGGCCAGCAAAATTGGAACCCGGCCCAGCTACTGTATGAACGGAAACCAATTACGTCTATGGGCTATACACACGACGGCCCAATAATACGCTGGGCTTCTTCCGGGCTCTATTTGGACCGTGCAACAATCTGTGACGAAATGCGTACTGACATGTGGGTCCGACCCAGCCAGCCCACGAACAAACAGTAACAAGACGGCCCACTTTGTGGTGGGACCCACCTGGGCTTGGAGGTGGGCCACAACTATCCCTGGCCCACGAGCTACGACGAAAAAGCCTAACAAAACACGGGCCATCGATTTCGGAAGCCCAGCTGAAATTGGGCCGTAAGCGGGCTAAATCACGATTTATGACGAAAATGGGCGATGCCATGTCAGCAGCCACGTCGGATCGCTATCCGACGTGGCCAGTGGCTATGTTCGACTCAGTTTATGACAAATGAATAACCGTCACCATCCTGTGGTCTGCGCGTAAAAAAGGTCATAAATCACGACTGGCCACGCTCGACTGCTGACGGACCCTAAATCGTCATAAATCGCGATTTATGACGAAATTTTCGTCACTAGCAGCAGTCGGTGACACCTTAATTTCGTTATAAATCAGCACATCTGTTCTAGTGAATAGAAGAAAGGCTGATATATGGTTTAAAGCAGAAAGCAACTATTACTATGACACTTATTTATGCACTTATATTTCTAGATGTGATAACCCAAAACCCAACAGTAATAAACCCTACAAGTTAAACACTTGTAGCAAAAGGGTTAGCCACCCAAACCATACTGCAAGTTACCCACAGTATCCAAACTGAAACCATACTGCAAGTTACCCACTCACAGTATCCAAACTAGTTACCCACCAGTTCCAACCATCCATGGCTCCTACCCGGAGACCATCCAAAACCAAACCAACCAAAGCCACTAATCATGTGAGGATCCAGGCCGCTCCTGACCGTGAGCACGGCTGTTATAACAGTTTTACTACTCTGTATTGGTGCACAACTTTACCCACCACAGGGTGGTGATTTCGTCACCCGTCGGCGACTAAAGTCTTTATGTTGCCATTATCACACTACCGAGGTGTGAGGCCAAGAGATCACCACATAGTCTTTCAAAGTGCTTCCCAGCCTGCTAACACCCCGCTAAGGTTTCACTACTGCCAGTACCCTTACAACAGTAGCCCCTCTGGCGCCGTGGCTAGGAGTAACCCTGCATCACCTAAGCTTAGAAGTACCCCTTCCTCGCTCTTACCATGAATGCAAGCAAAACTGGGAAGACAATATAATACTTGACCAAGCCTACCATATCAGCCCTGTGCTTTGCGCTGTTGTCCTTTGTTGTCGCTCCACAAACCGGTCCCTATGATCACAAGCAGGTGCTACCCACAAACCAACAGTATCATAACAGGAACCCGTGCATACACGCACCACCACCAACATCCTCCTGCTTGGATCAACCAAAGTACCAAGTTGCTAATCCAATTAACCGGTCCGTGATCATTATGTTGAAGTGAACCATTAGTCAAAATTATTAGACAGATTATTATCCATACCAAGACAGCAAACTAAGCATGACCTACCCATCCATCACTATCTTCTACAATAACCCGGCAACAAGGAATAATATGGAACAGGATAATGACACATAGCATTCAAATATTAAACGCAATGCATGTCTAAACTAGAGAGAAAGCATATATGTCCAAATGCGTCAAGGACACTTGCCTGTTTTCCCTGTTAGCTGCTCAGAGTCTTCAATAATATCTTGATCGTTATCATGAAATTCTCGAATTGCGCACACTCTATTTAACAATAACATGCAAACCACACAAAGCATAAACAATAAGGAACAGCACATCAAACAGTATCAAATGACTACAAAAATAGTGCCAAAAGATACTACACGCCGCAAAGATATCGCGTGAGCGCAAGAATCGCTGAAAACGGAATTAAGAGTGAAAAGTTATGAGGTTTTGAATTTATAGGGTTCAAAATGTAATTTTACAAGGGACTAAAACATAAAATAGAATACAAAAAAGGACCTATTTGTAAATATGATAAAGGCTTAGGGGCTAAAGTGTAAAAGTGTTGGACTAGAATAGAATTTATGAAAAAATCAGGGTCGTTTCGGTAAAACGACAGGTCGTAAACAAAATTATTTAAAGTCTGAGGGTTTAAATGCAAACTGTGCATTTTTAGGATTTAATAATTATCTTCTATAGAAAAACTGGATTATTGCGCAGGGCTGAGCAACGCTGATGCAATAAAGCGTAAACGTTTTAGTTTAAATTGAAAATCCGCATGGACTGTGTCCATGGGGCCTGTGGACCAGGCGGGCGGCTCAGTTCACTGGGCCACGGTGCACCGGATGCCGGAGTCAGGCGGCGCTCGCTCGGGATACGGCGGCGGCTCGCTGGAGCAGCACGGCAGCATTTCCGAGCGCGAAACCTCGCCGCGAGGGGCGGGGAAGCGAGATGACGAAGCGAGATGAGCGCGGAACCTCGCCATAAGCTGTTTTTTAGAGAGAAGTTTGGTAGGGCTTTTGCTTTTTTCATCATAAGCCAGCTAATAAGCCCAACAAGAAGCTCTCGCCAAACACACTCTTACTCTTGAAACCTGGACTGGTCTGTGTCGCTATTGATTTATCTGTACAGACTGTACTCACCGGCTCCAGTACCCAGATTAGCCTGAACCCGCTGGGCTTGTCAATAGACATCACACACTCTTGAATTTTGCCGGTTGAGGATGAGTTGCTTAAGCACGAGAGCCACAGGGAAGGTCTTGAGCTGTGCATGTACCAAACTACTAACAGTGTGACATTTCCAATGTTAAATCGGTGCCACCGACTCATTTCCAGATTTAAAATGGTATCTGTACGAGAAGGCTTAAATGGAAAGTACAATTCTAAACTGGTTTCACTAAATCCCTATTGTTTCTTTGTGGGAATGCTAGGCCGTTATTAATCTTGGTTCGAGCTTGTGTTGTAATCTTTGGTACAAAATATTACTCCCTCCGTTTTTAATTATATGACACAGTTGATTTTTTGTTGAAATTTGACCAACAATATAGATTTAAATAATTACTTTTCAAATGTGAAATGAATATCATTGAATTCATCATCAAAAGCACTTTAAAGTTAACTTATACACTTAGCTATATATACAAATATTTATAGATAATACGAATGGTCAAAGTAACGAAAATTCAACAACGTCATATAATAAAAAAGGGAGGAAGTATTAATAATCGGTAGCAGAGCCGACAGCAGCACACAGAGTCTGTTTTTTTTATAAAAAAAAACCTTATCTTTCTCCGACCTAACCTTGATCCACTACTTATTTCCTCTCCTTTTTAGATGTCACTACTTAGCACTGTAATACTCCGTATGCGATTACGAGCTAAGAATAGTGAACTATTGACACTGAACATTAATGGAACTTACGTGCGAAGCTCTACGTGTCTTCATAACAGACATCGACAACCGGATAATAGTTAATTGAATTCACTTCAAAATAAAGTCATATTGCGAGCAATAACTTTTGGTATCCACGATATTTCGTCAGTATTAGCTCTTGCAAGACAAAAGGAAAGGGTCAAGGTAATTTGTCCTTATCATAGTGATGTTCTATCGAAGCGCACGACTTTTGGCGACCTCCAGTGAGTCGGTAGCCTTTTTTAAATCTAGTTTTGCCTTAATATCCATTGACCATTAGCTCGATCTGACCATTGACTTGTACATTCTTTTTTTTTTTTGCGAACAGACTTGTACATTCTACTCCCTTTCGAATGGAGGGAGTAATTTCTTTCAAAGTGCTCGTACACATGTTCTTTTCTTATGTGATCTTTCAAGGAGCAATTTAATAATTTATTTTTCCTATTCAAATCATCCAGATTGTACATTTGAAAACAAATCCGTCTGGTTTCCGATTGAAGTAGTTGAATCGTAACGGCAACCTTTCAAAACTTTGACTCATAGCTCAACGTTCAAAGGTCAAAAACGTGTATTTGAGATCACGTGCATACCTCATACAAGTGAAAATGGTTCCACATACACGAATCGCAGTTGTATTGTTCTTATTTACTCTTTATTTGACTAAATTTCGGTTACATTCGCTTTATTGTAGATTGTGGAGGCTCTCAAAACTCAATGAATAATGGTATCCTGAGGCAAAGCCTGCTTCTGCTTGGTTGAGGAGGTTGGGTGGCAGTCTGGCACAGAATAACCGGTTGCTCGGAGGGGGAAAAAAAACATACACACGATGCAAATATGGGGTCGAGGTTCACTAACAGTAAAAGCACATAAATTAAGTAACTCAAAGATATTGCACAAGTCAATGAACATGAAAGCAACTTATAACATTTTCGAAAATCACAAGATATGCTGACAGTCTTTTATGATGATTAGTTAGGGTACGCGTCACATACATAATACATTGCGCGAGTGTGCTTGCTTGTCTCTGAACATGTGTCACTAATGTGTGTTGGTTTAGGAATACATCTGTAATGGTTTGATTGATCTAGCTGGCAGCCTATCACAAGCACTTGTTTATTGATGAAACTGAATCAACAACATTAATTATTCGCTGGTACACACGATAATTAAACACGAACGACACGTACATCACCACGAGTCCATGACAACATTTATTCTCAGCCAACACACATGACCAATGACCATGGGATCTCCATCAACGCCTAGCCGATCTTGGGGATCGGACCAACATCGCCGTTCGGTTTGAAGAAGACGCGGACGCGCTTGGGGTTGAATTCAGTGGTCACGAAGGTGCCGACGGGCAGCAGAACCACATCCACGTCCGGCCGGTCAGACAGGATCTTCTGCTTCGCCACCTCCGCCGGCGTCCCCACCAACTCCGGCCACGACGTCTTCTGGTAGCCGCTCATCTTCTTCGTGAATCTACAAAAATGGCAGAAGCAACAGCTGATCAATCACCCTTAAACAGAAACAGAGACTGCTGAAACGTGAAATGGGTGTGCGCGTGCGCTAACCAGTTCCTGAACTTTGTGGTTTGCTCTGCGCTGCGGTGCCTTTGGTTTCTGCTCAGAGCTTGGTTGTATTTATAGGGCTAGCTGGGATTGATTGATTAGATGGGAACTTATACCGGATCAGGCATCTTTGACGATGAGAAACTCGAGCATGTGGCCATGTGAGCCTTTGCGTACTTTGATTTTTGGTTTGACATTATGTACGGAACAGCCAGCTTGCTTGCGTCCGTACCCCATGTCCTTGTTCAAACCCTGGTGAAGACTAGATTGGAGGAAGAGTACTATTTGCTGACTACTAACTCCCTCCATTTTTCTTTTGATGACGTTCCGACAAGAATGTTTAGTGCAAAATGAACTAAGGTTTTCTGTCTGAAACGTCATCATTTTGCAACCGGAGGTAGTAGTTGTCTACATATTATGGCTTGTGGAGAGTGTTAACTCGTGAAAAGGCAACAAATTAACTAGTCAGAAATCTCACCCAAGGCAGTCGAAGTAATTAGGAAGCAATTAGGCTACTCCTATTGAGGATTTCATTTTTATTAATTGAAGTATCACATAAGCAAATTTATTGACATGGCAAGATAGTTATAAAGAGAGAAAAGAAAAGAGTTTCATCTGGACGAAACTGAGTATAGACGAATACCTAGACATGAAACACTACGACACTAGCATTGGAGAAGAGGGATTAATTTCATTTCATCCTTTAAAACAAAATAGATTTAGGTATGAAACACCAAAATAAAACTATGCACTGAAATCGTTGTTTCATTTGTGGTTTCAAATCACATTAGGTGACATATCACTCTTAGCAACACCAAAATGAAACTCTCAATTGGGACGAGCCTTATAACCATTTTGCAAATCGGGATGGCGGTGGTAGATGGTGAGATGGCTGTGCTTGATCAGACCGATACATTTCCGTCTAGAATAATGATCCTAGATGGTAATTCAATTTGCGGCTCTTTTAAGGTTTTTTGTCTCCCATCAATGGAGTTAGTGTTGTTTGGTGGGCTAATTTTGTAATCAGGGGATGTAATATGTTTTAACATTAATAAAATTCCATTTTTGAAAAAAAAATATCAATGTCATTCTGATATACGACTGACATAAGAATGTTGTCGTCATAGTAAGAATTGGTGGCACTAAAGTTCTCAAACTATGACATGTGTGGGCTTGGCGGGAGGCGGGATGGCGCAGCAGGCGTCAGTGGGCTCGAGGGGAGGTGAGGTGGCGCGGCTGGCGTCGGCGGGAGGCGGCGGGGTCGCTCGGCAAATCTCGCGGGGTAACGGGGCTTCCGGAGGCAGGCGGTAGGGTCGCCGGCTGCCGGATTGTAGCGGCCCGAGGCAGGGAGGCTGCGGCGGGAGTTGCACTGGAGGAGATGGCTGCGCGCGGGAAGGCCTCCGCGTGGTCGTTTCGAGATATAGCATGGGATAGAGCACGGTTGTTGGTGCCCCAAATATACTGCACCAAAGGCTAGTTTTCCTTTCAACCTGTGCACCGCACGGGCTAGAAATTAGAAACACATTAAAACGGACTCCTTAGCAAAGTGAGTAATTTAGAAATAGTAATTTGGTGTATCTTTTTATTATTTACGAATTTAGCTATTTTTGACTCATAATGATATGGTGGGTAAATTAGAAATATGAATTACGGATATTTTTGGCTATTTTTTATTATTTCAAATTTAGTTAATAGATAATGGAATGATGGGTAATTTAGAAATAGGTGCGAGAGGTATTTTGGGTTCTTTTTAATCTTTTGAATTTAGCTATTTTTTGACTCATAATGGCGTGGTGGATAAATTTGAGATAGGTTTGAGGAGTATTTTTGGATTTTTTTTAATATTATTCCGAATTTAGCATTTTTTTTGACTCATAATGGCGTGGTAGGTAAATTAGAGATAGGTTTAAGGGGTATTTTTTGACTTTTTTTATTATTCCGAATTTAACAGTTTTTTACTTATAATGACATGGTGGCTAATTTAGAAATATGTGTGACATATGTACTTTTGACAAATCTTTTTATATGGCATAGGTGGGTAATTTAGGGTCCGTTTGGTAGCTCAGCTGGCTCGAGCTATTGCTCAGCTGGGCAAAATAGCCCCTGCCAGCAACGACATCCTGCCAGCAAACCAATCGCTTGGTTGGTTTGCCGAGAGGTGCTAATCGCTTGGTTGGTTTGCTGAGAGGAGCTAACCGCTTGGTACTACTTGCTAGCTTGCCAACCTTGCTTTTTGCCGGTTCAGCGATTTAACAAAGAAACGTATGATCCTGTCTCTTCCCTTGTGAATGAAATTTACCAAAGCCTAGAATCTGATATAACTAAAATATTTTGCAGGCCGGCCTTGATAAACTGACTCAAAAACAACATACTGGCATACATTTGGAGCTACAAACAACTCTTAGTCAAAGTAAAAGGAAGAAGTCTATTTTGCCTCCCTTAATTCTTATAGGAGTTGCAACTTTTCCTTTTAACTACAAAACCAGGTAACCAGACTCCCTCAACTCAGGCATGCGGTGCAAATTTCCTCCCTGGGCGGTAGTGTGAGCGGTTTCGTCCGACGTGGCGTATGTAGGGCCCACATGTCAGACGACACGTCACCTTTTCTTTCTCTTTTTCTTTCTCTCTCTTCCTCCTCCTACCGATCGAAGCCGCATTCCATCAAACACGTTAGGCGCACGCCGCCGCCAACGAGTTCACCAGCCGCCGCCGCCAACGAGCATCGCCCTCGGCTCCAAGGTCCTCGGCGACGAAGTTCCCGGGCGGAGGTCTGATGGGCCGTCGAGTGCACTGCTAGCTGTAGGGCCTTGTCCAAGCGGCCGTCGCGGGCGGCGAGGAGGAGGCGGATGTCGGCGTCCCGTTTGGCATGCCGACTCCCTTCCTCCAGGCCGTGCTTTGCGGGGCGGAGGCTCTCGCCGGAGGGCGATGGCTCACGGAGCAGCACGACGGATTGATGCGCCGCGACGCATCCAGGAAGACGTCCAGCATGAGGAGGAAAAGCGGCTGCAATTTCAGTCCACACCGGCGATGAACAGGCAAGCATGAATAGCTACCAAATCATGGGTTTGTGTGTAATAGGGTAAAAATGTGATCAAGGGTCCGACGTCCCCCTGAATTTTCATTAAGAAGAAGAAGCCCACCGAAGCCTGTTGGGCCAGGCATCACTGACGTGCGCACTGGCAGCCCAGGAGCCACGGCCCATGTCACAGGGAGGTGAGCAGAAACGACCATCCGCCTTAGTGCGTCGGCAGGAATCGAACCCGGGTTGGCTGCCTGAGATAGTGAGCAGGCAACCACCCGAGCCGACCACGCTTCGCGTGTGTAATAGGATAGAGCGATTGATTTGTACCACGGTTCTACCTAAGAATCGAATTTATATCGAAACATAGCAGCAATTTGGGGATGAAAACAAAGCTCACCGAAACAGAGCAACAATTTGAGGATGAAAACAAAGCTCATCGTAGCATAAGGTTCTGGTCGTGCTCGAATTCTCCTCTCCAGTGCCCTTTGCAAGGTCAGGATGGGAAAACCGGTCAGCAGCAGAAGAAGATAAGCATAGCAGTAGCGGCAGTAGAGCAGCAGTGGCAGCGGCGGTGAGAGCCGACGCTCCAGCCGACCGCGCGGATAAGCGTGAGGCAGTTGGTGCTGGAACTGGATTGACGTCGCGGTGGGCCTCGTCCTTATCCTCCACGGCAGTGGCAGAGCGCCAGCGCTTCGGCGAGATGGCGGCGGCGGCGGTTAGGGTGACGGAGAAAGAGAAGAGAAGAAGAGAGGAAAAAAGAAAAAGAAAAAAAAAGAAAATGATGATGTGGCATCTGACATATGGGACCCACTGCGCCACGTCAGCCAAAACCACTCTGAAAACCGCCGAGGGAGGTAAATTGAAGTGAGAGAAGGAGTTGAGGGAGTCTGGTTACCCGGTTTTGTAGTTGAAGGGAAAAGTTGCAACTTCTATAAGAGTTGAAGGAGGCAAAATAGACTTCTTCCAAAGTAAAACATCACACTTGTATTTTGTTTTTCCAACCATGATCAAAGGGATAAAATCAAACGCTTATTTGAAAATTCAAGCCGAACTGAGATGGGTTACAGATGCCTTATTTTTCCTACTACAATCTAAATGATAAAAGCAAATATTTATTGCAAAACTTGGGCTGATAGGAAATAACATCGAAGATGGATAGTTACGAGAAAGGAGCCCGTCGTTGCGGAGAAATTTGTTGGCGCCTTTTTTCCCTCCACGCGCGAGAGGATTTGCAGTCGAGCGAGCCGAATCGGCTCTCCCCCGCGGGCGACGTTTTTCTGGCCGCGTCGGGTGAGGTAGCCAGGCAAAGCGACCCTATTTTTACGGTACCAAACGCATCCCCTCGCCCAGCAAGGCTAGATTTGTCCTCGCCGAGGATCCAAACGCACCCTTAGATAGTGTTACATGTAAAGGCTATCATTTATCTTACTTTAGTCTGTACGGTCGGATGTTTTGCTTTTTTGTGAGAATTTTTAAAATTTTTGTTCCGATTAATATGGAAAAAAAAAGGCTCCAATTAATAAATATATAAGATGGTCTAAAAATAATACAATACCAATAAGTTCTAGAGCATCTGTTGGGATTGCTCTAAATCAAGTGGAGCTGGCAGTCTGACACAAGGACATGTTTGATTAACTGTTGGTGATTTCAACAAAGTAGCGGGAAAAAATATTCGGCGCTATAATAATGGTAAATACAGACACGAGAAGACACTGTGACGACAACATTTTTATTCACGGCCGGCTTGCAGGATTGCACACCATGGCCTATCCCTATCTAGCTATCTAGCCGATCTTGGGAACCTGCACGACGTCGTTGTCCCCGTTGACGAAGACACGGACGCGCTTCGGGTTAAACTCAGTGGTGACGAAGGAGCCATCGGGCACCACGACCACCTGCACGTCCGACCGGTCCGCCAGGATCTTCTGCTTCGCCGCCTCCACCGGCAAGTTCAGCAGCTCCGGCCACGACGTCTTCTTGTGCCCGCTCATCTTCGCCGATTCTTTGATGATCCGGTCGAAATCTGAAAAAAAATAAAAAATTCAAATGGAAGCAGTTATAATCAACAACTGATCGATCATAAATCACCCAAAGCTGAACAAAGAGATAAGAGAGTTTGTGTGTGTGCTTACCAGCTCGATCTTGAACTTGGTGGTTTGCTGTGCGAGCTGCCTGGCCTTTGTTCTCTGCGTAGAGCTTGGTGGCATTTATAGGCTGATTGCACTTTTGGAGGTACATGTATTTTTATGTACTAGATGGGAACTTAATTTTACTGGATCTGGCATCAGGCATCTTTGTTAAGGAGATGCCTGAACATGTAACAAATATATGTGAGCATTGCTTCCTTCGCTACATCTTGACAGTTTGCGCCGAGAACCTATAGCTTGTTCTCTAGCCTGTTCTGGGTCCCTCCTTGCGAGTGTCGGAACGCGGCCGTCTTGGACGGAGTCGTCGGCCGGCGGCGTGCGTGTTCTGGCCGGACATATATACCTGGCGATTTTTTGTCAGTTCGGCGCCGAGATGGAAGACGACCCAGTTTGAGGACGCGTGTCTTCAACGATGAATAGTTGAGGAGAACAGCTCGTTGTGATGAGGTTGGTACGTACGTTGGCGCCTAGCTCACGGATGTATACACATGACGATTGCAAGATAAGATTTACATGTTTGAAGGAGATCACGGACCTTGGCGCCTTGCTGGTGTGCTAGTTTGACTTTGAAACCTGCACAAGGTTTTTGATTAGTCTGAAATGCTTATCCCGAACTATATGTCCGTACTACCGGAACAATTTTGTTTCATGGCCTGCTCATGGTTTCTTGAAACCGTCGGTGATAGTACCGATGACGGATGACACAAATATTAGTCAGTGATGACTGGTTACCTATTAATCATTTGCTTTTAAATATATCCGTGAGCGATAATGTACCTACTAATCAGTTTATAGTGTATCGTTTTGAATTTCTGAATTTTGAGTTCCCAAAGTGCGTTTTTACGATGTACTGTACCAAATTTCTAGATACCTTGTTTTATTTGAGGCAAGATACAAATTTTATCGTTTCACCTCCTTTTATTTGTTCGAATGTTACTGAAGTTTTAGAGGTTCAGCGCCCTAGTTGTCCATTTTAGAGGTTTTGTTCGCCTCTATAGCAAGGAAGATTGGAAGTTCATTGAGCAATGAGCTGAGGGTGTGTATGGCCCTGACGTGGCCACGTCTGTTTGATGTTATCCACACCAAACCAGAGGACCCAACTCGGCCGGCGAAGCACTTGTGGCCAAGGAGACGATAGGATACACAGGCAACAAAACGAAATTACCCCAAGGAAGACCTTGCCGGGCAGAGCGTCGGGAGAACAATCCCAAGCAATGGCAGCAGCGTGCGCCATTTCTGCTCCATCCTTCTCGGCTCATCAAGCTCTCGTCAGCAGCAGCAGACTCTGCAGGAAGCTTACTCCGCCATCGCCGAGAACCAGAGGTTTCAGAGTGAGAGCTGCAAAGCTGCCTGCGGGGGTAAGTGAGCTGAACCAATCAATGTCTCACAGGAGAAGAATTGGTCCATAAAAGTTATTTATTCGGCTAGAATACTGAATTTTGGTTTCTGTTCAGGTTGAGGTGCCGAGGGCGCAGCCAAAGCTGAGCGAGCCCTTCCTGGGGTTCACCAAGACCGCAGAGATATGGAACTCCAGGGCCTGCATGATTGGCCTCATTGGCACCTTCATCGTGGAGCTGGTAATGGACATTTTCATAAATCTTCATGAGGATATATAAATTAATGGTTCAAGTGTTACTTTGTTTTTTCAGTCAAGGGCTTGTGTCTAAAAGTTTTGTTTCTTCAGGTGCTGAACAAAGGCATTCTTCAGATGATTGGAGTGGAGGTGGGCAAGGGTCTTGATCTTCCTCTTTAATAGTCGTGTTTTGTACTACCGTATACAAGATATTGTTGAGGCATGAATTGGACAGTGGAATCTCAGTTTCCTCTTCGGTGTTATATATCAAGAAAAATTATTTCACTTTGTTATCTGTTAATATCTAAATATCTATTTGGGGGCGTTTCTGCAGCTAGGCTGTATGTTTAACCGTTTTGGCTCTGCTGAAGTAGTTTCCTATCGGCAGTCTTCTGCATCTGATATGTCTGTAGGGAGATTGGAATGCATCTGTCTTTATGCTACAAGAACTGCAAATACAGATGCAGACAGCACGAAGGATGGCTCAATCATTTGCTTTACTTTGATACGTTTATGATCAGGATAAGCGTAACTAGTTACACATTGTGAAACAGAACAACTTTAGAAAATGAAGATTAAAACAAAATAAAACATGCTGTATCCTAATTCCTAAATCGATGATAGATCATCGCTAAAAATGAAGGACAATCCATTGTTGAAATTAAGCATCGGTTAACAGAATTGGAAACAGAAACCATGATACAACAACAGACGACTTAATGCCCTTAAAAAAAAAGAACAATGAGAAAACTTCAGATTATACAAGTGGTAAACTAGCTACTCATGTCCTGCTCTGCACTGCACAGTTAAAAATATCCAATGCAGTAGCTGTTTGGTCCATCTGACTGGCAAGGAGGCCAGAATGTAAAATCCATGAAGTCCCAGCTCTTCAGCAAAGAGATCCCTTCTTACATGACGGAGCACCGGCCGAGGCAGTCATCGACGGCACAGAATAGACCGGCTTGGCAAAGCTAGGGGCCTTAATCTCAGGTCTGGAGCTGCCCGATGATCTAAAGAATGTGCCGTTGAGCATCATATCATCTTCAGATATCCAGGTCCATTTACTCCATTCACTCTGCTGCTTCTTCGCGCTTGGTCAACTGAAAATATTCACAGCAGTATTCCTTGCAAAGCAGTTTTTCAATAAGAACCATAAAACCATCGATCGAGTTTTCAATATACAAACCATCGAACAATGTTTCAAACAGACTGAAACCAAAAGCGGTTCTTTACATTTGAAGAGTACAGCTGCATGTACAGATATGGCAACAGATAATTTATTGGAAAAACACAAAATTTGCTTGAAGCAGCTATGGCAAAACTTTTGTGGCAAACTTGTGAATGTAATGTTACTTTTTGACATCATACTAAATCAAACTAAAATTAAATCTATTAGCTCTCTTTATTTTGACATGTGACGCGAGCTTGTGATTTGTTCGGTTTGCTAAGAAAAAGGCTTGACATAATTGGATTGGAGGTAGACTATGTTTCTCACCTTTTCGGTTAAAAGTCAGTGTTTCTACTACCATACACAAGAGATTATACACGAATCTTTGCAAGAAAACAAAAAGAGATTATACACGAATTTTGCAATGGAATCTCAATCTGCTGCTCTATATATGTTAGACTATGTTTGGATCCAAGAGACTAACTGTTAGTTGACTCTTTTAGCTGGAAAGGGGACGCCACATGTTATCTGTTAACAAGAGTTATTTGGGGTTGTTTCATGAATTATGATGTCTGTTAATCAGTTTTGTCTTTACTCAAGTAGTTTTCACCAATCTTTGTGCCTCATGAACCGCAAGGAAATAGGTCTTTGGGGGTTGATCGAGTGGACATCCTGTGTTAACAGAGGTTCAGGTGTCCGTTTTTGCTGAACTCTGGTGCGATGGATGTTGTGGACCTGGCCCTGTGTGCCCACACGAGGTCGGCTCTACTGCAGGTGCCTTGGCCTAGGTTCCCTCCGTTACCCACACAAGCCTATAGAAACAGGTGCCTAAAAGAACTCAGAGCTGCCAGCACACACACCCCCCCCCCCCCCCCCCCCCCCCCCCCAAAAAAAAAAAAAAACTGACAGGAGAGCCCCGACACAGCATAACTGAGACGACAAAACGTCACACCATCCATGCGCGGCGGAGACGACAGAGTGAAATGCTAGTTTTGATATGAAGAGTTGACTAGCATTTCACTTTGTCGTTAGATTGCAGCTTAAATAATAATACAAAACAAAACACCAAAAATGCTCGCAGTACATTCAAGCTTGTTTGGTTCTCGTTCACTGACAAATTTTAATGAAAGATAAGAAATATACATCAAGAGCCACTGTTACAAGGATGTAAAACATTGAAAAGATGAAACATTTACATTAAAAGGTAATCCGGAGCCAAGAAGTGAAATGGGGGAACTCAATCGCGTGGCGTGAAACCTCCTTTAGTTAATGACACATATAGATGTCGATCTTTGTTTTGACAGGCTTCTTGCTTATTTTCATCTTTGAATTTCCACTCTCCCTCTTCTTGATGCCTTGATAATTACATAATTCCATCTCTCTCTCTCTCTCTCTCTCTCTCTCTCTCTCTCTCTCTCTCTCTCTCTCTCTCTCTCTCTGTGCGTGCGTGCGTGTGGGTGATGGTGGTGGGGGGTTGGCGTGTGTGAGTGTGTGTGTTTGTGTGTATTTGTAGTCGAGAAACACTCCATGGCATGAACCTGGACGCCTTCTCCTAGCCTTCCCTTTGTTCTTTTGATATGGTCTGGGAGCACTTCACATCATCTATATATTCCTGACCATAGTACTTTTCTCCTCTTCGTCACTTTCTTTATATGCATCGAACCTGGACATGATATCAGCCATCAGTAAACTCCAGCCTTAATTCTAGGCCTCGGAGAGAGAGAGAGAGACAGATCTGCAGGTTTCTTATAGGAATTTCAGGATAATTTAATAAGAACATGTACTTTTCCTGATAGAACTTTTTTCACGCTTTTGAACGTGCCCCATATTTTGAGATTAGAAGTATGCGTGCGGTATGAGGTACTTTCTGTCTTGTATTTTCTCCCATTTTAGGTTCAAGTTTCTGCAACGGATGGACAGTTTGGATTATTCAGCGTTTCGAAGTTAATTAGCACAACCAGGGGCCACCTCTACTTTCATTCCAGCATGTACCATGCGTCCATACAATCCATACCTGAGGAGTCAAGCCTGTCATCTGTCACAAACTTCCTTAGAAAAACATACTTCTGAATTCTGGCTCTAGATTAGGAACCTTCGGTGGCATATTTGAGAAACTTTCTCAACCTCTCCACCATGAAATTTCTTACTATCTTGTGAAACTTTCAACCACACACATATGTGTACATGCTTTGTGTTGGAATTTTTTAGATAAAAAAAAGGCAACTTGGAGGGCAGTTGCATTTAGGGGGGAGCCAAGACACGATCCCGGGCTGGTTCAGTGGGGGCACAACCTTCTTACCAGTTAGGCACGAGAGCCTTGGTATTTTGTTTTTAGATAAAGAGAATATATTTCATCAAAGGAGATGAAAGCATCCAAACCTCTACATCAAAAGGTTCTTTTAGCCATTCATTAGTACAAAAGTTGAAGAAAAGTGCAAGTCTGTCTGAATTCTAGCTTTAACAAATAGAAAGAACTCATCTTAAACATATAATTATACCCCTAGTCCTCCAACCATGTTTGGCAAAAATATTTATTGTCGCCGTTTCCAATTTACGACATGCAAGCTTCATGGTAACAAGCTTCTCCTCCAATTGGATTAATGATCCGGATCAGGTCCAATGAGTGCTCGTAATGATTTCTTGCATCCATACTTTGGGTTGGATGACTTCACTGAACCACAAAATGACCGTGCCAGAAAATTGGCACCCGGTAAAGGATGCAAGAAATCATCCTTGATTGAACTAAGAAAGGTTTAAATGTAACTGGAACGTCTACATTCACCTCAAGCTGGTGCATTCAATTTAGTGTTTAGTAGTGGGCATATGCTTAATATAGTGATTTTCATAATATCATTTTTTAACATTCTCAAATCATTCGTGCTAGGACTTGTTATTTCTCCTTTCTAATTAAATTTATTTTTCTGAAATCCTTTCTGAAAATTTTGGCCCACGAATTAAATTGATAATCAGTTATGCCATTGAATTGCCACAACAGGTGCAACGTGGACCCTGTTCAGTGTTCACCATGCTTTTCCATTCCATGTGCTTTTAGGTTACTTTTCTTCCATTTGATCCGGGAGACAACACTATGAAATATATCGCCACGCGCGCCCACCTGAGATTCCTTTCACCTCCGGAATTAATTCTGCTGCAAACATGGCCAGGTGCATCCGACTTTCTCCATCTGTAGCGCATGCATGTGCTTTCTAGAGTTGTGCATACGAGGAGGAACATATCACATAGTGACACAGATGATGCATCTTATAAATAGCAGCAAGAGCCTTTGTGTTCATCGTCCAAAAACAAAAGTTTGGAGGAGGTTTAGGGTTAGAGTTCTAGGCTCGGGTTGTCCCACGGAGTTCCCTCCAAACATTTCAGCAGGTGGGCCTTATTGCAGTTGAGCAATGTAGGGACTGACCCGCCAGTGAAGTGTTGGGGAACTTTAACTTGGTGGCACCCAGCAACATTTAGAATAAAAAATTACTGGAAGTCTATGGTTAGGGAGAACGCTTGCTGTTGCCAAGAGTTCCCTTCAAGCACTTCACATGATTGTTGGAGGTCTTTGCAACCAATGTGAAGTGTTTGGAGGAACTCTAGGTGGCACCTAGCCATTTTGTAGGCTGCAAATTGTTGGAAGTTATAGAGAAGAAAATAATGCTTGGTGTTGTCAGGAGTTTCCTTCAAGCACTTCACATGAGGGTTTTATTTGCTCTAGAGTAGGCTATGAAACAATGTGAAGTGTTTGGGGAAACTCTAGGGGGCACCTAGCCATTGTTGGAAGTTCTAGAGAAAAATATTATGCTCAGTGTCGTCAGGAATTCCCTTCAAACACTTCAAGTTTTATTTGCTCCAGAGTAAGCTACGAAACATAGGAGAAGTGTCTTTGGGGGAATTATTGGTGGCATTATAGGCATTACATATTTCTAAAGGATGGATATTGGTGGAAGTCGTAGCTAAAATAACGCTGGTCTCGTTATAAGCTTTTGGAGCTAATATGGCACGTTTGTAGGAACATATTTTATATAAGCCCTGGCCACGTTCCTATCATAACAATTAACACATGCTTGTTGCCACCAAGTGTTCCTCTGGACTTCCGGAGCACTTCACGCATCACCTATGACATTGATCATCAAACAAGCCAGTGTGAAGTGTTTGAGGAACTCGAGGTAAACACCAATACACCAGGGGAACACGAGGTGACACCAAATACACCAATATTGCTAACAGAGGCCATATATAAGTGCGCTAATAACTTTTGCATCCGAGGCTTTTAAGGTTCAGTTCTATGGCTTGTTATCAAACTAGGAATATACCCGTGCGCTACAGGAGCCAAAAAAATTCATTATGCATGGCTACGTAGCAGGATAACACAGGAAGTGCATAAAATTAGAAAAAAAAATATATGTTGAATCCGATGACTTGCATAATTAATATAAGGGTTTAAGGACTGCGTCTAAAATAAAATCAGTTTAATGTACATCTATATGGTTTATTCTGTATTTCTTTTAAAGTAAATCGGTTTCGAAATAATATAATAAACTATTAAATTTAAATGTTCCTAAAAACCTTGCCCATCGAGCCCACCCCAGGATTTAACCAGCTCATATTCGAAGTAATTTGGTTCAAACCTATTTCATGTTCTCAAATTCCTGCCAGGTGTCTAAACACTTCACACAGTGTAATTCTGAAATGTTACTTTGCTTTGCTTCAAAAACCATGCCAGGTGTCTAAACTGAAACCTATGTAATTATCTAAACCTGAATCTCAAGTCAAAATGATATTGTTCCTTTTGAAATTCCATCAAACTTCTAAAAGGTCCATGGTGCCAATTCTTGGCCTGCAACAGAGCAAGGCCCAACCCAGCTGTCTAGCAAGGCGAAAGGCCCACCTCAGACCAATGCGGCCCAGTGCAGCCCAGCCTGGTGGAAAAAGAAAATAGCAACACACGATAATGTAGAGGTGGGAGTCGAACCTGGGTCCTATTGGAAGATAAAACACAGTTATTTGTGAACATAAACGCTTCAGCTAGTCTAAAACAAGAAAAATGCGGATTTGAGTTGAACTCGAATTCAACTCAAATTCGAGACGAATTCAAACAGTGTATGAAATCTGAAATTTGAGGCGGAAAGATCCGGCTGACGACTTTTTTGAGACTTATTAAGTAGTAGAGATGTCCGACTCTCAATACAAGCACAATCGTAAGTTGGTTGTTCGTTGCTACTGGATGGCTTCGTAAGAACAACTCCATCAGGTTAGGTAAAACATGTCTTTTCTCTAAATATTGCTAGTACTATTGAAAATGGTTCTCCAGCATTCTCTTCAAACCCCTCTCCAAAATAGCTAACTTTTCATTCCAGTTTTCTAGCTAGCTATATTTAGCTAGGGACCTTCTCTATCCCTTCTTCCCGTGGGCTTTTTGGTGGTTTAGAGTCTGTTGGTTTACTCCAACTTTTTTAGGTGTGTTTTATTTTAGAGACTAGCTAAAATCAAAGAATTTGAAATATATTTTACCTAACCCGCCTCTTCGAGTTGCTCTAAGTTTGTACTTCCTTGCTATTATTTATTGCATGGCTCCGCAAGTTGGTTGTTACTTGCTACTCCCTCCTTTTTAAGAACGTTGTAGTTTTAGGTTTGATGCAAGTCAACTGTTTCTTAACCATAATTTCTAGAAATCCATATAGGTTAACAACACAAGACTTATATCTTTAAAATCTTCATGAGATTCATTTTCATAAAAAGTATAATATGAACTAGATGAAGAACACCAGATTTTTTAGAATTAGGTCTTACACATTTTTGTGTGCTACAAAAGGTCTTATGCAGGAGAGCGCAGCAATTTAGTTAGATCGTGTACAGGGCACACGAATAATTTTTTTCCCAAAAAGCAAAGAGAAAAATACCACTTTGGCCTCGCCTGTAAGGAATCGATTCCCTTGCTCATAATTGTTTTTCTTTTGGGAATGGCTCATAATTGTTGGCGAGGCACTGTGGATGGCGTGGAAGAGTGCAAAAACCAACACCTATCAAAAATTGAATAAATCATCACGCTAGCCACTTAGTCAGCAATTTTACATGCATTTCTCAGATTTTCTACAAACAAAATGATACCACAACAACAAGGATTCAGTGTCCATTCTTACATTGGGTGCCAAGATGGAGGACATGTGAAATCTAATGCAAGTCCCATTGCCTAATCGAGGTTTTGCTTGGCCTCATGAGGTTCCACACACATGTATCATCAGGAAAAACGAGTCAACAAGTTACGAAATGGCATGAACTTAATTAGATCGATCGGTAACTTTGTCAGAAAATATCTATCTAGTATAAAGATGTAAATATAACGGTACTATCATAATATCAGGCTCATCGCAATATCTGAAGGATGATTCAATTAGCCATTGGGTTACTTTCGTAAGCAGAAAATATATGCTTATGATATAACCCAACAGTGGAATCCTTATACAAAGGGACAAACTAGGCATCCTGCCCTGCTCTTCATTGGATCATTAATAATATCCAATGCGGCAGCTAAACTTAATTTCATCTGCCTATACTAAGGAGTGCCTAGACTAAGAAAGTAACTGCGGAACTCTTAACTCCTCAGCACCGAGACCTGTTCTTACATGATAGAGCTCCAGCTGAGGCGGTCATCGAGGGAACATAAGACACTGACTTGGCGAAGCTTGGGGCTTTGACGGCAAAGCGGGAACTACCCGACGATCTGAAGAATGCGCCGTTCAGCATCATATCACCATTGGATGTCCAGCTCCACTGACTCCACTCGCTCTCTGGTGCATCTTCGTGCTTCGTCACCTGAAAATATTTCACTGCTCAGAAATTTTGAACGGTTGAAAAGTAGGTGCAACTCTGCATTACTTTATGCCTGATTCATTGAATGTGAACGAAGAATCCAAATGAAATCTCATGTGATATTTTTCTCTCTAGCTAGAGGAACCGGAATGCTTCTCATACTTAAGCAAGAAACAACATGGGCAAAGAAAGTTCAATCAGGTTGTACCTCTTTGGCCTTTCCTGCAAAGAATCGGTTGCCCTTGCTCAGAATTGTTGGCGAGGCACTGCCTCCAATGGCATACATCTCCCAATCCACGTAGTCATTGTTGATGACGTGGAAGAGTCCGTGACGACATCTATAAGTTTTGGAGGAGTGTCATCATGGCCGTTAATTAGAATTACAATGACAAGCAAAGGAAACAAGCTAAGTGAATCTTTTGATTAGTTTTCCTATATACCTTGGCATTCTTTGGACAAGGCCTGGTCCAAACCGGTTGAACGCAACGGTGACCTGCATGTTCTTGTCTTGATAGAAATCGTCGCTGTGCCCAAGCAGCATGGCCTTGTCGTGGTTCCTCAACAGGTTGTTGGAGATGGTCACGCGTGTGGACCCCTCCGTGACGTCGACTAGGCCGTCCGCGCAGTCCTCGAGCGTGCAATGGTCGATCCACACGTCGCTGGAGCGCCGCACGGTGACGCCGTCGCCGTCCGACGACCTCGGCCTGCATCCGCGTACGGTTAGCCCGTGGATGATGACGTGGCTGCTGCCGTGCACCGCGAAGCATGAGCCGCCGTCGCCGACGACCACGTCGGCGCCGCGGCCGTCGACGGTCTTGTACGACGCCACGCGCAGGTCCTGCTTCGGCCGGATGGTCATGTCGCGCGCGAACGTGATCCACAGGGGCTCGTCCTGGACGACGCCGTAGCGGAGGGTGCCGGGCCGCGGGTTCTCCGGGTCGTCGCCGGCGTCGGTGACGACGTAGACCTTGCCGTTCTTGCCGCCGACGGCGCCGCGGCCGAAGCCGATGGCGCAGTCGGCGAGGCGCTGGCGGTGGTCGGCCCAGTTGGGGTCGCAACGCCAGCAGTCGTCGACCGGATTGCCGGTGACGCAGTTGCCGAGCATCTGTCGGCTCAGTGACACATCAACGCTCCTGCAGAGAACAGAGAACCGACGAAAAGCTTTCTTGATCAGCTCACAGAGCAAACATGAACATCTCTGTTTTTTTTTTGTGCAACTAAATTTGTTTTTTAAACATAAAGAACTAGTACATAATCTCACAAATAAACAGTGCGAAATAACAGAATCCAAAATAAGTCGTCAACGTGCAAAGCAACCGATGCTTTTAGACCTTTTCGTACTTATTATGAGAATTTCACCAGCCTGATTGATAACGTGAGAGAACAAGTTTAGCTACCTGGCTACATCTTGGACGACACGGGCATGATCTTGCACGGCTGCGTCGGACGCATTTATCGGCAACGGAGACGAGAAGGACGAGGACAAAACAGATGCGAAGCACAACAAGATGAGAAACGCCATTGATTGTTTCTTGATGACAATACGAACCTGAAGATATGATGAATTCGCAGCCATTTGCACCACTATATATACATGCAGGCTCGCCACAAGGATAGGAACTAAATCTAGTCTTTAGGATAGGAAAAAAATTATTTCCTCCAAGTCACAGCATGCATAGGGAGTTAAAGACTAATAAATTGGACGCCGAACATTTCCTAACCCTTTTTAGTTGCCAAAAACGATGATCAAATTAAGTACCAAATGAAATTCTCTGCGTGCTTGCATGCATTTAGGGGTACTCAACTTTCCTATCAAAAACAGATATCAGTATAGAATGGTGAAGGTAAGATAAATACACTACAAACATACCATATAGAACATTGTTTATCCTTTATATATTATCCCTAAATTCGTTCCTTTTCCTTCCATATTAATTGTCACGTAAGTTCTTTCCTTCCAAAGTCACGCTAAAAACAGGGGTTTCGTGCATGAACCTGGTCACTTTCAAATTCAGTTAAAATGGACTCTCACGCGGCCACGTAGTTTTTCACGTACTTTTCTTTTTCTTTTTTACCCACGCTATGACGTACGTGTTGAGGATCTATATAGGAAACATCTAATCGCCATTCAGGGGTACAAAATCGTGCCATGTATACTGGAATTAATGTGCGCGGACCTAATTTTATTCTATTTCTGATGATATATTAAAATATTGAGTGAAATACGGCGGTCTTTAAACTTGTTTTCGGGTGTCAGGTAGGTCCCTAAACTCTCAAAATGAGTATACATGTCCCTAAACTTGCTAAAGCGTGTCATCTAGGTCCAAAATACCAAAAATATGATGATGTGGCTCCTTGTATGATATAGATTTACATCAAATTTATCTGAGATCAAGTCATGATGATGTCAAACAATGTTCTCTAGTGCGAATTGTGATGATTATATGGATTTGAGGAGTAGAAAAGAATGACAAATCATGCTCCACTTGAAGCCACATCGGCATCTGTAGAGGTATTTTCAGAACTTTGGACCCAGATGACACACTATAACAAGTTTAGAGACATGAATATCCATTTTGTGAGTTTAGAGACCTAAATGACACACCAAGACAAGTTTAAGGACCGCAGGTGCACTTTACTCTAAAATATTTATATCGTTCTCTTTCCATTCTGGCTTCATGCTTCGTCATGCATGCTCTGTTGTGCTATTGAATAGCACAACAATGGCCGTAGTTGTTTTGCTGGTTTCCCAATTTCGAGTAATATGCTTCTTGAAGGTACGAGCTCTAGATGGGCATATGAAAATAATTGAAGTATCCTTATGGTGTTACTTGGCCCCAAAAGAAAAAGTACTCCCTCCATTCTTTTTTTTTATGTCGTTTCAGACAACCATTTTGTACTAGTCACAAGCTAAAAATTCTTGTCCTAACGGTCGTGTGGTGAGGAAGCTCACGCGCGTGCTCCCCATGAATCGCCAGAGAGAAGCGACGTGTGTCGCCGGAGCCGGAGAAGAAGAGTGGCGTGTATTGTCGGAAAAGATGGAGGAGGGTCGTGCGGTGAGAAAGTACATGCGTGTGCTCCCCATGAAGTGAGTGCTCTCATGAAGTGAGGAACACAAAGATTAGGAGGGAAATTGTTAGAAGTAATCCTTGTGTTCTTGAATATAGTGGAATAAGACGGTAGAGTGCTTCCAGAGTCTAGTAAAGTGTGTTCCGAAAACTAGTAGAAGTGGTACTGTAGCAAACCGACCTAAGTGGCTGTAGCTGACACGTTGTGGAAGGAGAAGTAGCTAGGAGCCAGTCCCCCACATGTACTATAAATAACACCTAGTGTGCAATGTAATGAAGTGCCTCTCTTGCTAGCTGCTGTCCAGCAACCCTCTAGACCATATACAAATATTGGCTTTCTTCTTTGTGCGAAATTTTTCCACCAGTATCAAGCACAGGCACTCAACTAGTACTCTAAAAAGGTTTCTAGGCTGCACTTGCATTATATATATACTTGTAATGCTGTTCACTGTACAGATGGCTTAACATGTAGCAGTGATCTATGTTTCTTTCCTTTCCCCGACACACTCATCAAGGAAACATACATTCAGAAGTCAGTGGAACTGGCTATGCAACTGAGAATGCTTTGCATACTCGTAACTTGAATATCATTGGAAAACAGGATGTGATCTTTGTTGGAGTGAAAGTGGAAAAAAGGATGGGAACATGGCAATGCAACTACCTGTCTTATGGGGGCAAATCGATCCTAATAGAATCAAGTTTCAGCTCAATACCAACCTATGTCATGGGTTTCTACTTACTGCCAGAACCTGTTCACAAAAGAATGCAAACAGCCCGTGCAAACTTCTTCTGGCATGGACCTGGACAAAAGAAGAAGTACCATATGGTGAAATGGGAGGTTATGGCTCAACCAAAAGAATATTGAGGGCTTGGTTTTACAGAAACAAGAGTCATGAACATCTGTCTGCTGTCCAAGTGGATCTTCAAGTTAGAAAGGGGAGATGATGAACTCTGCTGTAGATTGCTGAGAAAAAAACACCTGAAAGACAAGGGCTTTTACAGTAGTAAAAGGGAAGATGGATCTCAATTTTGGCCAGGACTACACGAAGTATACAATTCGGGGCTTGACATATGTATTGGGAAATGGAGAAAAAATTAGATTCTGGCTTGATGTCTGGATTGACCCATGCCCATTGAAAATAAAATTCAGTAAGATCTTCAGTATATGCAGAGAGCAACAAAAAATGGTGTCTGAAAATCATTGTAGATGACGAAGTTTGACTGACCTTTAGACAATCCTTCGGAGAGGGTGAACTAGATGAATGGGAGCAAATGGTGGACATGCTGGAGCTGGTGCAGCTGACAGAGGAACCAGACACAGCAAAATGTATGTTTGAACGTTCTGGTAAATTCTCCACCGCCTCTATTTACTAACACATCACTTTTGAGGGGGTAATAGATACCAGGATGACAGAAATGTGGGGTGCTAAACTACCCCTAAAGGTTAGAATTTTTATCTGGATGCTTTTCAAGGACAGAATCCCATCAGCAGACCAATTGAAGAGAAAAACAGTGGCAGGGGAGTGAGTTATGCAAGATGTGCAATGCCAAACAGACACCACAGCAGATAATGGTCGAATGTTCGGTTGCCAGATTCACTTGGTGTCTGTGTAGATATGTGCTTGGATAGCAGTTGATCCCAACAAATCTTCAAGAATACATAGACATAAATATGCAAAATAAAACCCATGAACATAACAGCGTTATGTTCTTTGTGCTAGGAGCGTTCTGTTGGGCGCTCTGGCTTACAAGGAACGACTATATTTTTCGTAACAAAATTTGTAACTTTCCACAGGCGGTGGCGCACAGGGCAAACACACTTATGCAGAGATGGAAAGCCTTGTCTAGCCAGGAGACGCGCGCAAAAGTAGAAACAATTCTGGAGTTGTTCAGAAGTTACTTTGAAGCTGAAGATAATCAGTCAAGTGGAAGCGTAGTTCAGTTCATAGGATCGTTGTGATCTGTCACTAGGTTATTTTGTTTTGTGGTGGCTGGATGTAATAGATAAGTACTTAGATAAGGTAGAAGTTTTCAGCTCTCTCTCTGCGAGCTCGGAGTGCCAAACTGTGCGTGGCAAATGGCTAAACTGGTTTCACCAGTGTAATGAACCTTTTTGCTTTCAATACAAAGCAGGGCAAGGCCTTTAGTCTAAAACTTGAATATCATTAGTAGGCCTCTATCATATATTAACTGTGCCGAACTCAGATTTCCTAATAGCACAAAGTTTACATGATTACTATGATATAAAGGTTGTGATAGACTGGTAGTTATACTCTTGGCAAAATTTGTTGTGAAGCCGAACAAGCTGCTGACTCACCAACAATGTATATATTGGAACTAAATCAGCAGGGCTAACACAGCATTGCACTCACCTCATGATAACTTTTTTTTTTTTTTTTGAGAATGTCACCTCATGATAACTTGAAGGCATCAATCCTAGAACAGAACGCTACTCTTACTTTTTCTCTTTTAAGACGGAAAGCGATTCCAGCATTTTTCCTGCTTTTTCCCTGCTCAAATGTCAGATCAAAACAAGTCAGATAGATTTTACCATGTGCATAAACTACTATTTGCACGAGTTCAACATTAAATTTATCTTACAAGTGTGCAATAGACCATTTCTAACTTTCAATGGAAGCCAATGCCACTGAAGTGTGAAGATCATCTGACATTGAAGTCTCAAATTCCTCGTGAAGTTTCTGATGTAGTTTAAGGTATTAGCAGGCAATGAATCGAAGGTACCGATTTGTTGCTGCTGACAACTCTCTTCGCAATCATGTAATGTCTGCAGAGAATAAACAATTCGCTCTTTGAGTAGCAATCTAGCATTAGAGCACTGGTCCCTTCGATTAGAGTTACAGCACTTGAATGACCCAAAACAGCAATAATGGTGAAAAACTAAACGTTCAGACTTCCGAGTAGTCAAGCGAACTGGAGCAACTTCTCTATGGCTTGTCAAAAATCTAGGCAGAAACTGTGGCTTGGAGAAATCCATCCAGGTTAGACCAAGTAGACCACAACTGCAGGAAGAAAACTGTGGCAGACTACAGATTCCAAAACATGGGCTAATATTTGAACATTTCGAACTAGCCAGGAGAAAACAAGAATTCAATATAACAAAAGAAATCAGTTTAGGCAAGTAAACCCTTTTTTCTCCTTTGGAATTTGGATTAAGGCGGGCAGAAGGAAAAGTTTGATTTCAAAATACGAAATACGGTACCTCTAATTTGATACTAACTTTGCTTTTAGATCTTAAAAGACAACTTAAACACGTTACTAAATTGCATGACAATATAAGTTTGGGTGACCTTTTCCTTTCGAAACTGTTGGTGACCTTCTATCACAAAAATTGTCAACAGAGAAATAGACATCCCCACCCACTACATACGCACATTTGTTATCAAGGATCTGTCTCAAGAAAAAATACAATAAACAAAGAAATCAACTTTAAAGACTTGCTGGACATATGGAACCAGAAATAAAGAACACTCAAAACACCTGTCTGGTTTTTTAATTATTAAAAGGAGATGTGTACCTGTTTAATTATGTTAATAATCTGATCGATATGATCGGAAACGTGGGCTCCACAGATAGACGTAAATATTGAAGATGGGCCTTGTCTGACAGGCAATCATCATAAAACCTTTTGCTCAAGCTTAAAGCCCCCAGCTGGTTCACTCTTGCAATTGTATACAGAAGAAGTGCAACTCAGATTTCCTGTGCAGATTAGCAAATAGGATTTTAATATTCATTCCAGTTTTCCAGGTGAAATATCTTAATACAACTTAAGCAAAAAAGGCGTAAATGAGAGTATCTGATTAAAATGAGAAGCCTGACATAAATATATCATTGGCCATATTGCATGAGCATTCAACTAAGATCTTTGCCATCCCTACTACAATTCAGGCCGATAAAGTAACGCTATGACTTCTGACAACTTGTAAATAGCAAGGATGTAATAAAATAATAACTCACTGACTGAGAAATTAGCATCACATATTTTAAGATAAGATTTAGCTCGAATGTCACCTTGTCATCAATGTTGGAGAAGTTCTGAACATAGCGAACTTCAGAGCCGTAATAGCACAGGTACCTATCATGATACCACAGATAAGCATGTGCAATGATATTACATAAGTTGACAAATAGCAGATTATACAAATTTGAAGTATCCATAATCTTTTGAAAGTCCAGATCAAGCCTGTATGCAAGTCAAATGTCAAATTATATATGCAGACCCAGCTTACAAGGAACTTAACCATTGTAGCCAAGTGAATACAGTCTTTATCCGAAACCGAGCAAGTAATTAAATTACAAAACAATAATGTGCAGTGGCAGCCAAGAGCAAACACTTTTGAGCCAGAGTAACAACCAATTTATAGTTCCAATGAACCATAATTTTTTTACAATGCGGGTCTCCCCAAAATTTCATTACCCTTAAGCAACGAAATTACATCATGGGTCTTAGATCAGTATCAGAATTTAAACTATTCTTTCAAACAGATAGGTGGAAGACTTAGTTCTACTGTTAACCGCCTGACATGCAGCACCCAGGGCTGCAACGAAAGATTTACAGTTGACAATGGAATGTACACTGAAGATGGACATCACAAAAATCTTGTTCTCTGTCGCCCATAAGCCGGGTTCAGCATCGACCGTTTCTTTTTGTTCTTCCAAAACTCATCTTTCTTTTCGTTCCTAGGTTTTAAGCCGGACTTGCTTTTTATGATCCCTTGTATGGCATTCTTATCCTTTATGTTCTTTCTTGCAGCTTTTACATCCAAAGTATTCAACAACTTTCTATATGACCTAGCATCAGGCGTTTGCCCACTTCGAACCATCTGCTTGTGGTAATAGAGTGCCCTTGAAAAGTCACGAACACGGGCAAATGCGTATATCATTGTACAGTATGTAATGGAGTCTGGTTTTAGCTCCAATGCAATCATCTCTTTCAGAAGTTGGGGCAATTTGTAATGTTGTCCTCCTCTTCCATAAGCATTCATCAAAATGTTGTATGTCATGACAGTAGGCTTCAAACCTATCTTTCCAAATTCATATACAACATCCCTTGCCTGAAGATACAGCCCATGTTTCGCTAAACAATCAAGTACCATGTGGAATGTGACTCTAGTTCCACCAACCTTTTCATCAATCATTGACTTCCATGTTTCCATTAACTTCTCTGTGTCGCCGGCTCTCCTCAGAGCGTGAAGTAAAGCTGTATAGGTTTCTAGGGTAGGTTTAAGTCCTTCTCTTTTCATACCCACATACAAGGTATGTGCCTTTTCATGCAGTCCATTGACTGCATATGCATGAAGCAACGCCGTGTACGAAGAAGATAATGGCTTAATGCCATCCATTTTCATCCTGAGGAATGCATCTTCAGCCTTTTCACTCATTTTCTTTTGCCGACCATAGGCGCTTATGAGACAATTGTAAGACCTAGCATTTGGTCTTAATCCCAAACCTTGCATCTCCAGAAGTAACAGCTCTACAACTTCTGGTTGCAATCTTCTACCATAAGCATCCATAAGGATATTATAAGTTACTGTTGTTGCACGCACACCTTTATCTTTCATCTCAACATAGAGGCCCTCAGCTTCCTCAATTTGGTTGGATTTGCAGTATGCCATCATTAACGTGTTATATACGCTTACGTTTGACAAAATTCCCCTCTTCTCCATTTCTAACTGGATGATCAGAGCTTCCTTTGTCAGTCCCTCACGACAGAAGATATGTATCAGAGCATCAGCAACACCTAAGCTCCAGATAACTCCTTTTCTGTTCATTCGTTGGAAAAACTCCCATGCATCCTTGGCAGATGCCTTAGTCTTCTTCATTACATTAAGCAAAATTGAGGATGTCATGTGATCAGGTTGGACATTGTTCTTTTCCATAAGCTCAAATATTTCCCAGGCATCATCATATCTGAAAACAACAAATGTAGAAATATGTTCACCTTTAATAATAAATCACAATACAAAAGCAACATTATAAATCTGAAGAAAAAAATGCTAAGAACACTTGCATCAATACAAACAAGTCATTAAACGTTGTCAGGCCATGCAGGTTGTTATCTCCATTGATATGTTTATCCATATTGTTCAAAATAAATCAAATTTACTTGCATACCATGTACATTAGCAAATAAACCAAAATGAAAATTCTTAGCATGTATTCCCCAGCTGTTCAATTTACGAAACAATGTATTACTCCAACAACTTGAATGGGTTAACAAGCAGAGAGAGGTAACATTGGACACCAAGACACTGGGGGTGAAAAAAACACTATGACAGTCAATCCTCAGATCAAGCTTTATTGATATTTAAATGTTGCTTCATCTACCACGCCCATAAAATATTTCTCCTTTTTTTTTCACAAGCAGTCTTGTCTTCCTCTCTCAAACTTCTACTCCTGAACTTCCAACACAGTAACTAAAATTCTCTACTCAAAATTTCATTAACACTAATTAAAAAGGATAGGAAAATTTTCTACACAACATTCCAATAGTCAAAACAATGTCTGCTAAGTGTGAGGATAGGCCTCACTATTTAGCTATGTGGCCATGATCATTGTGTGCTAATCAGAATATGTAACAATAAACTTCAACTATCAATTCTCCACCACACAATGCAATGGTATGCATGATGTGTTCTGTGCAGTCAACTAAATTTGCACTAAACATCCCCTGACACCAGTCAAGACTATGCTCACCTTCGGCAGTAGCCAACAGCAGACATTGCGGCATTGTACACGATCGAATCCTGGAACTCCCTTTCCAACGGCAAATTGAAGACAATCTCCAAGACATCGTCAGCCATCCCGGTTCGTCCAAGCGCAGCAACAGCCATAACCAATGCCTGAGGCGGCGGCGGCCTCTTCTTCTGCTCCCACATCCACCGGAACAGGTGTACACAGCCCAATGCCAGCTCTTCCTCCCCCATCCTTCCCATCAGTTCCACGCAGTCCCTCTCGCCGAGGACTTCTTGGCTGTACCCAGCCAAGAACTCGGCAAGTCCCGGGCCGTCCACCAAGGGGTTCCTGGCGAAGGCAAGGATTTCTTCCATGGCGGCCGTGGTGGCGGTGGTACAAACGCCGCTCACCCCTTCCTGGCTTCGCATAAAGATGCTCGGGTCCAGCCACTCGCATCGCCCTCCATTTTCATCCCCTTCCTCATCGTCATCCTCTTCGTCTTGGTGATATGGTTCTTCGTCGCGCTGCCCTCGGGAGGGATTCACTGGTGGGTCCCACTCGCCCACCTCGCCACCGTCTTCGCCCTCGCCCTCGCCCTCGGATTCCTGGAGCCTCGCTTCTTCCTCGGAGTCGTCGCTGTGTGGTGGACCCCACCACCCGCCCTCCTCGCCATCCTTATCCTCCCGGACGCCGCGGAAGCGAGCTCGGGAGGGGCTGGCAGGTGGGCCCCAACTTTCGACGGCGTCCTCCCCGCCGTCTTCCTCTGTTACTTCACTGCCCAGGAAACGATGCGGATAGTAGGCGTCTGTGTGGTTTCGCCGCCGCGGGGTTTGGAACTGGGAACGGGAACGGAGGAAGCATTTGGTGGAGTGTTGGAGGGGACAGCGAAGGCGGAGGGTCCGGAGCGCCGCCGGGGAGGCGAAGGAGAGGGGCGGCAGTTGCTGGGCTTGCAGCGCCATCACTGTGGCGAGGGAGAACACCAGGCGCTTGCTGGCCGGAGCTTGGGAGGAAAATGGAGGGGAAGCACCAGTTCCATGGAGGAGCACGGCCGCATCCTGCAGGCTGCTACAAGTGGAAGATGACTGGATCTGTTGGGCTAGCCCAAGGAGCCAAATGGGCCACCGGCTCACTATGACTTCTCTGATATGATGATTTGCCTCGTTCTCATAGCGCACCAATGATTCTCATTGCTCCGAGACTCACAAAACTTCACATAGTCAGTTGATTTTTCTCAGTTCGATCAGAGAAATCATAACTCTATATTGCAACCATCTGTATAGACAGACCATTTACTTGATGGAGATGTTTTTCAAGAGCATCCGACCATCAGTCCGTATTTAATAGTATCTGTGAAGCTGTAGCAAATGTTTTTCCCAAGAGGTGATTATAGGCTGATTTTGTAAAGTGATTCTCTAAAATAAACTAGTTTGGAGCTGAAAAAACAAAGTAACTTCGTGAAGAGAATATAATAGACAATTAAGGAGAATCACTGTCAGCCAGTGAATCGCTTCCCTCTACAGAAATAACTTCTACCAAAATCACTTTTCAAGGAATCACTACTAAGCAGGGCTTCATATTAGGAAGCATTAGGACAGATATCTACCAAACAGGGCCTAAGATTAGGATGCATTAGGACAGATTCACGGTTATGTTTGAGAATTATGTGCGCAGACAAGAAAAGGCGAGAAATGTTACAGAACGACATCGGCACGAGTCAAAGCGTCGCTAAACGCAAGCATATTCTCTTTTGTTTCATTGGTTTGTTTACAAGAAGTTCTAGCTTATCTCCAGGCTTTCACGCATGCAGTGGTGAGGATGCGGTACTTCATTCAAAGAACTCCAAATGACAGTGTATCGGACCCGCGTTGGCCTGTAGCCACTGAAAAGATAAATCTAAACCTTTCCTAAATTGACGAGCAACGTCAAACAATTGATACATACACGATTCGTAAGTGTGATTGATGTTACATGATGACATTAAAATGCTCCCAAAAATTGCTGTTGCAGCGGACTGGGAAATTGCCAACATGGCATTCAGCTCCAGCTAGTGTTCCAAAAATTTTTGCAGGCGTTAATCTTTCACATGGTCACCTACATAGCAAGATCAGCAGAAGACAAACATGCTCTTGTCCGAAGAAATCAATCTTCGTGCAGGTGATGTTCCAACAACACGCTCTAACTGCAAATTAGCAAGATCACAATTTAGTCAAGGATTAACACGTGGTTGGAGTTTAACTGATTGGAGCGAAGAATGCATATAAAAATAAAACATACAATGAAAAAGGGTGATACAAATTTTCAAACAGAAGCCCACAGATTGCATAGTTCATAGTAATACATGAATAGCTGAACTGCAACCATATGACAGAGTAGAAACTACATGAAATGAAATGCTCCAACATGTCTTTCAAAGGACCCAATCAGTTTGTTGCTAGATTAGAATTCTGATGATGGGAGCGGACCACGTGAAACAGTAATCTTACCTTGAGAAGGTCCAGACGAGAAAAGAGGACATTGCACTTCGGATTCTTTGATTCACCTAGCATGTTTACAAGCTGAAAGGAAGACACAAATCTCAGGGACATAATATTTAAAACTCCATAAAGCTTCAATAAATCACTATTTTAGACAATACCTCTGGATAAAATTCCTTCCTCCCTGGCAATGAATAGATTAACAGATGATGTGTTCCTCTGATCTGCATGTTTATAAATAATGGTAAACATTCTAGACAATAAATCTAGCAGACATGAGGAATGGCATTGTTCAGTTATAATGCTAGACGTTATGACCTTGTATCGGTGGTAGAAGTGAGACCTTTCACTATAAAGCAAAATCTTTTTCTTGCCCTCAAAAAACCAGAGTCTTGAACGAGATATATCCTGTTGTGATGTAGACCTGATTCAGGAAAAGATTGAGACAGTAACAGCTTATTCAAGGCCAAGAAAAAGACAATTATAAATCGAAATGATCAAATTAGCTATCATGAAAAGGGTACTCACTCCCCGATTCGACAGAACGATGCTTCCTTAGATTTCAAGAAATTACTTATCCGAATATATTCGAAGTATGAACTGACAAATAGCAACAATCCACCCTGCGCCGACAGGACAAATAGAGCATGCACCAATACTCAGTCCAGATGTTTCGTATTTCAGATAATGCACAATATTCTTACTATATGACAACCCCATACATTGTTGCTACAATGTCCTACAAATTTTCAAATTTTATTGCAAAATGCATCATTTTGTTATTTTCGTTACCAAATTCTGTAAAAAAGTTTTTTTTCTGATTAAAACAACTAAAATGATGTACATCCCATTGCTACAGATATATATCCGGATGATGGCACCATGGCTGGCCCAGGCAAGGGACATGCCATCAAGGACAGATGGTATAATGGTGCCAATCGTGGTGCAGCAAATCTTATTCCTGTTTGCATGTTCACACAGTTTCCCTTAAAGGATTAATAAAAAAATATTTTGAGTATATAAACCATTTATCTTGCCACCAAGGCTTCGACCCTATTAGCCACTACCATGTGTGCCATATGGTCCAACTCAAGAGATGCAATTAATAGTTTTCTCCGAACAGACCAAACCCTCTATTATTAACCAAGAGTGTTGTACCCCTGAGCATGAAAATATCATTATTCTAGCAAAATTTCGAAAGTACAACACACGATTGAACCCAAAAGCATTACAATACAGAAGTAACAACAGTAGCATACCTCATCTAAGTCCTGAATCTTCGGATATACCTGTAAAACAGTGTAAAAACATAAGATGTCTAGACATATAAAATAACGGACCTGGGCATATTTTCTATTGGATAGAACACAAAATGGTGAAACTGTAGACTCTATAATTTATTGCACTAATCTCGTAATAATCAAGTGCACATGACTATGAGATGTGTACTAAATTGTCAGGCCGCCTAACTTCCAAAATTTATTTGCCAATATCTTAGATAATTCAAAATTCAAACTATGGGCCGAAAAGGAGGGGGTGGGTGGGTGGGTGGGAAGTGGTGGTGGTTCCAAGATCAAATCTGGCCAATATCTTACAATTTTTCTAATCTTTCATGCATCACCTGCAAATTTTCGAAGCCTTAAATTGGCAGGAAAATGGATCCTTAAACAAACAGATAAATTGAAAAGCTTTAAATTTGAAGATCGATAAATAGATGTGGATAAAATGTTTGCTATTGACATCAATGACTTTATATGCTATATATTTTTATGCTATATTTTATATTATACACACTGTCAAATATTTAAATATCTGTTTTGGACTTCACCAGGAATCCACTGTAGCTGCCAATTATGGGAATTATGTAATTTGAAACTAGTTTTGATTAAGGAATTAAATAGAAGGGGGGAAGTACTAGCATAGGCTAATGCCTCAAATTACCTTTGTAAATGGTAAATAATTCAATATAAGGAAGGTACAAATGGACCCAAGTCATATATCCAATAGAAGAACAAACCTTATTGCAGAAATAGTCGAAGCGGGCATCATCAGCTTCGGCAATAGAAGATGCATCAAACCGTTCATACACCTGTTTAGTGATTCAAAATTGAAAATTAGAAAAGCAGAAATAGAACTATTTTAGCAAATATGATATCAAGTTATGCATGAACTATAATTCATTACTCCAACATCGGGGGCATTCTAGATCCAAAGCACGACAATATTGTTTGTAAAAATACATTATATGTAATATTTATGGTGAACTCACAACCCATGCAACCACATGATGGAATCAAGATAAGAGGAAGCAGCTAACCTGTCGTACTTCAAGCTGTATTTTGGGAAGAACACCTCCATGCTCCGTAACCATTTTAACCTGGAAAAATATTAAAATAAGAGTAGCAATAGAAACATCACCTGAATTCCCACCCTAACAGAAAAAGAAAATAGCTGACTCAGTGATAAAGAGCATGCTATGTACCTTTCCCTCATAATTTGAGCATAATCCATTGAATAAAGCGCTCATTTCTGCACAACAGGGCAAACAGATTTTAACTTGAAACATATATAGGTCATGAATAAACAACGGATAACCATGCAATTGGAAATCTACTACAAGAGCACGTAAAACTCCTTGACCATCAGCAATCGACACGCTAGTGAAAATAATTATCAACGAATGGAAATAACTCGTCCAATGTCTAATGAGAACTGACAAAAAAATCAGTGGCATGATATAAGCTAGCACCAAGAAGGTTACAACTTACAAGCTATTCATGTGGATCATAGTCATACACTCATACTGTTGAAAACATTTCAAGAGAAAGTCTGTACCTGGCGTAAGATGTGAGCTTAAGAGTATTGTCTGCCGATAGTACTGTGCATGCTGATCCAAGTACCTTAATCATCATAGGTAGGTATTAAACATTTAATGGCCACAACAGTTAGCTCCTCGTAACACGAGCTAATGTTATTGAGCGTGAACATAAAGTAATACTCAAGAAAACAGAACTACCATGGCCTAATTCGCATCACATTGGTTCCATGCTCTTTTGACGGCAAATGATTTAGATGTTCAAACACAGTCTCCAGATGCGCCCAGTTCTACATTCACGCATAAGCAGTCATAGAAGGCATTACCAAATAAGTACAAAAACACAGAAGGCTTAAATTCTAACCTGCATAAGTATCACATCTGCGTGGTCAACAATCACTATCTGCATTGAACATACAGATCCTTTTTAGCGGAAAAAGGGAGATGAAGTAGAAACGAAAGGATATGCATTCTCTCCTTTGCAAAATACAAGTAATTCAGACAGAAATGTAAAGATTTAACAGTAGTATTCTCATGTGAATCGTAGATTGTTTACATACATTCATGCTTGTGTTTTTATTGTATTCATAGTAATTCTATTGTGTTTTTACCCTCACTCTGAACTCCAATTGTGATTTTATCCTCAATTGTTTTTCACTTTGTGATTTTAACCCTGATTTTTCAACCTGAAACGAGAGTTTACCCTTAGTTGGGGTAAAATTACAATAGAATTATTGCAATTTTACCCCCAGTAGGAGTAAACTCTGGCTTTATGTTGGAGAATCAGGGATAAAATCACAAATTTTTTTAAAAAAATTAAGGGTACAAACACAACTGTCCCTTAATGTTTACACAAAAGACTTCTATTTATGAATGGAGTATACAGATCATTTCATATGGGTTCAGTGGAACTAACTTCAATTGAAGATAGGAAATCGAAGTCCTTCTCCTTGCCATCTTCTCCGTCAATTTTCTAAAAACATAGATCATAAAATATAAATTAGTAAAGCAACAATACATAAGTTCCATAAGTTCAAATGAATGGAATAGATTTGAAAAATAAGTTATGCGCTGAGGCCTGAAACCAAAGTTATGTGCTGGGCCCTAAAACCAAATTTCTGATCAAATAAATTGGTGCAACTTAGTGGAAATATAAACTGTTTATCAGATTCTCTTCGCCTGCTATATAGCTAAATTCTGGCACTGTACCAAGTGTGATATACAAAGACTTTGAGTGACCGGCCTAAACTGTGGTATACAAAGTCGATTGCTTAAATTCCAATCAAATTTGGAGTGGCCTATCAGTTAGGTCTTTATTGTTCTGCAGAACTGGTTTGACCTATAAGTTAGGCCTTTTTTATTTTCCAGAACAACATAAGACTTGGCAACAGCTGTGATGATTCGAGTCTTTTACACTCTCCAAGTTCAACACCCTTTTCCCACGACATGTACATTCAACCTAATGGCCAATCAGGTTATGCTGTCAGTATCATGAGCTGTTCTGCAGACTTCTTCCCATCCTCCTCTCCGTTAATTTTTTGCTACCTAAAAGCATTCAACACCTCATTGCTAGCCTACTGCCATTCACACCCTGATTTGAGTAATTTCCCACCATCACCAGTGTCGTAACAGGTATTCCCCATGTCCAAAAATAACTCTATTTTTAAAGTTGGTCAATAACATCAGCGACATCAAATAAGTGCACCATGATGCATCTAGTGATACTAGTTTGATATTGTAAATATTGATACTTTTCTATACAAATTTGGTCAAACTTAAGCTAGTTTGACTCTGACCAATCCTAGAAACAGAGTCTTTGTGGATCGGAAGGCGTACATTCTAGCGATTTCACAACAATTTTTGGGAGTGATTCAAGTTCTAGATCAAACAAACAGTAAAATAGAAAGTCTTCCCAGTACAAAAGCAAATGTACAGGAGCTGGAAATCAGAGAGAGTACAGGTCATCGAATCTATATGAATAAATGGCGTTCAACGAACACTTACCCGTTTGAGAGCTAAAGGAGATGCAACAATGATATCCGAAGCATAGAAGTTACTGTACAGCTTAACAGATTTCCTGCATAAACATTAGTTTAAACATTATTAAGATGTTACCAGTAGTAATCCTGACACCAACAAAACAGCACTGTGCTACCCAAAAAAATGTGTAATCGTATCAAAAGAGTGTAAACTTATTTTACATTTAACAGATAACATTTTACATTTAACAGATAACATCTATTGATATATATTACATATAAAACAACAAATGACATTGTTGAATTGGAACTATTGCACAATAGCTCATATTCTATGGAAATATCTTACTCAAATCTGACGCCAAACATTATATCCTAGTTAGAATAAGAATTTCGTGAATCCAAACAGTTGTGCTGAATTAAGTTTCCACTATTACGAATACCACTTGTATTCATCTAAAGGTTTGAGGCTAATGATGCACGCACGCACACAATCACCAAGCTGACAGAGATGGAGGTGAAGAGACTGCTAAGCAAAGCAAGCAGGTAGCCCTGGAAGAGCAGTGCAGTGCCACAACAAGCAACGGGAGCAGTGGGGCAGCAAGCACAGCACCGCAAAGCACAAATAACAGAGCAACGCAGCTTGCAGAGCATGTGGTGCAGCGGCAGAACACGAGCAATCACAGGCCCTTTACATTTTTCTGTTTTCCATTTCCCCTTTCCATTCTTTTTTCCCCCTTCTTTCTTTGTTATGAATAAGCCAGCTATCTGCACGTCACAACAAGTAGAGCTATATCACGCCAATCCAGGAAAGCAATGCCGCAGCATGTTGGATCCTGGCAGCACAGCCAGATGGAGCCGCGTCAACATGGTCTGATGGAGTCTGGTGGTGCCAAACAGCACGTTGGGGGAAAAAGCCAAGAAGACCCAACGGGAGGACAGGAACGTCAAGAACGGAAACAACTGGATCCACAAAGAGCAATGGTGCAACAATGGCAGTATGGCACACGATGATGAAGACGCCCCCCAAAAAATGGGGAAAACAGAATATGGACTACTATGCGGGCAATTGGATGGAAAGATCAAATTCTAAGTAAAAACAAGAGCCAAAGTTGTAATGATGAAAGCAAGAATAAGGCAAAGCTAGAAGTTCCTGAATAAAAATGTGGAGAAAAGTTGTGAAATATGAGGTAACCTGTCCAAGATATATTCATTAAATGCTAACTTTATCTCATGATTTTGTAATACATGATGTTAAGAAGTACTTTATGCCAAGATTATTGTAAGCAAATTATTAACGAAGTGCACTTACTTTGTAAATTTTATGCCAAAGAGAAAGTGGTCATCAATATCGCCAGCAAAAAGAAGATCAAAGTCTGCAGGTTTTGTGCTATGTTCTGGCTTCTCCTCGTCATCTGACTCCCCAAACTGTTTTTTAAATAGTCCCATGGCATTATCCTACAGGAGAAAAAAAAAATTCTTAGCACTGGAAGCAAAATTATATGCGTGAGCAACCCTACCAGTAGATAGCAATATATTGTACAATAATTTGCTATATCAAAATATGAACTTGTTATTTATCTTGAAGAAATTGAAATTTATAAGAAAACAAGCACTACCTTTTGTGAAAACGGGGAAAGCTGGATCAATCTCTTCACAAGGCGTCGCGCAAAACTTTTGAGTGGTAACAGGAAGAGAACCTAAATATGTATGTAACAGAAGAAAAGAGGATTAATATGGACATAGCATATGACCTGGATTTAGGACCCCTGTAGGAAACGACTTGTTATACTAACCATGGAAGCAAAAGACCAACTAAGTTGGCTTACAGCAACAATCACATGAGAAAAGAAGTACAATTACATTCATGCAATTATCCAAAGGAAGGAAACGCATATCCATAATGCTTAGTGTTCAGCTAGATACTATTTAATTATTAGACATGCTCAAATACATCAAACGATCTTTCTTGAGCATGTTGTGGACTACTTTTGGGGTGGCTACCTAGCAGATGCTTCACATCAAGGTCATGCTGATGAATGCCACAATGATCATAGTCATTCCTAACCTCTATGAGTTATAGGAGATGTTATATTGACAGGAGGGGACCTCATCTAGTTGAGTTGAGGAGCAACAGATCTGAAAAAGGTCAACCCATGACAAAGCTGCAGTCACTGTCTATGATGTGCACACCAAAATGGAGAAATCTCACTCTTCCGTCGATGGAATTACTTATTGAATTTAAAAGCCATGTTATCTTTTATCACTGATACATTCACATTTCCTCGTAACTTGACATTATTATAATGTTTTCTTAGAAACATAACAATATCACATATGACACCTTTTCTTCATACCAACACACAATAATAAATAAAATATTGTCACGAAAATGCAGAATAGCATCCAGTAATGCAATCTCAGTTAAGTGTTTCCATAACAACAGAACAGATATGTATTGATGTGTACCTTTGGGCGTGTAAATCCCTGATCAAGGTATGAGGTATCATCCAAAATATCCCTGTTAGCATCATTCCTAAGCTTTGCGTCATTTCTAATAACAATATCTCTTGTCCTGTGAACATGGTTCAACTGCAAAAGGTAGTCTTTGACGTTAGCTAGCACCATAGTAGTTTCAAGAATAGTGTCATGACCAACAAGAGATAGTAGAACTTACAGCATGCATAAGATATGCATCCATAGCGCTGGAATCCACACTTTTACCTTTCAGATAAAATGGCTTCTTATTACAATACATTATGTCACGATAACTATTACCTGCACTTAAAAATAAGATTAAAATCACATTTAACATAGGAAAGTAGAAAATATCATATATCATAATAGTCAGAAAATTTGACTTAATACAACCCTAATTTGAATGTTTCACAATTGATGAGAAGAATGTAGATGGAAAAGAAATTGGTATTGCTTGCCATGTCAACATTTCAGTAACCCTTCCTCTCCTGATGCGGCTACACCAAATATTGAATAAGAAATATACACAAACTATTGATGAATATTCTTTACTCTTTAGAATCAGACCAAGTTTAAGAGGTAATTTCTCATTCCGTATGAGCAAGTAACAACACAAAGTACCACAAGGGAGGACTGATACTTTAGTGAAGTGTTCAAAATACCTCTAGGAACAGCCGGTTCATCCTAGCTTAAAGTGAAACTGACCAGTGGTGTTGCATCTAAATTCCGTGGGCATAAACTCTGCAAGGTTGACTACGATACAAGACCAATTAATACCAAATCTAGGTTGCTTAAGCTGAATCCACTACAACACATTGGCGGACTTGGAATCGCCCATGTAGCTCAAGTGCAGTACCATTGGCAGTTTGTCCCACATCTGGATTTAAGGGAAAGTAGCAGTAGCATATAGTGTTTGTTAGCTCAAGCAAAATATTTGTGTGGAGCAAGAAGAATATTGTACAATTTGGGATTGGGTTTTGTATTAACAAGGTAATATTCTGAGAAGGGCCTCGAAATAGCTTCTTCAGAGTTTAAATCTGCCAGGTTCTCGCCTGTTACTGGAGATATTCTTATACATCTCATTCAAATTTTATGTATCCCCATCATCCCCTCATGCAAAACAGATGAAAATATTTTCTAATCAAATATCCGATTACAATAATAATTTAATTATGTACAATGTTCATCTGAAGTCATAGTTAAACTAAATTTTCCAATAGAATTTTTTTGTGTGTGTGAGTAAGCTTACAATAATAATAGTTTTTACACGCCCTAGCCCAAATAATGTGTTATCCTCCTAAAGAAATGAGTATGATATTATTCCAGAATCAATAAGATATAATGAGTTAAAAGCCAGTAAAGCCAGACACAGCAGCTCTAGGCGTCAAACAAGATAAGAAACATGACTTTGACATCTAACATTAAATGGAGTTTATGGCAGTAAAGAAAGCTTACAAAGAGAGAAGAAGCTCATTCGAGAACTCAAATTGTCAGACAGGGTATTTTGCCAGTGCTCCCTCAACTTTCCCTTGACATCATGAAGATGATCATCATGGCCTCCCTAACACAAGTTTTCCTTCAGTACTAGATAATCACCCCAGAACTAGTATGCAAAGCGGTAAAATAACCCAGCACAATGTAGTGGGCAAGTTTGACGTTTTAGTACAATGACTCAAAAGAGAAATCATGCAGACTCTAGACAAACAGCAGACATACAGACACTATTTTGGCTGTCTTGCCCTTGACAAAGATAACTCACAATTAAAAAACCATCAAAAAATGTTAAGAAATCAGAAGGAAGTGTTGCTTGTGATAAAAACTGTACAGAAAAACAACCGTCCATGTTCCCGACCCAAAATTTCTCCAGTATGCTTACTATAATCTTAAAATGAGTGGTCGACAGCTTAGAAATGTGCAAAATGAAAAAAAATGCGATACCATAACTCATTCACTCCTGAAAAACAGTACTCCCTCCGTTTCACAATGTCATCCATAGCCCACCATGAGCACTAACCACGGAAAGTGGTAGTTTCAAGAAAATGTCCATGAAACAATGATGTTAATGATATGATAAAACTACTTTCTCTCTTTCAAAGCATTTAACTAGGGGAAGTAGATTCCAAAACCAGACATAATGTCATAATGTGATCTAGTTAATAGTCTTCACAAGAATTCAAGGGCCAAAAGATCAAGTTAGCTCATTACTTTGCATACTGTGCATGATACAGTTTACTTTACGGACATCAGAACACAAAAAAAGTACACTACACTAATTGACAATAATGCGTCATTTCAAAAAATACCTGTACTTTTTCACCTGTTCCAACCCATTTGGACTTAGGAATCTCCGCAGCAGGGATTTCCCATTTAAATTTATAGTTCTGCTTCATCAATGCACTGACTTCTTCATTACTTATGATGTGGCTTACATGACGATTAAATGAACTGCCAAATAGAAAAAAGGATGCGTTGGTGTAAGAAGGAGATCTCATAAAATGCAAGGAAATAGCTTCAACCACAGAAAAGAAACGGGCAACAAATAGACACGGTAACCATCTTTACGGATGGAGTTTACAGACAAATGGTGGTGCAACATTAAATCTGCAGGAAAAAGGTGGGGAGGATCAAACACCATATCCCCCCCCCCCCCCCCCCCCCCGGCAGGCGCGTGCAGTGAAATGGTCCCCGAAGTAGGTATTCAAACATGTTAATGAATCGTATCGGAAATAATAGGGATAATAAAGTTTAAAAGAAATTTTTTTATTTAAAAAAGGAATAAAAGGTAACCTAAACTGAACATTATGATCCACGGGACAGAAATGAAGAAGATGAAGCCATAATAATCCAATGTGGCAACCCATGAGTAAATAATATATGGAAACGGTTGCATTGCATGTGTAGCAGCATAGCACTAACCATGAAGTTTCTGTTTCATCAGAACCACCGTTTTCATTGTTTATTGTACCATCAGCCGCATCTTCTGAGTCATCTTCATCACTATGCTCTGAGCCTTGAAAGCTCTCATTAGAATTTTTCTCGTGTTGAGCGGTTTCCACTGTTCTTGATTCAGTAGCTAAAGTTTCAGCTGCACAAAAGACTCATATTCAGTAGAAAGAATGCAAGCACTAATTTGAGGAAGAAAGCGTAGTCAGGCTGTGGTTGACAACTAGCTGTTCTTCAGCTAGGTGTGATGTGGTCGTTTTTTCTTTTGTGTTTTAATGGATCCTACAAAAATTATGATATGGAATGTGAGGGGATTGAACTCCTCTGCCCGTCAAGATTCTGTCTGCACTATTGTTGAAGCTAATCGTGTGGATGTTGTATGTCTCCAGGAGACGAAAATGGCTGAGGTCTCTAGGAGAGTGCTTTTGACTATGCTGGGAACTGATTTTTCTGATTTCTTGGAGGTACCTGCTAATGGAGCTAGTGGTGGTATCTTGATTGTCTGGCGACGCTCCCTAACTACCACAGGTGAGAGTCGAGTGGACAATCATAGTGCCTCGTTCCAGTTTACATCTGCTGTTGTGACGGCTAGGATATTGGGCTTATGCTCCCCGAGAGCTTGAGACTTATAGGAAGGTAGAGATAGAATTAGGAGATAGGAAGTGGTTTAAACTCTGCTTGCCTTTATTCAATGTTCACGGTCCTCTTATATAGAGTCCGGCCTAAACAATCTCATCTAAAATCTCGCTAACAAACGACTCGCTAACAACGACTCTGAAACACAATCTTAACTGAAGCTCTAAACTAACTCGATCTTTATCTTGACTGGCAAGCCATCGTGACGAACGTCCTACTCCTCGCGCGCCATCCGTGATCTCCTGGAGTAGTGCCGTCCCCACATAACATCTCTCCCCGCCTCGAGCAACAGCTTGTCCTCAAGCTGAAATGCTGGATAACGAGCCTGAAAACCGTGGACATCTTCCCAGGACGCCGATGACGCTGGCAGCCCCTGCCATTGAATGAGCACTTGGCGAACACCCCGGGCAAGGCGAGCCTTGAGGGCGCGCTCTGGCACTGGAAGAGCAGCGCCATTGTGTACTGGAGGCAACGCCGGCGGAGCTGTAGGTGGCGTGCCGACGAATTTCTTGAGGAGGCCAACATGGAACACATCATGCAGGCGTGCACCCGCTGGCAGAGACAAGCGATAGGCGACCTCGTTAATCTTGGCGCTGACCTGGTACGGCCCAAAGTATCTGGGGCGAAGCTTCCCCTTTGCAGCATCGGGAACGCCCGCCGGCGTGCGGTGGCGTAGACGTAGCCAAGCCCACTCGCCGACCTCGAATGACAGCTCGCGGTGTCCCTTGTCGTAGTAGCGCTTGGCCAGCTCCTGCGCCTGTTCCAGGCGAAGACGAACGTCCGCCAAGAACTCGTCCCGTTCCTCCAGCGTGCGCGCCACCGCCGCCACGCGGATGTCACCAGCCTCGTAGGAGCGCAGAGAAGGAGGGTCGCGGCCGTACACCACATTGAACGGCGTCGTCTTGAGGGCGGTGTGGAACGATGTGTTGTACATGAACTCCGCCCACGGCAGCCACTTGATCCAGTTCCGCGGCCGATCTCCTGTCATGCAGCGAAGGTACATGGCGATGACTTTGTTCACTGCTTCGCTCTGGCCATCAGACTGGGGATGGAACGCCGAACTCATGAAGAGCTTGGAGCCCGCTGCCTCGAACAGAGCCTTCCAGAATGCCGACGTAAACACAGGGTCACGATCCGAGACAATCGAAGTCGGCACTCCATGTAGGCGCACCACCTCTGCGAAGAACGCCTGGGCCACCGATTCCGCCGTGTAGGGATGCGCCAATGCAATGAAGTGTGCGTACTTTGAAAATCGGTCGACCACTGTGAGGATCACCGTCTTCCCACCGACCTTGGGCAGCCCTTCGATGAAGTCCAGCGCCACGTCGGACCACACCGAAGATGGGACCGGCAACGGCGACAAGAGGCCTGCAGGGTGCAAGTGCTCCGTTTTATACCTCTGGCACGTGGTGCAGGCTCGCACAAACTCCTGGACCGCCGCGCGCGCCTGTGGCACATGGAAGTCACGGCGCACGCGATGGAGTGTCTTCTGGACGCCTTCGTGGTGCTCATCATGGACCGCCGAGAGCACGGCCTGGAGCAGGGGTGTAGCCGCCGGAATGTAGACGCGCCCGTTGTAGGTGATGACGCCGTCCGTCAGGCTCCACGGTTCGCCACGGGAGCCGCCGGTGATCTCGTCGCGGAGGGCCACCAGTGCCGGCTCGGTGTCGTGCGCCGCGCGCACAGCGTCCATCAGCGCGAATGAGGGCGCGGAGATTGCATGTGCCGCCACGTCCTCATCCCGGCGCGAGAGCGCGTCGGCCGCCACGTTGAGTTTGCCCGGCTTGTACTCCACTGCAAAATCAAAGCCCAGTATCTTGCTTACCCAGCGGTGTTGCGGGATCGTGGCGAGGCGTTGGTCGAGTAGAAACTTGAGGCTGTAATGGTCCGTCTTCACCACGAACCGGCGCCCCCACAGGTACGGCCTCCAGTGCCGGATTGCTTGGACGAGGCCGATGAGTTCGCGCTCGTACGCCGCCAGACCCAAGTGCCGCGGCGCCATCGGGCGGCTGAAGAACGCGATGGGCCCGCGCCCCTGGTGCAGCACTGCGCCAATGCCGGCGCCCGACGCGTCACACTCCACCACAAAGGGCTGGTCGAAGTCGGGAAGTGCGAGGGTGGGCGCCGACGTGAGAGCCGTCTTCAGTGCGTGGAACGCCTCTTCTGACTCCGAACTCCAGCGGAATCCCTCCTTCTTCAGCAATTTCGTCAGCGGCGCTGCAATCAAACCATAATCACGGATGAATTTACGATAATAGCCCGCCAGGCCGAGGAACCCCCGCACCGCGCGTACTGTGCGCGGAATTGGCCAGTCCACCACCGCTTGAATCTTGTCCTTGTCCATGTCGACGCCAGCCGCCGAGACGACGTGGCCCAAGTAGGCGACCGAGGGCTCCCCGAAGCTGCACTTGGATTGCTTGACGAAGAGGCGATGCTCGCGGAGAACGCTCAGCACCGCGCGAATGTGGCGCAGGTGATCAGACCACGTCGTGCTGTAGATCAAGATGTCGTCGAAGAACACCAGCACGAATTGGCGAAGGAACGGCCGCAACACATCGTTCATGAGGGACTGAAATGTGGCCGGCGCGTTCGTCAATCCAAAGGGCATCACCAGGAACTCGTAGAGATCTTCATGAGTGCGGAACGCAGTCTTGGCGATGTCGTCAGGGTGCATGCGCACCTGGTGGTAGCCCGAGCGAAGGTCTAGCTTTGTGAAGAATGCGGCGCCGTGCAGCTCATCCAGCAATTCGTCCACGACGGGGATGGGGAACTTGTCTTTCACCGTGCGTTCATTGAGAGCGCGGTAATCGACACAGAACCTCCAAGACCCGTCACTCTTCCTCACGAGAAGCACCGGAGATGAAAACGCCGAGTTACTCTTCCTGATCAGCCCCTGCTCCTCCATGGCGCGGCACTGGCGCTCGAGCTCGTCTTTCTGCAAGGCGGGGTAGCGATAAGGGCGCACTGCGACCGGCGCGGTGTTGGGTAGCAACATGATGCGGTGGTCACGCGAGCGCGGCGGCGGCAGCCCCACCGGCAAGGCGAACACGTCGGCGAATTCCTCGAGCAGCTCCTCCAGAAGTTCACGGCCCACTGCCATGTGCACGCGCGGACAGAGAGGCCCGACGATGCCAGCCCACTCGCGGCGCTTGTCCTGGTACCAGAAGGACATGTGGAGGCGCCCAAAGTCCCAAAGGATCGGGCCTAAGGTTGCCAGCCACTGCGTGCCCAGCACGACATCATAGCCGCCCAACGGAAGGACGTAGAAGTCCGCCCTGAAGTTTGTGTTCTCGATCTGGAACGCCGTGCGTCGTAGCATGCCTGGACACGGCACACGATCTCCATTGGCCACCATCACGTGGAGGCCAGCGCGGGGCTGGACGTCGAGGGTGGCGGCAGCGGCGGTCGCTTCCGACACGAAGTTGTGCGTCGATCCGGAGTCCAGCAGGGCGACGAACATTGCCGAGCCCAGCAGGACGGACACCTGCATGGTGTTGCCGATCTTAACGCCCGTAATTGCATGCAGGGATATATGCGGCTCCTCCAGCTCGTCCTCGTCGTCATCTTCAATCACCTCTAGGGCGTACAGGCGCTTGCACACCTTGTTGTGGCCGCGAACGTACTTGTCATCGCAGTTAAAACACTGGCCCAGCCGACGGCGCTCGTCCATCTCGGCCGGAGTAAGGCGGCGGAGTGTTCGGCCAGCCACGGTGACGGCGTTGGTGGGTGCGGTTGCCTGGGCCGCCGCTGGCGTTATTGATGTCGAGCCAGGGGCGGTAGACGGCGGCGTAGGCAGTATGCCGCGCTGGCGCGACGGAGCCCGCGACGCCTGGGCTTGGAGCGCCGCCTGCTCACGGCGTTCGTACGCGCGCGCGAAGCTCATAGCAACGTCGAGCGTTTGGGGGTTCTGCAGCTGCACGTCCAGGCTGAGCGGCTCCTGGAGGCCCACCGTGAAGAGCTGGATCTGCTGCGGCTCGGTGAGGGGACCGGCACGGGCCAACAGCTCGAGGAAGCGCTCCTGGTACTCCTCGACGGTGCCGGTGCGGCGACAGGCGGCGAGCTCACCCAACGGATTGGACCGGAGGGGCGGCCCGTAGCGCATGTTCAGCAGGTCAGCAAAGCGGCGCCAAGACAGAGTGCCCTCCTGGCGCTCCGTGCGCATGTACCACAGGTGCGCGGCGTCGTTGAGGTTGTGGGAGGCCATCCACACCTTGTCCTCCTCCGGAATGCGCTGGGCGCGGAAGAATGACTCGCACTTGTTGATGAAGGGCAGGGGATCGCCCTTGCCATCGAATTTGGGAAAATCCCACTTCTGGTGGCGCGGTGGCGGTCGATCGCTGTCGTCGTGGCGGCGATCACGGAAGCGCCAGTCGTCGTCGCGTCCGCCGCGCTGGTCGTCAGGTACGCGTTCGAGCTCCGGCGGCAAGAATTGCCGCTGCTGGTTCTCAAGGCGCTGAATTGCGCGGCTTTGGGTGCGCTGCTGCTGGTCGATGGCCTCCAGCTTGGTCTCCATCGTCGTCAGGCAATCAAGCTTGCCAAGGATGGCTTGCATGATGGCCGCGGTGTCTTTCTCGGTGTCGTCCCCCTTCGGCTGCTTGGAGTCGTTGGGAGCCATGGCGCAGATCGCAAGCGAGGTGCCTGGAACCTGATACCAGATGTTGTGACGGCTAGGATATTGGGCTTATGCTCCCCGAGAGCTTGAGACTTATAGGAAGGTAGAGATAGAATTAGGAGATAGGAAGTGGTTTAAACTCTGCTTGCCTTTATTCAATGTTCACGGTCCTCTTATATAGAGTCCGGCCTAAACAATCTCATCTAAAATCTCGCTAACAAACGACTCGCTAACAACGACTCTGAAACACAATCTTAACTGAAGCTCTAAACTAACTCGATCTTTATCTTGACTGGCAAGCCATCGTGACGAACGTCCTACTCCTCGCGCGCCATCCGTGATCTCCTGGAGTAGTGCCGTCCCCACATAACATCTGCTGCTGGTCCTACTTGGTGGTTGACATGTGTTTATGGCCCACAAGGAAATGACGCAAAAGTTCAATTTCTCCAGGAGCTAAGGGATATCAGAACTCAGTGTCTAGGCCCATGGATGTTGGCAGGTGATTTTAACCGAGCTATGATGGGTCGTTTTAGGAAATTCGTTGATGATCTTGCTCTCAAGGAAATCCCGCTTCATGGGCGCAAATACACCTGGTCGAATCAGCAAGATAATCCTACATTGGTCAGGCTGGACAGGGTGTTGTGCACAGTTGAGTGGGAGGACCTATTTCCTAATGTCTTATTGCAGAGCACAGCCACTGATGACTCTGATCACTGTCCACTCCTACTTGGGCTTAAAGACAATAAGGCCGGCAAGAGACGTTTCCAGTTTGAAGCATTTTGGCCCAAGCTGGACGGCTTTCATGAGGCAGTTGGGGCTGCATGGAACTCAGTTGAGACCAAACCCTGTCCTTTTCTGACGTTGGACCTGAAACTGAAAGCTACCGCTAGGGGGCTGCAAGGGTGGAGTGATAAGAAAGTTGGACATGTGAACTCACAGCTGAGTCTGGCACGGGAGATACTACATCGCCTGGAGATAGCTCAAGATGGTCGGCCTTTGTCAATGGAAGAAACTTGGTTTAAGAACAGCCTCAAGAAGCACTCGCTTACGCTAGCCTCTCTTCAGCGAACCATAGCTCGGCTGAGATCGAGAATCGGATGGCTCAGAGATGGGGATGCTAATACTAAACTGTTTCAGTTACATGCCCGCCATCGTAAGAGAAAGAATTTTGTGGGAAGTCTCGTCTCGGAGGATCATGTTTATACGAGTCATGCAGATAAGGCCAGAATGGTGGATGAGTATTATGACAGCCTACTTGGTGTCGACTCAGAGAGAGAGTACACTATTAATCTCCTGTTGGCATATCCTCACATAATCTGGAAGACTTGGACATGCCTTTCTCTAAAACTGAAGTTTGGGAAACTATCAAGCAATTGCCGGCTGACAAGGCGCCTGACCCGGATGGTTTCACGGGAGGTTTCTATAAATCTTGCTGGTCCATAATAAAAGGTGATATTATGGCTACTGTATCTGCCATTTGGAGTCGGAAATTCATGAATTTTGACAAGCTGAACTCAGCATACATCACGCTGATCCCGAAGGAGGAGGGGGCTGATCAGGTCAAGGATTTTCGGCCAATAAGTCTGGTACACAGCTTTGCTAAATTGATGACCAAGCTGCTCGCAAATCGTCTTGCTAGCAAACTGCAGAGAATGGTGTCACCTAACCAAAGTGCGTTTATAAAAGGTCGTTTCATACAAGATAATTTCATGCTTGTTCAACAAACAGCCAGATTCCTTCATCAGCAAAAGCTGTCTCGAATCCTCCTTAAGCTCGACATATCTAAAGCCTTTGACTCTGTGTCGTGGCCATTTCTCCTAGAGGTCATGCAGCAGCTGGGCTTTGGACAGATATGGCGGGATATCATCTCTGGGTTACTTTCCACTTCCTCTACACGAGTTTTGCTGAATGGGATTCCCGGTGAGTTTATTTCTCACCGGCGAGGATTGCGTCAAGGGGACCCTCTTTCTCCGATGCTTTTTATTTTAGTTATGGATGTTCTGGGTTACATGTTCACAAAAGCAGCTAGTGAGGGGATGCTGCTGCCCCTCTCTACAAGATCTTTACGGCATCGGGTTTCTATATATGCAGATGATGTGGTTCTCTTCCTTCGGCCGACGGTGGATGACATTGCAATCACAATGGATATTCTTGAATTATTTGGTATGGCCTCTGGACTGCGCAACAATGTGCAGAAAAGCAGTGCATTTCCCATCAGGTGTGAGGAGGCTGACATCACAGTTTTGCAAGGTATGTTGCCGTGCGACATTTCGGACTTCCCTTGTCGCTACCTGGGCCTGCCGCTTTCTCTGAAGAAACTCACAGGGAGCAGGTTCAACAACTTATTGACCGAATTGCTGATCAGCTGCCGGGTTGGAAGGCTGACTTGATGACGCGGGCGGGGTGGCGAGTACAAGTTCAGTTTGTGCTTACTGGCATGCTAATCTATCTTGCTATGGCCATTGACCTCCCAGCATGGGCCCAAAAGGCGATTGACAAAATCAGACGAGCGTTCCTGTGGCGTGGTCGGAAAGAGGCCAAGGGCGGACACTGCCTGGTCGCTTGGGGCAAGGTGTGCCGGCCACTGGAGTTGGGTGGCCTTGGCATATCAAGTTTGAAAGAGCTGGGCTGGGCACTCCGTATGAGATGGTTATGGCTGGAGAAAACTGAACCAGACAGGCCTTGGGCAACCCTACCGATTCAGGTTCCCGACAAGGTCCGGGCTCTTTTCTCAGTGGCCATGCAATCTGAAATTAGGGATGGTGCTAACACGTTTTTCTGGACTGCCGTTGGCTACATGGGCAGCGGATCATTGATATTGCCCCTCGACTCGTTGCGACCATTCCCAAGAGAACAGTTAGTAAGCGTACTGTCCAGGAAGCACTTACAAATAGGACTTGGATCTCTGACATCAAAGGGGCACTAACAGTGGGAGTAATAGTGGAGTATATCCATCTCTGGGACATCTTACTTGACATGGAGCTGCAACATGGAGTTAATGATACTCACTTCTGGAGAATCTCTTCAACTAGTGTCTACTCTGCGAAGTCGGCCTATGAAAGCATGTTCTTGGGATCGATCTCTTTTGAGCCATACTTGAGGATTTGGAAATCTTGGGCACCTCCTAAATGCCGATTCTTTATGTGGCTGGTAGCACATAATAGATGTTGGACAGCTGATCGGTTAGCGCGCCGAGGATTAGACCATCCGGAGAAGTGTCCGCTGTGTGACCAGGAGAACGAAACTATTGATCATATTCTGGTTTCATGTGTCTTTGCGAGACAATTCTGGGTTCGTTTCCTAGGACAAGTTGGCCTGCAAGATTTATCTCCTCAGCCTGATGTTCGCTCCTTTATGGATTAGTGGAGATCGTCAAGTGAGGCGCCTGGAGGCCTAGCTGAAAAGGGACTGAACTCACTTATTATTTTGGACGCCTGGACTCTTTGGAATCACAGGAACAGATGTGTTTTTGATGGGATCTCTCCCAGCTTGTCTGCGACTTTGGTTCAGGCTGAGGAGGAGAGATATCTCTGGGAGTTGGCTGGTGCGAAAGGAGTCTCCTTTCTAACAGCCCCTTTCCCAGTAGATTAGGTAGTACCTTTGGTCGTTCTTTATATGTAACAGGCGCGAATGTAAAACAAATAGCAAGTGTGTGTGGGGTGTGTGTGTTGTACGGGCTCTGCCCATCGTCTTTCTTCTTAATACAATGAAGCGCAGTTCTCCTGCGTTTTCGAGAAAAAAAAAAACGGGGAGAAAAGGCCTTATGCAAGCACCAATAGAAGCAGAGAAAATATTGAGCCACTAAAATTGTCCCCCAATCCAAAGCAACTTATAGCTAACAGCAGTAACCATATCATAGAACTCTTGGTGGCAGAAAGCCAGAAACTAACTTTAGCAACTTAAGCTTACTGTATTACTTGACTGAGGGTATTGGAGATACATTACAAATAATAACCATAGAGTCAAGTCACATGTGAAAACAAAGGTCAGAGAATGAGTCATCTCCCCATAAAAATCAGCCCATCAGGCAACCATGAATTTCCAATTAATAAGCACACTGCATGCCATGGAGACATAATAATAGAAGAACATGACCACCATCCACTGGGGATCGATTGCAAAGAATGTGCAAGGCAACAAGAACAGAACCTGAACTGGAATCGGGCACTGCAGCCGCTACACCACCATCAAGCTCAGACACTTTGGCATTCTCCTCGCATGACCCGGCTCCCTGCTTCGCGGACCTTGCCTTCTTCGGCCGCTTCTTCAGTCCTGCTACTAGAGCAACAGCAAGAAAAGGGGCAAGCAACTGAAAAACAATTCAAACCTGAAGGGCACTAGTTGGTTCGAGTAGGGTTCCATACCTCGAGCGGCGCCAGTGGGGGCCGGCTTGCGTTTCGCCATCAGCTGTTCAGGCCGGCTCGTTGGAGTATGCAAACAGTGGGGCAGTGGGAAGCGGCAGCGTCACCGAGGACGATACGGGTCGGGGGCGAATGGGGTTCAGCGCCTGGGACACGACACGGGGAGATGAGCAGCTTCGGCAGCGGCGGCGACAGCACTAGTACTGTAGACTCGCCAGCGCGCCGCCGGAGTTGTTCTACCGCGTCCGGGCGAGCTCCGGGACGATGGCGGCGGCGTGCGTACGGGCGAGGCTCGGCAATGGCGGCGGCGTGAGAGGTTTCCGATGGGGCTGGGGCGCCGTTCGTTCCGCCCTGAGCAAACCGAATCAGGCCTCCGCCCACGACGCCTGTCGTATTTGCTAGGCTTTTTCTGATTAGATGGCCCACTTGAAACCACCACGGCCCACTTGCACGCCACCACAGCCCACACATTGTTTCGTCTCCGTTCGCATCGTTCGACCAGCCCAGCATCAGCCGCCACACGGACGCCGTGAAGCTCGCCAGCATAATAACATTGGGCCTGTTCGCTTGCTTCATTCAGCGGGCTTCTGCTGCTGGCTGCTGCTGATTTCCTCTCATGTGGCTACAGTGGCAGCAGCGATCCAACAGTGCAAAATAGCACAACCGAACAGAGCCATTGTTCCCGGCGAAAATTGATATGTTCTGGTCGAAAATAAAGATGTTCCAAATTGAGAAGAAAAATGTTCCAAATCGATAAGGAGAATGTTCCAAATAGACTAGCAGCCATGCCAGCCAAACACGCACTAAAGAAGAAAGCACGCAACCCTGGGGTTATCACGTACATACCACGGGAGTGCATCATTGCGTTCTCACCAATCCAATGCCTACCACCTGCACAATTGATGTGCTAGATGTTATAATGGAAAACAGTTCACCACAGCTTATTATATTACTAGCTAGCTACCAACAGCATCTACGTGGTCAACTTGAGATAATAGAAAAAATCGAGGATTCTTAAATAATCAAAAATTTTAACAAACGTTTTGTACATGCAAGGAATTATTGGCCGTATTCGTTCTTCCATCCCTCCTAATCCTCACCTGCTAAAATTTGAACTCAACTCCTGCAAGGTACATAAGAGCATCGTGCTGATGTTGCCATCACCAAGCAAGTTGAATATGGCTACTAGCAGCGGCAGGAGCTGTGAACAGGCAGTTTCCATGAGGGTTGTTGTCATCACAGTCCTTGTACTTGCCCTGGGCCTTATTTCCGTTGCACAACCTTCACCAGTCGCAGTCTCAACGAGCAGTCGAAAATCACGGTACATTGTTATAAGCGGTAAACTGCCACTGACACTGTGTGCCACTCATCTCTCCCTCAAGCTTCATCCACCTTGTTGGAGCATTTTTTCAACTTTCAATGGTCTTTGCATTAGTAGGCTATACTGCCTAAGGCCCCGTTTGGAACGCAGGAATTTCACAGGAAACAGTTTAATTCCCGCAGGAATGGGGAAGAATTCCTCCATTCCAAACGGGGCCTAAATAGTCAGCTTCGTTATAATCTTCAAACTAATTAAAAATGTATGCTCTGTTATGCCACGAACTGAAACTATTACAACATGAGCAGAAATTTACAATACTTAACAATATTGACAGGTTGCAACAACCACTGCAGTGTGGCCTGCTGCTACTGCAACATTCACAGGTTCCCACCGGTTTGTGAGGAATGCTGCAAATGACATGAAGCCACAGAAGAACATGGCAAGGAAAATAGATTTTTGAAATGGTGCTTGCTCGAAATGAAGTAGGGGCTTCCAGATTTTACTATTAAGCATCAAGACCAAGTATCTTGTATATGGATCCGAACCGGATGAAGTTATCAATTCTCCAGTTGATTCTGTTAGTAATCTTGAACCAACAACTCTTAATTTGACAATATCAGAGCCACCCATAGTTGTCCCTGTTTAGTTTCAAGCTCATTACAACTTATATCTGTGGAACATGATTTAAGTTCTCGAACACGTAGGAGAGTTGCGTATCATTGATTAGTAGAAGAAGAGAGTACAAAGCCCAAACACTAACCCAAATTTGTTGGAAAATTTTCAATTTCAACTTCATTGAGATGAAAACTACTGAGTATACAGAAATGAAGCAGCGATGTTAATACAAACAAACTATTAAGTACTAGAATCTACACTAGTACGAGACAAGCTTATCTTACAGGGATGAATAGCATCTATTTATCTTTTTGAGAGCTGTTGGTAAAACGCCAAAGTAAACCTCCGATAATATTGTTTAAGGAGTGAGAAGCCATTGGAACTATGATGCTTGAAGATGCTAAGGTTCCTATACCATAGGCGAAGCCAACAAATGTCGCCCTGTGAAAAAGGAAATACATGTCAGGAAACTATAGAAAGCCTATCACACTGTTAATCGATTTACGTTCAAAACAGAAAAAAATTAATTGGAAACAAACAACTAAATAAAATAAGCTGTTTTTTGGTCCAAAGATATGAAAATACTGCAGCAAAAACCTTTACCAGATTGCAAATGAATATTTCCTGCCGTTGCCCAGATGAAGAACACCAAAAATAGCACCAATGATAAGGGCACTTATCCAATTCAGTCCCAAAATAGGCATCAGTGCCCCTCGAAAGAGCAACTCCTGGTATATGTTAACTGTGCATGAAGATTTTTTTCTCTTTAAAACTGATGTTCTTAAGTAACATTTCCAATTGTTGTGCTTACCTCGCTTATCCCAGGGAGACAAGAAACCACAATGTAATCCAGAGGTTCTAGAGAACTGAGGATCTAATAAACAAGAACAAAGTGATTAAGCTTCGTTAAGCAATCTGACTTTTGGGGTATCTAAAAATGTTTAGAAAGTTGAAGAGTTGAAAATCCAAATGAAGGCAAAAGAGCTATTGCCCATAGAACAATAACAATTGTAAGCTGGCAAATCTGGATTATTTGCTAAAAATATGTTGGTGGAAAGCAGATCTTATGTAAGTTATTATAAACAAATCATACTACAGATCTGTTGCTTTAAGGCACTTTAAAAGTTTTTTACTTTCATTCAGATAAAAGAACACATAATTTGCAGTGCAACCATTTCTTTCAATATTTAATGCGTGTATACAATGATTGATGATTGTCATTGAATGTTAAATCAAGAATCAGCTAACTTCAGCAAAATAGACAAGCGGAAATATAATTATGCAAAGGATGTACAAAGTTACACACTTGACTATTTGCAGCTTCACTGGAATCTCTGAACTCTGACCATGTTTCTAGAAGAATGTATCTGCTAGAGGATACTAATAATACAAGTCCTGCTACCAACTCGAGATGCCAAATTTCGAAATTAACTGCAGCAATCAATATAAATTTGTTACCACGCATCTCGCTTAGTCAACGAAAACTACACAAAATACATTATATAAAAGATCTTACATGACAGATCTGTAGGGTCAGCAATAGGCCACCCATTTAAAGAAGCAAAATGTGATGCCTGTAGTAGATCATCAAGCATTTTCATTAGAGTGAAATTCACCGTAAGTCCTTAAACTATTTAAAGATTCTCATCCAGGCCCATCAACTTTCAAAACGTCCATCTAGGTCCAAGATCTATTTAAGTTGCTAACATCAAGTCCATACCCCTCATCATAGCTAAATAGCGCTGACGCGGTGGCAATGATAATATGGCATAATTAGCCCCTCCTGCTCTCTCTCATTCTTGGTTTTTTGTCCCTGACACCCATCTCTTCTAGCCAAGCACCTCGCACCTCGGCAATGCCATGCTGGCCGTGCGAGAGGCGCGATGGGCATGCGACATTGATGACCGCGGCAGCGAGCCGGGAAGTATCCTTGGCCGCGTCCAGCCGTCCATGATGAGCGCACAGGCAGCATACTGGACCACCGGCCAAAGCTTGCGGTCCTCGATGTGTTTGTAAAACGTGGACAATAGCTATTAAAACATGGTTTTCTAATCTATACAAATTCATAAACGGGTGCAGCACCATGCCGTGATCATGCTTTGAGGGAGATGGGCTAGCCAAGCTCGATTCGCGCGAGGGGATGTAAACAGAGGATTTATGCAACAACTCCGAGTTCTGTTGCAGGTAGATGGTGGGAGATGCCTGAGCTCGACATCATGCTGGTGCCGGCCGGCACCGGCGGCCAAGTGCCCAAGATAGCGATAATGAGAGAGAATTAGAGGAGCTGTCTATAAAATTATGTCATGTTATCATTACCACGTCTGCGCAATTTAACTACCAGGAGGGATATGGACCTTATGTTAGCAACTTAAATAGATCGTGGACCTAGATGGACGTTTTGAAAGATGTTGGACCTGGATGAGAATCCTTGAATAGTTTTAAGGACCCACGGTGCATTTCACTCTTTTCATTAATACGAATCCAGGCTCTTCAAATGATTGGGACATAAAAAGTTAAACAACTTTAGTTCAACAGAAATTTCAGAGTACCCCAAGCAATAACTTATATGTGCTTACTATTGCTTGCACCAAAGAAATTGCAACAATTGAACTTCATTTTTCAAGAAATTAAGTCACCCTGCACCATTGAGTTTACCTGGCGAAGTACAAGACCTCCTGCAAGCAGCAAGCCGGATGTGAGAGTGCAAGCTTGAAGAACTGCAATCCTTGGGGCAACTGGAATTTCATCACTGGTAGCAATATCCTTGCTATTTACCTCGAGGACGGTGTTGGCATTTCCTCCACTAACTGAAGAAGCTTCTTCACTTATGGAGGTTGGACCTTTTGGCTTGTTTTGAACATTCCTTCTTTTTCTTTGACTATTCTTTGATGCGAATGTTCTGGCTGCCTTCAAATTAAATAATGTCTGGTTATCACAAAAACTGAGAACTAATAAAACTCCCGTAGTCCTGAACAATACTTACATTATGTCGGCCACTATGTCGATGTTTCCATGTAATAATTGATCTTTGACATTCCCAACCTGATAAGTACGATCTGTCAATGTAACGACATCAGAATGATATGAACAATTCTATTCAGATAAGAAATATGGTAGAGCATAGTAGATACATGTCATGGACATAGATTAACAGGGCAAAATGAGTGATTTTAAGTACAGTATTTCTAATTCTGTTAATTCAAGTACAGTGTTCTAACTATGTCATCAGAATGATATGCACACATCCGGCTTGCTGCTTGCAGGAGGTCTTGTACTTCGCCAGGTAAACTCAATGGTGCAGGGTTTGCAGGACTTAATTTCTTGAAAAATGAGTGATACACATTTTTTTCCCCACTGCCACAAGGCAGTCAGTGTATGGTTTACAAGTTGGATTTATTTTTTGAATGGTGATGTTTGAACTAAAGGAAGGGAAGCCCTGGCGCAGCGGTAAAGCTGTTGCCTTGTGACCATGAGGTCATGGGTTCGAGTCCTGGAAACAGGCTCTTGCACAAATGCAGGGAAAGGCTCCGTACAAAAGACCCAAAGTGGTCGGAGCCTTCCCCGGACCTTGCGCAAGCGGGAGCTACGTGCATCGGGCTGCCCGACGTTTGAACTAAAGGGCCACAGACTGAAAAATTGTGTCATAAAAATCAACGTTTTTGTAAAACAAATCAATTTGTTAGTAACATGGGTGTGCAAATGTGCTGCTACAATTTATCCCTACATTGTTTTTGCGAATAAAGTTTCTCCCTAGATTCGAAGCATGAAACAAATATCCGACGGGATAAATAACTTGAAAAAAGTATCAGTGTTATAGGGTATCATTTAATGGATGGCAGCACTTTTTAAATGAATATATGATTAGGATTGGAATTTTACACTTTTGAGTTGCAGAGTTTTAGATAAAGAACAACACTAATATTAGCCCCGTTTCAGTCACAGCACAAATCGGACCAAAACATTTGCAATTACTGCCCACAAATCGTCTGTGTTGCTACTACTGTCATATCTCAGACTCGCAGGGGCCTCAAGGCTTCAGCAAACATGAGTTATCCCAAGCAAACACCCTGCCTATCTGCCTGTATTCACACCATCAATATAGGGCTTCTAGGTCTCCCTAGTAGGAGCTCCAGGTTCCCAATACAGTTCTCAATACAGTGGGTTCGCAACTTATTCTACCCGTTGAATCAGGATGTTCACTACCTTGCGGATAGGTTCACAAGAAATTCATTTTTCTGCATGCACTGCACTATTTGTGGTTCAAGAACTCGAAAAATCCCCAAGAAAGGAAGGAACCAATTGCTCACATTTCATCATTGGATACAGTCAAATCTCACTAATTGGCGCAATGGAAAGAAAGATAGATGTCGCAACTTGAGAAAACTCGCTAATTCCCTCAAGAATCGGGAAGAGAACACTGAACACGGAAAGAGATCGACGGGTAATGCTAGCGCGCACCTGTGAAGAAGAGTGGGCGGCCACATGCGGGCGCAGTCGCCGTGAGCATCATCCACACCGGATGGTCTGGCCACGGTTACGCAGATGGAAGGCGAGACCAAGAGCAAGCTGCGGAGCGGAGAAGATTTCAGTTTTCCTGGTTTCTTCCGCGACGAGACAAATGCATTGGTTTCTCCTTTTCTGCATTTGGCAGAAATGCCCCCAATTTTTGTGGTGAGTTTCAGAAAACGCGGAGCAGGACTCATCAAGGTTTACAATCCCGTTTCTCTTTGTAAAACTGGGCGTCACCAAAATTACCGGTTTTCAGAATAACAAAAAAAATCGGTCCGAAAACCAAAAGTCTCGAAATTTTCGATAAACCGGACTGGTTTAGCGGTGAGAATTTCTGGTAAAACGGACGAAATTTTAGAAAACCGGTGGATAGAATCAAAAACATTAAAAATTTGGAATAAATAAAAAAAATATGTAAAAAAAACTAGATGCAGTTCTCAGCGCAATGGTACAACAACAACACGAAAATTCAATCGTTTGCTTGGTCAGAAAAAATAAAGTAAGATTGCTGGTTCTAAAAAAGGGGTTTTTTTTCCTTTTTTTTCCTTCCTTTTTCTACCCATAAAGCTTGCATGATTTTTGACCTATCAAACAATTGAATTTCATGTTCTTATTTCATCATTGCGCTGCTAATTTTCTCTAGTTTTTTACATATTTTGTTTCAAATTTTCAAATTTTTTTAAATTTTAGAAACAAAAACCGATCTAACAGGTAACCGGACGGTTTTTCTGAAAACCGTCCAGTTTACCGCTCCAATGAGAACCTTGGGGCTCATGGCAAGACCATGCTCCATGGGAAGGATAAAATGCAGTTCCTACTGGTACTGCAAGATTAGACTGCACGCATTGTTCACCATTGGATTTGCTGATGACGGCTCAGAATCATTGCTACAGTGTTTCGTCAACAGTAAATCGCTAGTGTTTTCGGCACAGTGAATCGCTACAGTGTCTCGCCTCATTCTTACCCGTTCGATATTGATCCAACGGTTCCTGTGCGACTGCTTAAGTTGCAATCACACTAGTGACTGCAAAGGAACCGGGTCCCCTGAAATGGGTTCCTGTAGGGTCAGGCAAAGAATTCCGAGGCCTTCAGAGAGCATGATGTTTGGTTAATAAAAAAAAATATGCTGCTGAAGTAGCATGAGATTATATTATGGAGCTAGCAACTGGAAATGGATTTAGTGATTCTAGTTTCATGCCTGAACCGACTAAGAAATTAGGTGCTGTTTGGTTGAGAATTTGTATCGCAAACGGTAACAGAATCGAAATGCACTGCAATCGTAACACAAAGTATCAAAATACAGATATTGTTTGGCTCACCTTGGTAACGTAATCAGAAATTCGTCGTCTTTGAGATGAATCGTGTGCAAGAGCTGCAAACAGTTCTAGCCACCCAAACACAAACTGGACCTTAAACAGACAGGAGGATAGGTCATGCTGCCCTGGTTTGATCTATTGGGTAAGTCACCATATAGTGGGTGAGACATTTTCATCCAGAAAGTGGAGAGCAGAGGAAAACAAGAAAAATGAGAGCCCCTTGTTAAGATGAAGAAATATGTGTTCTCAAACTTTTGTTCAAGTCATGTGAATAGATTGTTAAATCTGGACACGCATGCATATATTAGTACTTGTTTTGAAATTTCTCAAGTAATTTCAACACACGTATGCATATTCTTAGGAGGTGTCTCCTTCTCAGGTGACTGAGATTTTGTTCTCAGTCACTTTATTCAGCCATTGGATTTTGATCCAACCATCCAAATATTTCATTCGCTTGTGCAAAAATATATATATATATATATATTTGTAAAAACAAAATTGTTCCATCCAAGAACTTATTGTTACAGCAGTACAGTTTTATTGTTGCAGCAATTCATTTCTATTGTTCCAGCAGTATGTTTTCATTGTTTCAATAATGTGACAGAGATATACGAAACCCCAGTCATCTAAAACTAGCAAATTTCATCATATTCTAAATGACTTGGGTTCTCTCTCATCAGATTCTGCAGATGTAAATATCAAACCCCAAATACCCGCGGATTTTGCTGACAAGAAACCATTGCATTCTCAACTGGATGTTACGATAAACAAGTGTCGCACGATCTTGCTCGGTTAGCTGTTAGATTAAAGCAGACTTTGTCTATGTTACTGTTCCTCAGTGTGTTAGCGATCTTGTTAGTGAGTATATTGCAGTGTTTTTGTAATGATGGAAGTCAGTGCTGGAGTCCAGATTTGTAATAACATTATTTAATCTCTAACTAACTCCCTATTTTGTAAAGAAAAAAGTTCGATTATTCAACAAACGGGACCTAAAAATTTCTGCTAGTGCATCATGCGAACATCACCTTGACTGACCCGTTCATCAATGCAAACATCACCTTGACTGACCCGTTCATCACCCAGCAGTGGATCTCACTCTGGACAGCGTACTTGGCTACTTGCCCTTTGGAAACCTGAACATTTTTGCCGGTGCATCATGCAAACATCACCTTCTCTGACGTTACCGGTCAACCTGACCGGTCAACCGGTGCATCATGCAAACATCACCTTCACTGACGGGTTCATCACCCAGCTGTAGATCTCACCCATCAGCGAGCTCTGGACGGCGTACTTCCCCTTTGGAAACACAACGCACAATTCATCCAGCGCCGACGCAAGGCGAAGCAGCAGTTTAAGCAGCTTCCTCTGCGCCACCCGCCCCTGGTAGTGCACGACGTCGATCTCTCGAACTCGATCCCGTAGGCAAGGTACGATGGGCAGCACATCTGGAACATCGATGACTGCTTTCGGGTCGCAAGTGACCTCATCCCAGCGAAATTCCAAAGTATCCGACGAGATCACAAGCGTCAGCACCTCAAGGTTTGGAGTCCGCTCCAGGATCGCCGTCACCGCGTCGACGGAGTCGTCGCTCGTCAGGATGCCCTTCAGCTCGAGACGCCTGAGGCACAGGAACGGGGCCAAGCCGCCGTCGATCCTCTCGATGCCGGAGCCCAGCTGACAGAAGAATGCCAGCCTCAGCCACCGCGCGTCGCCGGCGAAGCGCCCGAGAAACCGCTCCAGATTGAGGATCTCCGCGTCGCTGAACGTGAACGTCTTGCCGCTGAACAGGTCGTCGCTGGTCTTGACCGTGGTGCCGCAGAACTCGACATCGCAGGAGATGATACTTGGCGGCGAGCCGAGGAATGACAGGAAGGAGTCGTCACCGCCCGGCACAGGGCCCTTGTACTCGAGGGCCCGGAGCTCGGAGGCGTCGACGGCGAGGCGCGCGCCGTGGCAGCAGCGGAGGGCGAGCCTGCGGAGGCGCGCGTCGAGGACGGCGAGGAACCGCACGCGGCGGCACGAGTCGAGCGTCAGGTCGGCGAGGCGCGGGCACGCGGAGACCAGGCGCTGGATGTCCTTCCCGGAGTCCGGGATCCGCCGCAGCGCCAGCGTCTCGACGGACGGGAGGCGGAGGAAGTGTTGGCCGCCGTCGTCGCCCGGTGGCGGCAGGTCGAGGAGGCACGAGCCGAGGGACAACGTCCGCAGCCTCGCCGCCGACGAGGAGAAGAAAAGCTCCCTGGGGACGCGGTACGCCCGGTCGCGGCTTTTCGGGTTGCGGAAGTCGTCGGCGTCCTCGCCGTCGGACTCGTCCCTGACCTCGCCGGTGTGCTCGATCTCGTCGTAGTAATAGAAGGCGCGCTCGCGGGCGCACGCGCGCTGCCCCGTCCGGCGGGCGTCGACGCTGACCTCCACGGCGGCGGGCAGCGCGGCCGCGAGCCACCGGTCGACGTGGCCCGCGAGGGAGTGGTGGAACGAGTCGAAGGCGACGCGGAAGGCGCGCAGGCCCGGGTCGTCGCCGGCGGCGCAGCGGCGGCGGGAGGCGAAGGCGGCGTCGACGAGGGCGACGAAGGCTGCGTTGCAGCCCTCCTCGTGGGACGCCGTGTAGTTGTAGTCGTCCATGGAGACGGTCCCGCTGCTGGAGCCCTCCTCCTGCTCGAAGGAGAGGGTGTGCACGGCGGCGAAGGCGTGGCGCCAGCGCCGGGCCAGCGCGGTGGCGCGCGCCGCATCCTTGGCGCTGAGGAAGGAGAGGATGTGGCCGATCACGCCGTCGGGGAGCGCGCTCAGGCGATCCTCCTCCTCGGTTTGGAGATTCATTGGATGGCGTCGTCGGGTTTGGGGAATTCTCGCTCGATCGGGATGGTTGGTTACGTTTCCTTGTATAGGCAGGCAAACAAACTGCGCTGGAAAATATCTGTACGACTCGATCGTTTGGTAGCCTTGGTAAGTAGTATGAGCTGTAAAATATTCAGATCGCACTCTATAAGAAAGAAAGGAAGAAAAGATATACCAACAAAAAAAGCTTTTGTTGGCCTGAAACACGAGCGCACACGGCGACCCCTGCACCGCCCACATCTATATATGCAGTCTTATGCACGATAAACACGAACCGAAACCCTTCCTCGCTACCGTCCCCCAGCACACACACGCGCAAACACCAAACAGCCATGGCGGACGCCGACCAGCCGGCGCCTCCCGCCGGATCCGTCCACGCCGGCGCGCCGGCTGGCGGTCCAGTGGCCCCGGACCCGACCCTCTTGGAGGCGGCGGCGAGGAGGCTGTGGCCGCCTTCGCTGCGCGCGCGCCGAAATGCGCCGTTGCATCGTGAGGTTGCTGCTAGGGCCCACCCTGGTCCGCGAGCGCTGCGGCCCTTTCTCACTGAGCGAGGCTGTGGACTTTTCCAAGGACATCGAGAGCAGGGTCTTCGACACCGTCGAAACGTATCCGCCTCCGGAGGAGGCGATCGACGCCATGGATCTCGCAAATTTGCGACTGAGCACTGTGAGCAGTTAAGGGTATGCGCCTTACCTATGTCGCCCGTGTCGAATCCCTCGGAAGCGAGCTCTGGGCCGCACCCTCGCCATCGCCGAACCCCTGCCCGAGAAGCGAGCTAGGCCTTGCTCCGAGGAATAAGATTCCGCTGGCATGGATATGCTTCTCTATGCGCTCTATGCGTACATGCATCACCTGGTGATCGGATAGCTCTTTTCAACTTATGTTTGCTTATTCCGATGCTCTATATTAGATGAACTCTTGCCAGGTTTTACCCACAGCTACGCTGCACCGATACGGATACGCGTATCAGTATCGGGGCGTATCGGATACGGCAATACGGCATTTTTCCAAACAACCTGATACTTGGATACGTTTTTTTTATTTTTTTTAAAAATAATACAAAAGATCCACCAAATAGAACCTGGCAGATGCAAATTAGAACACAAACATCCACCAAATCGAAGCTTCGTGGTGGTCTAGTGGCATAAATCGATTCCCAGAAGTGAATCATCATCAAAGCTCTAAGCTATGAAAATAGAAAGTTGGGATGAGCAAGAGTAGAAGGAAGAAGTGCAGAGGATGAAGGGTGCTTGCCGTCTGAACTGGAGGAGCAGGTCCCGGATGCAGAGATGCCGTCGCCGCGCGCGAGCTCGACCTGCGCGAGTAGCTCGCGCTGCGCGACCTCGCCCCGCTGTCGCTCCGCCGTCGCCGCGCGCCCTCGCCCCGCCGTCGCCGCGCGCCCTCGCCCCGCCGTCGCCACGCGCGAGCTCGACCTGCCGCGAGCAGCTCGGGCCGCGCGAGCTCGCCCCGCCGTCGCCGCGCGCGAGCAGCTCGGGCCGCGCGAGCTCGCCCCGCCGTCGCCGCGTGCGAGCAGCTCCGGCCGCCGTCGCCCCCTCGCTCCTCTCCCTCTCTGCGCGCGAGCCCCCCCTCGCTCCCTCTCCTTCTCTCTCCCCCTGGCGGCTAGGTCAGGGAGGACGGGAATGACTGGCGACGGAACGGGGGAGCCACTGATATCGTGGGCTGGACCTCGGCCCAAGTATCCAAAGTGAGGTTTATCGGCCCAATACGCACCCGGCCCAAGTATCCGATTTATTCATATTTATTTTTTCTCCGATACTTCGTCGATACGTATCGGCGGCGTATCGGATACGTATCGGTATCGGATACGCGTACTGATACCCATACGGCAGTTTTTTGGAGTATCGGATACGCGTACTGATATCTGCTTCAAAGTGCTATTTTCTTCCCTTATGCTTCCCAATCCTACCACGTCATGCGGTTCACTATACAATGACTTCTAGCTAGGCTTCATTCGCACTATCAAATAAAATCTTCAACTTTCCCTAAACAAAAAAGAAATAATTAAACTTTAGCTTGACTTTTGCGGTAGTACACTATATCTATGTATATCTGAACTTTCGAAATGGGTCTGCTCTCTTCGCCCTTATATAAAAATAAAGAACTGTATAATAAAAGGTGGTGTTCTTCAGACCAACTCATTTGTCCTGAACAATCATGTAATTGATGTTGCAAACTTACGGATTATAAGACACCAAGGGATCATACATATCTGCACTTTTCGGCCATATCCCAAAACCTCATGGGAAAACACTTACAGAATAAAGACAATAGAAGCAAAGATGTCAAAACGGCGCGTCGGCGGGAGTGCTCTGTTCACAAGCTAACTGACGCGATGACAGCGGATATGAATGGTGCACAAGCTAACGGATGTGTATTCTGAGTGGACCTTCTTTTTCCTATATGAGCTGGGCTGTTTGGGCCATATGGGCTGCTTGCCGGTAGACTGAATACTTGTGCCATTTTGTGACCAAAGTAAATTTTGTTTGGCTAGGGATCTTGCCCTTCGTAAATTTTGTTTGGCTAGCGATTGCTTGACGGTCATCCGAAACTTACAAGGAGCATGGGCCGGTATGGCCAAATTATCCGGGAAATCAAGACCAGAACATGTGGTTTCACAAAGGTGGAATTTGTACACGAAGGCCGGAGATCAAACCTGGACGCTCATGTCTTAGCTCGCAGTTCGATCCTTAATTCTGTTGGTAGACATGTGTGGTTTGTGTCACCACCACAGGGTGTTTGTAACTCTTAGGGGCTGTTTGGTAGATGACCACAACTTGCCACGCCGCGCCACAACTTCTGCGCCAGAACTGTGGCCAAGGTTTGGTTGACATCCATACTCTCGGCGTGGTGTGGCGCCGCTTCAGTTTTCTAGTTCATTTGCGCGCCGCCCGACGCCAGAAGTGTGGCGGACGAATTCGTCGCCACACCTTCGGCGGAGCCGCACTGGCGGCGTGGCAGTCTTCAGTAGGTTTCCAAATAGCCCCTTATACCGATACTGAATAATAAAAGGTGGTGTTCCTAAAAAAAATTTATGACCAAAGTTTTGTTGTTAGTATATGTGATTAGGTTTACTTATATTCATTCATCTGATATCCGTGGAGAAAATATCACCCTCGCAAAAAAAAGATAGAGAGAAGAACATTTACATATATATATATAGTAATCTCCATCTAAGGGAGCCAGCAGCGCCCAGGGTGTTTTGGCATACATAGTTCCCCTCCAGCCTCGACACGTTGCGTTTTGGTGGGTCCCAGTCGGTTTTGCTGCGTCCCGTCACGCTGCTTTTGCTCTCATGTGCGTTTGGTTTGCAGGCCAATCGTTTTCCTGCTCTTTTGACGGACGCTGGGCGGAAGCGGAAATGTAACTCTTAAGAGCATGTGCTCCTACACATGCAACCAATCATTCTTGCTCGGGCCCAGCTGTTGTACAGGATGCGGGTGGGTATTTGCAGACGTATTCTCAACCAAGTTGTTTTCCAACGAAACCGTATTTCAGCGATGGGGGCCCACCCTGGCGACAGGAGTCATGGGAGCAACCAGGCAGCCTCACCTCATCCATCGTCCACAGCTCAGCGCAATCATTCAGCTCCGTTGCTTCCTCTGCTTGTCGTCGGACCACGGCGGCTCCCAGTACGACGGCGGCAACCGGATGGCGGCGGCCGGCGGGCGCCGGCGCATCTAGTTGACTGTTTTCCAACCCTATCCTCACCGTCCATCAGGCGTCCTGCCCAATCATTTTGCTTCCTTTCTCCGTCCCCTTCTTCTCGCCGGACGGCGGCAGCGCACCGGTAACCTCAAAACACCTTTTTTTCTCTCTTGTTTGAATTGTTTAGATATCGAAGTTATATTGTTCAACACTTCCACTTAGATTAGTTTCCTTTTCTTGCTTCCAATGCCATCCTACAGATGTCCGGCAGTGATGGCACCGGTCTGGATCTGGAAGGGGACAGTAGTGGCGACTTTGTTTTGCCGACCAGACCAGTTGTTTCGAGGAAGAAGATCCCTTCCCCGGTTGAGGGTGGCAAGAGCAGGACAAAGGAGGTTGATGTGGATTCTGGAAGTTTGAAGTTGATTTCTTACTTTTCAGTCAACAAAATCTGTAATGTTATTGGATTGGGGGGGGGGGGGGGGGGGGGGGGGGGTGGTCAGAAGAAGCAGTTGGTGGAATCGATTGGGTTTCGCATCATGGCTGAATCCTTGTTGAGATTTTTGTACTCCACAACTTGTTTTATCTGAATTTTAACGACTAGCTCTACCAGCCTTGTGTGGTATTTTTCTTCTCCTGAAGCTCTCGGTCTCCTTTTCCTGCAGTACAAGGACTCGAGTTCTTCAGAGTTGGTGATTGTTGAGACTCTGTTTTTCTTCATTACTTCTTCCCACCTTAACCGTTCAGCCTATTGGAAGAACCTCCACCACCTAAGTAGCATTTTCGTAGTGTATTGGCAAATAAATTGTGACAGCGGACAACTGTATTGTGTTGGTTGGAATACTCCTGGTATTTTTAAGGAAGGAGAAATTCTGTTCCTTGGAGTCAATGCACAAGTTGACCTATCTCGTGATTATTGCATTTGAACCTTGCTGTTAAGAATTATGTTTCTTGCTGTTAAGAATTAGTTGATGCACTATGCTTAGTTGGCCTGATCACTTTACATGGCCGTAAATGTATTAACCCTAGAAATACATTTGAACCTGACAGACTGGCATAAATGTTTTACAAAAAGGATTTTGAAAATTGAATCAAAAGTCAGCAAAAAATTCCTATCAGAAAAAGGTACTAGCTGGCCATGTTAGCCTTTTGCCTTCACGTGACAATCGTCACAGGTTCAGAAAGCCCACCAATCCACCATTGATTTGGTCTTACATGCGAGAATAGTGCCAGAAAGACGACCTTGGTTTTGGGACCCTACGTCTGTACAATGGTGAAATGTACACATTTAGTTAACTGACATTAACAGTGCAACAGCGTTGGCATTTGTTACAACAGAAACAATGAGACTTGCTAGCACCTCGCGTTTAGCATCACACAAATTGCACTTGGAGAAAGAGACCTTGGATAAGAGTTCAACAAAACATGAACGATCAGAAGTCACGGGTATTTTTTTTACATTAACTAACACCACAAAACAAATACAAAGAACGAGAACTTTAACATCTAATCTTCAATAGTTGGTCCACATAGCAGCATCAGACCTGCAAAATAATTATAGGGTACAATCAGATATATTGAGCTCCAACTAGTTAGAATCAAATATTTGATCCATAAAAATCTGTACAGTGTGGCAAATATTGTGAGGTCAACAACATTTGCAGAAGTTCTAATCAATATTTGATCCATAAAAATAAGTTCCACAATGAAATGCTTTTAAGCCTTGTGCACATGGAGCAATACAGAGGTAGTTAACACAGTACCATTTGCAGTTAGAACAAGAAGAGTGCTTATCTACACACAAAACATTTTTACTTTGTGCTTGTTTATAGTTTGTTGCGCAAGAGGCAAAGCCCGCGAGTCTGTGACCACTGTCCATCCTTGGGAATCCCCATCTCGGTTGTGCATGTGAGAACTGGAGTGGAGGTCAAGTGCATGTCCATGGGGTTTACTCAATGTGTGGAATATAGTATCCATTAACAAACCTTGCAATAAGGAATAGCTATATCAAACGAGATATTTTGAATTAGGAGTAGATGAAATTCCATAAATAATTATCTAGAAAACATCCTGCACAACCAGAAAATGTATTTTGAGACAACCAAATAGCAGAGTGATGGCCTGGTAGTCTATTATTGGTTTCTCTACAAAGAATCAGAGCAGTATAACTTTGGACCCGTCTCTTACTATAAATAGCAATGCACACATGGATGACAGTGACTTTATTACAAAAGGCAAGCAATGCCTGCTCGGTTGTTTAAAAAGAGCTAAGGTTATGGCACAAGTTGTTTTCCAACACTTCAGAGTGTGAGCCCATGTTGTTCTCTAACACTTCAGAAGTGTGATTATTTATTACATATTACAAGTGCAATAATTATTTATTATTCTTTTATTTGAACTTGTGTTTTTTATTCACTATAAGAAGTTTGAGTATGTGGTAGAAACAAATCTCTCTCTCTCTCTCTCTCTCTCTCTCTCTCTCTAACATGTTTATGATCCATGTGCAACATTATTCATACCTTGTGGTAGCCACTATGTTTCTTTACCACCGGTTGGCATGGTTCAACGTCCATACTTTTACTGCAACCACATGTGAAGGAGGCATTTGCTTCCTCATCGTGTCAGAATCTATTTTGGGAAAGGCCAGGATGTGTTCATTGGACAGACTTGCTGACATAAAAGAAAAAAACATGTACAACTAGAAAATATTTTGAGACAACCCTACAGCAGAGTGATGGCCAAGCACTGCACTATTGTTTTCTCTGCAAAGGAATAAGAGCAGTATAACTTTTGACCAGTCTCTCTACAAGGCAAGCCAAGGTGGACAACCAGTTATTGCACACGTTGTTTTGCAACACTTCAGCCTAGTATTATGCATCAACTTGTTAGACTGAAACAAGCAACAATTGGATATAAAAAAAGAAGATGTTTTCCACTTTATTCAAGGTGTTCCAAATAAGCAAAATATTGATATTCTCCCATAAACTGGTTGCATGTACTTTAAATAGTGACTTTCCATCTTTATATTACCGTGGCAGACCACATGCATGGTGATTTTGCATCCTGACGTATATCTCTCTTATGTGCTTTTATGACATTTTACTTGCGAAGATTGCAAGATAAAAAGTTTAACTGGCAAGATCACTTCAGTTGGCAACATTTCGTTTGATGTTATTTTTACAAACATATGTTTATGATCCAAATGCAACATTATGCATACCTTGTGGTAGCCACTATATATGTTTTGTTTACCACCACTAGGCATGGTTCAATGCCCATACTTTTACTGTGACCACATGTGAAGGAGGCACTTGCTTCATCATCATTTCAGAACCTATTTTGGGAAAGGTCAGGATGTGTGCACTTCATCTGCCCCTTTGGAGTTTATTGGATGGACTTGAGAGAGAGAGAGAGAGAGAGAGACTCTCTGGAAGTTGAGCTATATATACTGCTGCACAGATTATTGCACAGGTGACATAGCACTCCAACTTTTTGACCAGTCTATTGCTTCAAATAGCTACACGTGGAGGTTTTGTTTTCCTAAGGTGAACCCACTTGTACTAAGAAACATGTTACAAAATGTGTGCCCGTGTTGTTCTCCGACATTTTAGAAAAGGTGTTGTGCATGTGAATTAGCCTGCCTGAAAAGCTCATTTTCTGCTTTATTTTCCTTTGTCACTATAAACATCCTACAAATATCCCATTGTTCAAGTGCAGTTGTCTTGATCTAGTTAGCTAAAAAAATGTAACTTATCATAGATAAAGAAAGAATTAGTTTTTAGTTGACAGTTTGCAATGGCTACAATGGCACATCAGATCAACAGCCTCACTTTGTGCATGCAGTCTTGGTTGTGGAGCAGAGACAAACCTGTGAGCACTGTCCATTATTGCGGCCCACTCTGTTCGTGGGGAGAAGCAGGTACCAATTGACAAGGCTGCTGCTTTTCAAAAATAGTAAGGCTGGCAGAAATGAATGAAAAAGCTTTGGTAAGTTCAAGAATGTCGCATGGATGCAAGAAATTGTACCCAGCATTCCATATACTGAAGCCCAGATCATTTTCACATGCAAAACACATTTAACTGCACTACCTCAGTTGTGCATTTTCTATGTTAGTAGTGAAATAGTACTGTACTATTAGCCATATTTCACTTTTACTATTGTAGTGATCATTGATAATTTAAATTTGTTTTTAACATGTATGTTGTATAGTTTATATTTCCGATCCACAACAATCTGACTTGGTCTAGATATGGTCCTGCATGCATAGAACTTGCCACCACATCTTCAGTTTTACTATTAGTCATATGGTGAAGCTCGGATCATCTACACATGCAAACACTATAATTTTAGAAGGGAAAAATTGTTCTGGTTGTACATCAGTTTACCTTGCAGTTTGGTTGATATGACAGCTCCCATATGTCTAATGGCAGCATTCCATGGTTTTTTTAAGTGAGGAACAGGTTACACAATTTAAACTCTGCATCAAGCTATACATGCTAAAGCATCAACACTTTTTGTTTTACTGTAAATAAATACTATGCTGTTGCTTTCTTACATGAGCATGAAGGAGCACATCTGGATCAGTCCAAAAGATGCAGGATGCTATATTTTTTAACCCCAGAGTCTTCATGAGCATGTGCTTGTAGGTTCACAGGTTACCCAATTATTGCACAAGTTGTTTTCCACTTCAACCAACTAAAAAATTGATGTGTTGGAGATGCATCGCTAAGTTACGGGCGCGCCGCACATTGAAATCCCCCTAGCACTAATGAGAGGATAAGCCTAAATCCATCAAGAGCAAGAAGGGGAAGCGGCGAGCATTGCATACCACAAGATGGGCCGGAGAGCGGGCGGCGAGCACGGCCCGGAGAGTGGGGAAGGTCTCGCTGCCGACGATGAAGGAGACGTCGCTCGTCGCGGCGGCGCTGTCTAGCAGGCGGTCAAGATGGGCGCCGACGTCGGAGGGCGGCACCGCTATATATGGTGGCGTCGTCGCTGCCGCCGCCGCCGCAGACGAGCGTGACGGCCGAGCCGCCGCCCAGCGCGAGGTCGGCTCGCCTGGCGAACTGGCGCCGCCCCCACGAGTCGCCTTGCCGGTAGACGTGCCTGCTGCACCAGGGAGACGGGGCGGCACCGTCGCCGTCGCTGGAGACAAAGGCCTGGAAGAATGGCGGCGGCGGACTCCTAGAACATCTTGATGCCATGGCCGTGGCAGCGGGTAAAGGAGAGGTGCTTGAATCTCTGAGGTGGAAAAACAATGGCGCCGCCTGAGTTGGTGGATCTCCGGTAAACCTAGCTCCCATGGCCGCCGGCGGGGGAAAAGGGAGGAGCAAGCAAAGCATTCTACAATGCGGACCGGGAACAAGTTTGGGTAGGGGAAAACTTTTCACGTGAGCAGGACCAGAGCGGGCCCGAGTATAAGACCGTATCTCATACATAGAGGAGGGTCCTGAAAAGGAAGATGAGAGGGCGTGACGACCCTCTCCGGTCCTCGTCTCCGGCGAGACCGACGCCGGTGAGCCCATTCAGAGGGAATGGTGCGCCCACCCCGCGAGGTCGATCGCTCCGACGAAGGCTGTGGGACGAACGGGAAAAAGTTTCAAGACCAAGGACACGCGGAGTCACGAGAAGAACACAGGTGGTGTCATCTCAGGTACCCAGCGTGGCCATGGCGGGACCAAGCTGCAGTGAGTCACAGGTGGGTCATGGATCACCTGGGGGCCAGGTTTCAGTGAAAAGAGATAGAGGTGATGAGAGTGAAGAGGGGGTAATTGAGGAAATTTTCGGTCAATTGTGGTTGATTCCTCCCCAATTCCCCAATCCTAGGGTTTCACCGGTGAGACAAAACGTGGTGTGGATCCGCCGTGATCTATGGGAGGAGAAGAAGTTCGGAGCTGAGGATTGCTTCCCGGTGAAGTTCTCAGATACCTTGAGCGACAAATCGAAGGATTTGAAGTTCGCGGAAGACATCTGGGGGGAAGGCAAGAGGAGATCCTTCGCTGCTGTGCTCAAGGAGTCCATGGCGGGGAGAGGCCCAGGAAGAGGAAGAGGAAACAGGCCACCGAGGCCGGAGGAAGAGTGGGGATGGGGCCGAACTTCCAGCAACCTTTCTTCCCCAACCAGCAGATGCCTCCACCTTTCGGGTTCTTCCCCAACCATCCTACACCACCACCGCCGCGCCATCAGGGTCCTCCTCCCCAGTTCTTCGGGCAGGGAGGGCCGAGACCCAGGCCACCGTTCTCTGGAGGGAGAGGCACCGCGAGCAACAGGCAGAGAGCTCCACCTCCACCGCAGAAGACCAAACAGGAATCTGGGAAAAGCAAGCAAGCAGAAGCAGAGACCTCCATTAAACCCAAGGAACAGAGAGACAGTAAGATTTCCTGCTTCAACTGTGGAGATCTCGGGCATTTCAGCACGGATTGCACTAAACCTAGAAGATGTTTTATGTGCAATACTGTGAATCACATTGGAAAAGAGTGCCCAGAGTGGAAGAAACCAATGAAGGCAGCCAAGTATCTGGGGATGGCAAACAAAGGTCTAGGATTCTTTCACATTGACACATCAGGCAGAGAAGATAGAGTGAATCACTTCATGAGCAGCGACAACTGTGCAGTGTTCACTATAGAAGAGGGATATATTTCCAAGGAAGAGATCATAGAAGAGCTAAAAGTCTTGTTTGATGCTGAGTGGAATTGGGTGTTGAAGGACATGGAAGAATACAGGTTCATCATCAGGTTTCCACCACATAAAAGGTTGTCTGATATTCTCATCAACAACCTCACATACTTCACTCTGAACAAAGAAGGGGTACTGGTGTCAATGAGAAACTGGACTGGAGAGCCTGAACCTTATGCTGTGTTAGAAGATGTTTGGATCCAGATTAAAGGGATTCCACCCAAGTGGTTTGATTGGGTAATCTTCAAGCAAGTTACATCCATCATGGGCAAGCTGGTAGAGATTGATTGGAATTCAATGGTTACTAGTCACTGGGAAATGATCAGATTGAGAATTAAGTGCAGGGACCCAAAGAAGATACCAAAGGAAAGATTGTTTGAGTTTGAGGATAAACTCTACATGCTCAAGATCCTAGCAGAGAATGTAGAAGTGGAAAGTGCAAAGGATGGCTTTGAGGGGGGAGATGAGGATGATGATGACGACCTCCTGGATGAGGATAAGGGCTTGGGGGAAGAGAATGAGAAACAAATGGATACTGATGGGAAGCAAACTCCCAGGAATGGGGATAAAAAGGGTAGTGCAGAGGAGAAAGGGAGTGAGTCCAAAAACAAAGTTACTGGGAGCAAGACAATTCCACTATGGGCTAGCCTATTCTATGAGAATGTGCTGGAGGTCAAAGAACATGACCTAGCTGAATACTCCTGCAGGAACTTGCTAAAGGAGATGGAACTAGATGAATCAGAGCGGGAGGATGACTCAGTGGAGGAACAAGAGGTGCTGACAGAACTCCCCCAAAGCGTGGTGAGGAACTTAACAGAGGATTTTCACAACCTAAGTGAGAAGAAGGAAGTGGAGATGGATGGGCTGCCAAGTGATCTGGATATAGTGTGTGAGACACAAGACAAAAACAGTAACAAGAAAAGAGGAGAGACAAAACCAGAGATGGGACAAGCTGACATCGAGAACCAAGTGCAGGAAAGCAATTTCATAAGGAATAGTGATCTGAGCAACAACAATATCACTGATGCAATGGAAAAAACAGGCAATAGTTTTGAAGAGATGGTACAGGGACAAAAAGAGCAAAAAAGGAAAAAGGGAGGGAAGCAAGAATCTACATGGGGTCCTGTGTTAGTAGACAGAAGGCCTAGGAGAACTTGTCAGGCAGGACAGGGGACAGTGATGGAGAAGGCTCAAGCTCGCAAACTGAGATCCAACCTGGACATGCCCCGACAAGGTAAAGGACAAGGTAATGCTTTCTCTGTGCTGACAAATGAGGATTTCTTAAATGTTGCTTCGGTAGTAGGAGTTACCTTTGGTAATGAACAAAATAGTGTAGAAAAAGTGCTTGATGAGTTACATAGAACAGAGGAGGTTAGACATAGTTCTTTTTCTGATAACTGTGATCATGTAGATTGTTTGAGTAGAAAGAAGGGTAAAGCTAATGTAGGGAGTAATGATGGTGTTCAGGTGGGAAACAAGGGAGTGGACCCTGTTACCCCACAACAGATTCAGAAGGACCAGAGGGGTGCCTATGAATCTGGGTTTGATAATGGTCAGTGGACCAAAGTAGTGTCGAAGAAATCTTTTAAACGGTTTAATGATAGGGGCCTTTTGGAATGTTAGAGGCTTAAATAAGCCTGGAAGGAAACCAATGGTTGCTAGTGCCATTAGGGCACATAAACTAGATTTCATAGGTATTCAAGAGTCAAAAAAGGCAGATTTTCACCCTAGTTTTCTGAAGTCTTTATCTGGGAATATTCCTTTTATCTGGCATTATATACCTGCTGAGGGGACAGCTGGGGGTATACTGGCAGGTTTCAGGGAAGAGGTGTTCAGTGTCTCAGTTACTGATAAATCTAAACATGCCTTGAGTCTCCTAGTTCAGGACAAGAAAAGTGGCTTTACCTGGAGGTTAGTAGTAGTGTATGGCTCTCCTTATGAGGAAGGGAAAGCTGACTTTATTGATGAGCTACATAGAGTAATGAACTTATGGCAGGGTCCAACTTTGTTAGGAGGAGATTTTAACCTTAGCAGATTTGCTGCTGATAAAAGTAATGGTAGAATTAACCAGACTTGGGCTAACTGTTTCAATGATTGGATTAATAGATGGGGGCTCATTGAGCTTAGGCCCTCAAAAAGGAGTTTCACTTGGGCTAACAATCAGGAAAATAGGATCATGGCTAGGTTAGATAGAGTTTTTGTGTCGACAGATTGGGAAGCAAATTTCCCTCTAGCTAGAGTTACTGCTATGCATAAAGAAGGTAGTGACCATAATCCTCTTATGATAGATACAGGAAATAACTTGAGTAAGAGTAAGAAAATCTTTAGGTTTGAGAAATGGTGGCTGAAAGAGAGGACTTTAAGGCTCTAGTATCCAAAGCATGGAGTGAACCTTGCTTGGAGTCAAACCCAGTAGACGTGTGGCAGTTTAGAATGAGGACCTTTAGGAGGTTAGTCAGGGGATGGGCAGCCAACGTGGTGGCAGCTCTGAATAAGGAAAAGAAAGAGGTTTCTTTAGAATTTAATAATCTTGACCTAGCAGCTGAAACTAGAGAACTCACTCCATCTGAATATAAGAGGATGAAGTTTTTAGCCAATAAAATAGAACAGTACTGGGCCTTAGATGAAATCAAATCTAGGCAAAGGTCGAGGGATAGGGATATTTTAGAGGGAGACAGGAATACAGCCTATTTCCAGGCTGTGGCCAATCAAAGGCATAGGAAAAAACACATAGCCGTGTTGGATGGTCCGAACGGGCCAGTAGAGGAAACACATGAGATGCTAAAGGTTGCTGTAGATTTTTACAAAGAACTTTTTAAGAAAGAGGATAGGGGTGGTTTTCTTTAGATGGTTCCTTTTGGCAGGATGAAGAGTTGGTGACTAGTGAGGAAAACCACTTCCTAGAGAGAGATTTTTCTGAAGAGGAAATTAAGGAGGTAGTCTTTAGCTGCTATCCAGAGGGGGCCCCAGGACCTGATGGAATTCCTTTTCTTTTTTATCAAAAATTCTGGAGCATACTTAAAGGTGATCTAGTTAGAATGTTTCAAGAGTTTCAAAAAGGAAAACTAGAACTCTACAGGCTGAATTTTGCTATGCTGACCCTTATTCCTAAGGAAAATGATGCTAGGAGTATGAAAAATATAGGCCTATTAGTCTTATTAACTGTAGTTTTAAAATTTTCTCAAAAGCCACAACTCTTAGACTTGGTGTTGTCTGTCAGAGGCTAATCTCTATGCAGCAAAGTGCCTTTATAAGAGGTAGATACATTCTGGAAAGTGTAGTGGTAGCACATGAAGTAGTTCATAGTGTCCACAAGAGCAAGCAGCAAGGTGTGGTGCTTAAACTAGATTATGAGAAAGCCTACGATAGAGTAAACCTAGATTTTCTGGTAGAAATTTTAGAGACTAGAGGTTTTGGTAGGAAATGGATAGGCTGGATCAAACAAATAGTGATGGGAGGATATGTAGGGGTTAACATCAATGGGGAGGAAAGCAATTTCTTTAGGACTGGTAAAGGTTTGAGGCAAGGAGACCCACTTTCTCCATTGCTGTTTAATCTGGTGGGGGATGTTCTCACTAGGATGTTAGCTAAGGCTGAAGGAGCGAGCTTAATCAAAGGGCTCTTGACTGATTTTAGACCTAGAGGGGTTATTTCTCTTCAGTATGCTGACGATACAATTTTGTTCTCAGATGTAGACGTAGATCACTTGAGGAATCTAAAAACAACCTTAATTTGCTTTGAAAATTTGTCGGGTATGAGGATTAATTATCATAAGAGTGAAATTATTCCCTTGAACCTAGATGAGGACCAGATACATGGAGTAGCCCATGTTTTTGGATGCCCAGTAGGCTGTTTCCCGATGAAATATTTGGGTGTTCCTTTAAGTTTTGAAAAGTTGAGAAAAGAAGACATTCAACCTTTAGTAGATAAAATAGTTAAAAGGGTAGCTGGTTGGAGAGGTAAGCTACTCTCCCATACTGGTAGGTTAACACTGATTAAAACGTGCTTAGCTAGTATTCCAGTTTACTTGCTGTCTTTTATTAAGTTTCCAAAATGAGCTATCCATTTGATTGAGTCACAAATGGCACACTGTTTGTGGAATGGTGAAGATAATAAGAGGAAAATACACCTAGTTAACTGGCCAACGGTCTGCTTGAAAAAAGAATATGGGGGATTAGGTGTGCCGGACCTGAGACAGCTAAACCTGTGTCTTTTAGGGTCTTGGATTAAGAGGTACATTAGTGATGAAGGTAAGATGTGGAAGGAGGTAATTGACTTCAAATATGAAACTTGTAAACCTAATATTTTGTCGTGTAAAGACAATAATGCCTCTGAATTCTGGAAAGGGGTTTGCTGGACTATCAAGGTGGCCAAAATGGGTTATAGATGGCATTTGGGGAATGGGAAAAAGGCTAAGTTTTGGGAAGATACATGGTTAGGATCCTCAAGTTTAGCAATCCAATTTTGGGAGCTTTACTGTATTGTAAATGAGCAATCAAAGACAGTAGCAGAGATCTGGGATGGGGTTAATATAAGGTGCACCTTTAGAAGATGTGTTGATAGTAGGCTTATGAACCTATGGGAGGAACTGGTTCAACTAGTGTCCACAGTGACCTTGAATGATGAAGAGGATGCTTTGATCTGGCAGTACTCCTCTAATGGAGTGTATTCTTCACAATCCCTGTACCAAGTTGTTAATTTCAGGGGGGTTAACCCAATACATACCCCTGCGGTTTGGAAGCTACACATCCCTCCTAGAGTTCAGTTCTTCCTCTAGCTACTGTCAAAAAACAAAAACCTGACGAGGGATAATGTGAACCTTAGAAAGAAATTAGAAGATCTTTCTTGCCTGTTCTGTACAGAACAGGAAACGTGCAACCATTTGTTCTTCGACTGCGTAGTTGCAAGTAGAATCTGGTTTGAGTTAGATAGCATGCTTAGTTACAAGTTTGGCAATAGCTTTGAGTCTGTAGCTACTAGATGGCTTTGCAATAAGAAGAATATGGTTGCTAATATGCTTAGTGCAGCTGTTCTTTGGTCTATTTGGAAACTGAGAAACGGTATCTATTTCCAAAATGTGCAGTGGGTGAATATTGGGCAGATATGGCAGAAGGCCATTCCTATGCTCAAAAACTGGAAGATCCTGTGCCCCTTCAAGTACCTGCAAGAATTCGAGGCCATGGTGAAAAAGCTGGAAGAACTGAGGGCAAGGCCGGAGAGTCAGGGATACCTGCTAACTGCCGCGGAGGTGGCTGCACCTGGGAGCTTGAAGAAGCACTCGGAAGCTTGTGAAGAATGGCTGGTGGAAATGAGGCACAAGCGTGCGCAGGAAGAGGTGATGTTCTCACCTGAAGAGCTGATATGGCTGTGATCGGCAAGTTCTGTAATGTGAACTCTGAAGAGTAGTAAGATCGGTAGGCCTCCAGTGTGAGAGGATTTTGTAAGTGGTCGAGAGGCGGCAGGTTTTTAAATTTCTGAACTGAACTGTAAACTGCTTTGGCCGTTGCAATGCAATCAGGCTGGGGTCTTCTGGCCCTAGAACTCTAAAAAAAGAGGAGGTTCCTAACCATTACTAGTTTCGTATTCCCAACCCGTGGACCACCGGCACGCATCTCGGCGAAGCAGATGGATGGTTGCATGTAGCAGAGTACATGCTCATAAGAGCTACAGAAACTTATCGGGACGCTGGGCATGGTTTCCTTGCTGCGAGATTGGCCCGTTCGTGCGGCACGTCCTTCCGGCGGTGCCACTGCTCCCTACTCTCGCGCCGCCGTTGCGCCCTCCCGGGGCCGCACCCCCCACGCCGCCCCACTCGCCCACGCCCGCACCCTCGCGAGCCGCGCCGCCGCCGCACCCGCCACGCGCCTTGCTCCGCCCGGCACCGGTGCCCTGCGCGGCCTCAGCGACGCCAGCACCGGCCTGCACCTCCCGAGCACCGTGCCCAGCTCATGCCGCCACGGCCACGTGCCCCTCGCGCTCGGCCGCGCCCTGCGCTGCCCCGGCTGCAGCGCCAACCATAGCCTCCGTGGCCACATCGACGGTGATCCGAGGAGGCGAGAGCAGCTGGAAGAGGAGGTGGACGAAGAAATCGATACAACATCTTCCATCCGATTTGCAATTACTGCAACCAATTCAAAGAAAATGACCTGTGACCTCAGATCGTCGTCCCGCCGTTGCGATTACGCCGCTCTACACAAGCTGCCTGCTGCTTGCGCTGCCGCCTTCCCACCCCGAGCCTCGCGCTGCTGCATGAACACGCCGCGGGGCCGCAGCCGAGCGTGCGTGCTTTCTCCCCTCCTCCGGCGTCCTGCTCCATGGCGTCGCCGCCGCCCGACTGCCGCCACAATTCGATGGAAGAGAGAGAGTAGAAGAGGAGCACAGCGCAGCCCACGCAGGTTCTGTGGAAGAAGACGAGGAAATCGTGGACCAGGTGTGTCCACGTCTCCAAGTTTGGTGATTTTCTGAAAAAGTCCCCTAGCTTCTCTCTGTTTTCAATCCAAACAAGAATCATTGGTAATTTTAACAAAAATCCTTTACTAAAACCCAAACGGGCGCAGCGTAGCGCGCCTAATTTTCTAGTATTGATCAAGCAACAAAAGCAAGATTCATTGAATTTGATCTCGAGCATATTTCTATAACCGTGGCAACGGGCATTGTGCTAGTGATCAACCAAAAAAAAAATGCCAATTAGGTGCTTGCACGTAGAGAGAAAGCATGAACATTAGCAAGGAATGACATGACAATTGATCTCATGCCGAGTATAAGTGAGGACGGAAGCGACCAATGCAAAAAGGTAAGGAAGACATGGAGGAGGAATTACGCATGATATACCAATCCCATCATCGGCAGTACAACTCCTCTCACTGTGACTACCTGTTCACTTCCTGATACCTCCTGATCCTACTCCCACGGTGTACTTCACTTTGCATAGGCCAGCCACTAGGGTGCATTTGGCACACCCAAATGAACATGAGGTGAACTTGTGTAGCACCAATGTACTCTAGGTTGACATTACTATCTTCCTTCCCTTAAGTATGGTGGTTTCTTAGAACGCTGAAATGTCTCTGTTCTCTTCCTTTATTAAGTTCCCTTTTATTAAGTTCGGCATGGTGCTAGCATTGTCCAAACTCCAAAGGCTTACCATTCGTATGAACCAAGAGATGCAGTAAACTTTGGATGCCCTGAAGCTGCCACACCATGTTGCTAAGCAGTTGAAACTAACTGCCTAACATGTGGGGTTGAAGGACAGTAAAGTTGCAATAAATTTTGAAATTTACTTCCAACATATGGCCACGTCTAAGCCACCAAATTTTATAACCACAATGTAGCCATCAATAAGATGAATTGAAGCAGGAAACTTTCAGAGTGAAGACTGAAGCAACTAAACATTGGATTGGATTCTACAGGATAAAAATACCATGAACATGCGTTCTGTTTGATGGCACGGATGTAGCCACTACCTGGTAGGAATCAGCATGCATGATTGGTCAAAATCATGCAATATGTAACGAGTGCTTAAGAATCAAGTAAACACATATCATCCATGACAGATGGCTGACAAAATGCAAATCACGTACAGTCAACAATGCAGTATCGCCTGGTAAAGAAAGAAATTTAATACTGTTCTATAAAAATAAAGAATGCAACATAATCCTGTACAATGCGGATGCTCTTAAAGAAACTTTATCAGGCTTCGATATTTAAAGCATACTATCTCCGTTCCAAAATAGTTGTCGCTGTTGATTTTTGATTGTCACGTTTGACCATTCGTCTTATTTGAATTTTTCGTGCAAACATTAATTTGTTTTTTCATCAGTATTAGTTTACTCATGACATATTTGTTTTAATCTTTGCAAAATTTTTTTGAATAAGACAAACGATCAAACGTGATGATCAAAAGTCAAAAACGACAACTATTATGGGACGGAGGTAGTAGAACATCTGAAAGAGAGTCCAATAATCATGACCCCACCTAGTCTGAAGATGTGATTAATTACACTGCACTGTTGCTTCTCAATTATCATGGATCATGGATCGAAAAACCAGAAAAACCGTTACCGGAAAAACCGGTCCGATAAACCGGTAAAACCGGACGGTTTTCGATTTTACTACAGTAACTAGGTTCGGTTTTGTTAGAAAACCGGGCGGTTTTACTAACCGGACCGGACCGGTTTTCCCGGTTTTCGCGAAAACCGGCCGGTTTTCAACGGTTTTGAGAAGCCTGCACTGCACTGTTGCTTCTCGAGTATCATGGATCGAACAACCAAATACAGAATTCAACATATCGCCACATTCTTAGTTGGTTTCAATCTGACAAAGACAGAGCGCTTACCAACGAAGTCGCAGGGCCGTGTAGGGTAAGCAGAGGACGCCGAATCGGCCCTTCGGCCAGCGCTGGCAGTTCAATCGAGGCCGCCAGACGAGTGCTACGGAGATTTGCAAGAGTTGTTCGTGCGGTGAACTAACGTGGCCTGAGCCCATGAAATGCGGGCATGCGCCGACAGGAGTCGAGGGCATAATTGGCGGCGTACCTTGAGAGCTCCTCCCGGCAAGGACGGCCGATGATGACAACGTACTCGTGCGTTCCGTTATACACGGGCTGGGTAGATTGGTAATCGAACGCTAGCTAGAAAGGCGTTCTCTGCACAGACCACTGCTCGTCTCACTTCCACTGTTCAGCGATGGGTTCTTGAGTTCTTAATGCTGATTATACGCAACCACTCTTGTTAGGAAAATAGAAGAGAAAGGACGGCGTTCGTCACCGGCCGGGCGTTCGGCGTGTTCGTCGCCCACCAAAATCGTGTGTCTTGCGTTTCTGTGTATATTGTCCGATAATCCAGCTAGTTGGCATGCCCTTCTATGGCTGAGAAGAATGGAGGGCCAGATGGCGGCCCGCGGCTCTCAGCATGCGCCTAGAACCTGGACGACGATGACTGCTCACACTCCCTATCAAAAAAAAAAAAAAAAAAAAAAACCAGCTAACACACCCGTCGTGTCAAAAAAGGAAGGCCATGTTTCACATAATAGAGAACAAAAATTCAGACATTTTAAAATATTCTAATGTTTGATTTTTATTTACACTATCTATACTCAAGAATTACACCAAAATAGTCACTATAAATTTGGCATACAATAGGTGTAACTTTAATATATATTGGTTGTAACTCAAGGTGAGAAAAAGAATTCAAGTAGTCGAGGCCTTAAAAATACTTGAATTTATTTTTTTACCCATTCAATTCATGCATGCAACTTAAAAAAATATGTTAAAAAAATATATAGACGCTACGCAAATTTTAGCAATCCCAAAAAAACCATTTCCCCCAAATCCTGGTGCCCTCCAACCCCAAATCCCACCAGTCAAACCCGACGCAGCAATTGTTTGCTTGATTTCCCCTCATCCCCATTCGAAATCTTGCGCTGGATCGCTGAGGGGCAATACACGGCGACGACAGATCGGCGCAGCCCATCCCGTCGCCGGCGGAGAGGGAGGCGGCCGCGGTGGCGGCAGTGCTCGACTCCGACGACCTCCTCCCCTTGGTCCTCCTCCGCCTCGGCTATCCCACCAGCCTCGTCCGCGCCGCCCTCGTCTGCCGGCGCTGGTACCGCATCGCCTCCCATCCCGACTTCCTCCGCCGCTTCCGCGAGCTCCACCCGCCTGGCGTCCTGGGCTTCTACGGCGACCTCGTCTTCTCCAAGCGCCCGCAGTTCGTGCCCCTCGTAGAGGCCCCGGAGCTCGCCGCCGCCATCCGCCGTGAGAGCGCCCTCGACGGCTAGATCGTCATCTCGGACTGCCGGCACGGCCGCCTCCTCGTCTGTTGTTTAGATGGGCCAAGAGCAGGAGACCGACTTGTGCTCCACCCACTGCACCCGACGCGCGGTGTGGCCGTCGTCCCGCAGCCGCCTCTCCTAACGGGACACATGGATGGTTTTCGTGCCTGGTTCTTCCTCCCAGAGGATGCCAGCGAAGACGGTGCCATCGTCGTGGAGGTGTTCCTTCAGAATAGAAGATTCAAAGCAAGAGTGAGTACCTTCCAATCTGGCACCTGGACGGACCTTATCAAGGTAAGAGTGCAGGACCTTGGCACTGAGGCGTCACATTCGGTTCAGGACGTGCTCCCACCGTTTCATAGAAAGATCTACATGAAGATCTCTAGTCCTAGTTGTATCCTCGAGTTGGATTTGGTAGCGGCAAGTGTTTCTGTCATCCAGCTCCCAGACAGAGTGAACACAGACAATTACAAGATTTCCTGTGGAGAGGAATCAGGGCTATACCTCAGCCACGCTGACGGTTCTCTGCTTAGTATATGGCACCTCAGGATGAGTGACGATGGTTCGAGTGACTGGGATCTGGTGGATGATGCGATTCGTGTGTGTGAAGCGTACAACCGTCTAGAGGATGTCACTGTATTTGTTGTTGACAGTAATCTTGAGTATGTGTTCCTTGGTCTGAATGCAACTGGTGTTCTTCTTAGTATGCATCTGAAGAGCAGGACTGAGAAAGTATATGGTCAAGTCAAGTCTCCTCATTTACGCATCCAAAATAGAATTGTCCCCTTCATGATGGTTTGGCCTCCCATCTTTCCTGCACTGAGGGAGGAAAATTTATGATGAGACCTGTGAGTTTCACTCTTGGGGCGGCTCACAAGTGGGCTTCTCATTTCTACGCATCTGAGGAGCAGGATTGGATACAACGAACTACTACTTGTACTTAAGCCGCACCTTTCCCTTTACTCTGCTTTGGCCTCCTACCTTGCTAACATTGTGGGAACTGGGAAGGAAGTAATCAAGAGTAATGATATCATTTTGTTAGCCCTGTTTTGACCGACTATGGCTTGCTTTACTGTAACGAGGTTGCAAAACTAGAAAGCAGTCTGAAACTCTGAATAGATTTTAGTTGGTAATTTTTATTTTGTCTCTCTCCTCTACTTTATGTAAAAATGCTTGTGGTTTGTCTGTTTAATTAGTTCTCAAAACTCTGGAATTATTCAACTACACTGGAATCTTCTTTATTTTTAATTGTTCGCCATTCATCTTTTGACTCAGAAACTCATTACCTGCAGAGAACATGTCTCTGATGCAAGACATACTTTTATCTGCTATGCTATTTGCTAGCGCCACTACTGAACAGAATTAACATTTATGGTGTATGGCAACCATCTCCTATCTTTTCATCCTAACTCATGGTGTGTGTTTTGTAGTATCAAATGTGAATCCAAGAGACAACAGGTTTTTCTGCTTGCGAATATTAGTTATAGAAATTGCTGCCCTGGATCCTCTGGTAAGCAGCATTCTGTTTTGAATATTTTGATTTAGGCATTGTATCTTTTATATCTGAAGTTCCTCATGCACTGCTGAAGTACGGTTTTGGAAATTAAAATTTATGAAGAAACCTGATACTAAGATGACATGATATTTTCGGCTTCACACTGAATAATCTATGTGCATCATCCACTAGGCTGCGACAACAGTCTCGTTTGTAACATCATATTACTTATGTCAGTGATTTATTTTCTTGTTGTTTATCATAAATTTTGGTTTGAGGTACATCAGCTATAGTGTAATGGACATGTTTTTCTTTTTCTACATACTTGGACATATACAGATTAAAAATTGCATCTAGCTTCCGTGATAATTAGATATTGGTCCAAGGTTTTCAAAATTGTATTGTGAGATGATAACCTTCTGTTTTTAGTTTCCTGTTATTCTGCCTCTTGTGTTTGAAGTCAACCATATATATATATCTGAAACACTCAAGACAAGTTTGCATTTTCTGAAACACAAATCTATACATTTTCTTAGGGTTCTCTTTGCCAGATTTGCATTTTGCATGTTTAGATTTGCATTTTGCATGTTTAGGCGCGAGGAATGTTACAAAATGTCACTTGGCTCATTAGACTCACGAGCTAGCTTAAGATAGCTCCTTAACTAACTGAGCAAAGTCTTAAGTACGTCTCATTAAAATTTACAACCAAACCAAGCTGAGTCGAGGCTTTTCGTCCAGCTCTGGATTGAAGGCTCACCAAATGATCGACCTAAAGGGTCATAAATCGCGGACAAAGCACATCGACTAGTTTTGGTGATTTTCTACGCAACTGAGCACAGGGCTACCCTCATTATCATTTCGGATTCGTTTGGCATGCGACAATAAAAGATAAACGACTTGATGCCATCCCGGTTTGCTACATTTATTATCATCATATTCTCTTTCTAGAAGGAATAGTGACGCAGGCCGTACGTCGCTGCTACGCTTTGCCATCTCACGTGTTTTGCGTCCAAGGCACAGCAATAGCCCCGTTAGCCTATAAACTAATACAGGTCGTGCTCTCCAAGCATACATCTAAATAACCGTTCGAAATGTTGCAAGGATTTACCTGAGCAAGTTGTCGCCAAAACATCCCATTCGAATTTTGCAAGAATCAAGGATACAAATTGAGCAGTCCAGAATACATTTTCTGCTCCCCCTGTTCCAAAGGTAGGAACTGAGTCTGAGTTAGGTGACAGGAGGATATCCCAAAGGAATCTAGAGAACATTTGAAGACATAAAGGCAACTTTTTTTTTGAGAAAATCATGAGGGTAAGGAACTTCAGAAGAACACAACAAGAAGAAATCATTCGAACACATTTGACCCCTCAACAAGTTTTGGTTTTTCAAAATTAAGTTATGCCGCAACCATGTTCGTAACAGTTCATATGCAAATAATTGTTGAATTATTGCAAATGACAGTAATAGTGACATAAATACTCAAATGAAATGTAGAATACGCACAAACAACAAAAAGTTCAACAAAACAAAACCACGTAAGAAAGCTTACTACCAGTACCTTTTGAAAAGAAGCTTGGAACCTCGCATATTAACAAAGGAATATCTTTTGCTCAAAGTATCTGACAAAGGAATATGCCATGTAATCTCTTCAGCTACGAGCAATATGCGAGTTACACTTTTCGCTTCAGCAGGTTGAAACTTGAAACCTTTTCGCCTTTTTGAAGTTTTTACCTTTTCTTAAAATAATAAACGACTGAATGATATGCATTTGATAAGAATATTCTTATATCCTCTTGTAAAGCTCCTTGGCACGATGGTAGAAATATGGTAGAGACGGAGACGTAAAGACACGATGGTAGAGGACAAACTCTTCTTTTCCTAACATGGAGGAGGTATCAATGTTGTAGCTGTCAATATGAAAGCAATGGCTTCATACGAAACGCTGTAAAAGTATGTCTGTTTGTGAAAGGAGGAGGTATCAATATAATAGCAGCTTTTTCAAGGACTTTTCCTGTCTATAGTGAGTATGAGAGGCAGTGGGAGGCATTATTGTAGGATTTCACAGACATATCTCAATCGAACGGTTCTGATTGCGTAAGGTTGTACATTCAGACGATCCTGCACCCAGGCCTCACATTGGAAATCTTTTTCTTTTCTCTCCAACAGTATTCCTCCCCAATTTCCCTTGCAAAACTGAACTACACAATTAACAGATGAGTCGTCCGGGTTGATTGATTCCCGCAAGCAACCGCGTATCAGATGTTTGTTTTCTTGACCCTATTTGCTTGTTCCTCCTGACCCCACGTTCCTAATCCTCATGGATCTGGTGCTTGTACTAGTGGTAATATTCTACTTATCCGTAGGGGATGATAGATACTCCCTCCGTTTTTAATTATATGACACCGTTGACTTTTTTGTTGAACTTTGACCAACAATATAGATTTAAATAATTAGTTTTCGAATGTGCAATGAATATCATTGGATTCAACATCAAAAGCACTTTAAGGTTAACTTATACACTTACCTATTTACACAAATATTTTGAATAAGACGAACGGTCAAACGTAACGAAAAAAGTCAACGGCGTCATATATTAAAAAACGGAGGGAGTAGAAAACAAGTGTAGGTTTCTTGCCCACCACTTCTACGCCCTTGACCGAGGACGCCCAACAAACATTGGCAAGTCCCACACATTTGCCCAACCACACATGCACATGGTGGTGGTGGAGGACCTCCTGTAGCCTTTGCAGCAGCTGTATCCATTCCCCAACCAACCACTACCTCCCCGGGGCCTCTTCAACCAGACAACCAACCCAACGCCATCCCGGACGACGCCATCGATCAAGAACCACTTCTTGCTCCGAACACACACGCACGCAAAGAAAACAGATCGATCACCGGCCGCCGGCGATGAAGAGGGAGGGATGGCAGCACGGCAACGTCAGGGTCAGCCCAAACAAGCTGCTCAGGATCGCCGCGGCGGCCGCCGCCGACGGCGAGGAGGCGGCGCTCCAGATCCAGGACAAGGCGCCGGCGGCGAAGCCGACGAACGCGTCCAGGCTCACGGGCAAGTGCCGGCGCCCGCGCTGCGCGGGATGCCACTACCACCCGGTGACCAAGGCCCGGGACAAGGCAAAGGGCGCGCACAAGCTGCGCGCTTGCGACGTCGCGCTCAACCACCGCCTCGTCTCCTGGCGCGTCGTCGACGGCGCCTCCGCCGCGGGCGCGGGGGGCACGGGCATCCCGGACTACAAGGGTGCCTCGGCGTCCGCCGTGCTGGCATACCTCGCCGGCAGCGGCACCAGCTGGCATGAGGACGACGACGACGGCGGCGTTCTTGAAGGCGGCGCCGCCCCGCCGGCCGGCGGCGGGCTCTCTGACCTGTACGACCTCATCGTCGGCCGCCACGCCGCGGCCATCGCCGCCGGCAAGGAAGCTGACCTGGCGCGTCCCACTGACATAGGCGTAGAAGAAGACACCGACGCAATCGAAGAGCAGGAGCAGGATGGCGATGACGACAAGGAAGATGCTGATCCGGAAGAGGAGGATCTTGGGTTCTGCATGGTCGGCATCACGATCGCGCTGGAGTACTCCGATGGCGAGGAGGACTGGATCGTGGTGGAGGAGATCTGATCTGATCAGATCCGATCTCTTCGATTTGGCAACGCCAAATTGCAAATAAGACGTGCAGGATTGATTGGCCATCCGATCCGTTCCTCTGGGTATGCATTGGTCGTGTCTCTCCCAAACTGCTGGTGATGTGTATATATTACTGCTCTGTTTCGTTGTGTCCTTGTGTATATGGTGACTGTTTAATCTGATTGTGGTCATGGATTATGCATGATTCAAACATGAATTTCCTCATTGGTCAATAAAGTGGAGAAGTGGATCCTTCTTCAGTTCCTGGTGATTCTGCTAGATGAAATTGCAGAGGGGGAGCAGATTTGCCTGAATCTGAATGTTCATCTCATGAATTGCAGAATTAATGTTCTTGTGTTACTATGCCTTTTGATCTTTGTCTGATTTTCTACTGAAAATGCACTGTTCTTGGTCAGCAAAAGCTGAATAAATTCAACTATTTTGTTTGTTGTTTCTTTTGAATGCCAATTCAACCGACCTTAATATTTTTTTTGCCTCCTGGGAACTGTTCTTCTTGGTTTGACGTAGCGTCAGGATCCCAAATGTTTGGTGGCCTGTAGTATAACTCTTGGTTGTTGTCTTCCATTCTTTTTGGACAATAGGACATCAACCTACTCTACAGTCTACACCTTCTGGGCCTTCTGGCACTCCAAAGTTTTCTTTGCTGCAAGATTAGATCACTTTTTGTAACTCTGTTTTTTCCTTAATTGAAAAGGAAACACTTATTAACTTTGCATTCAGAACTATATGAACCGAGTCTGGCAACATCAGACGCATGGTCATTATCATCCTATCATTCGATGTTTGTGTTTTTCAACGGTTCAAATGTAACATCTTTTTAAGGAATATGATGGATCAAGCAATGGAAAACTTTTTTTTATTAAAGGAGCTGTTAGACATCACATCATGGATGATAAAGACGTATATCCCCGAGATCGGACAGATTAACAAATATAGGAAAATAATGTTTTAATGAGCATCTCTGTACTAAACGAATTGCAAACCCTTGATACATAGTATATATATGTTATTTGTTTTTGAGAAAGGTAGATGACAAAGGCGTGCATTGCAGGTAATGTCGTCACTAAATGAAATACTCCAGTAGAATACTTCTTTCCTTCCTCACAGTTGTAAGCTATAATATTGAGTAAATAGGCACTGCAGCGCACGAGAAAGCAGAGACAACTACTACCTCTGTCCCACAATAAATGTTGGAGCTTCACACTGTAAAGAAAATTTCCAGTAGGCAGTAAATATTTACTTGAATCCAACTATTTCCTAAATTGCTGGTATTTTCTGAACACCTCTGAAGATGAAAGATCAACTTCAATTTTAGTAACTAAACACATACTCACTCCATTCTTATATTTGTGTCGTTTCAGTTTCAGACAAAGCAAACGAGTTACAAATGAACTATCAGATTGTGTCTGAACGTCAGAAAATAAAATGATAACAGAGGGAGTAACATTTAGCTTCGTTCCATGTGCATCATGGCATATGCATTAGAATACATCTTTCCTTCCTCATGGTTGTAAGCTAATAGGTGAGACAGTGAGATGATCCAACGTCGAGTGCCTGAACAGCACCTTTCAGTCGAAATAAGCACAAAATGTCCATGTATAGAAGTTCTGTGGCAGTGCCGGAGTGGTTGTTATTGGAGTAAGCCTTCAAATGATGCAGCTGTGGCGAGATCCACTCGTTACTGTTTGATGTTAGAAAGACAGATATCTGGTCACAAATCGGTTCTCGTTGGATGCCAGAGGAAGCTGAGAATCAAAGGCTGGTTCCTTCGGACTTGCGTTTTGCAATTGGAAGTTGAAGAGAATTATGTTGTTAAAAACAACCCAATATGACAGCATATCCATTTCAATTCATTTCCCACACACTTTCCCTATAGAAAGGGACAATTTATCAAGATATTAATCATTAGTCATAGCGGAAACAAAAGAAACATAGATATGGACTTTATTGAAGTATTGAAGACATAAGGACTGACTTCAATGCACTTTTTCCATGGACCCATTTGGAGGCCCAATCAGATCAACCCACTTACTACAGAAGCTTTCCTCAGCAAGCCACTATGACTCGTCCAGGTCCTTCGTTGTAGACACTGTTACAGTGGGGCTGATCGACGTTTCTTCGGAGGCAACTTCAGTTCGTTATCTTCAGCTCGGAGCCTACAGGCATACCTCTCTGTTTGTAGTGTCAACAAGGAGGGAGGGAGTAGGTAGATCGAATGGTAGTTTTTAGGGACAGAAAGCATTTTGACAAATCTGGTCGCACATGATACGCGTTCTCGGTCATGCTTGGTGCTCCTCGTCCACAAGATCATTAAGAAAACATCGGAGCATCAAATCCATTATGTACTGGAGGAGACATTAATACTGTCATACTCAAGCAAGGTAAGCCTGCATATCATTTTTAAATTTGACCTTCACTAGGGTCAATACGCATGAGGATCGTCATATGGTTTTGTGACAAGTCTTCGAGTGCACTAGCAGTTGCACAAAGCTAAAACTATTTATAGCGTGGCATATACTGGACAGTAGTTGGGATATCGGGATATAAATAGCGAGTTGGTGACCATCTAGTCTGGAACCGTGTATAATGATGATCACCCCACTTGGTTGCGAATGTGCGAGTACTGTGGCTTATCAACCATAAGAGCTGAGCCAACATTCAAATCAAACAGCCCTACGAAGAAGCTTCAAAGCTTGCAAAGCTCAGTTAGCTGCTTTGTGGTGGACATCGGCTTCTTGAGACTGGGATGCATCAGGAGTAAAACTCTTGACCGCGGAGAAAGTTTTCTCCGATCTCTAGAGTTGCACCATCTAGCGGAAGACTGATTAGCCGAGCACGGATCCATATTGCCCATTAGTTGCGTAAGTGAGCGCGTGAGCGCGGCCTTAGCCTCGATGCATGTTTGTTGGCGAACCAAAAGTGAGTTTTTGGGTAGCAACTGCCGCCAAAGCACCAACACTAGCTGGCAGTCTCAGAAGAGGCGCAAACAGTCTGCGGGCAGGCATTCCCCATTCATCTTGCATCAGTATAACAAAAATTGAAAAACAGAAAACATTTGATAACTCCTGAATAACTGGACGCTGCGAGAAAGTGAAGCTATGGGCGTCTTACCGAGGCCCAGAAGGCCAGAATATTTGCGACCATCTGAATAGTATGGATGCATCTTTTGCAGAAGCCAGTTTCTCAAAAAAAAAAAAAAAAAGAAATCTTTTGCAGAAGCCAACAAGTTGTTTCTTATGAAGAACCAGAGAGGAATTAGATCTTCTTTTTTCCCTAAAGAAGATCTGGTTTTTTTGTTGGTACAAATTTGTGTTACGGCTTCGCCCTACCTAATATTTTTTTCTGGATCCACTGAATATACGAGGGCTAAAGCATCAGTAAGCACTACGCGGAACAGACATATCAATGTCCATTATCGACCTGAGGTTGTTTACGACTTAATTGTTGCATTAAGATACCTCCATGTTTATGAACGTGTGCTCACCTCATGAACGGGCTGTGTTTTATGAACGATGAAGCTCGAGGCTTATTTGCATGTACCTTTTGAAACCAATTTTTTTGCATGTTTGTTAATTAGCATTCTGTGTAAAATATTCCTTTTTTCTTTGGGGTAATTTTAAAACATATCGTTCGCCTTACTCCTAGACAGCATGGCAAATGGATACGGCCAGTAGTCTGGCAAGTGTACTGATTGACTGTAGTGCCTGATGATCACGGGGATCTGAGCTAAAGTGGAACTGATTGACTGTGGTCGCATGCATGGCAAATCTTCTCTTTTCCCAACGCGGTCGCGTTGCTGCGAGGTGAAAATGTCCACGTCAGTAATATTGCTGGCAGCCGTTAGATCAAGTATACTAAGCATCCAAGCGATCCACGTTGTGCTGTAGCCTGTTAGTTGATTACTCTCGAGCAGGCTCCAGAGACTTCGTCAATCCCTTGCGGTGCCTACTGCCGCTGACCACCAAGCTCTCGCCGGGAGAGATACTAGACGGGGTCAGATACTTGCCGCCTCCACCACTGACAGCGGCATCGAGGCCTCGTTTGGGATGCCGGCGACGCCTGGATTTTCCTGCCACCATTGGCTTTCTCCTTTTGCGTGACTCCTCACGCAGCATGGAGCTAAAGGACGGTGACGGAAGGACTGTTCTTACAAAAAGATATTCACAAAACAATCATGTACTGAATCCAACATATTCACAAAACTTGTGACCGGTTGCTAGTTAGGGTGGTTCATAACCTAACAAAAGTCCGAGGCTCCAGAGCCACTTTCTTCAGGCATCTGCCGGCAAATCCTGCCCATAAATAGCAAGCACTCCATTCAGCTGGCACACAAGAACGGACGCAATTATATTTTGACTCCTTTGCTTGCAATTTGGTGGGTGCAGAGGAGATGCTGAGATAGCCTTGGAACGGGATGCACTAGGAACATGAGCCAACGGCGCAAGGTCAGCAACAACTAGCCATCCCCACTTGCCTGCATCGACAGGCAAGGAGCCTCTGTTTTCTAGACACTTTCTTTGGCTGCTTGCACGCAGATGATAAGAGGAAAGTGTCTATGTAGCCAAGATGATAAGAGGACGCCTGTTGTACCGATCGAGTAGCAAGTGTGGTGGTGGATAGTGTTATTTCTGCTCCGTGAAAAAGCTAATCAGTAATCACTTTTCATACCTTTGTTGACGCCACAAGTTACCAATTACTCTCAGACGAAAATGAGAGTTTCAGACTAGTCTTATTATCTGTAACGGTTATTACTTTGTGAGCGTATGCACAAGTGCCCACCCGGTTTGTTCCGTTATGTCAATGAACGGCGTGACCTGGGGTGGGGACCGAGATAGTGGGAGACTCGAAGTATGGAGATAGTGGGCAGATGCTTCCGCGGTGATTATGATTAGTATATCGCCTGGTACCGAAAGAATGCGAGGCTGGTCGGGGTGACTGTCATCATCAGTTTGCACAAGGCATCGATGTATTGTAGCACAGCGCAAAGCATGTTGCAAGGAGTGGCATGGCATCTAATCATGACATGATCGACGCAAAACAAGAACCTTTCTTAGCCTTTTTAATCTACTGCTCCTCCCAAAGTCCCAAGTCCTCGTGATTGACTGCTGCTTTGTGGTTGCAGCAAGTGAAGAGAGAGATTTCAGCTGTATCTCTCGCTGACAGAAGGTGCAAAGCTTAGCTGCTACTAACAGTGATGCAAGGTCTGTATCTCTCTTCTCCAAGCTCTTCTATTGATGATCTATATGATAGCAGTCCCCAACTTAGCTGAACACTGAGAGTCTACAGGTTGCTCTGTAGTGCATCGTTTCTTCTCCTTGTTGCAAACTGAATTGAGGAACGCTCGAGTGTGTGACTTTTAATGTCCTTATCATAAGAATCATCTAAGGGCTCAGGAAAACCGCAGGAATAGGAAAAACGTAGGAATCGAAGTGGTATGCTTTTCCAATCCTATAGGATATCAAAACACATGATTAGGAAGAAGAAGTACTTCGGTAGCACCATAGGAAAAACAAAGGAAATCTCCACAATTCTAGTTTCAACACATTTTGAATTTGAACAAGCTATCCCTTGATAGTCGATGTTGTAAAGCTACCTGGTGCATGCGTGACTAAGGAAGATGTTCATCTCAGCCATCATCTGATAAGATAAAAAATTTCTGATATTAAGATCAACTTTCCCTTTCGATGTATAGCTAACATCACATATAATGTATTCATTATTATTTTCTTCAACAAAGAACGGCCAGCAGTGGTGAATGCAGTTCTACCCAGTTCGAGCTCCAATCTTTATTCATCCAGTTGTAGCTCCATCTCAATCTCTTTCTCGAGCCGTGGTGAATGCAAGAGCAGCATCGGCGGCAAGGCTACATGCTGACAACAGCAGGCGCTGCGAGCTCCAGCGGAGGCGCCATGGCGGCGCTTTGGTGGCGGTGCTTGTGCCATTGGAACAAGAAACGACAATGCAAAGGACCCCTAATGCTGGAACATGAATCTTTTGGGTCTCTGTAACTTTCCTCCGCAAGCTTTTCTGCATATCCTCGACCTTTGCGCTGCGCCGCCGGGCGGCCAGGGACAAGCAATCTAGCCAGGAACTCAGTCTATCGCGGCGTGGTGATCTTATTGCTGTGTCCACTGCCGGGAACCAATTAAACGGCGGGGCTGCCAAGCGCCATGGCCACGGCCTGCTGAGACCTGGCCGCTAGATCATTTTTTTTTTGAGAATGAACCGTTATTTCGAAATGTAACTTGAACTGAACCAACGAAGACGATCATCACTTCTGTATGAGATCAATATGGTTTTCCTGGTCAATAGCCTAGCCTGTCTATTTCGAAGAACCGAGAAAACAAACCAGTAGCTGGCACTGGCACTGGCACTGCACTCGGTGATGAGAAGCCCTTTCTTCACGGAAACGTTTCTTAAGGTTCAATTTCAGTTCGTTGCATGCCTTCGTTAGCTTCCAGTGCCACTCTGTATGCAGTGTCAACATCTCTGTGGATTATTAATTGTTAAAAGGGACAGCAAGCTGTTTGATGAACTTTGTTAAACGAGATTGATATTTATCGGTTATGCGTCACGTGATGATTCACAAGGTAAGTATGAGCTCCTTACTGAATCAAGCACTAACAAATTTCTGCCGGATATCATCATACATTAAGTTTTGAGTTGTGTCTGCACTGGCATGAGGACTCATTTGATTTGGTGGAGAGATATCTTAGGAAGCTCTAGCACCTGAACGAAATATATATCAGGGACAGCTTGTTAGCAGTGCTGATGCCATGGCGCCAGGGAAGAGTACGTCTTCAGCTGTTGGAGCGCGGTGTGACCGAAGGCCCAACCCAAAGATCTACGGATCGGACTGGATCAACTGAAACTTGGCCCAATGGGCTTGTAATAGCGTGTCGCGTTAGCTGTCTTCTAGCTATAAGACCGGGAAGCGTGGGGAAGGGAGGTTCGGCTTTGGCTCGGCGGAAAAGTAGTTGGCGGCGGCTGCGTCGTCCGGCTCCTCGCCGGCGACGAGATTGTAACCGAATCATCTGTGATCTCGCTATATAGATACTCTACACCCTCACATCTGGTATCAGAGCCATCATCCTGGATCTTCCCCATCCCCATCTCACTAGACTACAACACAGTCATCACCCTGAGATCAAGCTGCTGTCCATGGGTCCGGCGGCGGCTCCGCCGCTTGTGATTGGAGGTACGGATCCGAAGGAGAAGCCGAAGGAGGATACGCTGCTGAAGGCGCTGGTCGGTATCCTGGATGAGCGCTTCGGTCAAACCAACAAGACCTGGAAGATTTGAAGGGATCGGTGCAATCTCTGATGGTGGCGAAGCAGGAGTTCGAGCAGTGGAAGCCGGAGATGGAGAGGCAAGTCGGAGATCTCCAATCTTCCCTGTCTTTAGGACCATCTGCATCAAGTGGAGTCGACTGCTACCTGTCTTCAGGATCCGGCAGCCAAAGTGTCACATCCCAAAATTTCAAATTTTGGTTTGTGAATAAAATTTCACTAAATTTTAAAACTTTTTGGAATAGTTTAAAATGTTGTTTTAATATTTGAGAGTTGTCACATTTATTTAGGCAAATAAATTTATTTTCTAAATTAAATAAATTAATATAGGCTAATATATTTGTTTGTTGCATTCATGCTGTATAGAAATGCATGTAGGATTTTATTGAGTGAAAAAGATATTTAAAAATTTGAACAGAAACCGTTTTCGTTTAGTATAGGAAATAGAAAAGGAGAAAATAAAACCCAGCCTCTGTGGGCCGATTCTCTTTCTTCTGGCCCAGTTCTTTTTCTTCCTTTTCTCTTCTTTCAGCCGCATGGGCCGAAATCTCTTGGCCCAGCCCTCTTCTTCCCTTTTCCTTTTTCCTTTTCTTTTCTTTCTCCCTCGGGCCGGCCTGTTCTCTTTCCTCCACCCGCGGCCCAGCGTCCTCTCTCGCCCGCAGCCAAACCCGGCCCAGCAGCCCACCAGCGCGCCTCCTCCGCGAACCCTAACGCGCCGGCCGCGCCGTACGCCGCCGCCGCCCGCTTCCCCTCGGCGTGCGCGCCTGGGCCCACCCTAGGGCTCGAAGCCCTATAAAACGGAACGCCCCGCGTCCCACGCCCCCGTTTGCCGGATCGCGCCGCCGCCTCCCGAGCCCAGAAACCCTAGCGCGCCGCCGTCGCCGCCGTCGCCATTGCTGCCGCCGCCACGAGCTCGACGGGACGCACAACGACGCCGCCTCGAACGACTCCGCCACCTCGAAGAGCTTCGCCGTGACGCGCCTCTCCTCTCACGCCGGTCCGCGCCAAGCTCTGACACCCCGACACTGCTCCTCGTCGACGCCGAAGACCTGCCGCCTTTCCTCTCCGTCGAGTGCCGCCTTCCGGACCACCCCGCGCCCGCGCGTCCGCCTCGGTGATATCCCCGCGCCACCCTGGTGCTCTCTAGTAATGCGCGGCGAGATCTCCCGCCCCTTAGCGCCGCGACGCGCAAGCTCCGGCGATCCGCCGCCGTAACCCGAACCGCGCCGCCGTTCTCCGGCCAACTGGTCTACCGTGGACCAGTGGACCACGACTTTTCTCCAGTTCACAGAGTGGGTAGACCCGGTCCACGATTTTCTTTTATTTAAAATACCTTTTCTCTTTTGTTAATTCAATTTAGTTTCCAAAAAAGGTAACTTATAGTTAAGCCCTCAGTCTTTTATCAAATTATATTCAAGTCCTGCAATTTTACAAAACACCCCTGAGTTTTATTTAATTTATGTTTCAGTCCAAACTTTTACACTTTAGTCCCTAAACTTTTTGTTATTTACAAATAAACCCTCGAACCTTTCTGTAATTACAAATGAACCCTTAAACGTTTCTGTTTTCCTGTTTTAACTCCTAAAACTTCAAAGTATCATAACTTTTTACGCCTAACTCCGTTTTCAGCGATTCTTGCGCTCACGCGATCGTAGCGACGAGTACCATTTTATAGTACAGTTTTCATAGTCATTTACTACTGTTTGGTGTACTGTTTCTTATTGTTTGTGTTATGTGTGCTTTGTATGTTGCCGTTAAATAGAGAACGCGCAGTCTGAGAGCTACCAAGAGCAAGACCGAGACTTTGAAGACTCTGGGCAGTAGCACTTCTTTTGAGGCAAGTGTCCTTGATGCACATTGAACCTATTTCTTTCTCCCTCTAGTTTAGTTATGCATTGCATTTAAATTGAATCCTATGTGTCTTTTATCCTGTCCTTATCATTCCTTGTCGCCTGGTTGTGGTAGATGATAATGGTTGGATGGGTAGGTCATGCTTAGCCTTGCTTGTCTTGGGATGGGTGTTAACTTGCTAATAATCTTGACTAATGGTTCACTTTCACTTAATTCATGGGAATGATGGTTCTTTTTAGAAACATTGGAAATCTAGGGGATCCAAGCAGGAGGATGGTTTGCTGATGGTGCGGGAATGCACGAGTACTCGTTTTGTACTCATGGTTTGTGGTTGGTACCTGCTTGGGATCCTAAGGACCGGTTCGTGGAGCGACAACCCAGGACTACAGTGCCACCACGAGGCTGGTATGGAACGGCTTGGCAAGTACTTGGTTGTTTTCTCAGTCATGTAAGAATCATTGGACGAAGGAGATACGCTCGGAAGCTTCTCTTGTGAAGTGATTAGGGGTATACTCTGGACCTTGGTGTGGGGCTACGCCCGGAAGCTCCGTTTGAAGTGATTAGGGGTATGCTCCTATCCTTGACACAAGAGGGGCCGGTGGGTAAAGTGACAAGGGGTACGCTTTCGGAAGCTTCAGTTAGAAGTGATTAGGAGTGTTACGCCCGAAAGCTTTACTTTGCGAAACCTTAGTGGATGATTACATGCTGGATGCGACTTTGGGAAAATGCCTCGTAGTGATCTCCTGGCCGCACACCAAAGGTGGTGTGCAAGTGCTTGGCCGGCATGGCATAATGGAGACTTTAGTCCATCTGGCAACAGGGGATGAAATCACGACTCGTGGGTAAAGTGGTGTGACCTCTGCAGAGTGTAAATCTTTCATGAAAGCCGTGCTCACGGTCAGGAGCGGCCTGGATCCTCACATGATTAGTGGCTTTGGTTGGTTTGGTTTTTGGATGGTCTCCGGGTAGGAGCCATGGATGGTTGGTTATGGTGGGTAACCAGTTTGATGCTGCAAGAGGGTATCTTGTAGTATGGTTTTGGGTGGGTAACCCGTTTTGCTACAAGTGGGTAACTTGTAGTGTCTCCTATGATAGTAACCTTTGGGTGGGTTTACACACCTAGTAAATAGGTGCTTTAATAAATGATTTAATTATAGTTGCTTTCTGCTATGAACCATGTGTTAGCCTTTCTTTCATATAAGCTTGCATGTCATCTTTTCCTACACTTGCGGAGTACGATATGTACTCACACTTGCTATTTCCACTACAATTATCAAATGCTGCTCAGAGATTGAAGATTGCCAACTTTGGAGATGATGGTGAAGACTAAGCTTGTGAAGCCCCCGGTCGATTGCCTGTGGTGTTATGGAGTCTTCCGCTAGCGTTTGTATGCTTTTAGTCCTTTGAGACAGTTATTGTAATAATTTATACGCTGTATCTATGACATTGGTTATCTGTTTTACTATACTTTGTCCTATATGTGTGTAACTTGATCCTGGGCACACATATAGATGAGCATTCGGTTTTGTTCTTAAAACTAGGTGTGACAGAGTGGTATCAGAGCCGTGTCGATCGTAGGACGCAAGTTTAGATTGAATGGTTGCCATAAAGTCTTATTTTCAAATGTATTTTGAAAAATTCAATCTATTTGCTCATCTGATCCTTCTCTTCTCAACTTGTCTATTTCTTTATCTCTATTTCATAAACTGATTTTTAACCTTCCTATCTTGAACGAGCACCATTATTGTCCCTAGGAGTTGTTCCAATCCCCTTAACTACGTTGTAGAACGTTTTTGTTTGAGTGTTGCATGCTTTGCTTGATTTGGATCCTTGCTTGAGTGGTGGTGTGTTGTGAAGCGTCTGCCTTTGCAATCACACTCTAGTTATACTTAGATTAGGTTTAGTTGGGCTATCCTCTCCACCTATCTCCTTGCTACCTTCCTTTTCGACATCATTCACTCTACCTTAACTCTACCATCACTTGTCAGAGTTTCACTCCCGGTAAGATGCTGAACACAAGGACCAGAGCGCATGCAGGAAACAACAACAACAACAGAGCCAACTCACCCAATCAGCATGCATCACCAAGACCACCTCTTCAATCCACCGTGGAGCAGATTTTAGGCATGCAAACTCAGATCCTTCAAACCATTTCTGAAAACATAGCTCAGATGCAACAAGCCCTTCAAGTTTTCATGCAAGCTCATCAACCTCAGCAAAGCAGCAAACTTGGTGAGTTCCAAAGGACCAGGCCACCTGTATTTTCCCATGCAGTGCAACCATTGGACGCGGATGATTGGTTAAAGACTATAGAGAAAAAGCTGCAAGTGGCTCAATGCAACAATAGAGAGAAAGTTTTGTTTGCTTCGCACCAACTCGTCGGCCTTGCTTCTGATTGGTGGGATGCTTATGTTAATGCTCATGAGGACCCTGAAAGCATTAACTGGCAAGAGTTCAAGAATAGTTTCCGTTCTCATCATGTGCCCCGAGGGATGGTGAAGCTCAAGAGGAAGGAATTTCAAGAGTTGAAACAAGGGTCTATGACGGTGAGTGAATATGTCACTCGATTTACACAATTGTCGAGGTATGCGCCAGAAGATGTGAACACTGATGCTAAGAAACAAGACTGCTTCTTAAATGGCTTGAATGATGGTCTCGCATATGCTCTAGAATCACGTGATTTTCAGAACTTCCAAACAATGGTGGACAAAGCTTTCATCTTGGAGAGCAGGAAGAATCAAATAGACAACAAGCGCAAGTTGAAAAGTCGAGGTGAACGAGAGAGAAGCAACACCAAGCCTCGTCTTAATGCTCCTGAATCTGGACCAGTGGTTCATTTTCTACAACAAAATAATCAGCCCCAGTATTATCTTGAGAATCAAGAGTTTTCGGCACCTCCCATCAGCGCTCAGATGCCCAATGTTATTCAAGGTCATGTGGTTACAAAAGTTTGTTCTAAGTGTGGGAATGAAGGTCACTATTCTCACCGATGCAAGAAGTTACGGAAGCGTCAAGCCCTAGTGCAATGTGCAGTTCCGCCCTTGAATTGTGATGGAAGCAACTCTACTCTGACTCCCGCCAAGCATAACTACGTTCGAGGTCATGACAATCATATCACTTGTGAAGAGGCTCAGGATATGTCTACCTTGGAATTTGGTACGTTTCTCGTTGACTCTAACCTTTCAAGTTGGGAACTTCTCTATCTTTCATATCTAAGTAAGTTGCCAAGTTGATATATCATACCTTTAATAAGGAAGAAGGTGATAGTTATTCGTGGAAGTGAAGTACCTACAAGGTAGTTCGATCGTATCGTAAGTGCCAACCTAAGGGGGGTAGAGCGTTAACCTTTGGAGTGGATCAAGTGTGAATGACCAAGTCATAGCTGACAAAGCAAGGAGAAATCATCAAGTTGAAGAACGAGAAGCCAAGTTATCCCTCTAACCTCTTTTCTTGCTAGCCACTCCGAATCTCGGGGCGAGATTCCTTTTAAGGGGGGTAGTTTTGTCACATCCCAAAATTTCAAATTTTAGTTTGTGAATAAAATTTCACAAAATTTTAAAACTTTTTGGAAAAGTTTAAAATGTTGTTTTAATATTTGAGAGTTGTCACATTTATTTAGGCAAATAAATTTATTTTCTAAATTAAATAAATTAATATAGGCTTATATATTTGTTTGTTGCATTCATGCTGTATAGAAATGCATGTAGGATTTTATTGAGTGAAAAAGATATTTAAAACTTTGAATAGAAACCATTTTCGTTTAGTATAGGAAATAGAAAAGGAGAAAATAAAACCCAGCCTCTGTGGGCCGATTCTCTTTCTTCTGGCCCAGTTCTTTTTCTTCCTTTTCTCTTCTTTCAGCCGCATGGGCCGAAATCTCTTGGCCCAGCCCTCTTCTTCCCTTTTCCTTTTTCCTTTTCTTTTCTTTCTCCCTCGGGCCGGTCTGTTCTCTTTCCTCCACCCGCGGCCCAGCGTCCTCTCTCGCCCGCAGCCAAACCCGGCCCAGCAGCCCACCAGCGCGCCTCCTCCGCGAACCCTAACGCGCCGGCCGCGCCGTACGCCGCCGCCGCCCGCTTCCCCTCGGCGTGCGCGCCTGGGCCCACCCTAGGGCTCGAAGCCCTATAAAACGGAACGCCCCGCGTCCCACGCCCCCGTTTGCCGGATCGCGCCGCCGCCTCCCGAGCCCAGAAACCCTAGCGCGCCGCCATCGCCGCCGTCGCCATTGCTGCCGCCGCCACGAGCTCGACGGGACGCACAACGACGCCGCCCCGAACGACTCCGCCACCTCGAAGAGTTTCGCCGTGACGCGCCTCTCCTCTCACGCCGGTCCGCGCCAAGCTCCGACACCCCGACACTGCTCCTCGTCGACGCCGAAGACCTGCCGCCTTTCCTCTCCGTCGAGTGCCGCCTTCCGGACCACCCCGCGCCCGCGCGTCCGCCTCGGTGAGATCCCCGCGCCACCCTGGTGCTCTCTAGTAATGCGCGACGAGATCTCCCGCCCCTTAGCGCCGCGACGCGCAAGCTCCGGCGATCCGCCGCCGTAACCCGAACCGCGCCGCCGTTCTCCGGCCAACTGGTCTACCGTGGACCAGTGGACCACGACTTTTCCCTAGTTCACAGAGTGGGTAGACCCGGTCCACGATTTTCTTTTATTTAAAATACCTTTTCTCTTTTGTTAATTCAATTTAGTTTCCAAAAAAGGTAATTTACAGTTAAGCCCTCAGTCTTTTATCAAATTATATTCAAGTCCTGCAATTTTAGAAAACACCCCTGAGTTATTTTTAATTTATGTTTCAGTCCAAACTTTTACAATTTAGACCCTAAACTTTTTGTTATTTACAAATAAACCCTCGAACCTTTTTGTAATTACAAATGAACCCTTAAACGTTTCTGTTTTCCTGTTTTAACTCCTAAAACTTCAAAGTATCATAACTTTTTACTCCTAACTCCGTTTTCAGCGATTCTTGCGCTCACGCGATCGTAGCGACGAGTACCATTTTATAGTACAGTTTTCATAGTCATTTACTACTGTTTGGTGTACTGTTTCTTATTGTTTGTGTTATGTGTGCTTTGTATGTTGCCGTTAAATAGAGAACGCGCAGTCTGAGAGCTACCAAGAGCAAGACCGAGACTTTGAAGACTCTGGGCAGCAGCACTTCTTTTGAGGCAAGTGTCCTTGATGCACATTGAACCTATTTCTTTCTCCCTCTAGTTTAGTTATGCATTGCATTTAAATTGAATCCTATGTGTCTTTTATCCTGTTCCTTATCATTCCTTGTCGCCTGGTTGTGGTAGATGATAATGGTTGGATGGGTAGGTCATGCTTAGCCTTGCTTGTCTTGGGATGGGTGTTAACTTGCTAATAATCTTGACTAATGGTTCACTTTCACTTAATTCATGGGAATGATGGTTCTTTTTAGAAACATTGGAAATCTAGGGGATCCAAGCAGGAGGATGGTTTGCTGATGGTGCGGGAATGCACGAGTACTCGTTTTGTACTCATGGTTTGTGGTTGGTACCTGCTTGGGATCCTAAGGACCGGTTCGTGGAGCGACAACCCAGGACTACAGTGCCACCACGAGGCTGGTATGGAACGGCTTGGCAAGTACTTGGTTGTTTTCTCAGTCATGTAAGAATCATTGGACGAAGGAGATACGCTCGGAAGCTTCTCTTGTGAAGTGATTAGGGGTATACTCTGGACCTTGGTGTGGGGCTACGCCCGGAAGCTCCGTTTGAAGTGATTAGGGGTATGCTCCTATCCTTGACACAAGAGGGGGCCGGTGGGTAAAGTGACAAGGGGTACGCTTTCGGAAGCTTCAGTTAGAAGTGATTAGGAGTGTTACGCCCGAAAGCTTTACTTTGCGAAACCTTAGTGGATGATTACATGCTGGATGCGACTTTGGGAAAATGCCTCGTAGTGATCTCCTGGCCGCACACCAAAGGTAGTGTGCAAGTGCTTGGCCGGCATGGCATAATGGAGACTTTAGTCCATCTGGCAACAGGGGATGAAATCACGACTCGTGGGTAAAGTGGTGCGACCTCTGCAGAGTGTAAATCTTTCATGAAAGCCGTGCTCACGGTCAGGAGCGGCCTGGATCCTCACATGATTAGTGGCTTTGGTTGGTTTGGTTCTTGGATGGTCTCCGGGTAGGAGCCATGGATGGTTGGTTCTGGTGGGTAACCAGTTTGATGCTGCAATAGGGTATCTTGTAGTATGGTTTTGGGTGGGTAACCCGTTTTGCTACAAGTGGGTAAATTGTAGTGTCTCCTATGATAGTAACCTTTGGGTGGGTTTACACACCTAGTAAATAGGTGCTTTAATAAATGATTTAATTATAGTTGCTTTCTGCTATGAACCATGTGTTAGCCTTTCTTTCATATAAGCTTGCATGTCATCTTTTCCTATACTTGCGGAGTACGATATGTACTCACACTTGCTATTTCCACTACAATTATCAAATGCTGCTCAGAGATTGAAGATTGCCAACTTTGGAGATGATGGTGAAGACTAAGCTTGTGAAGCCCCCGGTCGATTGCCTGTGGTGTTATGGAGTCTTCCGCTAGCGTTTGTATGCTTTTAGTCCTTTGAGACAGTTATTGTAATAATTTATACGCTGTATCTATGACATTGGTTATCTGTTTTACTATACTTTGTCCTATATGTGTGTAACTTGATCCTGGGCACACATATAGATGAGCATTCGGTTTTGTTCTTAAAACTGGGTGTGACACAAAGTGGCCGTTGATCCGAAGATGAAGATGCCGGCTGCCGCCCACCTGGCAGCGGCCGCGTCCGCGGCGGCGTCTGGGCCTAATGGCCACCGCTACGAACATCCTCACCGGAGGTCTGGGTTTGGAGTGTCTGGCACTTCTGAACCGCAGCCTCCGGTCACAGGTGCGAGTCAATTTCAAAATTACTCTCCTGTGACCTTTCGATTGGATGAGACTCCTGTTGTTAATGCTTCCAGCACTACTGTGAATTCTTCTGTTATGCCTCAAATTCCTTTTCCTGCCTTCGATGGTGCTAATCCTCGGATCTGGCAGAGGCGAAGTGAAACTTATTTTGAACTGTACTATGTTCCAGTGGATATGTGGGTTAGGGTAGCTCTAATGCATTTTGAGGGAACCGCTATTCTCTGGCTTCAGTCTGCAGAGTGTAAGATTAGGGGCATGAGTTGGCTTGAACTGATTGCAGCCTTGTGTGCACGTTTTGGTAGAGATCAGTATGGCTCACTAATTTGTCAGTTCTTTCATATTCAGCAACAAGGCACTGTAACTGAATACATAGAACACTTTGATAGTCTGATGCATCAGTTACTAGCTTATGATGGTAGTTTGAACCCTGACTTTGTTACTGCTAGATTCATTGATGGCTTGAGGGATGATATTAAAGCTGTTGTTACTGTACGTCGACCCAAGGACATAGATACTGCTAGTTCTTTGGCTATGTTACAGGAGGACGTGGTCGTGGGTTCATCAAGGAAGGATTCCAAGAGAATGGAGGCACAAGGACATGCTTACTCTTCTTCCAGAACCTCTCAGAGAGCTAGGGTGTGGCCAATTCCCCCACCTCCTACTCTAAAATCAAGTGCTCATAATATTGCTGAAGATAAGGGAGTGGCTGAATCTTCTCGAGCTCGTCGAGGTGATGACAAGCTATCTGCACTCAGGGCTTATAGGAGATCTAAAGGCCTGTGCTACAAGTGTGGTGAAAAGTGGAGTCACACCCATAGATGCACTGTCATGATGTCAGTTCATCAACTAGAAGAAGTTCTGTCTTATGTTCCAGAATTTGAAGACCCTGAATTTCTGGCTTATCTCAAGGACTTTTCTGAATCTTCTGAAGTGGATGAACAGTTATGTGTTATCTCTAAGCAAGCCTTGACTGGTACTGAATCCAGTACTACCATTCGATTAAAGGGATCCCTAGGTGGTCAAGAGGTGCTGATGTTAATTGATTCTGGTAGCTCCTCTAGCTTTTTGAATGAAGACTTTTTGGGTGTCCTGTCTGGAGTTCAAGACTTGCCACAATCACTATCAGTAAAGGTTGCAGATGGGGGTCTTCTGACTTGTTCCAAGATCTTCAGATGCTGTAAGTGGTTCTGTCAGGGACAAACATTTACCACAGATTTCAAGGTCTTGCCCTTGGGGTGCTATGATGTGATCTTGGGTATGGACTGGCTGGAACAACATAGTCCCATGGAAGTGGACTGGGTACTGAAGAATTTGTCATTCTGTTATAAATCCAAAAGGGTGAAGTTACAGGGAGTTCTTCCTAAAATTGGGCAATGTGATCTGTTAATGTGGAACAATTACATGCTCTCATGCAGCAAGATGCTGTGTTTCAAATCTTTGAGTTAGCTGTTGTACAACCGCTATCTGCTGAGGAGATTGTTCCTGTGGAGATTCAAAATTTAGTGCAGGAATATGAGGTGATTTTCTCTGAACCGGTTGGGCTACCTCCTAAAAGATCCTTCGACCATGCAATACCCTTGCTGCCAGGAGCTCAACCGTTTAGGGTTCGTCCCTACATATATAACCCAGCACAGAAGGATGAAATTGAGAAACAAATCAAGGAAATGTTGCAAGGTGGGTTAATTCAAAAGAGTTCAAGTCCTTTTGCTTCTCCTGTGCTGTTGGTAAGGAAGAAGGATGGTACTTGGCGCCTTTGTGTGGACTATAGGAGGTTAAATGCACACACTGTAAAGAACACTTTTCCACTTCCAATAATAGATGAAATTCTTGATGTGCTGGCTAGAGCTACTGTCTTTACAAGGTTGGATCATAAGGCTAGTTATCATCAGATCAGAATTCTGGAAGGTGATGAGTATAAAACAGCCTTCATCACTCATAGTGGACATTATGAATATAAGGTCATGTCCTACGGCCTAACTGGAGCACCAGCCACCTTTCAGGGCACTATGAATGCAGTTCTAGCTGAGCTATTGAGGAAGTGTGTAGTGGTCTTCATTGATGATGTGTCGATATATAGCAAAAACTTGGAAGATCATGTAATTCATCTGAGGCAGGTGTTTGAAATTCTGCAGAAGCATCAGTTGCACCTAAAGTTATCCAAGTGCTCTTTTGCTCAATCCAAGTTAGAATTTCTGGGTCATGTAATTAGCAAAGATGGTGTCTCCACTGATCCCTCTAAAATCACTATTATCAGAGACTGGCCAGCGCCTGAAACGGTGAAGGATGTCAGGAGCTTCTTAGGAATGACTGGGTATTATCGCAAGTTTGTGAGACATTATGGCATCATCAGTAAGCCTTTGACACAACTCTTGAAGAAGGGGGAACTTTTTGTCTGGACTGCATCAGCTCAGGAAGCCTTTGAAGCCTTAAAGCATGCCTTGGTAACTACTCCAGTGTTAGCACTTCCTGACTTCAAGAAACAATTTGTGATTGAGACAGACGCAAGTGATAAAGGAGTGGGAGCTGTTTTACAGCAAATGGGACATCCAGTTGCGTACATCAGCAAGGCACTAGGTCCCAGGAATCAAGGGTTGTCTATCTATGAAAAAGAATGCCTATCCATTCTTTATGCAGTGGAACAATGGAGGCCATATCTTCAACATGCTGAGTTTCTGATAAAAACAGACCAGAAGAGTCTAACTTCGTTAGATGATCAAAGGCTCAATACCCCTTGTGTAAGGATCGTGTGACCGAGAGGGGGGGGGGGGGGGGGGGGTGAATCGGTGCACTCTAGAATCTATTTCCAAACACTTACACCCAAGCAACTCCTAGCGAGTAGTTCTAGTAACAAGGTAAAGCACACTAAGGAGTATCCTTAACCTATATAGCTAGTGCATATAGATAACACAATCACACCACACTAGCAACCTAGCACAAGATAGATAGATAACGGAAGACTTAAGCTAGGCAAGGCAAGGTAACAAGATAACTAGAGACAAGGCAACCAAGATACTAGGCACACTAAGTAGAGTCCTTAGAGCTACTAGATAGGCTATAACAAGTAAGCACACGAGCAAGGCAATCAAGCAAACCTAGTGAAGCTAGTAGGTACCAAGGTAAACATACAAGCAAGATAAGAGCACAACTCAAGTACTACAAGCAATCATATGAAGTGCGATAAGTAAATGCGAGTAGTAAAAGAGAAGGGATAGAGAATGCTCATGATGTTTTCCCGTGGTCTCGGAAGGATGGCGCCTTCCCCTACTCTACGTTGGGTCACTCCCGCCGGAGTCTCGACCCCGTCCCTCCGCTCGATGGCGATCCCTCCTAGAGCACACTTCACCCTCCGAGTGAAGTCGCGGGCACGTCCCGCCGGGCTCGATCCCGGGTACTCTTCCGGAGGTAAGGCTCCGCACTTGATGCGTGCCAAAGGGCGCTCCACTAGTGATGCTTCTTTCGCACGGGAAGCTCCAAGACCGTGTACAAACTTGTGTCGACTTCCACAATCTCCTTGGACAGCTCAACACCGACGCCTAACCGGTCTAGGCCTTGCCATAGACCAAGAGTAACAGCCCTAGATGACTCTCTCAAGCCCACACTAGCCTAGAGATCAAAGGATGCAACTTGCTACTCTCTCAGGCACTAGGATCACTCCAAATCCATCTCAAGTGCTTCACACTTCTTCCTCTTGGCTTCTTGGCAGCACCTCCCCTCTTTCCTGGGTCCAAGAGCACCTTAAAGAGGTAAACAACCGACTATATATAGGCCTCCAACCTCAAACTAGCCGTTGTCCAAAACTGCCCAGTCTGCGTGATGACCGTACAATAGACCGTACTGTCCGGTCTCCATTCGGACCGTATTGTCCGGTCTTCACCAGACCGGCTTCCAGGGAGTGCTGACCTTCATCTCAAACCAGACCGTATTGTACGGTCCCTAGGACCGTATTGTCCGGTCTCCACTTCTTCTTCAGCCAACAGAAACTTCTCCTTTTCTGTTGCTCTTCTCCTGTAAGACCGTATTGTACGGTCCCTGACCGTATTGTCCGGTCAACTGTCCGGTCTTCATTCTTCAACTTCCAGAAACTTCAGCTTCTCTGTCTGGAACACTCCAATAGAGACCGTACTGTCCGGTCCCTAGGACCGTACTGTCCGGTCTCTATTCTTCAACTTCCAGAAACTTGAGCTCCTCTGTCTGGATTTCCTCTGTAGACCGTATTGTACGGTCTCCATGACCGTACTGTCCGGTCTCTTCTGACTTCGCAGCTTCGATCTTCTTCTTGATCTTCTTCTTCCAAACTTGAACTTCTTGGTTCCTTCAACTCTCTTCTGCCACCCTAGTGATAAGAACCCGCGAGGGTTTATGCGCCGATCTTTTGGTGAGAAGGGGGATAACTCGATTTGGTGGAAGGAGACGACGTTCACGGCTCGACTTCAGCAACCAAAGGATGCTGCGCCTTAGCAACCGATACACCACCTCCAATGGACGCCGCGATCTTGTGGAAGCGCGACCTCCGGCCACGAGGGCACCCGTCCTGCAAGCAATCGAGAACTAGCAAGAACAAGTAAACAAGCACTGAATGCGAGATGTAATTGAAGAGCTAAGACACTGAAATCAACTATGGTGGGGTTCTGAAAACAAGAAGTCGGGCGGTTTAGTCAACTCGCGCGCTTACAAGGAAGTAGCAATGGCTAACTTTCAATCAAACAAAACCCGAACTGTTCTTGGCGGCGGCTAAGGAGTATAAGGACATGGGAGGACGACCACAGGGGTGCTGGGGTCGTGCTCCAACCCTAGGACGCGCCCCTAATTGGGCTCAACTTGATACACGGCCCATCGGACCAAAACTGGACAGAAAAAGGTATCTGCAGTAAATCGACGATTCCAGGCGACTCCGGATGGATATGAATATGAGGTCGGATCCATTGGAAAGAAGACTTGATAAGCTTTCCATGAAGTCCAAGATCGGCCCAATCGGAGTCCGTATGAAGTCGTGGTGGCCTTCACAAGTCGACCCTGTCCTGCAGTCCGAATCCAGCGCGCGCGAATCCCCTCCCCTTCTTATCCTCTCCATCATTCCTAAGCAAAACAAGAGCGCACGTGTTTCCATGGTCTAAAACAGATGGACAAGAGCTTAGGAAGGAACTCACTTGGTAGTTAAGTTGACGAGCACGAGCACGAGTAAGAGCACCAGCCGGCATTGGTGTTGTTGGTGCTGCTGTAGGTGTGGACGTATCGATAGTGTTGATGTCCTCATCATCCTCCCCTTCTTGCATTTGAGTCGTCCTCGACTCAAGCTCATCTTCGGCTCCCAAATATGGCTTCAAATCTGCATTGTTAAATGTGGGACTAACCCCAAACTCTGCAGGAAGATCAAGCTTATATGCATTCTCATTAATTTTTTGCAACACTTTAAATGGTCCATCAGCTCTAGGCATCAATTTAGATTTTCTCAATTCAGGGAACCTATCCTTTCTCAAGTGCAACCAAACCAAATCACCCGGCTCAAAAATCAATTGCCTTCTACCTCTATCACTAGCAAGCTTATACTTAGCATTCATGCGCTCAATATTTTCTTTAGTTGTTTCATGCAACTTCAACATAAATTCAGCGCGTTGTTTAGCATCAAAATTCAATTTTTCAGAAGTTGGCAAAGGCATCAAATCAATGGGAGCACGAGGCAGCAGTCCATAAACAATCTCAAAAGGGCACATCTTAGTAGTAGAATGCATCGAACGATTATAAGCAAATTCAATATGAGGCAAACATTCTTCCCACATCTTAAGATTCTTCTTTAAAACAGCCCTTAACATAGTAGACAAGGTTCTATTCACAACTTCAGTTTGACCATCAGTTTGGGGATGACACGTGGTAGAAAATAAAAGCTTAGTCCCCAATTTACCCCACAAAGTTCTCCAAAAGTGACTAAGAAATTTTGCATCACGATCTGAAACAATTGTATTTGGCACACCATGCAATCGAACAATTTCCCGAAAGAACAAATCAGCAATATTAGTAGCATCATCGGTTTTATGACAAGGTATGAAATGTGCCATCTTTGAAAATCTATCCACAACCACAAACACACTATCACGCCCTCTCTTAGTCCGAGGCAAACCCAACACAAAATCCATAGAAATATCTTCCCAAGGCACACTAGGAACGGGTAAAGGCATATACAAACCATGTGGATGTAATCGTGACTTAGCCTTTTGACATGTAATGCAGCGAGCAACAAATCTCTCCACGTCTCTCCTCATCTTTGGCCAAAAGAAATGACCAGCAAGTATGTCCTCCGTCTTCTTTACTCCAAAATGTCCCATCAAGCCACCTCCATGCGATTCCTGTAACAACAACAAACGAACGGAGCTAGCTGGAATGCATAGCTTGTTAGCTCTAAACACAAACCCATCATTAACGATGAATTTGTTCCATGCTTTTCCGTCTTTACAATTCAGCAACACATCTTTAAAATCAGCATCATGCACATATTGTTCTTTAATTGATTCTAACCCAAAAATCTTGTAGTCAAGTTGTGTCAACAAGGTATATCTCCTAGACAAAGCATCAGCAATGATATTATCTTTCCCTCTCTTGTGTTTGATAACATAAGGAAAAGACTCAATGAATTCAACCCACTTAGCATGTCTACGATTCAATTTTCCTTGACTACGAATATGCTTCAAAGATTCATGATCAGAATGTATGACAAATTCTTTGGGCCACAAATAATGCTGCCATGTTTCTAAAGAGCGTACAAGAGCATATAATTCTTTATCATAAGTTGAATAATTCAAAACAGGCCCACTCAATTTCTCACTAAAATATGCAACAGGTTTTCCATCTTGTAGCAAAACACCACCCAATCCAATTCCACTAGCATCACATTCAAGCTCAAAAGTCTTATTAAAATCTGGAAGTTGGAGGAGAGGTGCATGTGTCAACTTATCTTTCAGCATGTTGAAGGCGTTCTCTTGTTTGGTGCCCCAAGAAAAAGGCACTCCTTTCTTTGTTAACTCATTTAGTGGTGTAGCAATGGTGCTGAAATCCTTCACAAAGCGACGATAGAATCCAGCAAGTCCTAGAAAACTCCGCACCTGTGTGACAGTCTTTGGTACAGGCCATCCATCAATAGCCTCTATCTTGGCTTTATCAACTTCAATTCCCTGTGGAGTGACAACATAGCCAAGAAAAGAGACTCGATCCGTGCAAAAGGTGCACTTCTCAAGGTTACCAAATAAACGTGCATCACGTAAAGCATTAAAAACAGCACGTAAGTGATCATGATGTTCAGACATGGATTTGCTGTAAATCAATATATCATCAAAGTATACAACAACAAATTTTCCAATGAAAGCACGCAAAACCTCGTTCATTAATCTCATGAAAGTGCTAGGTGCATTAGTTAACCCAAAAGGCATGACTAACCACTCATATAAACCGAACTTAGTTTTAAAAGCAGTTTTCCATTCATCTCCAAGTTTCATGCGAATTTGGTGATACCCACTACGCAAATCAACTTTAGAAAACACAACAGCACCACTTAATTCATCAAGCATATCATCTAAACGTGGAATAGGGTGACGATATCGAATGGTGATATTATTGATAGCTCTACAATCCACACACATACGCCATGATCCATCTTTCTTAGGTACTAGAATAACCGGAACAGCACAAGGACTAAGAGACTCACGTACATAACCTTTGTCGAGTAGTTCTTGCACTTGGCGCTGAATCTCCTTTGTTTCTTCTGGGTTTGTCCTGTATGGTGCACGGTTGGGCAATGAAGCACCGGGGATGAGGTCAATCTGGTGCTCAATCCCTCGAAGTGGTGGCAGCCCCGGTGGTATTTCACTTGGAAACACATCAGAGAACTCCTGCAAAATGTTAGCAACAGCAGGGGGCAAAGAATTCTGCATTTCATGAAGGGAAATAAAAGCATCTTTGCATACAAAAGCATAGGCAACAGATTTGGATGCAAGCAATTCATGTATATCAGATTTAGTAGCAAGCAAGCATTTTCCCTTCAAGGATATCTCATTTTTCGTCTCAAAAACAGATTCTGCATTTTTAGTATTCTCAGTTTTAATAAGATCAAGAGATTTAGCTTTTCTAGCCCTTGCAACATCATCATGCATAATAGCTTCAGGGGACATCGGATGCAACACAATTTTCTTATCATGGTACAGAAAAGAATACTGATTTGATCTACCATGATGCATAGAATCCATATCGAATTGCCAAGGTCTACCTAGCAGAATATTGCAAGCTTGCATAGGCACAACATCACATTCAACAACATCCTTATACGATCCAATAGCAAAATTGATCCGCACAAGTCTAGATACCTTTGCCTTACCACTATTATTCAGCCATTGAATGTAATATGGATGTGGGTGTGGTTTAGTAGTAAGTGCAAGCTTCTCCACCATCTCGCTGCTCGCCAAATTGTTGCAGCTACCGCCATCAATGATCATGCGGCACGAACGTTCTTTAACTACACACTTTGTTTGGAACAAGGTGTGTCGCTGATTTTGCTCCGCTCTCTCCATTTGCGCGCTAAGCACACGCTGCACAATGAGGGTCTCATACTGCTCAGCATCACCTGCACCAATATGTTCTTTGGGATGCCCGTCGCTACCTGCATGGTCAGCCGCAAGCAATGCAAGTGTATCATCATCAAAATCACTAGCTGAAGAATACTCACCATCATCTTTGATGAGCATGACTCGCTTGCTTGGACAGTCACGCATGACATGCCCAAGGCCCTTGCACCGGTGGCACTGAATGTCTCTGGACCGTCCCGTGGATGCGACAGAAGAAGCACTAGCAGCAGGCCTCTGGGCGGCCTTTGATGCTGAAGTAATGGAAGTAGCACGAGGCTTCTCATTAGGAGGAGAAGGTGCTGCTCCGCTCGGTGATGAGGGCGGTGCAGGAGCATGTGATGTCGGTATAGTAGTGGTACGTTGCTGATATGAAGATGTACGTGCTGCAGAAAAATTAGCTCTAGCACCGGCACGTCGTCCCTGCACTTCCCTCTCAGCATGACAAGCAAGATGAAACAAACGGGTTATGTTAGTGTACTCTCTATAAGAAACGAGGTCCTGAATTTCACGGTTTAAGCCCCCCAAAAATCTAGCCATAGCAAGATCATCAGTTTCCTGAAAGTTACAACGTAACATACCCATTTGCAATTCCTGATAATATTCTTCTACACTTTTTGTCCCTTGCCTTAACTGCTGCATTTTATTTAACATATCACGTGCATAGTAAGAAGGAACAAATCTAGCCCGCATGACCCGTTTCAAAGCATCCCAAGTATGTGGTATGTTATCAGGATTTTTCTTAGCATGTTCTATCCACCAAACAGAAGCAAAATCAGTGAATTCACTAGTAGCAGCCCTAACACGTGTATTCTCAGGAAAATCATGGCATGTAAACTTTTGATCAACAGCAATCTCCCAAGTAATGTAAGCATCAGGATCATATTTACCATCAAAAGGAGGTATCTTAAATTTAATTTTACTAAAAGCATCATCATGTACCTCACGTCGGCGGTGACCGCCCATACCTCGTCGGTTGTGTCGTAACCGTCGACGATTACGATCCTCTTGTTCCGTATCAGCAGAATAATCCTCGTTGTCACCAACAGATTGTTCACCATCTTTCTTGCCAACAGATTGTTCACCATCTTCCTTGCCATTTTGACGATTGTTGTTGTTGTTGTTCCCAGTAGCCATGAACTCATCAAAACGGCCCAACAAAGCAGCAAGGCTTTTGTCCATATGACCGACGGACGTCTCCAACACCCCAAGCTTGGTGTTGGTAGAAATCTGTGTTTGCTCTAAATGCCCAAGCTTCTCATTCGTCGTCTGCAAATCTGTATCAAGCCCCTCCGTGTGCATCTTCACCTTCTTCTGAAAATAGGATATAATACGCTGGGTGCGGGGAGTGTGTTGCCGCTCATCATCATCTTCTTCTGAACCTGTCATGGGAGGCACACAAAACCAAACAGAAAAACAAGTGAAGAAGAACAAATCCCTAAAGCTACTAGGATGTAACCAATGTAAGGGGCGCGCACTCTCAACCTGTTATACAAGCTCTTACCAGTTCTTACCTTGCTCAACAGGAGGGGTCGGCAACCAACAAGTCGAGCACCTGGAAAGGAGTGTATCGGCGCTGCAGCACAACACCTAGGAAGCTGTCGTCGTATATGTGGAGCTGTAGGTGGGCTGAAAATAAAGCTCAAGGAAATACTAGTACCACGTTAGTGAAAAGGCGAGCTGAATAACCGTTCAACGGGGGTTGTGTGCTGGTCCTAGCCTAGACCGTGCTAGAGACGCGAGCCTAGACACAAAGGAAGTCACAACACACCAACCAAGAGCAAGAAATAACACCAAGATCAGCCCCTTTTCTTTTCTCTTCGTCCTTTTTTTTTTCTTGCTTTTTTTTTTTGGCAACTTCACAAACTGATTATAGGAACATGAGAGACCAAAAGAGTAGGTCAGGACACACACTTTTTTTTTTTCAGAGAGAGCAGGGGTAAAACTGGTTAAGCTGTAACAAAGCTGCAGAACTGATGTGTTATAAGCGCTATTGCAGACACGCTACCAAGCAAAACTGAATCAAAATCGGACCCGAAGAGACAATTGGTGTCCTACTCGGTTTCGAGTACAAGTCTGGACAGAAAACAACTACTCAACAGAGTTTGAGTCACAATATGATAGGTGTGCAGCAGATATCAACTCGGATTCAAAACTGATATGAGTACAGCTACGTAACAGATTTCAAGTCGGACTATGAAAGCAACCAGAACCGAGCACAATTCGAAGCGAAACAAAGCGAACTGATATGAGTACTCGGACTCGATGAACAGAAGTGCGGCTGTGACAAAGTCGTGACCCGAACTCGAAACTCTAAAGACCGAGAACTAGAACCAGCAACTCGACACCTCCGATGCAACCGAAGACTCAACAAGCCCTAACCAAGCAGTACTAGTAAAAGGCTCAAAGGGTCGATAGGATTGCAGGAGACTAATCTACAATTTTTTTTTGGCTTTTCTGGACAATGGGAAAAAAAATTTCAGCGAAGAAGAGGATGTTTCTCACCAAGCAACCTTGCTCTGATTACCAACTGATAAGAACCCGCGAGGGTTTATGCGCCGATCTTTTGGTGAGAAGGGGGATAACTCGATTTGGTGGAAGGAGACGACGTTCACGGCTCGACTTCAGCAACCAAAGGATGCTGCGCCTTAGCAACCGATACACCACCTCCAATGGACGCCGCGATCTTGTGGAAGCGCGACCTCCGGCCACGAGGGCACCCGTCCTGCAAGCAATCGAGAACTAGCAAGAACAAGTAAACAAGCACTGAATGCGAGATGTAATTGAAGAGCTAAGACACTGAAATCAACTATGGTGGGGTTCTGAAAACAAGAAGTCGGGCGGTTTAGTCAACTCGCGCGCTTACAAGGAAGTAGCAATGGCTAACTTTCAATCAAACAAAACCCGAACTGTTCTTGGCGGCGGCTAAGGAGTATAAGGACATGGGAGGATGACCACAGGGGTGCTGGGGTCGTGCTCCAACCCTAGGACGCGCCCCTAATTGGGCTCAACTTGATACACGGCCCATCGGACCAAAACTGGACAGAAAAAGGTATCTGCAGTAAATCGACGATTCCAGGCGACTCCGGATAGATATGAATATGAGGTCGGATCCATTGGAAAGAAGACTTGATAAGCTTTCCATGAAGTCCAAGATCGGCCCAATCGGAGTCCGTATGAAGTCGTGGTGGCCTTCACAAGTCGACCCTGTCCTGCAGTCCGAATCCAGCGCGCGCGAATCCCCTCCCCTTCTTATCCTCCATCATTCCTAAGCAAAACAAGAGCGCACGTGTTTCCATGGTCTAAAACAGATGGACAAGAGCTTAGGAAGGAACTCACTTGGTAGTTAAGTTGACGAGCACGAGCACGAGTAAGAGCACCAGCCGGCATTGGTGTTGTTGGTGCTGCTGTAGGTGTGGACGTATCGATAGTGTTGATGTCCTCATCATCCTCCCCTTCTTGCATTTGAGTCGTCCTCGACTCAAGCTCATCTTCGGCTCCCAAATATGGCTTCAAATCTGCAATGTTAAATGTGGGACTAACCCCAAACTCTGCAGGAAGATCAAGCTTATATGCATTCTCATTAATTTTTTGCAACACTTTAAATGGTCCATCAGCTCTAGGCATCAATTTAGATTTTCTCAATTCAGGGAACCTATCCTTTCTCAAGTGCAACCAAACCAAATCACCCGGCTCAAAAATCAATTGCCTTCTACCTCTATCACTAGCAAGCTTATACTTAGCATTCATGCGCTCAATATTTTCTTTAGTTGTTTCATGCAACTTCAACATAAATTCAGCGCGTTGTTTAGCATCAAAATTCAATTTTTCAGAAGTTGGCAAAGGCATCAAATCAATGGGAGCACGAGGCAGCAGTCCATAAACAATCTCAAAAGGGCACATCTTAGTAGTAGAATGCATCGAACGATTATAAGCAAATTCAATATGAGGCAAACATTCTTCCCACATCTTAAGATTCTTCTTTAAAACAGCCCTTAACATAGTAGACAAGGTTCTATTCACAACTTCAGTTTGACCATCAGTTTGGGGATGACACGTGGTAGAAAATAAAAGCTTAGTCCCCAATTTACCCCACAAAGTTCTCCAAAAGTGACTAAGAAATTTTGCATCACGATCTGAAACAATTGTATTTGGCACACCATGCAATCGAACAATTTCCCGAAAGAACAAATCAGCAATATTAGTAGCATCATCGGTTTTATGACAAGGTATGAAATGTGCCATCTTTGAAAATCTATCCACAACCACAAACACACTATCACGCCCTCTCTTAGTCCGAGGCAAACCCAACACAAAATCCATAGAAATATCTTCCCAAGGCACACTAGGAACGGGTAAAGGCATATACAAACCATGTGGATGTAATCGTGACTTAGCCTTTTGACATGTAGTGCAGCGAGCAACAAATCTCTCCACGTCTCTCCTCATCTTTGGCCAAAAGAAATGACCAGCAAGTATGTCCTCCGTCTTCTTTACTCCAAAATGTCCCATCAAGCCACCTCCATGCGATTCCTGTAACAACAACAAACGAACGGAGCTAGCTGGAATGCATAGCTTGTTAGCTCTAAACACAAACCCATCATTAACGATGAATTTGTTCCATGCTTTTCCGTCTTTACAATTCAGCAACACATCTTTAAAATCAGCATCATGCACATATTGTTCTTTAATTGATTCTAACCCAAAAATCTTGTAGTCAAGTTGTGTCAACAAGGTATATCTCCTAGACAAAGCATCAGCAATGATATTATCTTTCCCTCTCTTGTGTTTGATAACATAAGGAAAAGACTCAATGAATTCAACCCACTTAGCATGTCTACGATTCAATTTTCCTTGACTACGAATATGCTTCAAAGATTCATGATCAGAATGTATGACAAATTCTTTGGGCCACAAATAATGCTGCCATGTTTCTAAAGAGCGTACAAGAGCATATAATTCTTTATCATAAGTTGAATAATTCAAAACAGGCCCACTCAATTTCTCACTAAAATATGCAACAGGTTTTCCATCTTGTAGCAAAACACCACCCAATCCAATTCCACTAGCATCACATTCAAGCTCAAAAGTCTTATTAAAATCTGGAAGTTGGAGGAGAGGTGCATGTGTCAACTTATCTTTCAGCATGTTGAAGGCGTTCTCTTGTTTGGTGCCCCAAGAAAAAGGCACTCCTTTCTTTGTTAACTCATTTAGTGGTGTAGCAATGGTGCTGAAATCCTTCACAAAGCGACGATAGAATCCAGCAAGTCCTAGAAAACTCCGCACCTGTGTGACAGTCTTTGGTACAGGCCATCCATCAATAGCCTCTATCTTGGCTTTATCAACTTCAATTCCCTGTGGAGTGACAACATAGCCAAGAAAAGATACTCGATCCGTGCAAAAGGTGCACTTCTCAAGGTTACCAAATAAACGTGCATCACGTAAAGCATTAAAAACAGCACGTAAGTGATCATGATGTTCAGACATGGATTTGCTGTAAATCAATATATCATCAAAGTATACAACAACAAATTTTCCAATGAAAGCACGCAAAACCTCGTTCATTAATCTCATGAAAGTGCTAGGTGCATTAGTTAACCCAAAAGGCATGACTAACCACTCATATAAACCGAACTTAGTTTTAAAAGCAGTTTTCCATTCATCTCCAAGTTTCATGCGAATTTGGTGATACCCACTACGCAAATCAACTTTAGAAAACACAACAGCACCACTTAATTCATCAAGCATATCATCTAAACGTGGAATAGGGTGACGATATCGAATGGTGATATTATTGATAGCTCTACAATCCACACACATACGCCATGATCCATCTTTCTTAGGTACTAGAATAACCGGAACAGCACAAGGACTAAGAGACTCACGTACATAACCTTTGTCGAGTAGGTCTTGCACTTGGCGCTGAATCTCCTTTGTTTCTTCTGGGTTTGTCCTGTATGGTGCACGGTTGGGCAATGAAGCACCGGGGATGAGGTCAATCTGGTGCTCAATCCCTCGAAGTGGTGGCAGCCCCGGTGGTATTTCACTTGGAAACACATCAGAGAACTCCTGCAAAATGTTAGCAACAGCAGGGGGCAAAGAATTCTGCATTTCATGAAGGGAAATAAAAGCATCTTTGCATACAAAAGCATAGGCAACAGATTTGGATGCAAGCAATTCATGTATATCAGATTTAGTAGCAAGCAAGCATTTTCCCTTCAAGGATATCTCATTTTTCATCTCAAAAACAGATTCTGCATTTTTAGTATTCTCAGTTTTAATAAGATCAAGAGATTTAGCTTTTCTAGCCCTTGCAACATCATCATGCATAATAGCTTCAGGGGACATCGGATGCAACACAATTTTCTTATCATGGTACAGAAAAGAATACTGATTTGATCTACCATGATGCATAGAATCCATATCGAATTGCCAAGGTCTACCTAGCAGAATATTGCAAGCTTGCATAGGCACAACATCACATTCAACAACATCCTTATACGATCCAATAGCAAAATTGATCCGCACAAGTCTAGATACCTTTGCCTTACCACTATTATTCAGCCATTGAATGTAATATGGATGTGGGTGTGGTTTAGTAGTAAGTGCAAGCTTCTCCACCATCTCGCTGCTCGCCAAGTTGTTGCAGCTACCGCCATCAATGATCATGCGGCACGAACGTTCTTTAACTACACACTTTGTTTGGAACAAGGTGTGTCGCTGATTTTGCTCCGCTCTCTCCATTTGCGCGCTAAGCACACGCTGCACAATGAGGGTCTCATACTGCTCAGCATCACCTGCACCAATATGTTCTTCGGGATGCCCGTCGCTACCTGCATGGTCAGCCGCAAGCAATGCAAGTGTATCATCATCAAAATCACTAGCTGAAGAATACTCACCATCATCTTTGATGAGCATGACTCGCTTGCTTGGACAGTCACGCATGACATGCCCAAGGCCCTTGCACCGGTGGCACTGAATGTCTCTGGATCGTCCCGTGGATGCGACAGAAGAAGCACTAGCAGCAGGCCTCTGGGCGGCCTTTGATGCTGAAGTAATGGAAGTAGCACGAGGCTTCTCATTAGGAGGAGAAGGTGCTGCTCGGCTCGGTGATGAGGGCGGTGCAGGAGCATGTGATGTCGGTGTAGTAGTGGTACGTTGCTGATATGAAGATGTACGTGCTGCAGAAAAATTAGCTCTAGCACCGGCACGTCGTCCCTGCACTTCCCTCTCAGCATGACAAGCAAGATGAAACAAACGGGTTATGTTAGTGTACTCTCTATAAGAAACGAGGTCCTGAATTTCACGGTTTAAGCCCCCCAAAAATCTAGCCATAGCAAGATCATCAGTTTCCTGAAAGTTACAACGTAACATACCCATTTGCAATTCCTGATAATATTCTTCTACACTTTTTGTCCCTTGCCTTAACTGCTGCATTTTATTTAACATATCACGTGCATAGTAAGAAGGAACAAATCTAGCCCGCATGACCCGTTTCAAAGCATCCCAAGTATGTGGTATGTTATCAGGATTTTTCTTAGCATGTTCTATCCACCAAACAGAAGCAAAATCAGTGAATTCACTAGTAGCAGCCCTAACACGTGTATTCTCAGGAAAATCATGGCATGTAAACTTTTGATCAACAGCAATCTCCCAAGTAATGTAAGCATCAGGATCATATTTACCATCAAAAGGAGGTATCTTAAATTTAATTTTACTAAAAGCATCATCATGTACCTCACGTCGGCGGTGACCGCCCATACCTCGTCGGTTGTGTCGTAACCGTCGACGATTACGATCCTCTTGTTCCGTATCAGCAGAATAATCCTCGTTGTCACCAACAGATTGTTCACCATCTTTCTTGCCAACAGATTGTTCACCATCTTCCTTGCCATTTTGACGATTGTTGTTGTTGTTGTTCCCAGTAGCCATGAACTCATCAAAACGGCCCAACAAAGCAGCAAGGCTTTTGTCCATATGACCGACGGACGTCTCCAACACCCCAAGCTTGGTGTTGGTAGAAATCTGTGTTTGCTCTAAATGCCCAAGCTTCTCATTCGTCGTCTGCAAATCTGTATCAAGCCCCTCCGTGTGCATCTTCACCTTCTTCTGAAAATAGGATATAATACGCTGGGTGCGGGGAGTGTGTTGCCGCTCATCATCATCTTCTTCTGAACCTGTCATGGGAGACACACAAAACCAAACAGAAAAACAAGTGAAGAAGAACAAATCCCTAAAGCTACTAGGATGTAACCAATGTAAGGGGCGCGCACTCTCAACCTGTTATACAAGCTCTTACCAGTTCTTACCTTGCTCAACAGGAGGGGTCGGCAACCAACAAGTCAAGCACCTGGAAAGGAGTGTATCGGCGCTGCAGCACAACACCTAGGAAGCTGTCGTCGTATATGTGGAGCTGTAGGTGGGCTGAAAATAAAGCTCAAGGAAATACTAGTACCACGTTAGTGAAAAGGCGAGCTGAATAACCGTTCAACGGGGGTTGTGTGCTGGTCCTAGCCTAGACCGTGCTAGAGACGCGAGCCTAGACACAAAGGAAGTCACAACACACCAACCAAGAGCAAGAAATAACACCAAGATCAGCCCCTTTTCTTTTCTCTTCGTCCTTTTTTTTTTCTTGCTTTTTTTTTTTGGCAACTTCACAAACTGATTATAGGAACATGAGAGACCAAAAGAGTGGGTCAGGACACACACTTTCTTTTTTTTTTTTTTCAGAGAGAGCAGGGGTAAAACGGTAAGAAAAAGCTGTAACAAAGCTGCAGAACTGATGTGTTATAAGCGCTATTGCAGACACGCTACCAAGCAAAACTGAATCAAAATCGGACCCGAAGAGACAATTGGTGTCCTACTCGGTTTCGAGTACAAGTCTGGACAGAAAACAACTACTCAACAGAGTTTGAGTCACAATATGATAGGTGTGCAGCAGATATCAACTCGGATTCAAAACTGATATGAGTACAGCTACGTAACAGATTTCAAGTCGGACTATGAAAGCAACCAGAACCGAGCACAATTCGAAGCGAAACAAAGCGAACTGATATGAGTACTCGGACTCGATGAACAGAAGTGCGGCTGTGACAAAGTCGTGACCCGAACTCGAAACTCTAAAGACCGAGAACTAGAACCAGCAACTCGACACCTCCGATGCAACCGAAGACTCAACAAGCCCTAACCAAGCAGTACTAGTAAAAGGCTCAAAGGGTCGATAGGATTGCAGGAGACTAATCTACAATTTTTTTTTGGCTTTTCTGGACAATGGGAAAAAAAAATTTCAGCGAAGAAGAGGATGTTTCTCACCAAGCAACCTTGCTCTGATTACCAACTGATAAGAACCCGCGAGGGTTTATGCGCCGATCTTTTGGTGAGAAGGGGGATAACTCGATTTGGTGGAAGGAGACGACGTTCACGGCTCGACTTCAGCAACCAAAGGATGCTGCGCCTTAGCAACCGATACACCACCTCCAATGGACGCCGCGATCTTGTGGAAGCGCGACCTCCGGCCACGAGGGCACCCGTCCTGCAAGCAATCGAGAACTAGCAAGAACAAGTAAACAAGCACTGAATGCGAGATGTAATTGAAGAGCTAAGACACTGAAATCAACTATGGTGGGGTTCTGAAAACAAGAAGTCGGGCGGTTTAGTCAACTCGCGCGCTTACAAGGAAGTAGCAATGGCTAACTTTCAATCAAACAAAACCCGAACTGTTCTTGGCGGCGGCTAAGGAGTATAAGGACATGGGAGGACGACCACAGGGGTGCTGGGGTCGTGCTCCAACCCTAGGACGCGCCCCTAATTGGGCTCAACTTGATACACGGCCCATCGGACCAAAACTGGACAGAAAAAGGTATCTGCAGTAAATCGACGATTCCAGGCGACTCCGGATGGATATGAATATAAGGTCGGATCCATTGGAAAGAAGACTTGATAAGCTTTCCATGAAGTCCAAGATCGGCCCAATCGGAGTCCGTATGAAGTCGTGGTGGCCTTCACAAGTCGACCCTGTCCTGCAGTCCGAATCCAGCGCGCGCGAATCCCCTCCCCTTCTTATCCTCTCCATCATTCCTAAGCAAAACAAGAGCGCACGTGTTTCCATGGTCTAAAACAGATGGACAAGAGCTTAGGAAGGAACTCACTTGGTAGTTAAGTTGACGAGCACGAGCACGAGTAAGAGCACCAGCCGGCATTGGTGTTGTTGGTGCTGCTGTAGGTGTGGACGTATCGATAGTGTTGATGTCCTCATCACCTAGCCCCTGAGAGACTCACCATGCATCCAATGATCTCTATAACTAGTGTGTACTAAGAGAACCACCTCGAACCCTCTTGATAGTCCGGTTTTTCCTATGGACTCAAGCTAACATCTAACCAAGCAACACTCGCTTGGATCTAGCATGTCCTTAGCCTTGATCCATATCTTCTCCGCGACTCCATCAAGTCCGTTCTTGTGTAGATGAAGGCAACCAATCATCCTTGTCATTTAAGTTCATGGTGTGTTGGCGTTCACCACCAACGGACGGAGCTTTCTTCATATGTGACCTATAAGATCTCACAAAGAGTGTTAGTCACATTCATGGTTCTCATCCTATCACCAAAACATTCATACCTTGGGGTTTCCCTAGCTCCAATGGTCATGAAGCTTACAATCTCCCCCTTTTTGGTGATGGATGACAACCATGATAAAAATGATCGAGAGGATAAAGAATGTAATGACAAAAGCCAAGATAAAAACGCAACTCGATCAAGACACTAAACAACGAGTATATGATAGAGAGATAGTTACCTTGTTGATTAGGTCGAGGCAAGTCATAGCTCAAAAGAAGTCACAAGTTAGAGCAAAAACTCATATCACAAGTGAAAGAAAGCACATGGAGCTATGACAAGCAAAGGTTGCAAGGGGTTTACCTTCATACTTACTTTGTAGAAATCCGCTCCCCCTTGATAAGTATACCAATCTCAAGATTGTGTGAAGATCGATCATCTTGATCACTTGATCTTCATTCGTACAAACTCCCCCTTGAGACGGCATTGCTTCTTCTTTATCACCTCAAGATTGTGCGAAGATCGATCGTCTTGATCCTTTGATCTTCTCTTGTACACACTCCCCCTTGAGGTGACATCTTCCACGACCCTTCATAGGCCCGAACTCTTCTTCCCAACTCTTCTCCGCTCGAACTCTTCTCCCCCATATTCTTGCTCGATCATTAAGCCCAACTCTTCTCCCCCTTTGGCATCTATCACCCAAAAGGAATCTTCCAAGGGAGAAAAGGTTAGTGTAAATATATGGGACAAGTGGGAAAATGAGTTACTTGATTTGGCGTGAAGCTCCCCCTTGATCCGTGATTCTCCATCTCCCAACAATTATCCCTACACACATTCTCAAAAGAATATTGTCTTGAAGTTCATAGGGGTTAGTTGATGATGATGGAAATATATGAACCCTTAGACTTTGAGCCGCGCAAGTGGATTTAACCTTGGAGCTCAAAAATCTTGGTTCAATGGACATGAAGCTCATATAGCATTGCTATAAATTCATCATAGGAGGTCATATACTCATATTGTGAATAAGCAACTCCCCCTAGATGGGTGCTCGGCGCCGAGACACTTATGCAAGATGCATGATGCGAATGCAAGGAATGATAAGTGTACAATGCATGATGCTATAAGGGTAAAACAAGAGAAAGCTAAGAGCGAAGTTACCAACAACAAGTTAGAGCCCTCCATGAGCTTGATCACAACGAGCCATTCTTCAAAGCCTCGGGAGCCAAGTGCCACCAATCCCAAGCTTAACCCATGCTCATTGCTATCTCAAGTAGGTTAGTCGTCGGTTCTACAAAACAAGAAGAACACACAAAAACAACAACACAAACAAAAACAAGCAAAGTATATATACATATATACAAATGTAAGCTCAAGGATATCAAGTGAAGTCGGAGAGGTCGAGAACATTAAGTTCTCCCCGAAGCTTACAAAAGGTCTTCTTGTCAAGTGGCTTGGTGAAGATGTCCGCCAATTGTTCATGAGTCCGAACACCAATCAATTCAATATCCTTCTTGGCCACATGATCTCGAATGAAGTGATGCTTGACTTCAATGTGCTTGGCATGGCCGTGATCACCCTTGTTGAGAGCCATATTGATAGCACTTTCGCTATCACAATAGAGAGGTACTTGCCCATAAGATAATCCATAGTCCAATAGGGTTTGCTTCATGTATAAAAGTTGAGCACAACAAGCACCGGCCGCCAAATATTCCGCCTCCGCCGTAGAGATAGCCACACAATTTTGTTTCTTGGAACTCCATGAGATGAGTGATTGTCCAAGAAATTGGCATCCACCGGAGGTACTCTTTCTACTCACTTTGCATCCGGCGAAGTCCGAGTCCGCATAGCCAACAAGTCCAAAGTCCGAGCCTTTTGGATACCATAGGCCCATTGTAGGAGTGCTCTTGACGTACCTAAGAATTCTTTTCACGGCACTCATATGGGACTCCTTGGGGTTAGCTTGATAACGAGCACAAAGACACACACTAAACATGATATCCGGTCTAGATGCGGTAAGGTAAAGAAGTGAACCAATCATAGAACGATAGAGTTTAGGATCCACCGGTATACCTTTTACATCCACATCAAGAGGGACACTTGTAGCCATAGGTGTGTCATAGGACTTGGAGTCTTCCATGCCGAATCTCTTAAGAAGATCCCGAGTGTACTTCTCTTGGTAGATGAACGTGCCCTCCTTCATTTGCTTGACTTGAAAACCGAGGAAGACATGAAGTTCACCTATCATGGACATCTCAAACTCTTTCTTCATAAGAGCACGGAACTCATCATTATAGATTTCGTTAGTGGAGCCATAGATGATATCATCAACATAGATTTGACAAACAAAGAGATCATCACCAATATGCTTAGTAAAGAGAGTGTTGTCGATACTACCGATCTTGTAGCCCTTGGTGATGAGATGATCTCGAAGTCGTTCATACCATGCTCTTGGTGCTTGTTTGAGTCCGTAGAGAGCCTTCTTGAGCTTGTACACATGGTCCGGATGCTCGGGGTCCTCGAAGCCGGGAGGTTGCTCTACATAAACTTCTTCATTGATTAGTCCATTGAGAAATGCACTTTTCACATCCATTTGGTGAAGTTTAAAATCAAAATGAGAAGCATAAGCAAGAAGTGTTCTTATAGCCTCAAGACGAGCGACGGGGGCGAAAGTCTCGTCAAAATCGACGCCTTCAACTTGAGAGTAGCCCTTCGCCACAAGTCTTGCCTTGTTCCTCACGATTGCTCCCTTCTCATCTTGCTTGTTCTTGAAGACCCACTTAGCGCCAATGACATTGGATCGCTTGGGACGCTTCACCAACTTCCAAACATCATTCTTCTTGAAGTTGTTGAGCTCCTCTTGCATGGATAGCACCCACTTGTGATCTTTCAAGGCTTCCTCGATCGTCTTCGGCTCTAGGGTAGAGACAAAAGAGAAATTCTCAACAATGTTAGCTTCATCAACATAATTAGGTTTATATTGACTTCTCCTAGTCTTTATCCCTTGAGAAGGACTCCCAATGATGAGATCACGTGAATGATCCCGAGCAATGGGTTTGTGCTTCCTTGAAGGTTCTTGTCGAGGAGGAGGAGGAGCCGGCGAAGTATCTTGCGCATCTCTTGCGGCTTGCTCCCTAGAGATGTGAGTGTCTTGTTGTCGAAGAGGTGAACCCGAGCCATCATCTTGAGTTGAAGTAGATTGTGCTTGTTCTTGATTGCTCGGTGAAGCTTGGCTCGTAGTTGCATGAGATAGACTTGATGGTGCTTGTTGCGGTTCATTTGGAGTAGCTTGACTCGAAGATGCTTGTTGCGGATCACTTGAAGGTGCTTGATGTTGTTCACTTGAGGGAGAGCTTGGATTCTCTTGAGATGTGCTCGTAGAAGGTCCACTTGATTAAGTTGTTGGAGTAGGTGTCGGAGGTTCATCTTCACGAGGAATAACTTCACCAATAGGCATGTTCTCCAAAGCTTCCTCCACGGGTTCATCACCTACATTATGAGAAGAAGTAGGGTCTTCTTGAGACCCGTGAGACTCATCAAATTGCACATCATAGGTTTCTTCAACAAAGCCGGTAGAGGTGTTGTAAACCCGATAAGCCTTGGCCGAGCCCGAGTAACCGACAAGAATGCCCACATCGGTCCTCTTCTCGAACTTGCCAAGTCTTTCCCTCTTCTTGTAGATGTAGCACTTGCAACCAAACACTCGGAAGTAGGCAACATTCGGTCTTCTCCCAACAATCACTCATATGGAGTCTTGTTTAGTAACTTGTGAGGATAGATCCGGTTGGAGGTGTAGCATGCCGTGTTGATAGCTTCCGCCCAAAACTTCTCCGGAGTGTTGTACTCATCAAGCATAGCACGAGCAAGAGTGATAAGTGTCTTGTTCTTCCTCTCAACAACACCATTTTGTTGAGGAGTGTATGTAGCCGAGAACTCATGCTTTATGCCAATCTCATCACATTAGTCTTCAATGATAGAGTTTTTGAACTCCGTCCCATTGTCACTCCGAATCTTCTTGATTTGATGTCCATACTTATTTTGTACTCTTCTAGCAAACTTCTTGAATATCCCAATTGCTTGTGCCTTGTTCTCAAGAAAGAATACCCAAGTATATCTTGAGTAGTCGTCCACTACCACCAAGCAATAGAGATTCCCACCAATGCTCACATAAGTTGTAGGCCCGAAGAGATCAATGTGTAAGAGCTCATGAGGTCTTGATGTTGACAAGAAATTCTTGGATGGATGAGGTGAAGGCACTTGCTTTCCGGCTTGGCATGCACTACATAGCTTGTCCTTCTCAAAGGTGACATCCTTGACTCCTCTCACTAGCTTGTTCTTCATTACATGCTTGAGTTGACCCATACCAATGTGAGCAAGCCTTCGATGCCACAGCCAACTTAGAGCGGACTTAGTGAAGAGACAAGTGCTAGGGGCAACAATGTTAGTCTCAAAATCAACAACATATAGATTATTATGACGAAAGCCCTTGATAGTGAGACCCATAGCATCATTATGAAGAACCACCCCATTAGCATCAAAGTTACAAGAAAAGCCAAGATCACATATTTGAGCAACGGATAGAAGATTGAAGTTTAGGGACTCAACAAGCAATACATTAGAGATAGAGAGGTCTTTTGAGATAGCCACCTTACCAAGACCTCTCACCTTGTGCTTGGAGTTGTCCCCAAATGTGACCTTGTCATGATCTTCATTTTCTTCCAAGTTGGTGAAGATGGATGAAGTACCGGTCATGTGTTGAGTGCACCCACTATCCAACACCCAATGTTTGCCACCAATCTTGTAGTTCACCTTGGAAGTAGCCATCAAGCAAAGAGGAGGGTTAGTATCAAAAGAATCAAGTGACATGTTATCTACCTCTTGCTTGCTCTTGATGTAGGCCATAGGAACTCCATTGAGAAAGTCCAAGTCCAATGCATCCAAGGCGTCAATCATTGCCTTGGTGACTCCATTGTGTCTCCACATGGTCCGATCAACACCCATGTGTGTGACATGAGTTCCAAGATGAAGACCTTGAAACCTTCCCACATCTCCACTAGCATTGAAGTACTCAAGAATGTTGTAGATTTGATTCTCATAGGATAGTGCCATCAAGATCATGTCCTTGAGAGTCATACCACTAATATCATCATTGAGATCATTTAGAATGTGGACCTTCCTATTGTATGGTAGCATAGAGATCACCGTGTGAATAGCGTGTTCATCACTAATCTTGTCTTCTCCTTCAAAAGAGTTCACTCTAGCCACCAACACAAGAAGTCTCTTCCAACAATCAAGCCAAGACTCCCCATCTTTCCTATAGAACACATCATACATGTCGAAGAGGTGATAGTGAGGCCGACCGGCAAGATCCGGCTCATACAAGTTGTAGTAGTCTTCAAAGAGGGATGGCAAGACTTCTCTCTTCATGTGATATTCCTTGATAGGCTCCGGCTCATCATCACTAGCACTTGAATAGTCATCATCACAATAGAAGACGGGAACTCTATCATCTTCTTCTTCTTCCTCATCATCACTTGGGGTCTTGAATGTATTGGAGAGCAAAGAGCGAGCCCTTCTTCTTGTGACGATCTCAATGACTTGCTCAATTGAATATGACTCAAGCTCAAAGTTCTCAAACTCAATGTGATCACCATACTTGTCCTTCGGAAGAGCATCAAGAAACCTTCTAAGACCTTGACCCTTAGTGACTATCCAAAGCTTGTTCTCATTTATCCTCTTGATGAGTGAATCCATCCGAAGAGCAAACTCAACAAGAGATGTGGTCCAACTCATCACATAGCTTGATATATCCATCCTCTTGATCCCGAGAAGAAGAACCTTCTCCAACACGAGATGATGATTGAGCTTGAGGTAGAGGTTGAGCTTCAATGTGTTGATCTTCACTTGCATGAGGGATATCCTTGCCCTTCTTGATATCCTCCTCAAGAGAGGAGAGAATAGCAACCACCTCATCATAGGGCATGTTCACAAACTCATCCACTCGAGCAAAAGCAAGAATACCAAACCGTGAGAGTGGTAGAGATCGGATAAGCTTCTTCACAACATGCTTGTGCATAATAGATGGATAGCCTCTTGACATGAGTTTCCTAGCAAGAACATACAAGCGAGATGCGAAGTTAGTGATGTCCTCATTATCATTCAAAACAAGCTCATCATACTCATCACACACATCATAGTAGGAAATGTCATTAAGCACACAATCATAAGGCTCAATCAAGGTAGAGGCGATGGAAGTGTTAGAAACGTCATGATGAGTGGACTCCATTTTCCCACACACAATCCCGGTCACGACTCAAGGCGGTAAAGCCCTAATAATGAGCACTTGGCTCTGATACCACTGTAAGGATCGTGTGACCGAGAGGGGGGGGGGTGAATCGGTGCACTCTAGAATCTATTTCCAAACACTTACACCCAAGCAACTCCTAGCGAGTAGTTCTAGTAACAAGGTAAAGCACACTAAGGAGTATCCTTAACCTATATAGCTAGTGCATATAGATAACACAATCACACCACACTAGCAACCTAGCACAAGATAGATAGAAAGCGGAAGACTTAAGCTAGGCAAGGCAAGGTAACAAGATAACTAGAGACAAGGCAACCAAGATACTAGGCACACTAAGTAGAGTCCTTAGAGCTACTAGATAGGCTATAACAAGTAAGCACACGAGCAAGGCAATCAAGCAAACCTAGTGAAGCTAGTAGGTACCAAGGTAAACATACAAGCAAGATAAGAGCACAACTCAAGTACTACAAGCAATCATATGAAGTGCGATGAGTAAATGCGAGTAGTAAAGGAGAAGGGATAGAGAATGCTCATGATGTTTTCCCGTGGTCTCGGAAGGATGGCGCCTTCCCCTACTCCACGTTGGGTCACTCCCGCCGGAGTCTCGACCCCGTCCCTCCGCTCGATGGCGATCCCTCCTAGAGCACACTTCACCCTCCGAGTGAAGTCGCGGGCACGTCCCGCCGGGCTCGATCCCGGATACTCTTCCGGAGGTAAGGCTCCGCACTTGATGCGTGCCAAAGGGCGCTCCACTAGTGATGCTTCTTTCGCACGGGATGCTCCAAGACCGTGTACAAACTTGTGTCGACTTCCACAATCTCCTTGGACAGCTCAACACCGACGCCTAACCGGTCTAGGCCTTGCCATAGACCAAGAGTAACAGCCCTAGATGACTCTCTCAAGCCCACACTAGCCTAGAGATCAAAGGATGCAACTTGCTACTCTCTCAAGCACTAGGATCACTCCAAATCCTTCTCAAGTGCTTCACACTTCTTCCTCTTGGCTTCTTGGCAGCACCTCCCCTCTTTCCTGGGTCCAAGAGCAACTCAAAGGGGCGAGCAACCAGCTATATATAGGCCACCAACCTCAAACTAGCCGTTGCCCAAAAGTGTCCAGAAACCAAGTCACCGTAAGAATCACCGTATCATACGGTGACTCTGACCGCCGTATCATACGGTGACCTCCACGTCACCTGCCAGAGCATCTCCATCTCTGGACTTCCATCTTCAGGTATCACCGTATCATACAGTGACCCCCACCGTATCATACGGTGCCTTCATCTTCTTCAGCTCCTAGCAACTGCCAACTCTCTGGAAACCATACGGTGACCACCGTATCATACGGTGACACCTTCACCGTATCATACGATGACCTCTGTCTTCTCTGCCAGGTCATCACCTCATCTGGACTTCTCTTCTCGCAGTCACCGTATCATACGGTGACTGGCACCGTACCATACGGTGGCTCCTTCTCTTTTCTGCCAGAAACTCTTCTTCTCTGGTCTTCATCTGCTGCAGTCACCGTATCATACGGTGACCGGCACCGTATCCTACGGTGGCTTCTCTTCTGCTGGAACTCGACCACTTCTTTGATCCTTGCTTCCAACATCTTCAAACTTGGTTCCTTCAAGCCTCTTCTGCCACCCTAGCCCCTGAGAGACTCACCATGCATCCAATGATCTCTATAACTAGTGTGTACTAAGAGAACCACCTCGAACCCTCTTGATAGTCCGGTTTTTCCTATGGACTCAAGCTAACATCTAACCAAGCAACACCCGCTTGGATCTAGCATGTCCTTAGCCTTGATCTATATCTTCTCCGCGACTCCATCAAGTCCGTTCTTGTGTAGATGAAGGCAACCAATCATCCTTGTCATTAAGTTCATGGTGTGTTGGCGTTCACCACCAACGGACGGAGCTTTCTTCATATGTGACCTATAAGATCTCACAAAGAGTGTTAGTCACATTCATGGTTCTCATCCTATCACCAAAACATTCATACATTGGGGTTTCTCTAGCTCCAATGGTCATGAAGCTTACACGTGTCTATGCTCACACATGAGCACATGACCCAAAATTATTGCACAAGACAGGTATGAATGTAAACTTTGCCATAGGGTGAGATGATTTTGCTTGTGTGGTAGGGAAGGTTCTCTCCTACTTGCCATACAGTTTTTATGCATCCTGCAAGTAGTAGACAATGGTTTTTACTCTTCGGTTCTTCCAGAATGAGTATCACCTGCTTTCATGGAATGATCTTCCAGAATGAGTATCACCTGCTTTCATGGAATGATCTTCCAGAATGAGTATCACCTGCTTTCATGGAATGATCTTAGTCTACTACTAGGCTTTCATAAGCTTTGCTTGTTATACTTGAACCAACAACTCCTGATCTTCACAAGCATGCTCTTTGGCAAAAGTATCACATCTTACCTTATGCCTGATGAGTCAATGGTTTGCTATGACTTGTGCTCCTCATGGTAATCTTAGATCTATCTATGAGGATGAGCTTTGTATCCTTTATGCCATGGTTTACAATACCAAAATCTCTCTTGTGCTATGCATGTGCAATGGTTAGAACTTCCCAAGTGAGTACGACCGTTTGAGTGAACCTTGTTGAGTGCACCTCGTTGATTGCTTTTATCGCTTCAAAAGTCGGGGCTTTATATCATGCTTACGTTCCGTACATCACTAAGCCCCGACCTTTTACCAATGAGGATTGTCTTGTTTATGGTCACACTCAAACATGGTCCACATGATTCACTTGTGCTTTTCTTCCTCGGCTATACAAATGAAGTCCGGTTACCTAACCCGGGACTTTATTTGTATTTGTTCCGAGACCTAACCATCCCTCTCCAGCCGGATGAGGATTGCTTGCAGGAGTAGTGCTTTTGGCAGGGATGACAAATAGAAGGCCAAGGATGCAGCCATGGTTGTGCCACAACCGCAGCCCCCAGCCTATGAATACGTATGGGGAAGGAAACAACTGGGTATGCACTTAGTTGGGACCAACCCCCACAACCATATAAGGCTAGAGGTTCTTTGTGGCACTCGATGGCAGCAACCGACCAAAGGACCAATTTGCCAGCACGCTGCAACAAAGCCCGGTCAATCTCATGACCCACTACCATTGCATGGGGTTCCACCCCAATCCAGGGCTTTGAGCAAAGAGTGGGGGAGGTTCCCTCCCCCACTAAGGTAACTTGAATCACAACTTGTATCCTTTCGCTTTCATCATACATGAATAAATAAAATAAAATAAAAATTGAAAAAGAATCTAAAGTCAAATAAAAAAATTAAAAAAAGAATAAACTAGGCGCTTTTATTTCCCTTTTCAAACATACAAAGCGCCTTGAGTTTGCTTTCCAAATTCAATAAACTTAGGCTCACCGGTCTTTAACCCGGTAGAGTCCTTTTTATTCCCATATCTTTTTGTTTGTTTTGAATAAAAAGGTCTAGGTACAAGAACAAGTGTGGGGGAGATCTCTCGTTCTTCATCACGCACACACTCGATACCTCCCACCAACATGATGCACAACATCGCACCGTTCAAACAGGCTAAGGAGTGGAGCCATCAGGCACAAGAGAAGAAAGTTTGATCGAACCTTCGGTTTGATCTCCTATGGTCACTGTTGGTCTCTACTTCATCTATGACGATGGTTTGCACATCCTATCCCTTACTCCTTAATTCATGAGTTAAAACAATTTTTCATGGCTGTTTACTAAAATTTAACTCAAAGATAAAATGAACCCTCAACAAACATACTTCTATTTGGTTGGCCTGCTGTTGGCGTTTCTTACGCACAGAGATAAATATCAACTCCGCAAGCGCACGGAACACCGTTGTAGCATTTCACCCAGGAGTATTCCAAGGGTATCGTATTTATATTTTCCTCAGGGAAGCAGGGCTAAGAATATCATGAATTAACAAGGAAACATCTATTATTTATAACTTGCAAACTAGACCAGAGCAGGGATACATATATGATGGGTGGCAACCAAACACACGCAAGAATTCCATATGAAGATAAAGAGATAGAACTAGTCAACTGGGAGGACAACGAGAAGAAGGGTATCAGCCTAGGGGTTAGCATTTAGTATTTCCTGATAGTCTACAATTACTTGCTTAAGCTTTCATTACAGATACGTTCCTTGCATATCGGGGCACACGCATGCCAAGGCAGCAACCCGAGAATTAGGTTCAACTACCTTAGGGAACTACGTGCTATTGACCTCCCTACTAAAACCATCACCCGGACGTGGTGGATTACAGAGACCGGTACGCCTGTCACACGTACTCGCGGCTACCATCCTCCATGGGGTGTAGAGCAAACTCACGTCTAGAATAATCCCTCGCACCATGCAAGCAACTATCCTAAACAACTTACTCCTCGCGAAAAGAGCAAGCCACCCATGCATAACAAATCTATGTGGATTGTGTAAGCATTTGCGGTGCAAACAACCCATACAGATAGACCTACCATACACAGACGTGGAACCAACACAGGAATTTCTCTATAACAATTACTTAAATAAACTAAAAGGAAAACTAAATTAAATAAATAAGAAAATAATTATATTAAAGAAAGTATAAAAGAAAAGATACACGAGAACTTTACCCAAACTCCGAAGAGAACTCTGGAGCTCCGAGCGAAGCTCTCACTTCTACTGTAACTCCCATGACCAACTAGCCTACTCTAAACTACACAAGTGGAATGATCTTCCATGAGATGAGCATGACCCTTTTGGATCTTCTCTTCTCAAGTGTGGAGGTGCAGGTTGGAAGTGACGGGGAGGTCCTCTATTAATAGTGTGAGGCTTCCTTGGGAGAGTGGAGAAGGTTCCTTCATCTTAGGAGAATCTTGTGGATATTCCTCACTTGCCGACGTCTTCTTACTTGGTCGGTGCGCCAAGTTAGCTTGCCACCGCCTCTGGAACCGACTGGAAAAAGACGGGCCAATTCGGAGAAAAGAGTAGGCCAGCCGGCCTAGGCCTAGGCCGGCCGGTGGGCTTTTCTCTCCGAATGCATCGAATTTTTGTGGGCTAGCCTCTCATGATGTGCCCATTACGATCCACGGTCTTGCTCGGTGATTTGACGCCTTTTTGAGTGGTTGATGGGCTTGTTTGTTGGGCCTTGCGCAGTGGTCGATACTCTGGGCTGGGAAATATTTGTTGGCCATTTGATCCTTGATGTTTGAGCCCATTGGGAGATGCCTGGGGCTGCTGGACCATGTTGAGATCCAACATAAGCCGGCCGGCCTATGATGGGGCCGGCCGGTAGGCTTTTGCTCCCATTTGCAATGGATTTCCTCCTGCATCCAAATATTCACCAAAACTTGTGGAGTAGCATTATTCCTATCTACTATGCACAAAATCTTGGTGTTATGCTTTTATTTACCGGTAGGGTGGCGGTCAAAACACGGTTTAACGACCGTCAACAACCTCCCCAAGCTTAAACTTTGCTCGTCCCGAGCAAACTCAACTCAGGGTACCGGCGGATCAGGAGTTACAAAGAAGCGCCCCATGGGTAATAAAGATGCAACTACATACTCCCTAAACAGTGGTAAGTTTACGAGAGCACAAAATATTCATGAGTGTTGCAAAAATCGTGGGGCTTATACGTTACACCTTGTCATGCAGCATCAAAGACTAGAACGGCACTTTTGGACAAGTAAACAATTCTAGCAGGTATGCATCCAGAGTTTTTATGTGCTGTAAGGTAAGGTGCAAAAATTCTCCTTCGTTTTGGCAGGCACTTTTCTTACCAGCCAATGTGAGTCTATTCCTACAAGCTTCACTCATCCTACCTTCTACCAAATTGAGGCTGTATGTGGAGCTTGGTGAGGAATGCGCAAATGTCATGCATATATTGTAAAGCTAAAGAATGAGTCTCAATCAACATAGCAACTCCATTTATTTTGGTCATAAGAAATGATGTGATGGAGGGGGAGAAAATGGACTCACACTTGTGGAAGGGGGTTTTTGAAAACATTGGTCCTTTATTTTGCTCAAGATGTTTATGATAAGAACCATATAGCCATTGACTTTTGTCATGCAACCACGGAGAGTTTTTTTTTTGACTACTCCATGGTGCAAGGCGCCATGAATTTCGCATGGTTCAAAAGGAAACATTTTAAAATATTCTTGACCGTTTTGGATGGACCGAAAGTTTTGCAAACTCTGAAAAATGTTTGGTTGATTTATCCAAACATTCCCCTTTTTATTTGGTGGAGAGAAATTTTCGAAAACGCACGCGAAGGAATGATGACCAAAATTAGGAGTGCTTAGTTTCAAGAGTACATCAAACCTTAACAAAACTCATACATAAACAATTGGCTATGAGTGGGGCTGTTTCGAATATTATGATATGGCTCTGGTAGGTAAATAAATCCTCACACTAAGAGAAGTGTGTCAAAACGGAAGGGTTTTAGGTACTTGCAGCAATTCAAGAAAAACATCTCTGGATGAAACCATACTAAGAAATTGCAACAAGTCGTAATCATGCCATATCAAAATCTACAATGCTCAGACTTGGTGTAACAAATGCAACCCACAGAAATAAGCAAAACTCATGATGTGATCACGCTAAAATAAAAATAACACATATGTCAGGAGTAGAGGTTGCATCTATGCGACACATGGGAGGCTAATTTGTAACTCGATCATCATTTCCCTTATGCGTAGCATAACACCAAGATTCTAGCATTTATTCGAAACAGGGAGTTTATTGATTCAAGGAAAGTTTAGAAATACTTACCCGGGGGTCCTCCCCAAGCTTGAGTCTTTGCAAGACTTGAGCTTGAATAGACCGCTTCCTCCATTCTTCTTGTGTCTGCAAAAAGAGTGAGGGTGATACAGGTGGCTAGCCCCTATTGGGCTTTGCCGAGAACCTAATATTTTTTTATTCTATTTTATTTTATTTTATTTTATTTATTTACTTTTTTTAAGGAAAGGGCACAATTCAAGAAGAGTATAATATCGTATACAGAAGTACTCACGTGGCGGTCCCTCCCCAAGCTTAGCTCTTGCAACTATGTGCAAAGCTAAGCGATTAAATCTTTCTTGTGGAAGCACTGGGTCCGCCTTGTTGGTTCCTTCTTCTTGAATTGTGTGCCTTTCATGTTGCCTGATTGGTTTTCTCTCAGAAAGATCCTGCATTGGTTAGTACAAATCCATTCGTCTACAATCGATACATCTCTATAGTTCCATTGATCAACCTAGACACCACGTCTAATTCGATCAATTATGTGAGGAGAGCAGAGGACGCTATACTCTCCTTCTGTCATGAAAGCATCATAGAGACGTGTATTTTTCTGTTGGTTGAACGGCCACCGGGCATAATCTCAATGGAGAACAGAGGCACAGAAGTGATCTTCACCCAACCAACAGAAAGAGACGCAGGCGATTGATTTATGACTAACAACTCAACCAACACCCATGTAAGAAAAGAAACTTCAAGAGCAAGGGGTATGGTCCAAAAGATGCAGCAAATTTTTCATCAAAGAGCAACGCAAAGCATTTTGCATTGATGAAGCAAAGAACCATTCAGACAACTTTATTATTATTATTATTTTTTTATTTTTTATCTTGAAAGGAGAGAGTATACGACAAGGAAAACATGGAATAAATGCGTGTACGTACCTGGCGGTTCCTCCCCAAGCTTAGCCTTTGCAGTCGAATGCAAGGCTAAGCTATAGATTTCTTCATTGAACGTCTTGGTTCCGCCACATATGTTTCCTTCTCCCTGTCATAAAAAATCCAACCTTTCTTGCAAAATCCCTGGCCTATGATTGGGCACTCGGGTTCTCTATTTTTTATTTTTTTAAGTTTTTTTTTGAAGTCCGAGGCCTATGATTGGGCACTCGGGGTTTTTTTTTTTAAATGCAGCGGGGAGGGATGGAGGGGAATTAAATATGCAGATGGATTGAAAGAAAACAATGCAAATGTGATGGTGATATGCTCAAACAAAATGCAGGTGGATGCTTAGGCTAGCAGCAAATTAACATAACAGATAGTCAATGTCAATCAAAGATATCTTAAACCATTGCTTCCCCGGCAACGGCGCCAGAAATGCTTGTTGGCGTTTCTTACGCACAGAGATAAATATCAACTCCGCAAGCGCACCATGCAAGCAACTATCCTAAATAACTTGCTCCTCGCGAAAAGAGCAAGTCACCCATGCATAACAAATCTATGTGGATTGTGTAAGCATTTGCGGTGCAAATAACCCATGCAGATAGACCTACCATACACAGACGTGGAACCAACACAGGAATTTCTCTATAACAATTACTTAAATAAAAGGAAAACTAAATTAAATAAATAAGAAAATAAATAAGAAAATAATTATATTAAAGAAAGTATAAAAGAAAAGATACACGAGAACTTTACCCAAACTCCGAAGAGAACTCCGGAGCTCCGAGCGAAGCTCTCACTTCTACTCTAACTCCCATGACCAACTAGCCTACTCTAAACTACACAAGTGGAATGATCTTCCATGAGATGAGCGTGACCCTTTTGGATCTTCTCTTCTCAAGTGTGGAGGTGCAGGTTGGAAGTGAGGGGGAGGTCCTCTATTTATAGTGTGAGGCTTCCTTGGGAGAGTGGAGAAGGTCCCTTCATCTTAGGAGAATCTTGTGGATATTCCTCACTTGCCGACGTCTTCTTACTTGGTCGGTGCGCCAAGTTAGCTTGCCACCGCCTCTGGAACCGACTGGAAAAAGACGGGCCGATTCGGAGAAAAGAGTAGGCCGGCCGGCCTAGGCCTAGGCCGGCCGGTGGGCTTTTCTCTCCGAATGCCTCGAATTTTTGTGGGCTAGCCTCTCATGATGTGCCCATTAAGATCCACGGTCTTGCTCGGTGATTTGACGCCTTTTTGAGTGGTTGATGGGCTTGTTTGTTGGGCCTTGCGCAGTGGTCGATACTCTGGGCTGAGAAATATTTGTTGGCCATTTGATCCTTGATGTTTGAGCCCATTGGGAGATGCCTGGGGCTGCTGGACCATGTTGAGATCCAACATAAGCTGGCCGGCCTATGATGGGGCCGGCCGGTAGGCTTTTGCTCCTCCTGCATCCAAATATTCACCAAGACTTGTGGAGTAGCATTATTCTTATCTACTATGCACAAAATCTTGGTGTTATGCTTTTATTTAAAGGTAGGGTGGCGGTCAAAACACGGTTTAACGACCGCCAACACCTGCATACTCTTTATTCCTCGCTTCATACACCTGTTGCTTGTGAACACCAATCTCTTAGGACCCCGTGTTTATCTAAGTTGTTGGCGAATGTGATATGGTTAGATGAGAGGAATCTTGCTTCTTCTGTACTGAGTGCTTGGGAATTTATCTTGCAAAATTTAAAATCCATAGCTTTGCACTCCTCAATGATCTTATATTCCCACCAGAGCCAAATATGATGATCACATTGAAAACCCTTACAAATGCTGCTTGTTATTGCTTTCAGCTTTGTCAAATTGTTGTGACCCTTGTGAGATGCTTGTCATACTTTCATGATCAAGATCACGTACACATACACCACCACCACAGAGCATGCTAAACTTCTACACTGGAAGTTAGCAACGCCATTTCCATCCACCCATCCACCAAAATAAATACTCCATCACTTGCTGTTGATGTATCTCTCCATATACTCTTGCAAAAGAGACATGGCTATCGAAAAGAAAAAAAAAAGAAAGAAGAAGAGAAGTTGAAAAAAAAGAGAGAGAGCACTCATATGCATGAGCATGAATAAAAGAAAGAACCGCTCAAACATGAGTGTGATCGATAAAAAAAGGAGAGAAGAAAAAAAAAAAGAGGATAAGAAAGGAAAGAAAAGATGTGATAGCCATGTTCTCAAATAAAATTCAATCAAGGGAGAGACATCATCACATCAAGGAGTATGCAACATTTTTATATTTTCATACACTTATCCACACACGTGCACATTCTTGATCAGATTGTATGACTTGTTTTCTCCTTGGATCCGCTCTTTGACTTAGCAACATAAGTAATGCAAGTATGCTCCTTTTCATTTCCTACCAAGCTCCACATAAAGCCATTTGTAGATGTAGGATGAAAAGAGGCATGTCAAAAGCCTTGGTGAGGAATCATACACATTGAGCGATCTGAGAGTTATCATTTGAGGAGTACAAGCTATGTTTTTACTTTGAAAATATATCAAAAAAAACCCAAGTTACTCAACAGAGGAGTGATGACGACTTGAATCAAGACCGTTCCATTCCTCAACCGCCCAAGATGACATGGTAGACACATCAAAGTTCACAGGTGCAGGTATGGCTTGGAATAACTTGTATGCTAGCATCATACCAAGGAAGTTATGTTTCACCTTAGACCTTCATCTTTACTCGAGGACGAGCAAAGGCTAAGTGTGGGGAACTTGTTGACGGCTGTTAGAACAAAAATAAACTGTCAACTACCTGCACAAGTGAAGTCAAAGCAATCACCAAACATAGAAGTAGGACTCGAAACTAACGAATTCCACGAGTCTTGGTGAATTTGTGCATGCATGTGATTTAAGGCCTAAATGAAGAGGAAACACAACCCAAAAGAGCAGATTGCACACCCGACAAATCAGGGCCATTCCCGAGGACTTTTGGACCCCCAAACAGTGCCAAACCAACTCAACAAATGGCAGACACCTAGGTACCCAATCTCAGGCCCATCTGGAAGCAAAATCATGTGGAGAAGGTACCAGAAAAGGCTGAGGCCCAGTGGGCTCCACCCCAGGTCGGCCGACCTGAGTTCTAGCCGACCTGCTACAGTGGCCCCACTGGCCCATCTTTTTATGGTGGTTCCCCACCAATGTTCCAAGGTCGGTTCTGCCTGCAATCAATGCCATCAATGCTGGGAACCGCCTCAATTCCACCGCCTTTGGAGGGCTATATAAGGTGGGGTACCCCCCTCCTTTCAACAGACACCAAGAGGAATCCATTCTCTAGCATTAGTCTTAGTCTCTAGGCCATAGAGGAGTAGAGGGGAGGAGAGAGCTGACTAGAGGTCCTTGACCTAGTCTTGGAGAGATTTGGGATAGATCTACTCTATTCCCCTCTTGTAAGACTTACATATTTTATCAAGAGAATTATCTTCTTTATTCTTCTGCCTTATGATTGTACTAGTGCTGCAGCCATACCTTCTATGTGGTTATTGCCTAGTCATGTTTGGTTCTTTATGCTTCACATGTGTTGGTCGTTCGTATGCACCCACTTATATACCGCAAGAGGACGGTGTACAGTTGTAGCACTTTTTCCCTTAGAGTATTCCAAGGTTTAATATCGATCCACAGAGAACAAGCGGGACTTAAACTATTATTTAAACTACTAAATCAATATAGCAAAAGATGTGTGTGAGAAAGGATGATTAACAGCTAGAGATGAAAGGGCCTGCGGTTGTATCAAGGTTATTAAAGGATTCTCTCCTATGGTTCGGGGTACTGGCATGCAACTCAGGTTATAGGTCAATTGATAGGTTTAGTATTCTACAAGACATGGTGGTTTCGTTCGCCCCGATCCTGTCACGATGAGGGTTAATAGTTCCCCACTGGTTTCTTGCACTATGTGATAAACACGTATGGATCAGATACGAATTCGAAGCATCACATAGACTGAACGTATCAAAAGAGTATCTTAAGTGTGAGAGTTACATAACCAGATTTCCCTCGCCACGGAGAGAATATGAGATCTACTCACGCATCATACTGCAACACATGAACATGGGTACAGTAGGACGCGGGAATTCGGCGTGGTCCCACAGGTGCCGATCGGCACGGCAGTGTGCCGGTCGGCACAGTCTTCCTTTTTGGTGGTGATGATCGGTGATCGCCGTCTTCGCCGCCACAACCTTCAACCTAGGTCAAAATCTCCGTATGTGTGTCTGTCTCCTTGCCGCCCCCTTTCCTTCGTGACCAAGATCTTCTCTTTATAGTCTCTTTCGGTTGTGGGCTGGATTTCACCGACTCCGACTCTGATATTTCTTCTGGGCTCCATATTCTCCGAGTGGGCTTCAAGTTCGGGCCCGACCTCCGTTGTGCCGATCGGCACACAGGACGTGCCGATCGGCACGGTCTCCAATTTCCTCGTTCTTCGGGCCTCCAGCAGCTCTTTACTCGTAGTCTCTTAATTCTCACCTGTTTCCTGTAAATCTTCCGAATACACAGAAACTACGCATATATATGATAATGGGGGTTAATTGTTAGCAATAATGACTTAATAAGGTATTAGAAACACCATATTTGTCATATAAAATGTGCACCTAGAAAGCACCAACAGCTCCCCCACACTCAAATCATTGCTAGTCCTCGAGCAATTCAAACCATGAAAATCATCACCGTGCTTTCGTCATGCTAAGAAGCAAAAACTCTCACAAGTCTCTAACTTAGTTATTGTCAATCATCTCATCGAATTAGTATCCCTCCACGAAACTTTCTCTCAATTTTTGAAAACAATTTCACCTCAAAACTTGAGTCGACCAAATCAATCACAAGGCTTGTCAAACAATTATTTTGTCTCCCTTCATATCACTTAAGAAGAATGCAAAAGCTTCAGACTTCACTCAATCGCTCAAATGTATTTCCTTCCCTCTCCTATTCTATAATATAAGGCTCTTTTGTGGATCTCGGAAAGTATATAACCAAATTGAATCGAAAGAACTACTAAGTCAACAATTCGCTCTATCATGCCTTCTAAAAGGGAGTTTTCATCATAGGAATTCAGAGTATAAGTACAAGGATCAAGGGAAAAGAAAACAATCGAGAATGAACGAAATAGAATTGAGAAGGGATCAAGCTTGGAGTATATACAGATCTTTTTAGAATTTTGACTCTTGCTGCAGTCTGCTTCCTCTGATATTCACTTTTCTCTTTATTTTTGACTCTTTTTTTTTTATTTTTCCTTTCCGTGCCGATCGGCACAGTGTCGTGCCGGTCGGCACCTGACTAATTTAATTCTTTTTCTTCTTTTTCTTCTTTTGTTTCTTTGCAGACTGCTAACAGAGCATATTTTGGATCGAAATCTGTCTAAATTTCACATTTGCTTGTAGGTTGTATCAAGGAGGAGGGAGAAACGATGAAATATCGGTTTTTTCGGGTAGAAAGAACTTGATGATAGATGGCTGGCAAACTGAGATGAACAAATGAAACTTCTCCCTTCTAGCTTAGTCGTAATCAAGAGCAAAGAGTTGACAAAGACGTCTTCCTATCAAAAGGTTTATGTGTAGGTTTCTCTCATCTCATTTGGCTTAGTGTAATAGGCACAATATCAAATCCTCAGCCAAATGCTTCAACTTATGATGATAGAAGGGGTTTTCGAAAAGTGGATATATAAAGCCAAGCGATTATTCAATGAACTCAAGTAGATTGGCAAAACGATCGTCAAAAACAAAATCAAGAATATGGGGTAACGCATCGATTTGACAACTAACACTAACTTTATTCAAGACATTGCAATAATTCTTGACCTCGAAGCTTAACTAAGCACACCATCTCAAACCTCTCTAAGAAAACTCTCACACTTGCACACACTAACTCAAACCAAACTAAATTCGAAGCAAACGACCTTAAGAAGTGTAAGGGCGAATCCCCCACACTCAAACCTTGCAATGTCCCTATTGCAAAAAGAAAAACGACTAGACCAACCTAATCTGAAATGCCATGCCTCCTCAACATGCTAAAGATGCTTCGAATGTTCCTCATGAGAAAAGAGTAGTCCGCCGCGGCCATGCTCTCCATGTCATCAATCCGTATATCAATGTCCCGATGGTGCCTATAGCATCTCTCCATATCATAATAGAGACGTTCGATGTTTCTCCTGCAGATTGGGCAACAGTTGGCAGGACGATCATGGCGCTCATCTCGCAGGGGCGAATTTGTGTCAGAACCTCGAGGTGCCGGTCGGCACGGCGCACGTGCCGATCGGCACGTGGCACCATTCACCTGGTAACGCGGCCCTGAATTGCCTTGAGCTCCTGAAAGGTCTCCTGAAGCTCCTTCAGCACTAGGTGGTTTGGCATCAGTTGGTTCTGGCTCGTCCTCCATCGCTTCCTCCTCGGGATCTTCTTCCGGATCCTCTTCGGGATCTTCTTCATCCTGTGCGACAAGATTAGCTAATGGGTGTTCTTGCACAGGAGATGTCTCTATATAGCTCACTGATTCCGAGGTATATCTTGCTCTTGGCTTTGCAGAAAGACGAACGGAACGCCGAACTCCCTCTATTTCCTTTGATCGCTTCTGTGGAGGCTCATCATCAGAGGAATCATCAGATATCTCAACAAAATCCACAACCTTAAGGTGGTGCCGGTCGCCACACGGACCGTGCCGGTCGGCACTCCTGCCGTTTCTTGCGAAATATGCTTCTAGGTCTGCCAGGTTGCGCGCTCTCCTCTGTGCAGCGTTGTCTCTGTCAATACGCCTCTGAATTTCATTATTGATCTCTTTAGGGGTCATGCGCCCTTTGGCAAATCCAAAACCTCGGGTGTTCCTGTGCAGAATCTTCTCTTGGAGGTCTTCCCAGTCGGTCAGGACGCGTGGGAGTGCAGTGTGCCGATCGGCACATAGGATGTGCCGGTCGGCACCGCCATCAGGGTTCCTTCCATCGTTCAGCCGAGACCTATGGATGGTCAGAAAGCAGTCTTTGTCTAACTCTTCCCTCTCGCTATCAGTAAGGATCGATTCAAAAGTGATAAGATCATCATATGTCAAAGGACGTTCCATAGCGAGAAGCCTATCCATTGTATACCTATCGGAAACCGGTGTGCTATCATCAATCTTGGATTTACCTTTGCGTACTAGCACTTCTCTGACCTTCTTCCGAAGGGCGTCATCCATCTCGTTCTTCTCTCTATTGAACGCATCCGCTTCACTCTTCAACATCCATCGTTGCTTCAGGTGTGACCAGACGATTGGATCGTCCTCGGTGGGGTTGATGCTCCTGTTGCTCACCCATGGCAGAGTTGGGCTCATCGGCGAAAGTACGGCTCCGTGCCGGTCGGCACGGTGGTCGTGCCGATCGGCACAGTCGCCTCCGCTTCCGGTTTCGCCGTCTTGCATTGTCTTCTGCTCTAGGGTTTGCTAGAAACTCCGGCGGCGCTCGATGTTTGATGATGAGATCCGAGACAACTCCTTCATATATATATCCATAATTCTCTTGGTCGAACCGGACTCTATCTCGTAAATTTGGAAGTCACCGAAGCATGTCTTGGAGGAAGGGCAAAAACTAGACTCAAAAACGACACGGACTCTCCCGTGCCGATCGGCACAGATTTGTGCCGGTCGGCACGGAGGCAAAGTTGCCTCAAACGACTCAATAAAATCAAAGAGACACAAAACACACAGAAAAAACAGTAAAAACAACAGTGCTTTTGTTTTACGTCGTTAAGCTCGACCACCCAATCACTCAATTCACATAATATATATCGAATGACTTTAACTCAAAAGTGTCGGGTTCAAGATATACCTTTAATCGTTGGCCATTCACCGTGTATGTATTTTGCTTTCCATCCATGATGACAACAGCTCCGGAAGGAAGAACTTTATGAACAAGATACGGTCCATCCCATTTACTTTTCAATTTGCCTTTACCGAACAACCGAAATCTTGAATTGAATAGTAGCACCCTATCTCCTTCGTAAAATTCCTTTTTCAATAGCTTCTTATCATACCACTTCTTCGTTTTCTCTTTATAAATGGCCGCATTCTCATAAGCTTTTAGGCGCATCTCCTCGAGTTCACTAATTTGAATCTTCCGTTTTACCGCAGCAGCATCTAAATCCAAATTCATCTCTTTGATCGCCCAATAGGCTCTATGTTCTAACTCTACAGGCAAATGACAAGTCTTTCCATAGACGAATTGATAGGGTGTCATACCTATTGGTGTCTTGAATGCTGTGCGATAAGCCCAAAGTGCGCCATTCAACTTGTTTGACCAATCCTTTCCTTCTTTTGTAACAATTTTATGCAGAATTCCCTTCAACTGTTTATTAGAAGTTTCTGCTTGGCCGTTGGTCTGTGGATGATAGGCTGTCCCAATTCGATGCTCAATACCCATCTTCTTCAAAGCTTTAGTAAATTCATGCCCGGTAAAATGAGATCCACCATCTGTAATAATGACTCTAGGAACACCATATCTTGGAAATATGCACTCCTCCAACATTTGCTTGGATTCACGAGTTGTACTGTTTCGACATGGTATTGCTTCTACCCACTTTGAGACATAATCCACAGCAACCAAAATATATTCATAACCATGCGAATTAACAAATGGTCCCATAAAATCCATGCCCCAAACATCGAATATATCAACTTGCAAGTTATACTTCAAAGGCATAGCATTACGAGCATTAACGTTTCCAATTCTTTGGCATTGGGGGCATCTAGCAACATACCTTTTCGCATCTTCGTGCATTGAAGGCCAATAAAATCCACTAGCCCATACCTTGGCCTGTGTTCGAAAGTGCCCATAATGTCCACCATACTCAGATGAATGACACTTTTTCAATATGCTTTCGCGTTCGTCACGAGGCACGCACCTTCGAACAGCTCCATCTTCACAATATCTGTATAGATAAGGATCATCCCATATGAACTTCCTCATCTCACTGACAATCCTCCTTTTCGAATTCTTGCTACAATCATCAAGCTTCCCTTTGAATCCATTTATGATATCTTGCATCCATGATTCTCTTTGATCTTTAATCTGAAATAGCTGCTCTTGCGCCATGGCATCACCAATGCATCCCTCCTTGTTCTCAAGCGTCAAACGAGACAGATGATCTGCTACTGAATTCTCAACCCCTTTCTTGTCTCTAATCTCCAAATCAAATTCTTGTAGCATCAAAACCCAACGAAGCAATCTAGGTTTCGACTCCTTTTTAGAGACAAGATATCTAATAGCAGCATGATCCGTATAAACAATGACCTTAGAATTGAGGATATAGGATCTAAATTTCTCAAATGCAAATATAACAGCTAGCATCTCTTTCTCTGTTGTTGTATAATTAATCTGGGCTTCATTGAGAGTTTTACTAGCATAGTAGATAGCATGCACTTTACCTTCCTTTCGTTGTCCAAGAACCGCTCCTACTGCATAGTCACTTGCATCGCACATAATCTCGAAAGGTAAATTCCAATCCGGAGGTTGCATAATAGGTGCAGAACATAATGCTTCTTTCAACTTCCGGAAAGCAGTAAGTCTTTCATCATTCATCTCAAATTCAACATCCTTTTGCAGCAATTCCGTCAATGGCTTAGCAATCTTTGAATAATCCTTCACAAATCTGCGATAAAAATTTGCATGTCCAAGAAAACTTCGCAGTGTCTTAATATCATTAGGCGGTGGCAACCTTTCAACTGTAGATATTTTAGCTTTGTCTACCTCAATACCTCGGTTAGAAATAACATGCCCCAAAACAATCCCTTCGGTTACCATGAAGTGACATTTCTCCCAATTAAGAACTAAATCAACTTCTACGCACCTCTTTAGAACTTTCTCTAAATTTGCTAAGCAATGATCAAAATCAGTACCATGAACAGAGAAATCATCCATAAATACCTCCATAATGTCTTCGATGAATTCAGCAAATATAGCATTCATGCATCTCTGAAATGTAGCCGGTGCGTTGCAAAGACCGAATGGCATTCGCCGATACGCATAAGTTCCATAAGGACAAGTGAAAGTGGTCTTATGCTGATCTTCAGGTCTAACAGGGATTTGAAAGAAACCACTATAACCGTCGAGATAGCAAAAATAAGAGTTCTTGGCTAACCTTTCAAGCATCTCATCGATGAACGGTAGTGGGTAATGGTCTTTCTTTGTGGCTGCATTCAGCTTTCTGTAATCAATGCACATTCGCCATCCCGTAACTGTCCGTTGAGGGATCAACTCATTGTTCTCATTAGGCACAACTGTGAGTCCTCCTTTCTTTGGCACGCAATGCACTGGACTCACCCATTCACTATCAGCAACTGGATAAATCATTCCTGCATTAAGAAGTCTCAGCACTTCTTTCTTCACAACTTCCTTCATGCCCTCTTTCAATCGTCGCATGCCTTCAACGACTGGTTTAGCTGATTCTTCAAGATTGATCTTATGTGTGCAAAAAGCTGGACTTATTCCTTTGATATCATCAAGACAATATCCGATCGCTTTCTTGTATTTTCTCAAAACAGCAAGCAATCGTGTTGTCTCTTCTTCATTCAAAGCACTATTGACGATGACGGGATAAGTTTTATCTTTGCCTAAGTATTCGTACCTCAGACCATCAGGAAGTGGCTTCTGTTCTACTTCTGGTGCTGCACCAGGATCCAGATTACCCAAAGGCTCAAATTGAGGATTTTCATCTTCGTGCCGGTCGGCACACTCACCGTGCCGATCGGCACAGTCTTGGATTTCGGCCTCTTCCTTATCTGACTCTTCAAACAGTTTGTTTAACGGGTCTGAGTATCCTGTACTGATTTCTTCATCTTTTTCTGTAAAGAATTCCTGAAGAGAGGGTGGTTCGTCACTTTCTTGAACGACGGGTGGGTCTTCGAATTCAAAAAGGACTTCCTCTCCGCCCAGAGTCAATTTGAGATGACCTTTTCCAGCATCAATAACAGCTTGTACAAGCTTTAAGAAAGGTCTTCCCAAAATAATATCTTCAACTCCAACTTCACCTTTATCAAGAACAAAAATATCCACCGGAATAGTATTCTTTCTTACCTCAATGTTCAGATCCTTGATTACTCCCAGCGGTTTAGTTCTCCTTCCATCCGCCATGATTAGCTCAAGCTCGGTTCCTAGCAATCTTCCTTTTATGTCATAGGGCATATCCATGAATGCTTCATACGTCATCAAGCTGACGCGGGAACCAAAATCACATAATGCTTTAGGAAAGCTTCTATGCCCTATTTCGCACGGTATATAAGGATCGACTTCCGTTCGTTCCGTAAGGCCAACTGCATATACTCCGCACAATCCTTCATACGGCGATGGGACAAAACAAGTATCAAATAGCTTCTTTGCTTGTTGGACCTCCATCTGATCAATTTCCATATCGTCCTTATACAACTTCCCCAATACTTCTCCGATGACGACATTATCCAATATCTTTGAAGTTCTAGTGTCTTTAGGGAAGTTATACTGAACCCCTGTAGTAGAGGCATACCTTGGATCATATGTTCTCCTCATACTTAGCAGATTTGAGCTGAAATCTATAGGAATCCAATCCAATGGTTCGAACTCGGCCAACGGTCTAGCGTTGCTCAAGGTTGGATCTCCTACTGATCTTGGAAATTTATTCACGAAGCTGTTTTCATGCTCCTCTAATATGGCAGCTTCAGTCTTGGAAATCCCTTTGACAGCATTCAGAGTGCCGGTCGGCACAGGATGTGTGCCGGTCGGCACTGTGGCCTGGATTGTGCTGATCGGCACAGGGACCGTGCCGGTCGGCACCTCATCCAATCTGGGTCTTTTCAAATCGCCTTGCGCTGGTTCTTCTGTTCTTACTGTTAATTCCGCTTCAGATACTGTACAGCCTTCCGCTTTAGCTTTCAAATCCGAAGAACCTTTTGCCGGTGTCGGCTTTTCAGGGGGAATTGGATCTTCTTGGAATTCTTCCCAATGCTTATGCATAGCTTCAGTCTTCGATATCTTACTCAAGAGATCCAGACCTGCAGTAGCAGTCAAGTCGAGGAAACTCCCTCCAGCTGAACTATCCAAATGCATCCTGGAGGTTCCTTCAAGAGACATGTAGAATGTCTGAGCAGTCAAGTTATCATCCATGCCCAAATCGGGGCCTTGCTTCAATAAAGATTTGAAGCGTGACCATGCTTGCGTGAGGGTCTCTTCTTTCATTTGCTCGAAGTTAACCACTTCTCTTCTCAGTTTCTGCACCTTCGGAAGCGGGAAGAAATGCAAACAGAAATTTCCTACAAGCTTATCCCAGTTTCCCTTAGCTTCACGGGCTGCAGATTTATACCATTCTTTGGCTCTTCCATCTAGAGAAAATGGAAATAGCAACCATTTGTACCAATTCTGAGGCACTCCCTCATGCTTGAAGGTTTGACAGAGAACTTCTAGATCTTGCAGATGTGTGTACGGGTTCTCGTCCTTCGTCCCAGAGAATTTGCTGTTCTCGACCATTTTGATGATGGTCGGGTTGAGAACGTATGACGAAGCAGTGACTTTCTCATCGGAAGTTTGTGGAATCAGCAATCCCGGAGACGGTAGGGAATGCTCCCTAACAGTATGAGCCGGTTCAGGAGTACCCATCCTAAAAACACAGAAAGAAAACACAAAAACAAACTAGAAAAGAGAGGATTAGAGGTTAGTAGAATAAATAAATAGTAAAAGAACTGGCTTGTTCCCCGGCAACGGCGCCAGAAAACGTGCTTGTTGGTCGTTCGTATGCACCCACTTATATACCGCAAGAGGACGGTGTACAGTTGTAGCACTTTTTCCCTTAGAGTATTCCAAGGTTTAATATCGATCCACAGAGAACAAGCGGGACTTAAACTATTATTTAAACTACTAAATCAATATAGCAAAAGATGTGTGTGAGAAAGGATGATTAACAGCTAGAGATGAAAGGGCCTGCGGTTGTATCAAGGTTATTAAAGGATTCTCTCCTATGGTTCGGGGTACTGGCATGCAACTCAGGTTATAGGTCAATTGATAGGTTTAGTATTCTACAAGACATGGTGGTTTCGTTCGCCCCGATCCTGTCACGATGAGGGTTAATAGTTCCCCACTGGTTTCTTGCACTATGTGATAAACACGTATGGATCAGATACGAATTCGAAGCATCACATAGACTGAACGTATCAAAAGAGTATCTTAAGTGTGAGAGTTACATAACCAGATTTCCCTCGCCACGGAGAGAATATGAGATCTACTCACGCATCATACTGCAACACATGAACATGGGTACAGTAGGACGCGGGAATTCGGCGTGGTCCCACAGGTGCCGATCGGCACGGCAGTGTGCCGGTCGGCACAGTCTTCCTTTTTGGTGGTGATGATCGGTGATCGCCGTCTTCGCCGCCACAACCTTCAACCTAGGTCAAAATCTCCGTATGTGTGTCTGTCTCCTTGCCGCCCCCTTTCCTTCGTGACCAAGATCTTCTCTTTATAGTCTCTTTCGGTTGTGGGCTGGATTTCACCGACTCCGACTCTGATATTTCTTCTGGGCTCCATATTCTCCGAGTGGGCTTCAAGTTCGGGCCCGACCTCCGTTGTGCCGATCGGCACACAGGACGTGCCGATCGGCACGGTCTCCAATTTCCTCGTTCTTCGGGCCTCCAGCAGCTCTTTACTCGTAGTCTCTTAATTCTCACCTGTTTCCTGTAAATCTTCCGAATACACAGAAACTACGCATATATATGATAATGGGGGTTAATTGTTAGCAATAATGACTTAATAAGGTATTAGAAACACCATATTTGTCATATAAAATGTGCACCTAGAAAGCACCAACAACATGCTTATACTAGTCCTTCTATGCCTTTGCACTCGTTCAATGCATATTGAGGTTAGACATGCTTTGGCCCATGACTTGTTAATCCATTGGATTAGAGTTCTATGTGCTATAGTATGTAACTTGTTAATCCGTAGGGTTAAAGTTACGCATATCTTTCCCCTTTACTTGATGATCCGTAGGGTCAGAGCTATGCATGCTTGGGCACTTGATCTGTTGATCCGTAGGGTCAAGGTTAGGTGTACTCTTGTTCCCGACTTGATGATCCGAAGGGTCAGAGTCCCATGGGAATTGAGAGTACTGTTTAGCAATGTAAGCGTGGTGCTTAGATTGGTGAATAGCTTTGAGTGTTTGGTTACCCCCATGAACAGGAGAAGGTTTGGCAGTGAGGACTTGATTGCCTCATTGTCACGTGACCTTAGGACTGGCATAGGGACTTGATAGCCCTAGTGTCACATGTCCTAGTAGAGGGTTGCCAGTAGGTGGTGACAGCCCTGCTGTGTTTACTCCTCTCTGTTCCAGAATAACATAGGACTTAGATTTGTATGTGATGCATGTATAACCAATAGACAGGAATATAAGAAGTACATAGGGACCCAGCTCGACTCCTCTTGACCCCTCTTAACCTAGGCTTTGTATTGATGTTAGATTGGATTGTTCTGTGTGTCACACTATCCATATCCTTTATCTTTACCCCTGTTTAGACCTTGGTATATTATTAGTTATATGATTATGAACATGCTACCTCCCAAACCACTGTCTTCCTTTGGTAGAACTATAAATGACAGTCATTGGAGTAATCCATTGGTGAAATGCTACAACGGTATTCTCCGTGCGCTTGCGGATTTACTTAATTGACACTAAGACACATCTTTAGATTATTTCTGACATCACTGTCAGAGATGATTTATTTGGTGTGACTTAACAAATGTCAACACTTGTTGCTCTTATTCCTGCTGCTAGTTCCGGGCAGATTCCTGGGCAACCAGAATCTCCCGTTGAAAAAGTTAATGTTATCACTACGAGAGGAGATATGTTCTCTCGTATGACTAACCATGCAGGGGAGAATATGCAAAGAAGAGGAGAACCTTCTACAACAAGAACAGATCCAAGCTATCCAGTAATTTCTTGTTCAATCAAGAGATTCCACTTTGACTACGCCCTATGTGACCTTGGGGCTAGCGTGCCACAGTTTGAGACTGGCGGCTCATCGCAGCAGGGTGCGGGCCAAGCCCCATGGACGCACCCTCCACGTGCGCAATGGGAGGATGAGAACTCCTCCGAGTCGACATCCTACTCATCGAGGACCGGTAGGCGGCGTTCTCGAGCTGATGATCTATACTTTGAGCAGCAGATGAACGCGCTCACCAAACAAATGGGACGCATCGAGACTCGGGGTGAAGACATTGAGTACATGTGACGTCCCGCCTCCACGAGGCCGGGCCCGCACGCCTGGCAGCTCTCTAGGATCTCAAGACTGTCCCCACAGACCAACACACGTCTTTTCTGCGCACTTTGTCCTCACTCGTGCGCACCCGGGAACGACTTCCCGGTCGGTCACCCATCCCGAAATTGCTCCGGGCCAAGCATGCTTAACCCCGGAGTTCTTTCGAGATGAGCTTCCGGAAAAGAAGTTGCAACTGTTGGTATGAGTATTCTTATCAATCCTATTAAGCCCTGGGCCAGGATGTTACATTCTCACCCCCTTAGGAGATCGACGTCCTCGTCGATCAACCCCAGGCCAGGAACTTCCTCTCTTGGCCACGTCCGTGCGTCCAGTGCCAGCGCATGTGCCATGCTGTGTGACCACTTGGGCCCACACCAGCCATGCACACCATGCCTGCGCAACTGCGCCCACACGCGCCCGTGAAACCGCGAGAGTCGGCTCTGATACCACTTGTGACGTCCCGCCTCCACGAGGCCGGGCCCGCACGCCTGGCAGCTCTCTAGGATCTCAAGACTGTCCCCACAGACCAACACACGTCTTTTCTGCGCACTTTGTCCTCACTCGTGCGCACCCGGGAAGGACTTCCCGGTCGGTCACCCATCCCGAAATTGCTCCGGGCCAAGCACGCTTAACCCCGGAGTTCTTTCGAGATGAGCTTCCGGAAAAGAAGTTGCAACTGTTGGTATGAGTATTCTTATCAATCCTATTAAGCCCTGGGCCAGGATGTTACAGTACACCCTCAACCAACACGTCCTGCAGACCCACCAGTGGCAAGACAACACAAATTCCCAGCTCACTAACCTCACCAACATGACGCAGCAGGGCCAGGCCGATCTTTTGGCTTACTTTCGCCACACGGGGTTCGATCCTCGACAAAACCCGTGAGCAAGAACAAGCTTGGGGGGGGGGGGGGATGCCATACCCCCCGCTAAGGTATCATGTATCGCAACTTGTATCCTTTTAGTTTTCTTTTGTTTGCTTGTTCTTGCACCTCACATGAAAAATACAAAAAAATGGTAAAACTGGAAACAAAATAAAAATGACAAAACTAAAAAGAACAAAAATAGTCTTTAGTGTGGTTTCTAGTTTTTCGTAGTTTCTCTTTATATGCGAGTAAGAGTGTTCAGTTTGCCCTTATGTTGAGATGATGAATAGTTGCTCTGTTTTATCTCTCTTTTGTACCTAGTCACAACTTAGTGCTCTCCCACGTTTTGAGACTTTTGGCTTATGCTTACCTAGAACTTGAAACTTGTGGGCTGCATAATACTTGATCTAAGTCTAAGTTGTTGTGAGATATGATATGGTACAAATAGGGCTGCTATGATCTTGTTCAAAGTAAGACTTGACTTCCGGAGTTTTATTTACAAAATACAAAAAAATGATAAAGTTCCTCAATGATAAAAAATTCCTACCAAAGCCATATGTTGTTCTTACATTACAAAACCTTACACATATGATGCTTGTCATTGCATTGAGCTTTATCAAAATTATGTAACCCTAGTGAGAAGCTTGTCATACTCTCTTTGATCAGGATCACGTACACTCCACCTCGCATGCTAAACTTCTACACTGGAAGTTAAGCAATACCACACTACAAGAAAAAGGCCTTCTAGACACGTTTTTGTAGATGCGGTTTTGTAAACGTCAATACATCATCATCTGATGAAGCTTTTTGACACGATATTGAGAACGTTTCAATTTGACACATTATTAGATACGCTTAAACATCATTAGTCAAATAAACATGTTTTTGACATGCTCTTGACCATCAATAACCCTTTAGAGACGCTTCATGACACGCTATTGAGTAATAATACGGTATTAGATATGCTTTCACCCGCGATTACTCTTCTAGATACACTTCTTGACACGATATTGAGAACGTCTCAAAGTAACAGATATTAGACACACTTCATTCTTTAGTAACCCACATAGTGATAGATACACCTTAACCGTTGTAAGCTTCATGACCATTGGAGCTAGGGAAACCCCAAGGTATGAATGTTTTGGTGATAGGATGAGAACCATGAATGTGACTAACACTCTTTGTGAGATCTTATAGGTCACATATAAAGAAAGCTCCGTCCGTTGGTGGTGAACGCCAACACACCATGAACTTATTCACAAGGATGATTGGTTGCCTTCATCTACACAAGAACGGACTTGATGGAGTCGCGGAGAAGACATGGATCAAGGCTAAGGACATGCTAGATCCAAGCGGGTGTTGCTTGGTTAGATGTTAGCTTGAGTCCATAGGAAAAACCGGACTATCAAGAGGGTTCGAGGTGGTTCTCTTAGTACACACTAGTTATAGAGATCATTGGATGCATGGTGAGTCTCTCAGGGGCTAGGGTGGCAGAAGAGAGTTGAAGGAACCAAAAAGATCAAGTGTTGAAGAAGAAGATCAAGAAGAAGATCGAAGCTGCGAAGGCAGAGGAGACCGGACAGTACGGTCATGGAGACCGTACAATACGGTCTACAGAGGAGTTCCAGACAGAAGAGCTTAAGTTTCTGGAAGTTGGAGAAATAGAGACCGGACAGTTGACCGGACAGTACGGTCCTAGGGACCGGACAGTATGGTCTCTATTGGAGTGTTCCAGACAGAGAAGCTGAAGTTTCTGGAAGTTGAAATGAAGACCGGACAATTGACAGGATGGTACGGTCATGGAGACCGTACAATACGGTCTTACAGGAGAAGAGCAACAGAGAAGGAGAAGTTTCTGTTGGCTGAAGAAGAAGTGGAGACCGGACAATACGGTCCTAGGGACCGTACAATACGGTCTGGTTTGAGATGATGAACAGCACTCCCCGAACGCCAGTCTGGTAGAGACCGGACAATACGGTCAGATGGAGACCGGACAATACGGTCCTATTGTACGGTCCTTACGCAGACTGGGTACTTTTGGACAACGGCTAGTTTGAGATTAGAGGCCTATATATAGTCGGTTGTTTACCTCTTTGAGGTGCTCTTGGACCCAGGAAAGAGGGGAGGTGCTGCCAAGAAGCCAAGAGGGAGATGTGTGAAGCACTTGAGAGGGATTTGGAGTGATCCTTGTGCTTGAGAGAGTAGCAAGTTGCATCCTTTGATCTCTAGGCTAGTGTGGGCTTGAGAGAGTCATCTAGGGCTGTTACTCTTGGTCTATGGCAAGGCCTAGACCGGTTAGGCGTCGGTGTTGAGCTGTCCAAGGAGATTGTGGAAGTCGACACAAGTTTGTACACGGTCTTGGAGCTTCCCGTGCGAAAGAAGCATCACTAGTGGAGCGCCCTTTGGCACGCATCAAGTGCGGAGCCTTACCTCCGGAAGAGTACCCGGGATCGAGCCCGGCGGGACGTGCCCGCGACTTCACTCGGAGGGTGAAGTGTGCTCTTGGAGGGATCGCCATCGAGCGGAGGGACGGGGTCGAGACTCCGGCGGGAGTGACCCAACGTGGAGTAGGGGAAGGCGCCATCCTTCCGAGACCACGGGAAAACATCATGAGCATTCTCTATCCCTTCTCCTTTACTACTCGCATTTACTTATCGCACTTCATATGATTGCTTGTAGTACTTGAGTTGTGCTCTTACCTTGCTTGTGTATTTACCTTGGTACCTACTAGCTTCACTAGGTTTGCTTGATTGCCTTGCTCGTGTGCTTACTTGTTATAGCCTATCTAATAGCTCTAAGGACTCTACTTAGTGTGCCTAGTATCTTGGTTGCCTTTGTCTCTAGTTATCTTGTTCCTTGCCTTGCCTAGCTTAAGTCTTCCGCTATATATCTATCTTGTGCTAGGTTGCTAGTGTGGTGTGATTGCTTTATCTATATGCACTAGCTATATAGGTTAAGGATACTCCTTAGTGTGCTTTACCTTGTTACTAGAACTACTCGCTAGGAGTCGTTTGGGTGTAAGTGTTTGGAAATAGATTCTAGAGTGCACCGATTCACCCCCCCTCTCGGTCACACGATCCTTACAAGTGGTATCAGAGCCAAGTGCTCATTATTAGGGCTTTACCGCCTTGAGTCGTGACCGGGATTGAGTGTGAGAAAATGGAGTCCACTCATGATGACGTTTCTAACACTTCCATCGCCTCTACCTTGATTGAGCCTTATGATTGTGTGCTTAATGACATTTCCTACTTTGGTGTGCGTGATGAGTATGATGAGCTTGTTTTGAATGATAATGAGGATATCACTAACTTCGCATCTCGCTTGTATGTTCTTGCTAGGAAACTCATGTCACGAGGCTATCCATCTATTATGCACAAGCATGTTGTGAAGAAGCTTATCCGATCTCTACCACTCTCGCGGTTTGGTATTCTTGCTTTTGCTCGAGTGGATGAGTTTGTGAACATGCCCTACGATGAGGTGGTTGCTATTCTCTCCTCTCTTGAGGAGGATATCAAGAAGGGCAAGGATATCTCTCATGCAAGTGAAGATCAACACATTGAAACTCAACCTCTACCTCAAGCTCAATCATCATCTCGTGTTGGAGAAGGTTCTTCTTCTCGGGATCAAGAGGATGGATATATCAAGCTATGTGATGAGTTGGACCACATCTCTATGATGCCGAATGAAGATCTTGTTGAGTTTGCTCTTCGGATGGATTCACTCATCAAGAGGATAAATGAGAACAAGCTTTGGATAGTCACTAAGGGTCAAGGTCTTAGAAGGTTTCTTGATGCTCTTCCGAAGGACAAGTATGGTGATCACATTGAGTTTGAGAGCTTTGAGCTTGAGTCATATTCAATTGAGCAAGTCATTGAGATCGTCACAAGAAGAAGGGCTCGCTCTTTGCTCTCTAACACATTCAAGACCCCAAGTGATGATGAGGAAGAAGAAGAAGATGATAGAGTTCCGGTTTTCTATTGTGATGATGACTATTCAAGTAATATGATGAGCCGAAGCCTATCAAGGAATATCCATCCCGGATGGAGATCTCTTACCTCCTTTCTATGAAGACTACTACAACATGTATGAACCGGGTCTTGCCGGTGGAGCTCACTACCTTCTCCTTGACATGTATGATGAGTTCTACAAGAAAGAGAGAAGAAACTTGGCTTGAGTGTTGGAAGAGGCTCCTCATATTGTTTGCAAGAGTCAATTCTTTTGAAGGGAAGGAGAAGGTTAGTGATGAGAGTGCTATACGGATAATGTTGTCTCTCCTCCCCTATCATCGGAAGATCTATGTCCTAAATGATATTGGTGATGATATTGATCGGATGCCTCTCAAGGAAGCTATCTTGATTGCCTTATCCTATGAGCATCAAATGTACAACATCCTTGAGTACGCAAATGGAAGTGATGAAGTGGGAAGATTTCAAGCCTATCCTCTTGGGAACCATGTCCTACACTTGGGATATGATCGGAGCGAGTGGAGACACAATGGAGTCACCAAGGCAATGATTGACGCCTTGGATGCATTGGATTTGGACTTTCTAAATGGAGTTCCTATGGCCTACATCAAGAGCAAGCAAGAGGTAAATGATATGTCAATTGATTCTCATGATACTAACCCTCCTCTTTGCTTGATGGCTACTTCCAAGGTGAACTACAAGATTGGTGGCAAACATTGGGTGTTGGATAGTGGTTGCACTCAACACATGACCGGTACTTCATCCATCTTCACCAACTTGGAAGAAAATGAAGATCATGACAAGGTCACATTTGGGACAACTCCAAGCACAAGGTGAGAGGTCTTGGTAAGGTGGCTATCTCAAATGACCTCTCTATCTCTAATGTATTGCTTGTTGAGTCCCTAAACTTCAATCTTCTATCCGTTGCTCAAATATGTGATCTTGGCTTTTCTTGTAACTTTGATGCTAATGGGGTGGTTCTTCATAATGATGCTATGGGTCTCACTATCAAGGGCTTTCGTCATAATAATCTATATGTTGTTGATTTTGAGACTAACATTGTTGCCCCTAGCACTTGTCTCTTCACTAAGTCCGCTCTAGGTTGGCTATGGCATCGGAGGCTTGCTCACATTGGTATGGGTCAACTCAAGCGTGTAATGAAGAACAAGCTAGTGAGAGGAGTCAAGGATGTCACCTTTGAGAAGGACAAGCTATGTAGTGCATGCCAAGCCGGAAAGCAAGTGGCTTCACCTCATCCATCCAAGAATTTCTTGTCAACTTCAAGACCTCTTGAGCTCTTACACATTGATCTCTTCGGCCTACAACTTATGTGAGCATTGGCGGGAATCTCTATTGCTTGGTGGTAGTGGACGACTACTCAAGATATACTTGGGTATTCTTTCTTGAGAACAAGGCACAAGCAATTGGGATATTCAAGAAGTTTGCTAGAAGAGTGCAAAATGAGTATGGGCATCGCATCAAGAAGATTCGGAGTGATAATGGGACGGAGTTCAAAAACTCTATCATTGAAGACTATTGTGATGAGATTGGCATCAAGCATGAGTTCTCCGCTACATACACTCCTCAACAAAATGGTGTTGTTGAGAGGAAGAACAAGACACTTATCACTCTTGCTCGTGCTATGCTTGATGAGTACAACACTCCGGAGAAGTTTTGGGCGGAAGCTATCAACACCGCATGCTACACCTCTAACCGGATCTATCCTCACAAGTTGCTAAACAAGACTCCATATGAAGTGATTGTTGGGAGAAGACCGAATGTCGCCTACTTCCGAGTGTTTGGTTGCAAGTGCTATATCTACAAGAAGAGGGAAAGACTTGGCAAGTTCGAGAAGAGGACCGATGTGGGCATTCTTGTCGGTTACTCGGGCTCGGCTAAGGCTTATCGGGTTTACAACACCTCTACCGGTTTTGTTGAAGAAACCTATGATGTGCAATTTGATGAATCTCACGGGTCTCAAGAAGACCCTCCTTCTTCTCATATTGTAGGTGATGAACCCGTGGAGGAAGCTTTGGAGAACATGCCCATTGGTGAAGTTATTCCTCGTGAAGATGAACCTCCGACACCTCCTCCAACAACTTCATCAAATGGAGCTTCTACGAGTACATCTCAAGTAAATCCAAGCTCTTCCTCAAGTGAACAACATCAAGCACCTTCAAATGATCCGCAACAAGCATCTTCGAGTCAAGCTACTCCAAGCGAACCGCAACAAGCGCCATCAAGTCCACCTCATGCATCTACGAGCCAAGCTTCACCGAGCAATCAAGAACAAGCACAATCTACTTCAACTCAAGATGATGGCTCGGGTTCACCTCTTCGACAACAAGACACTCACATCTCAAGGGAGCAAGCCGCAAGAGACGCGCAAGACACTTCGCCGGCCCCTCCTCCTCCTCGACAAGAACCTTCAAGGAAGCACAAACCCATTGCTCGAGATCATTCACGTGATCTCATCATTGGGAGTCCTTCTCAAGGGTTAAAGACTAGGAGAAGTCAATATAAGCCAAATTATGTTGATGAAGCTAACATTGTTGAGAACTTCTCTTTTGTCTCTACCCTAGAGCCGAAGACGATCGAGGAAGCCTTGAAAGACCACAAGTGGGTGCTATCCATGCAAGAGGAACTCAACAACTTCAAGAGGAATGATGTTTGGAAGTTGGTGAAGCGGCCCAAGCGATCCAATGTCATTGGCGCTAAGTGGGTCTTCAAGAACAAGCAAGATGAGAAGGGAGCAATCGTGAGGAACAAGGCAAGACTTGTGGCGAAGGGCTACTCTCAAGTTGAAGGCGTCGATTTCGACGAGACTTTCGCCCCCGTCGCTCGTCTTGAGGCTATAAGAACACTTCTTGCTTATGCTTCTCATTTTGATTTTAAACTTCACCAAATGGATGTGAAAAGTGCATTTCTCAATGGACTAATCAATGAAGAAGTTTATGTAGAGCAACCTCCCGGCTTCGAGGACCCCGAGCATCCGGACCATGTGTACAAGCTTAAGAAGGCTCTCTACGGACTCAAACAAGCACCAAGAGCATGGTATGAACGACTTCGAGATCATCTCATCACCAAGGGCTACAAGATCGGTAGTATCGACAACACTCTCTTTACTAAGCATGTTGGTGATGATCTCTTTGTTTGTCAAATCTATGTTGATGATATCATCTATGGCTCCACTAACGAAATCTATAATGATGAGTTCCGTGCTCTTATGAAGAAAGAGTTTGAGATGTCCATGATAGGTGAACTTCATGTCTTCCTCGGTTTTCAAGTCAAGCAAATGAAGGAGGGCACGTTCATCTACCAAGAGAAGTACACTCGGGATCTTCTTAAGAGATTCGGCATGGAAGACTCCAAGTCCTACGACACACCTATGGCTACAAGTGTCCCTCTTGATGTGGATGTAAAAGGTATACCGGTGGATCCTAAACTCTATCGTTCTATGATTGGTTCACTTCTTTACCTTACCGCATCTAGACCGGATATCATGTTTAGTGTGTGCCTTTGTGCTCGTTATCAAGCTAACCCCAAGGAGTCCCATATGAGTGCCGTGAAAAGAATTCTTAGGTATGTCAAGAGCACTCCTACAATGGGCCTATGGTATCCAAAAGGCTCGGACTTTGGACTTGTTGGCTATGCGGACTCGGACTTCGCCGGATGCAAAGTGAGTAGAAAGAGTACCTCCGGTGGATGCCAATTTCTTGGACAATCACTCATCTCATGGAGTTCCAAGAAACAAAATTGTGTGGCTATCTCTACGGCGGAGGCGGAATATTTGGCGGCCGGTGCTTGTTGTGCTCAACTCCTATACATGAAGCAAACCCTATTGGACTATGGATTATCTTATGGGCAAGTACCTCTCTATTGTGATAGCGAAAGTGCTATCAATATGGCTCTCAACAAGGGTGATCACGGCCATGCCAAGCACATTGAAGTCAAGCATCACTTCATTCGAGATCATGTGGCCAAGAAGGATATTGAATTGATTGGTGTTCGGACTCATGAACAATTGGCGGACATCTTCACCAAGCCACTTGACAAGAAGACCTTTTGTAAGCTCCGGGGAGAACTCAATGTTCTCGACCTCTCCGACTTCACTTGATATCCTTGAGCTTACATATGTATATATGTATATATACTTTGCTTGTTTTTGTTTGTGTTGTTGTTTTTGTGTGTTCTTCTTGTTTTGTAGGACCGACGACTAACCTTCTTGAGATAGCAATGAGCATGGGTTAAGCTTGGGATTGGTGGCACTTGGCTCCGAGGCTTTGAAGAATGGCTTGTTGTGATCAAGCTCATGGAGGGCTCAAACTTGTTGTTGGTAACTTCGCTCTTAGCTTTCTCTTGTTTTACCCTTATAGCATCATGCATTGTACACTTATCATTCCTTGCATTCGCATCATGCATCTTGCATAAGTGTCTCGGCGCCGAGCACCCATCTAGGGGGAGTTGCTTATTCACAATATGAGTATATGACCTCCTATGATGAATTTATAGCAATGCTATATGAGCTTCATGCCCATTGAACCAAGATTTTTGAGCTCCAAGGTTAAATCCACTTGCGCGGCTCAAAGTCTAAGGGTTCATACATTTCCATCATCATCAACTAACCCCTATGTACTTCAAGACAATATTCTTTTTAGAATGTGTGTAGGGATAATTGTTGGGAGATGGAGAATCACGGATCAAGGGGGAGCTTCACGCCAAATCAAGTAACTCATTTTCCCACTCGTCTCATACATTTACACTAACCTTTTCTCCCTTGGAAGAATTTCTTTTTGAGTGATAGATGCCAAAGGGGGAGAAGAGTTGGGCTTAATGATCGAGCAAGAATATGGGGGGAGAAGAGTTCGAGCGGAGGAGAATACGGGAAGAAGAGTTCGGACTTACAATGAGTTGGAAGATGTCACCTCATGGGGGAGTTTGTACAAGAGAAGATCAAGTGATCAAGACGATCGATCTTCGCACAATCTTGAGGTGATGAAGAAGAAGCAATGCCGTCTCAAGGGGGAGTGTGCGCGAATGAAGATCAAGTGATCAAGATGATCGATCTTCACACAATCTTGAGATTGGTGCACTTGTCAAGGGGGAGCGGAATTCTACAAAGTAGGTATGAAGGTAAACCCCTTGCAACCTTTGCTTGTCATAGCTCCATGTGCTTTCTTTCACTTGTGATATGAGTTTTTGCTCTAACTTGTGACTCCTTTTGAGCTATGACTTGCCTCGACCTAATCAACAAGGTAACTATCTCTCTATCATATACTTGTTGTTTAGTGTCTTGATCGAGTTGTGTTTTTATCTTGGCTTTTGTCATTGCATTCTTTATCTTCTCGATCATTTTTATCATGGTTGTCATCCATCACCAAAAAGGGGGAGATTGTAAGCTTCATGACCATTGGAGCTAGGGAAACCCCAAGGTATGAATGTTTTGGTGATAGGATGAGAACCATGAATGTGCCTAACACTCTTTGTGAGATCTTATAGGTCACATATAAAGAAAGCTCCGTCTGTTGGTGGTGAACGCCAACACACCATGAACTTATTCATAAGGATGATTGGTTGCCTTCATCTACACAAGAACGGACTTGATGGAGTCGCGGAGAAGACATGATCAAGGCTAAGGACATGCTAGATCCAAGCGGGTGTTGCTTGGTTAGATGTTAGCTTGAGTCCATAGGAAAAACCGGACTATCAAGAGGGTTCGAGGTGGTTCTCTTAGTACACACTAGTTATAGAGATCATTGGATGCATGGTGAGTCTCTCAGGGGCTAGGGTGGCAGAAGAGAGTTGAAGGAACCAAAAAGATCAAGTGTTGAAGAAGAAGATCAAGAAGAAGATCGAAGCTGCGAAGGCAGAGGAGACCGGACAGTACGGTCATGGAGACCGTACAATACGGTCTACAGAGGAGTTCCAGACAGAAGAGCTTAAGTTTCTGGAAGTTGGAGAAATAGAGACCGGACAGTTGACCGGACAGTACGGTCCTAGGGACCGGACAGTACGGTCTCTATTGGAGTGTTCCAGACAGAGAAGCTGAAGTTTCTGGAAGTTGAAGAATGAAGACCGGACAATTGACAGGATGGTACGGTCATGGAGACCGTACAATACGGTCTTACAGGAGAAGAGCAACAGAGAAGGAGAAGTTTCTGTTGGCTGAAGAAGAAGTGGAGACCGGACAATACGGTCCTAGGGACCGTACAATACGGTCTGGTTTGAGATGATGAACAGCACTCCCCGAACGCTAGTCTGGTAGAGACCGGACAATACGGTCAGATGGAGACCGGACAATACGGTCCTATTGTACGGTCCTTACGCAGACTGGGTACTTTTGGACAACGGCTAGTTTGAGATTGGAGGCCTATATATAGTCGGTTGTTTACCTCTTTGAGGTGCTCTTGGACCCAGGAAAGAGGGGAGGTGCTGCCAAGAAGCCAAGAGGGAGATGTGTGAAGCACTTGAGAGGGATTTGGAGTGATCCTTGTGCTTGAGAGAGTAGCAAGTTGCATCCTTTGATCTCTAGGCTAGTGTGGGCTTGAGAGAGTCATCTAGGGCTGTTACTCTTGGTCTATGGCAAGGCCTAGACCGGTTAGGCGTCGGTGTTGAGCTGTCCAAGGAGATTGTGGAAGTCGACACAAGTTTGTACACGGTCTTGGAGCTTCCCGTGCGAAAGAAGCATCACTAGTGGAGCGCCCTTTGGCACGCATCAAGTGCGGAGCCTTACCTCCGGAAGAGTACCCGGGATCGAGCCCGGCAGGACGTGCCCGCGACTTCACTCGGAGGGTGAAGTGTGCTCTTGGAGGGATCGCCATCGAGCGGAGGGACGGGGTCGAGACTCCGGCGGGAGTGACCCAACGTGGAGTAGGGAAGGCGCCATCCTTCCGAGACCACGGGAAAACATCATGAGCATTCTCTATCCCTTCTCCTTTACTACTCGCATTTACTTATCGCACTTCATATGATTGCTTGTAGTACTTGAGTTGTGCTCTTACCTTGCTTGTGTATTTACCTTGGTACCTACTAGCTTCACTAGGTTTGCTTGATTGCCTTGCTCGTGTGCTTACTTGTTATAGCCTATCTAATAGCTCTAAGGACTCTACTTAGTGTGCCTAGTATCTTGGTTGCCTTGTCTCTAGTTATCTTGTTCCTTGCCTTGCCTAGCTTAAGTCTTCCGCTATATATCTATCTTGTGCTAGGTTGCTAGTGTGGTGTGATTGCTTTATCTATATGCACTAGCTATATAGGTTAAGGATACTCCTTAGTGTGCTTTACCTTGTTACTAGAACTACTCGCTAGGAGTCGTTTGGGTGTAAGTGTTTGGAAATAGATTCTAGAGTGCACCGATTCACCCCCCCCCCTCTCGGTCACGCGATCCTTACAACCGTACTTAGTTTCATATAAAACGCTATTTGACACGCTATTGATAATCTTAGAGACGACAAAACATTTGGTGAGCATGGGTTAAAATAAATATATATCTAATTCTAGTCATAGTTGCGTGTGAGATGAGTAAAATCTTTCTAAGAGGATAGGAGGGGTCAACAGAATTGTTTTTTTTTTTTTGCAACGTTCACAACACTTCATATAAAACGTGTCTACATTTCTTAACACACAATAATCCATAACTATAAAACGTGTCTACTACAATAGATACGTATTGTAATTGTATTTATGTAAACGTATCTATATATGTAGGTACGTGGAATAACGTCTCTATGGAGCATCGAAACTTTTGTAGGCACGCTTTCAAAAATCGTGTCTACTGAACTCTGACATGGCCCGTGTGAAGACGCCTCGGACACGCTTTGTGAAAACGTCTCTACATCCTAATAGAGATGCGATATGCGTAGCTAACCTATTAAAAAAAAGTATCTACAGAGGGTTTTTCTTGTAGTGCCACCACACTTTCCACCAAAATAAATACTCCTCCAAAAATCATTGTTACCTTTCTCTCTCAAAATATATCATTGGAGACATGGCTATGCAAAAGAAAAAGAATAATCCGTGCTCATACAAAAGTAGAGCATGATGAAAAAAAAGAAGAAAGATTTTTGGGAAAGAAAAAGAAAGAAAGAAAGATAGCCATGTCCTCCTCAAAAATTCAAAAAGAGAGAGAAGGAACAAATAAAAAGGAGTATCACTTCCACCTCACCACCACCATATACACACTTGCCTTGATCAACGTTGTATGACTTGCATTCTCCACGGATCCACTCTTTTGGTTCCGCAATATGTGCAATGCAAGTATGCCTCATATCATCCCTACCTTGAGCTCCATATACAAGCCTTAGAAGTAGGATGAAAAAAGGCAACACAATAATGCCTTGGTGAGGAATATATACTTTTTGAGCGATTCGAGAGCATCACTTGAGGAACTTTGCTTTTATTTCAAAAATTACGAAAACATATGGAAAATAAAAGTAAAACAATGGACAAGTGAATGGTGCTCTGTTATAACCGCTATCTCTCAACCGCCCAAGACAAGGAAAAAGCCGTACGCCTCATAAGGAGTGATGTAAAGGGTGAGTTACCATGCCAACTTTTTCAACTCAAAGGAGAGTACGCATGGTACCTAGGAGATATGTAACATTGTAGCAACTCCTGATCAACATCCTAAGTCCTATTTCTTGCACGGGACGAGCAAGGAGGACAGCTTGGGGGAGTTGTTGACGGTCCTTACACCGAGAATTTGAAAGTCAATTAGCTCTATAAATAAGGAAGAAATAACACTCCTTACTTGCATTTTGTTATCAAATAACCTATTTCCACGTGTACCTCTAGATTTCAATGTGCAGGTGGAAAACAGGGAATTCCAGGTGTAAACATGCCCCAAGCAACGATTCCAACACTTCCATAAAACGACGCTTGCCGCGGGAATATAATTCAAGGATAAAAGGCCCAGAACCTACCAGAACATCAACTGAGGCCATACACCTGGAACAGAGGCCTAAAGGCCAAGGGGGACAAGCCAGCCAAGACCCAGCCCAGGAGGGGCCAGGCATGTGTCGGCCGACCCCAAACCCTGGGTCGGCCGACCTGCCAGGTGGCCCCCCTGGGCCCAGCTTTCTAAGGTGATTTGCAACTGATGTTCCAAGGTCAGTTCCCCTTACAATCAATGCCATCAATGCCGGGAACCACCTCAAATTAACCGACCTTCAGAGGCTATATAATCAGGGGTACGCCCCCTCCTTTCAACACACACACCACAAGGCTCATTCCCTCCTCCACACATCAGAGCTAGAGGCTCTCTAAGTAGTGCTAGGCTGAGTAGTGGGTAGTGGGCTGCCCTTTTGGCTTCCAAGTCCCTAGGAGAATTTGGGTCTAATCCCTTGTATCCTTCTCTCTTTGTAAGACTTGTTCTTTATCAATGGAATATCATCGTTCTTGTAGTAGTTATGTGCTTATGTTAGTTCATCGTTCATCCTTGATCTTGGATGAACGTTCTTCATTCGTTCATGTTCGTTCATCGTTCGTTCATCGTTCATCGATGTTCGTTCATGATCGTTCATCGTTCGTTCGTCGTTCGTTCATACTCGATCATCGGTTAACGATGATCGTTCTTCATCGTTCGTCGTTCGTCGCTCGTTCTTGAGCGACGAACGCCTATGCATAACGTAGTGCTAGTTTTGATCCTTTGTCTAAGTAATCGCTAGTTAGAACTAGTTGTTCCCCCTGCTTAGTCATCGGGTCCATTGTCCTGCAAAGGTGCTCTAGGTTTATCGCCTTGCGAGGTGCCTCGAGGGATCTAGAGTTGTGGGTAGTTACTCTAGCATGGTGCTAGGGCTTCCTTTCCACCCTTGGTTGCGTGTTCGTGTCCCACGGTTTGTAGAGGTAGGCGGCAGGTCACGTTCCGGCATGGCGTAGGAGTATATATGAAAGTCCGGAGGTCGGGGCAGACTCTGACCACTGGATCTCCCGATGGTGGCTTTGCAGTAGAACAGCTTAGTCCTGGCTTGTGTGCAGCTTAGGCTATAGGTAGAAGCTACGCACGCTATATGATGATGTACATTAGGAGTAGCAGCTCGTTTACTTAGTTCTAGAACTGCTTAGAGTTACCTCTCGCCTTTTATCAGAGAGTGGAACTGCCTGCTATGTGTCACACTATCCCCATATCTAATTACACTTTTCCTCTGCATTGGATTATGGTTATGATCTATCATTTGTAACACCATGAGTATAAGTACATACTTGTCAACTATGTCTTCCTTTGGGAAAATATAAAATGAAGATACCCTGGAATACAGTCGGGTGAAATGCTACAACGGGTCAGATTATCTTTCATGTTGAATACTAATAATACATTTCTAGCACTTGTTGCTAGTTCTGGATTATTATGTATATCCTAAGCAAGTAACTTAACCCAAGGTATTTCTGACGCCAAGCTGGGAATATTCGCCTTAGGCCTTACCAGCCTAAAGTGGTGTTTCTTGTTTGGTGTAAGAAATACCAACATTTATCTATGCTGTTGGCGAATGTGATATGGTTAGATGAGAGGAATCTTGCTTCTTCTGTATTGAGTGCTTGGGAATTTATCTTGCAAAATTTAAAATCCACGGCTTTGCACTCCTCAATGATCTTATATTCCCACCAGAGCCAAATAATGATCCTATTGAAAACTTCTACAAATGTTGCTTGTTATTGCTTGGAGCTTTGTCAAATTGTTGTGACCCTTGCGAGATGCTTGTCATACTTTCAAGATCACGTAGACATACACAATGTTGGTATTTCTTACGTCGCAAATAAATCCACAAGCGCACGGAATACCGTTGTAGCACTTCACCCGGGAGTATTCCAAGGTATCTTATTCGTTTTCCCCAAGGAACGGAGGTATCCTGCAACAAGGTTAGTTTTACCCAAGGACAAGCAAGATTGATAGTAGTATAGGATTGAGAAGATGAATAAAGATATAGTTATCCCTTAGGATAGACGCACTCAAGCTCTACTTGTTTACTTCGGGCGCTGGTTTAGACCTGATCTGCCAAGTCCCGCCAGCTTGTAGATCTACGACGAACCCGAGCGTGGAGGATTACTAGGGACGGACAGCGCTGTCACCACCTGCCGCCTACCTCTACAAACCGTGGGGCACGCTGCAAACAAAGGTAACCTCTAGCCTAGACACCACGTCTATACCGTCGATTACTAATCTAACCCCGGTCCCGATACTGATTCAGAAGGCTAGAGCACTCCTTGCGGAGCGATGATCCCGTAAACAAGTATAAAAAGAATAATGACTAGTAAATAATGCTCGCTGGATCAATATCACCACGATACTAACTTATGAATACGGAGGACTAGCCCTCTCTTCTCCCTTGCCCTCTCCCCTACTCTACTAATATACAAGAGGCCCTTGGCCTTAGAATGGGAGTGGAGCTTTTCTCTAGTGTCCTGTGTTGTGTTGAGAGGAGGGGGGTACCCCTTTATTTATAGCCTCCAAAGGAGGTGGAACTGAGGCGGTTCCCGGCATTGATGGCATTGATTGTAGGCAGAACTGACCTTGGTACGTTGGTGGGGAACCGCCATAGAAAGATGGGCCAGTGGGGCCTCTACAGGGGGTCGGCCCACCCCTATACCCAGGTCAGTCGACCTAGGGTGGGCCCACTGGGCCTGGCCTTCTTCGTGGTTGTTTCCTGGGTCGTCTCCCTTCCTGGTCCACCTGCTATGCGTGGACTTGAAGTCTTTTGCTCTTGTTTTTTGGGCTTTGGAAGAGATAACTTTATTACGAGGAAATTCGGTGTTTTATGCTTCCTTTTTCTCGTTTTTGTACGAAATGCACCTGCACTCAAAATTCACGAAGATTGTGGAATCCGTTAGTTTCAAGCCCTAAGCCTACCTTTGGTGATGGATTTGGGTTTCAAGAGTGCAGATAGTTGACGGTAAATTCTTGCTTTAACAGCCGTGAACAACTCCCCCACACTTAGCCTTTGCTCGTCCTCGAGTAAAGATGAAGGACTAAGGTGGATCATAACTTTCTTTGGTATGATGCTAGCATACAGGTTATTCCAAGCCATACCTGCACCCGTGAACTTTGACGTGTCTATCATGTCATCTTGGGTGGTTGAGGAATGGAACGGTCATGATTTCAGTCATCGTAGTTGCATCTGCTGAGTCACTTGGGTTTTTTTTTGAAAGATTTTCAAAGAGTAAAAACATAGCTCATACTCCTCGAATGATAACTCTTAGATCGCTCAATGTGTATGATTCCTCACCAAGGCATTTGATTTGCCTCGTTTCATCCTACTTCTACTTTATATGGAGCTTGGTAGGGAATGAAAAGGAGCATACTTGCATTCCTTATGTTGCTAAGTCAAAACCAGATCCTAGGAGAAAAGAAGTCATACAATCTGATCAAGAGTGTGCACGTGTGTGGATTTGTGTATGATAAAAGAAATGAGATGGATACTCTTTGATGTGATGATATTTCTCTCTTGATTGCTTTTTATTTGAGAACATGGCTTTCACTTATATTCTTTTCTTTCTTCTTCTTTTTTTTTTCGATCACGCTCATGATTGAGCGGTTCTTTCTTTTATTCATGCTCAAGCATATGAGCACTCTTTCTTTCTTTTCTTTTTTTTTTCTTTTTCCAACTTCTTTCTCTCTCTCCCTCTCTCTCTCTCTCTCTCTCTTTCTCGGTAGCCATGTCTCTTTTTGCAAGAATATTTGGAGAGAGACATCAACAACAGATGAAGGAGTATTTATTTTGGTGGATGGATGAATTAAATGATGTAGCTAACTTCCAGTGTAGAAGTTTAGCATATTTTTTGGTGCTGGTGTATGTGTACGTGATCTTGATCATGAAAGTATGACAAGCATCTCTCACAACAATTTGACTAAGCTCAAAGTAATAATAAGCAGCATTTGTAGAAGTCTTCAGTATAATCATTATTTGGCTCTGGTGGGAATATAAGATCATTGAGGAGTGCAAAGCTATGAATTTTAAATTTTGCAAGGTAAAATTCCCAAGCACTCTATGCAGAATAAGCAAGATTCCTCTCATCCAGCCATATCTCATTCGCCAACAACGTAGATAAAGCATGGGGTCCTATGAGATTGGTGTTCACAAGCAACAGGTGTATGATGCGAGGAATAAAGAGTGTGCAGGCCAACCAGATAGATGTTTGTTTGTTGAGGGGATAAAAAGATCTGTTTTATCATTGAGTTAAATTTTAGTGATTGTCCTCAAAGATTGTTTTAACTCTTGAATTAAGGAGAAGGGTATAGGATGCGCAAACCATTGCCATGGATGAAGTGGAGATCATGTGGGACCTTTGGATGTTCGATCGAACCAGAAGGTTGAACCTCACTTTGTCTTCTTGTGCCCAATGGCTCCACTCCTTAGCATGTTTGTTGGCGGTTCTTATGCGATAAAATTAAATTCATTAATTCCGCAAGCGCACGGATCACCATTGTAGCATTTCACCTTGGAGTATTCCAGGGTGATATCATCCCCAAACATGAACTTTAGAGGTCTTCGTCCTCTATCATCGTTCGTGCCTTGGGTGAGGGATCAATGGTCGAATGATATGATCTAGAAGTCAAAGGCTTGCATTTGACAGTTGGAGTCTTCTCACAGCTCGACTTGGGTTCCTTTGGCGGTTCGAAGGAAAAGGAAGTGTTTTCTACGATCCGTTCTATTAAGTCTTTCCCTTCGGCTAAGGTTTTATGAGAAAAAAGATCTGCCAGCAGCAGTGTCGAGATAAAGTGCGGTGTTTTTGTCTAATCCCGAATAGAAATGTTGCAATAAAATTGGTTCGGGGAGCAAAAGCTCTGGGCCGGAATCGTTTAATGAACAAAACCGGACCCAAGCCGCACTAAGTGTTTCCTTCTCTTCTTGACGAAAGTTCAATATTTCCGCCCGTAGAGAAGTGATACGGGATACGAGGAAGAATGCTAGACAAAAATTTGTCTCGCAATTCTTTCCAATCGCCGTTCACTCTCTTAGCGGTGTAAGCATACCATTGTTTTGCCTTCCCATTGAGGGAGAAGGAAAACAATTTCCACTTCAAGGTTTCATGTGTCATGCCATTCATCAAAAGGCATGAACACAATTGCTCAAATTCTCGCAAGTGTTGAAAGGGATTTTCATCTTTAAAACCAGAGAAGGATAGACCTTTGATCAATGCAATAAAACTGGGGCAAAGCTCATAGTTGGATAAGAATGAATTGTGATGATGATGGTGGCTCTAAGAGTCCGCCCCGTGGAGCAGAGAATGATTGGATTGTAGGTTGTGGCTACATGAAATATTTTTTGGTATTTTTTTTAAGTGGGTAGGTGAAGATGTGGAAAGGATAGATGGTGGAATTTTTTTATGATGGTAAAGAAAAAAGGTAATTAAAAAGGATATAATACAAGGGCTAACCTTCTTCGTAGCAGAGATAGCAACAGTTCCCCGGCAACGGCGCCAGAAATGCGTGTTGGTATTTCTTACGTCGCAAATAAATCCGCAAGCGCACGGAATAACGTTGTAGCACTTCACCCGGGAGTATTCCATGGTATCGTATTTGTTTTCCCCAAGGAACGGAGGTATCCTGCAACAAGGTTAGTTTTACCCAAGGACAACGTCACACCCGGTTTTAAAAAACAAAACCGAGTACATCTGTATGCAAGCCCAGGATCAAGTTTTCACGCACACAGGACAATATATGTGATAAAAGAATAATATCTTTAATAAATCGATTACATTATTACAATAAGGACCCAAAGGTCTAAAAGAAATTACATTACAGCTAATATACAAACTAGCGTCGGTGCCCTTCTAATCCACAGGAAGTCGACCGGAAGATTGCATGCCTAGTACTCCGCTCATCCATCTTCAAGTTTCTTCCATGCTTCTCCTGTAGCTGAACAATGTAGGGGAGGGGATAGCCTTGAGACATAGAGTACTCAACAAGTGTGGGAAAATATGACATCTTGGCTAAAGACAAGAAAGGCTACATTGGGTTTATTTGCAGAAAAGCAATTGAGTAACTAATTTTATAAAGCAGCTCCTATTTACTAGGTGATATCTCCAAACGGCCAAGGTTCCAACCACCTTGCCAAAGCCCAGGGTTCCAACCACCCTAACCGAAACAAGGGTTCCAACCATCGACCATAGTTCCCACCACTGTAGCCAACCAAACTAGACTACCAACCCAACTAATCGTGTGAGGGTCCATGCCGCTCTTGACCGTGAGCACGGCTGTCGTGACAGTTTTCACTCTGCAGAGGTTGTACACATTCACCACGAGTCGTGATTTCATCCCCTGTTTCCAGGTGGACTAAAAGCCTCCATTATGCTGGTACCCGTCGATACCTTGCACATTTCTGACGTGTGCTGCCAGGAGATCACTACAATGTCTTTCGCTAGTCTCCTCCATCTTTGTAGTAGCCCGCTAAGGATTCGCTGCCGTGGGGTCTATGAGAGCACCCACCCCGGAGGCCCCATCTTGCGCCATGCGGTTCGGGGATTCCAACCATCCCGTCAAAACGCCTCACCCTAGTGGATCTCAGCGTCCAACCAGCTCCCCACACCACCGATGGCCAATACAAATAAGGAGTTGACTAATTAATTAACCAAGCCGCGCCCATTCTTGGCTCGTGGTTGCACTGTTCTAATCGGTGGTCGCTCCACGAACCAGTCCTTAGATCTAGGTGATAAAACAAACCAAAGGACTGCCGGTAAAACCCCAGCACAGCCCCTGAGCTGCCGGTAAACCCCTGCACAGCTCCCAAACCATAATCACCCAAATCCCTAAGCTCCATGTTGCTAAAAGAGTACCATAACCCTCATGTGGTTAAAGTTCAATTAATATGGTTAAGATTAACCCAACCCAACTGAACCCAAAGCATGGCTAAGCAACAAACTACCCAAAAGTAAAGAACAAAGGCTACATGGAATAATATGGAAAACTAGTAAACCCTAACAATAGGTAACTACCCATCAGTTTGGCACATGCATGCAATTTTCATAAACACTTGTAAAACTAGGTTCAAGATGTTCAACGGCCACTTGCCATTGTAATAGAGCTGCTGCTCAATGATCTTCAATCTTATCTTGTAGTCCTCGATTGATCCCAACGTGTATTCTCCTATTCGCGCAATTACCGGCAAACAATCAAATAAACAAACATACACAATGAATGGGATAAAACAAGAGAAAAAGGTTTACAAGGGCTATATGGTTGGGATTAAAGAAGCACCTGCATAGCACGGACATTACGGATAAGGGACAAGGTTATCTCTGGATGGAGGAGTCCAAAACAACAACATAACAAAGTTTGCACCAGAATTTGACTGGTCGCGAACAGATATGATGAAGAAGACTTGCGTGTTCCCGCTGACTGGCTGTTGGATTGGACATAATACTTACACAGAACAGTGCAGCATTCTCGGGAACATGTTAGGGACAAGATGGTTTTGGGATTAACACAAAGGGTTAGGAGATCGACCTGTTCAAACTTGCCAATGTCAGGCAGCGGTGATGGTAGATTGGATCGCGTTCCTAGTGGCTTCGTGGCAGATCAAGGGGATCCCTCCTGTGGGAGCAAAGAAGACTTGATGGAACACATGTGTGCATGGTTTATGTAACAAAGAAGGCAAGGAAACGACTGGAACAACGAAATAATTACCATCGCACGATCTGGGCGCGTCCTGAACAGCGAGCAGTGGTCATTGCGAAATAGATCCCGGTCGCCTCGAGGCTGATCTGGCCAAGATCTTCAGGTATGTTGTGGAGGACAACAATGCGCACCTCCTGGTGAAATTTAGCTGCATTTGGTTGGCTGAATTGACGGGAACGCGAATGCAATTTGCAGTTCTGCTGCTAGACGCAAGAGCAGGGAGGAGCGGCGACAGCCTGGCGGCGTGGTGTTGCTATGGGGACGTGTGGAGGATGTGGGGAGGGCTGTAGGAGAGGAGGGCTGGGTGATTAGGAAAGAGGGGGAGAAAGAAAGGAAGGCAATAAACACATTGATTATCGTTTAATGCGCGTGTTCTTTCCATTTGAGAGAAAGTTGTAGGTGAAATGAATGTGGACATGTTTTTAGTTCAGCTGCACCATGCCGTAGGTGAGAGAGAGAGAGATTTCCCATTTAGATTTTAAATGATCCTTTAAAAATTCAAATAAAAACAAATAATTTTGAGATATGCATTTGAACTTTGACAAATTTTGTTTGCATGTGTTTAAAAGGCTCACATTCCAAAATAAGAAATTTTGGGATGTGACAAACTACCCCCCTTAATAGGAACCTCGCCCCGAGATTCAAAGAAGCTAGGGCAAGAATTTGGAGATGATGATCTGGAATAGCCAAAAAGGAAGAGTGAAAGGTAAATGAGATTTAGGGGAATTTCAGTGACACGAATAGGATCACACTATATGCAAAGAGGTGATAGATAGGTCATGAAGGACGAGGTATGTTCAAGGAAAGATTGGCTCACAAACGACCTAGAACAACACACCAGCAAACATACAAGCAAACATATGAAACGACGATCCGTGATGAGGCTGAGATCTTCACCTTCACCTTCATCTTCATCTTCATCTTTTCGGTTGTTGACAAATACTACTTCAAATCTTCAAGTAAGAGATCCTTCCTTGCGTGGTTGATGTTGTCGTCTTCTCGGTCTTCATGTCATTATCATAAGAAAATAGAAAGGACGCATAGAAGCAAACAACCAAGACAGGACATGTAGGCTTAGAAGGGATGACTCTAAAGGCAAAGGGTTAAACACAACATACACACAAGCACTCATAGTAATCATGCATGCACATTACAATCAAACAATCCATCGTCACTAAAGCGAAACACTAACACTATTTTTTTTGGACACCTACCTAAGATAGGGTTACTTGGATAGGCTTGGGATAGAAATAGTTAACTCTACAAACTAAAGGCTAGGCTGAACCGCAGAAAGATTTTTTAAAATAAAATAAAACGAGAAAATAATTAATCAATGAAGTAGTTCAAGAAAAGACAAAATAATTAAGCAAGGAATTTTGCAGAACATAGTTTTGAAAATAAGTTTCTAAAAATCGACCATTTCTAACTAGGCTTGCGTCCTGCGGTCGATATGGCTCTGATACCAGCTCTTGTACCACATGTAACAGTTCGATCCACAGGATCTTTGTCCCACGGTGCTGTTTAAGCAGACACGAGATAATACAAGCACTCGATACATATTTCACATTATTATTACATGTTTATGTCAGAGTAAAGCGGAAGCGGATACGACAAGTTTGAAAACACGTAAGATAAACGAGAGCTACATCTAACCCTCGACGATACAGCAAAAGCGATAATCCGAGCCCGCTGGATTACCACACTAGCAACACACATCACAGTGGCGGCAAATCGGACTCCCAGTGGGAAGTCCAACCTTCTGGAACTGGAACATCCCAAGGCAGCACTCCAACAGGTAAAGTAATGTCTGCATTACCTGAAAACAACATAGGCACAAAGCCTGAGTACTAATTACTCAGCAAGTCTTACCCGTCAAATAACTCTAGACATGCAAAGGCCGACAATAGGAAGGCTGAATTTAAATGACTCGCACTAAGCCATACTAAACTTTTCTAACAACATTTCAGCCAAGTTTTAGTTCTTAACAGGAGTATAGGTGAGCATGACTAAAACAACCATATGAAACAATAAGATATCTGAACAGTAAATAAATGTACAGCTGCAACAGTAGTTCAACAAACAGCCAGCAATCTCATCATCACCAAGTATCAAATATCATGTGCTACGTGAAGGCGCAATTCACAAGCGGTACTCATTACTGCGAGGGACAGCGATTGCAATCGATTTACACCAGCTGGGGAAAAACCCGAAGTACACGACGTATATGCACCACTCAAGATGGTCATATACGGCAACCTTTCACAAGACAGTAAACACCAAGGCAGGGTCCAGTGCAAGGAGTTGGGCAGCCGTTCTACCACCGTCGTGGCCAAAACCTGCCCAACTACGCCCAGCGTGTCTTTCAACCAGTGGACTGGGTACCAACCAACGATGCCACCATACATGCTACATCAGTTTACTAGTTCCCATTTCACTAGTATGCCTCCGGTACTGCTCAATGCTTGATCAAGGGCCAACATCGAATCGGTCCTTAATCGACTAGACAGGGCTACAACAGCCAACCCCTCCGTGAGTTGCTGCAACCTACACATGCAATATCCCTGCCCGGTCTCCACAATAAACATAAACTCATTCCATTATCTTCAACTTTTAGTGATCCAGTTTTTATTCACGAAATACAATACTTGATCGATACGAAATACTTTAACTAAGCATAGCAGGTATTCTACCGAGCTACTAGGATAGACACATAAACAACATAGGACATTTGGGGCACATGCAGGAGGATTTTCAAACAACTCCTATAAACTTAAGTGCAACAAACATACTAGACTCACTAGCATTATTATTCCTAGAAAACAAAAATATTTGCAAAAGGGTAGGATGCACCGGGGCTTGCCTTGATCTACAAAGGAAATGTTAGTTACTTCAGGCTCAGCTTCCTCAGTGGAATGATCCTTCTGAATATCCTCTTCTTGGTCGTTTCCTATAATGTGATGTATGTCAATTGGATGAGGATACAAAGGAAATATAAACCAATATGTGATGCAATGAGAACGACTTGGTTGCATATTTGAAATGTGAGGTTCAGTTCTGAAATTATGTTTGTTTATTACTTTCGTCTGAAGTATTTCCTTCATTGACTCCCATGAAGCATTATTATCTTATTAAGTAATTTGTTCAAATTATCACAATTGAGCTCATAAATTATGTTAATAAATTCTAAAATCGTTTCTGGTCAAACCCAAAATCATGGTGAAAGATGTTCACCTAAGTAACGTGCATGCACCAGTTCAAGGTTATTTGGTGACTAGATTATTTATTAAGAAGATGACAAGTTTATCAAAGAGAAATTCATAATTAGTTTTCTTTACAGAAACAAGATGAACATCATAGACCACTGTGAAGGGCATGTCACAAGGATTCCAACAAGCCCTAGTTTGCAATTTTTGGTTAAGTAAATCATTTACTATGAATTAAACAAGGTTAAATAGGGTTCAACTTCTAACAATTTTCCAGGACAGAACATGTATGAACACTGATCAACTTGCTGCTCTTGGGATAGATCTCATCAAGATGAATTCAACAAGATTTGGTTTGCTATTTTTGGACTTCAGAATCTTTTTATATCGAATTTCAAAGTTTAAACGAAGTTCACTAGTATTTACAAGTATGCCACTGAACATATTAACCCTAGCGCGCTCTGGCCGCGCTCGGCGCACACGGCGACGAGATGATGGCGTGGCTCGCCGGCGGTGACGAGTGGACCTCCACGTGAACATGTTGCAGGGTGAGCACCAGTGAACTTAGGGCTACACGCCGGTCAAAGTGGCGAGTCAAGAAGCTCACCAGAGCGACCTGTCGACGGAGAGGGGCGGAGCTCGGGTGCGCTGGGTCGGCGGCGGACCACGGCGAGCCTACGGCGACCAAAACACTGCACGGCTTGGGGTACTGCGAAGTTAGGAGGTGCACGTGAAGGATATGAACATGCCAACGAGCGAAATCGAACTGAGACCCACCGGGACGGAAGAATTCCGGCAAGAACTCAATGGCGGACGGCGGAGCTTGATGAGGCAAATGATGCGATTCCGGTTAAAAGAGTAGTCGACGATGTGATCTTCTTCCAGGGACTTGAAGAGCGTCGCACGGCGCTTCTTTCGCGGGGTCAAGCTCGAGCTGAGGTGGTCGGATGCGGCGGCGCGATGATTTGCTTCGCCGGCGGTGGTGGTGGCGTGCGTGAGCGATTGAGAACGAGAGAGAGATCGAGAGCTGAGCACAAGAGAGGAGTGAACGGGTCTCGTTTGCGTGCTCATCCGGACGACTTGGAGCGACGGACACGGCAGCAGGCAGGCAGGCAGGCAGGAGCTGGCGCGGTGAGGTGGTGGCCATGCACCGAGCTGTGTCGTCCGAAAGAGAGAGAGGAAAAGAAAATTGAGTGGCTGACAGATGGGTCCCGCAGTGTTTTCCCTTTTTCACAGATTTATTCCTATCTCTTGTAAATTCTTTTTGAGAGGGTCAAAGAGTTTCAAAAATTCCCAGATTTTTACTGACTCCTCTCTGACACGTATACAAGGCAGGTGACATCTCAATTTGATGAAAACTTTCAGAAATTTGAATTTGAAATTCAAACACTTTGTTTAAAATTTAAACTTCCTTTACTTATTTGGAGCACTTCCTAATGAATAATGATTTTGATCTTTTGGCTAGATTTTCATTTCCTTAACACCTTTCACATATATTTTTGGATTCACCTAGTTCTGTTGAAAGTTTTTGACTTGCTTTACAAAATTTGAATTCACTTCGGTTTATAAACAAATTTAATAATTGGTTTGCAGTAAGAATTTGAGATTCTCATTTCACCAACCCAACATCAGTGACTAATATTACGAAAAAAATGAAATGAGACACCTGGGGTGTCACATCACACCCGGTTTTAAAGAACAAAACCGAGTACATCTGTATGCCTGCCCAAGATCAAGTTTTCACGCACACAGGACAATATATGTGATAAAAGAATAATATCTTTAATAAATTGACTACATTATTACAATAAGGACCCAAAGGTCTAAAAGAAAATTACATTACAGCGAATACACAAACTAGCGTCGGTGCCGTTCTAATCCATAGGAAATCGACCGGAAGATCGCATGCCTAGTACTCCGCTCATCCATCTTCAAGTTTCTTCCATACTTCTCCTGTAGCTGAACAATGTATGGGAGGGGATAGCCGTGAGTACATAGAGTACTCAGCAAGTGTGGGAAAGTATGACATGTTGGCTAAAGACAAGAAAGGCTACATTGGGTTTATTTGCAGAAAAGCAATTGAGTAACTAATTTTATAAAGCAGCTCCTATTTACTAGGTGATATCTCCAAACGGCCAAGGTTCCAACCACCTTGCCAAAGCCCAGGGTTCCAACCACCCTAACCGAAACAAGGGTTCCAACCACCGACCACAGTTCCCACCACTGTAGCCAACCAAACTACCAACCCAACTAATCGTGTGAGGGTCCATGCCGCTCTTGACCGTGAGCACGGCTGTCATGACAGTTTCACTCTGCAGAGGTTGTACACATTCACCACGAGTCGTGATTTCATCCCCCGTTTCCAGGTGGACTAAAAGCCTCCATTATGCCGGTACCCGTCGATATCTTGCACATTTCCGAGGTGTGCTGCCAGGAGATCACAAGGTCTTTCGCTAGTCTTCTCCATCTTTGTAGTAGCCCGCTGAGGATTCGCTGCCGTGGGGTCTATGAGAGCACCCATCCCGGAGGCCCCCTCTTGTGCCATGCGGTTCGGGGATTCCAACCATCCCGTCACCACGCCTCACCTAGTGGATCTCAGCTTCCAACCAGCTCCCCACACCACCGATGGCCAATACAAATAAGGAGTTGACTAATTAATTAACCGAGCCGCGCCCATTCTTGGCTCGTGGTTGCACTGTTCTCATGGGTGGTCGCTCCACGAACCGGTCCTTAGATTTAGGTGATAAAACAAACCAAGGACTGCCGGTAAAACCCCTGCACAGCCCCTGAGCTGCCGGTAAACCCCTGCACAGCTCCCAAACCATAATCACCCAAATCCCTAAGCTCCATGTTGCTAAAAGAGTACCATAACCCTGATGTGGTTAAAGTTCAATTAATCATGTTAAGATTAACCCAACCCAACTGAACCTAAAGCATGGCTAAGCAACAAACTACCCAAAAGTAAAGAACAAAGGCTACAAGGAATAATATGGAAAACTAGTAAACCCTAACAATAGGTAACTACCCATCAGTTTGGCACATGCATGCAATTTTCATAAACATTTGTAAAACTAGGTTCAAGATGTTCAACGGCCACTTGCCTTTGTAATAGAGCTGCTGCTCAATGATCTTCAATCTTATCTTGTAGTCCTCGATTGATCCCAACATGTATTCTCCTATTCGCGCAATTACCGGCAAACAATCAAATAAACAAACATACACAATGAATGGGATAAAACAAGAGAAAAAGGTTTACAAGGGCTATATGGTTGGGATTAAAGAAGCATCTGCATAGCACGGACATTACGGATAAGGGACAAGGTTATCTCTGGATGGAGGAGTCCAAAACAACAACATAACAAAGTTTGCACCAGAATTTGACTGGTCACGAACAGATATGATGAAGAAGACTTGCGTGTTCCCGCTGACTGGCTGCTGGATTGGACATAATACTTACACAGAACAGTGCAGCATTCTAGGGAACATGTTAGGGACAAGATGGTTTTGGGATTAACACAAAGGGTTAGGAGATCGACCTGTTCAAACTTGCCAATGTCAGGCAGCGGTGATGGTAGATTGGATCGCGTTCCTAGTGGCTTCGTGGCAGATCAAGGGGATCCCTCCTGTGGGAGCAAAGAAGACTTGATGGAACACAGGTGTGCGTGGTTTATGTATCAAAGAAGGCAAGGAAACGACTGGAACAACGAAATAATTACCATCGCACGATCTGGGCGCGTCCTGAACAGCGAGCAGTGGTCATTGCGAAATAGATCCCGGTCGCCTCGAAGCTGATCTGGCCAAGATCTTCAGGTATGTTCAGGAGGACAACAATGCGCACCTCCTGGTGAAATTTAGCTGCATTTGGTTGGCTGAATAGACGGGAACACGAATGCCAATTTGCAGTTCTGCTGCTGGACGCAAGGGCAGGGAGGTGCGGCGACAGCCTGGCGGCGTGGTGTTGCTATGGGGACGTGTGGAGGATGTGGGGAGGGCTGTAGGAGAGGAGGGCTGGGTGATTAGGAAAGAGGGAGAAAAAGAAAGGAAGGCAATAAACACATTGATTATCGTTTAATGGGCGTGTTCTTTCCATTTGAGAGAAAGTTGTAGGTGAAATGAATGTGGACATGTTTTTGTTCAGCTGCACCATGCCGTAGGTGAGAGAGAGAGAGAGAGATTTCCCATTTAGATTTTAAATGATCCTTTAAAAATTCAAATAAAAACAAATAATTTTGAGATATGCATTTGAACTTTGACAAATTTTGTTTGCATGTGTTTAAAAGGCTCACATTCCAAAATAAGAAATTTTGGGATGTGACAAACTACCCCCCTTAATAGGAACCTCGCCCCGAGATTCAAAGAAGCTAGGGCAAGAATTTGGAGATGATGATCTGGAATAGCCAAAAAGGAAGAGTGAAAGGTAAATGAGATTTAGGGGAATTTCAGTGACACGAATAGGATCACACTATATGCAAAGAGGTGATAGATAGGTCATGAAGGACGAGGTATGTTCAAGGAAAGATTGGCTCACAAACGACCTAGAACAACACACCAGCAAACATACAAGCAAACATATGAAACGACGATCCGTGATGAGGCTGAGATCTTCACCTTCACCTTCATCTTCATCTTCATCTTTTCGGTTGTTGACAAATACTACTTCAAATCTTCAAGTAAGAGATCCTTCCTTGCGTGGTTGATGTTGTCGTCTTCTCGGTCTTCATGTCATTATCATAAGAAAATAGAAAGGACGCATAGAAGCAAACAACCAAGACAGGACATGTAGGCTTAGAAGGGATGACTCTAAAGGCAAAGGGTTAAACACAACATACACACAAGCACTCATAGTAATCATGCATGCACATTACAATCAAACAATCCATCGTCACTAAAGCGAAACACTAACACTATTTTTTTTGGACACCTACCTAAGATAGGGTTACTTGGATAGGCTTGGGATAGAAATAGTTAACTCTACAAACTAAAGGCTAGGCTGAACCGCAGAAAGATTTTTTTAAAATAAAATAAAACGAGAAAATAATTAATCAATGAAGTAGTTCAAGAAAAGACAAAATAATTAAGCAAGGAATTTTGCAGAACATAGTTTTGAAAATAAGTTTCTAAAAATCGACCATTTCTAACTAGGCTTGCGTCCTGCGGTCGATATGGCTCTGATACCACTTGTCACATGTAACAGTTCGATCCACAGGATCTTTGTCCCACGGTGCTGTTTAAGCAGACACGAGATAATACAAGCACTCGATACATATTTCACATTATTATTACATGTTTATGTCAGAGTAAAGCGGAAGCGGATACGACAAGTTTGAAAACACGTAAGATAAACGAGAGCTACATCTAACCCTCGACGATACAGCAAAAGCGATAATCCGAGCCCGCTGGATTACCACACTAGCAACACACATCACAGTGGCGGCAAATCGGACTCCCAGTGGGAAGTCCAACCTTCTGGAACTGGAACATCCCAAGGCAGCACTCCAACAGGTAAAGTAATGTCTGCATTACCTGAAAACAACATAGGCACAAAGCCTGAGTACTAATTACTCAGCAAGTCTTACCCGTCAAATAACTCTAGACATGCAAAGGCCGACAATAGGAAGGCTGAATTTAAATGACTCGCACTAAGCCATACTAAACTTTTCTAACAACATTTCAGCCAAGTTTTAGTTCTTAACAGGAGTATAGGTGAGCATGACTAAAACAACCATATGAAACAATAAGATATCTGAACAGTAAATAAATGTACAGCTGCAACAGTAGTTCAACAAACAGCCAGCAATCTCATCATCACCAAGTATCAAATATCATGTGCTACGTGAAGGCGCAATTCACAAGCGGTACTCATTACTGCGAGGGACAGCGATTGCAATCGATTTACACCAGCTGGGGAAAAACCCGAAGTACACGACGTATATGCACCACTCAAGATGGTCATATACGGCAACCTTTCACAAGACAGTAAACACCAAGGCAGGGTCCAGTGCAAGGAGTTGGGCAGCCGTTCTACCACCGTCGTGGCCAAAACCTGCCCAACTACGCCCAGCGTGTCTTTCAACCAGTGGACTGGGTACCAACCAACGATGCCACCATACATGCTACATCAGTTTACTAGTTCCCATTTCACTAGTATGCCTCCGGTACTGCTCAATGCTTGATCAAGGGCCAACATCGAATCGGTCCTTAATCGACTAGACAGGGCTACAACAGCCAACCCCTCCGTGAGTTGCTGCAACCTACACATGCAATATCCCTGCCCGGTCTCCACAATAAACATAAACTCATTCCATTATCTTCAACTTTTAGTGATCCAGTTTTTATTCACGAAATACAATACTTGATCGATACGAAATACTTTAACTAAGCATAGCAGGTATTCTACCGAGCTACTAGGATAGACACATAAACAACATAGGACATTTGGGGCACATGCAGGAGGATTTTCAAACAACTCCTATAAACTTAAGTGCAACAAACATACTAGACTCACTAGCATTATTATTCCTAGAAAACAAAAATATTTGCAAAAGGGTAGGATGCACCGGGGCTTGCCTTGATCTACAGAGGAAATGTTAGTTACTTCAGGCTCAGCTTCCTCAGTGGAATGATCCTTCTGAATATCCTCTTCTTGGTCGTTTCCTATAATGTGATGTATGTCAATTGGATGAGGATACAAAGGAAATATAAACCAATATGTGATGCAATGAGAACGACTTGGTTTCATATTTGAAATGTGAGGTTCAGTTCTGAAATTATGTTAGAATTGTTTATTACTTTCGTCTGAAGTATTTCCTTCATTGACTCCCATGAAGCATTATTATCTTATTAAGTAATTTGTTCAAATTATCACAATTGAGCTCATAAATTATGTTAATAAATTCTAAAATCGTTTCTGGTCAAACCCAAAATCATGGTGAAAGATGTTCACCTAAGTAACATGCATGCACCAGTTCAAGGTTATTTGGTGACTAGATTATTTATTAAGAAGATGACAAGTTTATCAAAGAGAAATTCATAATTAGTTTTCTTTACAGAAACAAGATGAACATCATAGACCACTGTGAAGGGCATGTCACAAGGATTCCAACAAGCCCTAGTTTGCAATTTTTGGTTAAGTAAATCATTTACTATGAATTAAACAAGGTTAAATAGGGTTCAACTTCTAACAATTTTCCAGGACAGAACCTGTATGAACACTGATCAACTTGCTGCTCTTGGGATAGATCTCATCAAGATGAATTCAACAAAATTTGGTTTGCTATTTTTGGACTTCAGAATCTTTTTATATCGAATTTCAAAGTTTAAACGAAGTTCACTAGTATTTACAAGTATGCCACTGAACATTTTAACCCTAGCGCGCTCTGGCCGCGCTCGGCGCACACGGCGACGAGATGATGGCGTGGCTCGCCGGCGGTGACGAGTGGACCTCCACGTGAACGTGTTGCAGGGTGAGCACCAGTGAACTTAGGGCTACACGCCGGTCAAAGTGGCGAGTCAAGAAGCTCACCAGAGCGACCTGTCGACGGAGAGGGGCGGAGCTCGGGTGCGCTGGGTCGGCGGCGGACCACGGCGAGCCTACGGCGACCAAAACACTGCACGGCTTGGGGTACTGCGAAGTTAGGAGGTGCGCGTGAAGGATATGAACATGCCAACGAGCGGAATCGAACTGAGACTCACCGGGACGGAAGAATTCCGGCAAGAACTCAATGGCGGACGGCGGAGCTTGATGAGGCAAATGATGCGATTCCGGTTAAAAGAGTAGTCGACGATGTGATCTTCTTCCAGGGACTTGAAGAGCGTCGCACGGCGCTTCTTTCGCGGGGTCAAGCTCGAGCTGAGGTGGTCGGATGCGGCGGCGCGATGATTTGCTTCGCCGGCGGTGGTGGCGGCGCGCGTGAGCGATTGAGAGCGAGAGAGAGATCGAGAGCTGAGGAAGACAAGAGAGGAGTGAACGGGTCTCGTTTGCGTGCTCATCCGGACGACTTGGAGCGACGGACACAGCAGCAGGCAGGCAGGCAGGAGCTGGCGCGGTGAGGTGGTGGCCATGCACCGAGCTGTGTCGTCCGAAAGAGAGAGAGGAAAAGAAAATTGAGTGGCTGACAGATGGGTCCCGCAGTGTTTTCCCTTTTTCACAGATTTATTCCTATCTCTTGTAAATTCTTTTTGAGAGGGTTAAAGAGTTTCAAAAATTCCCAGATTTTTACTGACTCCTCTCTGACACGTATACAAGGCAGGTGACATCTCAATTTGATGAAAACTTTCAGAAATTTGAATTTGAAATTCAAACACTTTGTTTAAAATTTAAACTTCCTTTACTTATTTGGAGCACTTCCTAATGAATAATGATTTTGATCTTTTGGCTAGATTTTCATTTCCTTAACACCTTTCACATATATTTTTGGATTCACCTAGTTCTGTTGAAAGTTTTTGACTTGCTTTACAAAATTTGAATTCACTTCGGTTTATAAACAAATTTAATAATTGGTTTGCAGTAAGAATTTGAGATTCTCATTTCACCAACCCAACATCAGTGACTAATATTACGAAAAAAATGAAATGAGACACCTGGGGTGTCACATCACACCCGGTTTTAAAGAACAAAACCGAGTACATCTGTATGCCTGCCCAAGATCAAGTTTTCACGCACACAGGACAATATATGTGATAAAAGAATAATATCTTTAATAAATTGACTACATTATTACAATAAGGACCCAAAGGTCTAAAAGAAAATTACATTACAGCGAATACACAAACTAGCGTCGGTGCCGTTCTAATCCATAGGAAATCGACCGGAAGATCGCATGCCTAGTACTCCGCTCATCCATCTTCAAGTTTCTTCCATACTTCTCCTGTAGCTGAACAATGTATGGGAGGGGATAGCCGTGAGTACATAGAGTACTCAGCAAGTGTGGGAAAGTATGACATGTTGGCTAAAGACAAGAAAGGCTACATTGGGTTTATTTGCAGAAAAGCAATTGAGTAACTAATTTTATAAAGCAGCTCCTATTTACTAGGTGATATCTCCAAACGGCCAAGGTTCCAACCACCTTGCCAAAGCCCAGGGTTCCAACCACCCTAACCGAAACAAGGGTTCCAACCACCGACCACAGTTCCCACCACTGTAGCCAACCAAACTACCAACCCAACTAATCGTGTGAGGGTCCATGCCGCTCTTGACCGTGAGCACGGCTGTCATGATAGTTTCACTCTGCAGAGGTTGTACACATTCACCACGAGTCGTGATTTCATCCCCCGTTTCCAGGTGGACTAAAAGCCTCCATTATGCCGGTACCCGTCGATATCTTGCACATTTCCGAGGTGTGCTGCCAGGAGATCACAAGGTCTTTCGCTAGTCTTCTCCATCTTTGTAGTAGCCCGCTGAGGATTCGCTGCCGTGGGGTCTATGAGAGCACCCATCCCGGAGGCCCCCTCTTGCGCCCTGCGGTTCGAGGATTCCAACCATCCTGTCACCGCGCCTCGCCCTAGTGGATCTCAGCTTCCAACCAGCTCCCCACACCACCGATGGCCAATACAAATAAGGAGTTGACTAATTAATTAACCGAGCCGCGCCCATTCTTGGCTCGTGGTTGCACTGTTCTCATGGGTGGTCACTCCACGAACCTGTCCTTAGATTTAGGTGATAAACAAACCTAGGGACTGCCGGTAAAACCCCTGCACAGCCCCTGAGCTGCCGGTAAAACCCCTGCACAGCTCCCAAACCATAATCACCCAAATCCCTAAGCTCATGTTGCTAAAAGAGTACCATAACCCTGATGTGGTTAAAGTTCAATTAATCATGTTAAGATTAACCCAACCCAACTGAACCTAAAGCATGGCTAAGCAACAAACTACCCAAAAGTAAAGAACAAAGGCTACAAGGAATAATATGGAAAACTAGTAAACCCTAACAATAGGTAACTACCCATCAGTTTGGCACATGCATGCAATTTTCATAAACATTTGTAAAACTAGGTTCAAGATGTTCAACGTCCACTTGCCTTTGTAATAGAGCTGCTGCTCAATGATCTTCAATCTTATCTTGTAGTCCTCGATTGATCCCAACATGTATTCTCCTATTCGCGCAATTACCGGCAAACAATCAAATAAACAAACATACACAATGAATGGGATAAAACAAGAGAAAAAGGTTTACAAGGGCTATATGGTTGGGATTAAAGAAGCATCTGCATAGCACGGACATTACGGATAAGGGACAAGGTTATCTCTGGATGGAGGAGTCCAAAACAACAACATAACAAAGTTTGCACCAGAATTTGACTGGTCACGAACAGATATGATGAAGAAGACTTGCGTGTTCCCGCTGACTGGCTGCTGGATTGGACATAATACTTACACAGAACAGTGCAGCATTCTCGGGAACATGTTAGGGACAAGATGGTTTTGGGATTAACACAAAGGGTTAGGAGATCGACCTGTTCAAACTTGCCAATGTCAGGCAGCGGTGATGGTAGATTGGATCGCGTTCCTAGTGGCTTCGTGGCAGATCAAGGGGATCCCTCCTGTGGGAGCAAAGAAGACTTGATGGAACACAGGTGTGCGTGGTTTATGTATCAAAGAAGGCAAGGAAACGACTGGAACAACGAAATAATTACCATCGCACGATCTGGGCGCGTCCTGAACAGCGAGCAGTGGTCATTGCGAAATAGATCCCGGTCGCCTCGAAGCTGATCTGGCCAAGATCTTCAGGTATGTTCAGGAGGACAACAATGCGCACCTCCTGGTGAAATTTAGCTGCATTTGGTTGGCTGAATTGACGGGAACACGAATGCCAATTTGCAGTTCTGCTGCTGGACGCAAGGGCAGGGAGGTGCGGCGACAGCCTGGCGGCGTGGTGTTGCTATGGGGACGTGTGGAGGATGTGGGGAGGGCTGTAGGAGAGGAGGGCTGGGTGATTAGGAAAGAGGGAGAAAAAGAAAGGAAGGCAATAAACACATTGATTATCGTTTAATGGGCGTGTTCTTTCCATTTGAGAGAAAGTTGTAGGTGAAATGAATGTGGACATGTTTTTGTTCAGCTGCACCATGCCGTAGGTGAGAGAGAGAGAGAGAGATTTCCCATTTAGATTTTAAATGATCCTTTAAAAATTCAAATAAAAACAAATAATTTTGAGATATGCATTTGAACTTTGTCAAATTTTGTTTGCATGTGTTTAAAAGGCTCACATTCCAAAATAAGAAATTTTGGGATGTGACAAACTACCCCCTTTAAAAGGAACCTCGCCCCGAGATTCAAAGAAGCTAGGGCAAGAATTTGGAGATGATGATCTGGAATAGCCAAAAAGGAAGAGTGAAAGGTAAATGAGATTTAGGGGAATTTCAGTGACACGAATAGGATCACACTATATGCAAAGAGGTGATAGATAGGTCATGAAGGACGAGGTATGTTCAAGGAAAGATTGGCTCACAAACGACCTAGAACAACACACCAGCAAACATACAAGCAAACATATGAAACGACGATCCGTGATGAGGCTGAGATCTTCACCTTCACCTTCATCTTCATCTTCATCTTTTCGGTTGTTGACAAAAAATACTTCAAATCTTCAAGTAAGAGATCCTTCCTTGCGTGGTTGATGTTGTCGTCTTCTCGGTCTTCATGTCATTATCATAAGAAAATAGAAAGGACGCATAGAAGCAAACAACCAAGACAGGACATGTAGGCTTAGAAGGGATGGCTCTAAAGGCAAAGGGTTAAACAAAACATACACACAAGCACTCATAGCAATCATGCATGCACATTACAATCAAACAATCCATCGTCACTAAAGCGAAACACTAACACTATTTTTTTTGGACACCTACCTAAGATAGGGTTACTTGGATAGGCTTGGGATAGAAATAGTTAACTCTACAAACTAAAGGCTAGGCTGAACCGCAGAAAGATTTTTTTAAAATAAAATAAAACGAGAAATTATTAATCAATGAAGTAGTTCAAGAAAAGACAAAATAATTAAGCATGGAATTTTGCAGAACATAGTTTTGAAAATAAGTTTCTAAAAATCGACCATTTCTAACTAGGCTTGCGTCCAGCGGTCGATATGGCTCTGATACCACTTGTCACACCCGGTTTTAAAGAACAAAACCGAGTACATCTGTATGCCTGCACAGGATCAAGTTTTCACGCACACAGGACAATATATGTGATAAAAGAACAATATCTTTATTAAATCGATTACATTATTACAATAAGGACCCAAAGGTCTAAAAGAAAATTACATTACAGCGAATACACAAACTAGCGTCGGTGCCGTTCTAATCCACAAGAAGTCGACCGGAAGATCGCATGCCTAGTACTCCGCTCATCCATCTTCAAGTTTCTTCCATACTTCTCCTGTAGCTGAACAATGTATGGGAGGGGATAGCCGTGAGTACATAGTACTCAGCAAGTGTGGGAAAGTATGACATGTTGGCTAAAGACAAGAAAGGCTACATTGGGTTTATTTGCAGAAAAGCAATTGAGTAACTAATTTTATAAAGCAGCTCCTATTTACTAGGTTGTATCTCCAAACGGCCAAGGTTCCAACCACCTTGCCAAAGCCCAGGGTTCCAACTACCCTAACCGAAACAAGGGTTCCAACCACCAACCACAGTTCCCACCACTGTAGCCAACCAAACTACCAACCCAACTAATCGTGTGAGGGTCCATGCCGCTCTTGACCGTGAGCACGGCTGTCATGACAGTTTTCACTCTGCAGAGGTTGTACACATTCACCACGAATGCCAATTTGCAGTTCTGCTGCTGGACGCAAGGGCAGGGAGGAGCGGCGACAGCCTGGCGGCGTGGTGTTGCTATGGGGACGTGTGGAGGATGTGGGGAGGGCTGTAGCAGAGGAGGCTGGGTGATTAGGAAAGAGGGAGAAAAAGAAAGGAAGGCAATAAACACATTGATTATCGTTTAATGCGCGTGTTCTTTCCATTTGAGAGAAAGTTGTAGGTGAAATGAATGTGGACATGTTTTTGTTCAGCTGCACCATGCCGTAGGTGAGAGAGAGAGAGAGAGAGATTTCCCATTTAGGTTTTAAATGATCCTTTAAAAATTCAAATAAAAAAATAATTTTGAGATATGCATTTGAACTTTGACAAATTTTGTTTGATAAAAGGCACACATTCCAAAATAAGAAATTTTGGGATGTGACAGACAAGCAAGACTGATAGTAGTATAGGATTGAGAGGATGAATAAAGATCTAGTTATCCATTACGATAGACGCACTCAAGCTCTACTTGTTCACTTCGGGCGCTTGTTTAGACCTGGTCTGCCAAGTCCCGCCAGCTTGTAGCTCTACTATTGGTAGTTCTTATGCTCTATTAAATATTTCTATTCCGCAAGCGCACGAATCACTATTGTAGCACTTCACCATGGAGTATTCCAGGGTATCATATTTAATTTCCACAGGGAAGCTTAGCAGAAAATGCCATAAAAGTAGTGCCTAAATCGATCATATGTATAGCACGTCAAACAATGGTAGTTTGATAAGTGGCACTCATGAAGTAATCCATAAGAGAGTGAATAGTAAAAGATTGGGAGAGCAACGAGTGAAGAAAGGATTCATAAATTATATTTTTCTTATATACTTTGTATCTAGCAACCTAATAGTCTACACTTATGCACTCGAGATCATACAACAGTCATAAATCTGTGCATCGGGGCACGGCGATGCCAACGCAACAACCTAAATTATCACGTTGGGAATCTCGCCGCTATAATTAAGGCCCTGCTTGTCCAACCCGGACGTGGTGGATTACAGAGACCGGTGTAGCTGTCACATACACTCGCGGCAACCATCCTCCATGGGGTTGGGTGCAAACTCACGTCTAGAATAATTCCTTAAACTATAAAAGCAATCATCCTAAATAATCTACCCCTAGCTAACAGGGCAAACCAACCATGCTCGATAAACTTGAATGAGTTTCGTAAGCACAGACGTGGCTCCAACACAAATATTTTCGAGGTATTTACTCGAGACAATAATATAAACTAAAAGAATTACTGAATTAAATAAATAAGAAAAGATATCCATAATAATATTTATTCAAAAGAAAGTAAAGATACAAAGAGCTTTACCCAAACTTCCGAAGATGACTCCGGAATCCCGAGCGAAGCTCACACTTCAACTCTAACTCCCAACTAATACTAACACTAAAACAAGAAGAGTAATTGGATTCTCCAATGAGGTGCGAATTGTTCTGTCACTAGCCAGGGGTATTTATAGCCATAGGACCGGGGGAGTCTTATAGCGTGAGGAGGATTGGCCCGCCTGCCAAGGTTGGCCGGCCGGCCGTCCATTGCGTCGGTTCGCCACCGTCTTCGGTCTGGACGCTCCTGATGTGCTTGACGAAGTCGGTTCCAAGGTCGGCTCGCTTCTGGGGTCGGCAGAACTGGAGTAAGGGCCAAGTTTAGGCCCAATCTAGCCCATCTTCTAGAAGATCTTCGTTGGATTTCTTTGGGCTTCGATATTTAGTGCTTGTGGGCTTGTTCTAGTCCACTGGAGGGGGCCTGCAGGCTTCGGACACTGGGCATGGCCGGCCGGCCAAGTGGACAGGCCGGCCGGCCTGTGTTTCTGCTTACAGAGGCCCATTTTCTCCTGAATTGCTCCTGCACTCATAAATCATCCAAAACTCATGGAAATTTATTAGCAGAATAAAATATTGCCGAACTTTGGTGATTTACCCTTTTATTTACCGATATGTTGACAGTAGTTTGGTGACTTAAACATCGTCAACAAACCCCCAAGCTTAAACTTTGCTCGTCCCCGAGCAAACTAAAAACTTAGGAGATCGGCGGATCAGGAGTTGCTGCAATGTTAGTGCTCTGCAGGTATCTAGTATACAACAACATACTCCAAGATAACAAAGTAATCTATAAACCAGCACAATCTATTTACCAAGTATGCATACATTCAGTGGGGCTTATAGGTTACTTTGTCATTTGATATTGAAAAGCAGAACAGTCATCTTAGGTTTTCGTTAAACAAGTCCTGCAAGTAACAAGTCCAATTTTTGTTTGCTGCATAAGAAAAATCAAATGTTTCTTTAAGTCTTTTGCACTTCCCTTTTTATCTCTCTTTTGTTGTGGCTATTCCCTACAGGATATTCCTCACAACCTATTGCTACACAAGAGGTCTATTTTGGTGGATCTTGGTTTGGATGTGCATATCTTTCATACATATTTTGTAAGGTTAAAAGATGATCTAAAGGAGACATAGCAACTCCTCAAAGTCAGTAATATGAATAATGATAACTTGGGAAGAGAAATCAACCATCAAAAAAATTCTGTCTTCTTTGCTCAAGATAAAATTTTGAGAGTGGCCACCAACCCCTTAAAAATCTTTGCTGCACATTATGGGAGTTTTTTTTACTCCCATAATGCAGCAGTCAGAAATTTTTGATGGCTTAGACAATATTTTCGGAATTTTTCGTGAGCATTTGAATGAAGACAGAAGATTTTGTGGATGAGTGGCGATGAATTCCTCAAATTCCCATAAGAAGGATGACTGACATGAGGAGAGCAAAGTTCCAGAAGATCAAAGTTTAACCAAACTCAAAATACAAAAGATAGCTAAGAGTGGGGTTTGTTTCTATGTTTCACAATATATGGCTCTGGTAGGTAAATGGTTCCTCACAAGGGAAGTGCAAGACATAAAGGGTTTTAGTTGCAGCTGTTAAAAATATTGAAATATCTCTGGACTATTACTACAGAAACATGCTAACTCAACCCAAGACAGCCATATCATGCGAGTCAATGCCTAGACTTGGTAAACCAGATGCTACCCACACAAACATAGCAAGACTAGTAATGCGATCATGCCAGTCTATATTTTACTTTAAATACACAAGGAGTAGAGGTTGCAAAAAAGATACATGAAAGGAACTAACAGAGCAACCATTCATCATCTCCTTTAAGAGTTGTTAAAAAGACCAAGTTTTGGCAATAGGAAACACACCGATTTTTTTTTTAGTAAAAAGAAAATGCAAACTGCAGAACGGACGAACGACTGATACAACCAACAGCAAGCAAGGTCAGACAAAACAAGACAACAAGCAGATGACTACGAAACTCCCGCCCCCAAGCTTAGGCCTTTGCAAGGCGTCAGCTCAGACCGAGCCTAACGATAGGTTGCTGTCCAGTGGTCCCACTCCCCTTGAGAAGGGGGAGGCTGGTCGAAGAAGGGAACATGGTTGGGATGCTGCTCAGGTGGTGGCTGTGTCTCAGGCTGTGGTATGAACTAGGGTTCATGCTGCTGTTGACACTGGGAAGTATCCATGTTTAGGCCTGAGGCGATCTGCTGGTAGAGATGGTACGTGTCATCTATCCTACCTCCCTGATGGTAGACCTGACCTTGGAGGTCAGTCACGGCATTGGCAGTGTTGTGCACGGTTTTGGACAGCTGTGCAACGTCCTGTGAGAGGTACCAGTAATTCCAATTTGATGCGAACCTGGCTGAGCGGGAAGATCCCGCCTGTGGGCCACCCATGAATTGTGGAGCGTGAGAGCTCTGGCGGTGCGGGTCAGGCTGATACTGTCTTCCCCCGGTGACTGCATAGCCACCGGGAGGGTAGTGGAACTGGTTTATCCCCTGCACACCCTGCGGGGGCGGCCAAACAGGCGAGTCGCTACGTGTGTCAGGGTCGTGCGAGTGGTGCAACCCTGAACTCTCAGCTCTAGGTGCGGCTGAAGGTCCGGCTGAGGATCCAACAGAGGCTCCAGCAGTGGTCCCCATATTTCTCGTTCTTGACCTGGTAACAGGTCCCTCAGCACGCTGTGGCGGGCAGGGTCGGATACTCTCAAGTCTATGGTTAGGCACTTGGCGCGATAGAGTCCTAGTCTAGGCTCGGGCAGGTCAATCTCTGTACTGTACCCGTAGTAAAACATATGGTAGCGTCCCTCGGCTACCCTATTAACCATATGGGCTTGGCGAAAATGATCGCTCCCAATCACTATTTAGTTTCCAGGCAAGAAGGCTACTCGTGCCTGGTGCAACATCCCTAGTCCTGTGCAATTCTAGTGATGTACGATGTGAAAAGGATAGGAGCATTTGAAGTAAACGTCACACTCAACCAGTGATTAAGCACATAGAACAGAGGGTTGATCTTAGTCTTTTTCACCATTGCATACAGATAGTACAAATAGATTTTAGTGACAGCCCTATTTTCATGATGAGGTGATAAAACGAAACCACACCAACGATGTAAGATTCTCAGGGAAGGGTTGTGAATTTCGCCAGTGCGGCGGTGCACTCCATTTTCCCCGGCTATTTTAACCCAGAAGGTGTGTTCATTAAAGCCCTTAAGGTTGTCCAGAGCTGTCTGCCCATCGCGTTTGAAGCCCAGCAAATCACTCATGTCATTGAAAGGCAAATTAAAGTCCTGATTAAACAAGCGAAATTTAAATCGTGTTCACGCCATGCTTTTATCAGTGACTATTTGCAAATTGATTAGAAACTCAATGGAAAGCCATTGCGTGCCTAGCTCAGCAGTATTATAAAAGTCGGTAAGACCGGTGTACCTGAGAGCTTGGTCGAAGTCCTCTTTTATGCCGATGTCGACGAGGAACTGGGGATCGAATACACGTGAGTGTTGGAACTCACGGTTTCGCAGCCCAGCGATGTAGTTCCTCTCATCCTCGTTGCGCGCAATGATGTGGTTCTCGTACTCTATGTAGCGCACGATCGGTCCGACTGGCTCCACGGGAAGTGGCTCAGGAGGCTATTGTCCTCCAGCATCTGATCCAGAGTGTGAGCTACCCCCACGACTCTTGCCCCTGACCTCCTCTTCAGTGAGTCGAAGATGCTCATGGTGACCTGCGCAATTGATTAGACAGCAGATACCCGAAGGAGTAGAGAATAAAAAATTAGCGGGTTAGCTGTCCAGAAGTTAGTCGTTCAGAGGTTAGACGTCCAAGAGCGGGGTTATTAAGACCACCACTTAGCAGCAAGGAAGAAATAAAAACATTTTTTTTGAATTTTTTTTGGTGCAGCACAACTATTTTATTAAAACGAAGACTAAGTTTTATTCCATGGATAACGACGGTTTAGATCCTCCCGTCAGAGATTTATTGGCGTCTAGGATTAAAAGGTTTTGGAAATTTCTAACGGCCTTGACGCTTTTTGTCCCCCGGTCGAGCGTTGACATCTTGAAATTCTTCGTGTGGACAAAATCTTCCGCACTTTCTTGGCCAGAGCCGTCTCGGGTTCCTTTTTCTTTGGAGCGGACTTCTTTGGCTCTCTCTTCTTCGGAGTACGGGTTTTCTTTGGTTTTTCCTCTTCCTTGGGGACCTCCTTGTTTACTTCGCCCGTTATTGTCACTCTTCCATTCGTCAACTTCGGAGGGGCGTATGGGGGCTTCTCAATGAATTGGTAACAGAAAGTGTCTCCCCACTTGTTGGTCATTGTGCCAACACATGTTCTTCCTTGATGTAGCGTCACCGCTTTCCGCAGGATCGAGTCGGAAGTGCTGATGAACAGACACAACAGTACATCACATAAATAAGCACAAATGTTTACATCTTTAAGTTATTACAAGTCTCAAATGATTTAAACACGTGAGTAGCACAGCGAAAGTCTGAAGATACTGTTGGCGGTTCTTATGCGATAAAATTAAATTCATTAATTCCACAAGCGCACGGATCACCATTGCAGCATTTCACCTTGGAGTATTCCAGGGTTATCGTATTTATATTTCCGCAGGGAAGTAGAGCAAAAGGGAGCTGAACAGTAGCAATGCACTGGATAATTTGGAGAAAGAATAATGTATCAAACTATACTTGAGACTGGGGTAAGATAGGCATGATATATATGGGTGGCACACACATCCTCAAATCCAAGGTAATAAAAGAAAAACTGTAGTATACATTTGGGAGAGCAACGAGATAGAGCTAAGGCTACCTGTATGTTTACCTAGTATTTACTCTTTCTAGTAGTCTAATCTACAAAGGTTATCTACTCTAGTTAAGATCACACACATACAAGTCATGTCGTTTCGGGGCAGACACGTGCTAGGTTAACCGATGATGCTAGTTCAAACCTAGGGAACCGTATGCTATAATTAAGACCCTGCTGAGTCCAACCCGGACGTGGTGGATTACAGAGACCGGTGCAGCTGTCACATACACTCGCGGCTACCATCCTCCGTGGGGCTGGGTGCCAAACGTGCATAGGCCAAGATCTAAGCGCCACGCTTACAACCCGCCTAGAGGAACTACTCTTGATCAACGGAGCAGTCCTATCTAAGAATAAACAAGCACAGATTTCACAACGACGTCATCTCGACGAAGGCACTCTCTCGTACTTGCGTACTCCAACAATCACGAATCCCACAACAAGACTTCTACGAGCACTTACTTAACAGAATAAATAAACTAAATAGAAAAGAATTACTAAAAGAAATAAATAAAGATAAAACTAATTATTGAATAAAATAATATCTCAAAAGAGTAAGGATACAAAGAACTATACCGAACTCCGAGAATACTCCGGAAGCCCGAGAGAACTCTCACTCTACTCTACTCTACTCTAACTCCCAAAGCTACTACTAAACTAAACTAATGAACACTTGGATGAAGTGTGATGGTGCGAATTGTTTCTGCAGCCGGCCAGGGGTATTTATAGCCTCTTCAGGACCCAGGGGATTAAATAGCCGAAGCTGGAGAGGCGGTGGAGCCAAGGTCGGCCGGCCAGCCAGGTAGGGGGGCCGGCCGGCCGTCCCCTGTGGCGGTTGGCCACCGCCTTCTGCCTCAACGCTCCTGATTCTTCCTCAATTCTTCGAGCTCTGAGATTTGAATCTGTCGCTTGACTTGGGCTTGGTCCAAATCCATGTTCCATTTCTTGATTGCCCAGTAAGCCTTGAACTCTAGCTCGACGGGCAGGTGGCATGTCTTTCCGTATACTAGTTGGTATGGAGTCATGCCGATTGGAGTCTTGTAAGCTGTCCTATATGCCCATAATGCTTCATGCAACTTCGACTTCCAATTTTTGCCCATTTGGTTGACGGTCTTCAGGAGAATGTTCTTGATTTGTTTATTAGATGTCTCCGCTTGACCGCTCGTCTGTGGGTGATATGGGGTCGCTACCTTATGCGCAATACCGAGTGATGAGAGCATTTTTCTGAATGTCCTGTCGATAAAGTGCGAACCCCCATCACTGATTAGTACTCTAGGTGTACCAAATCGTGGGAAGATGACTTCTTGGAGCATTTTCTTGGAGTGGGTGGAGTCAGCGTTTCGACATGGAAGAGCCTCCACCCATTTAGAGACATAGTCGACTGCCACCAGAATATATTCATATCCCTCGGAGTTTGGAAAAGGTCCCATGAAGTCTATGCCCCAACAATCGAAGACATCGATTTGAAGATTATTTGTTAGGGGCATGGCGTCACGAGCGTTGATCCCTCCTACTCTCTGGCAGCGAGAACATCTCCTCACATACTCCTTTGTATCTTCGTACATGTTTGGCCAGTAAAAACCACTCTGCCAAACTTTGGCACTTGTACGAAATACTCCATAATGACCTCCAAAGGCTGATGAATGACATCTGTCAATAATTTGCATAGCCTCACATGTGGGTACACATCTTCTCAGGAGACCATCGGTGCAGACTTTATACAAATATGGGTCATCCCATAAGTAATACTTGCTGTCCCTGATGATCTTCTTTTTATCCTCCCCTGGCGGTATATATCCTGCTACAATGTAGTTGACGATATTTGCATACCAGGGGTTGGTGCTTGTTACTTTTAGTAACGTGTCATCTCTCAAGCAATCATTGATGGGTAGTCCAGTAGGATCTTCCGTCTGCAATCGCGAGAGATGATCTGCCACAGTATTCTCTACCCCTTTTCTGTCTCTGATCTCCAAATCAAATTCTTGAAGGAGGAGTATCCAACGGATAAGACGTGGCTTAGCATCTTTCTTTGTCAGGAGGTATTTGAGGGCTGCGTGATCTGAATAAATTATCACCTTAGCTCCAACCAAATATGATCTGAACTTGTCAATAGCATACACCACAGCCAACAATTCCTTCTCAGTGGTTGCATAATTGAGTTGAGTGTCCAGTGAGAGTTTTGCTAGCATAGGCGATGGCATGATGCTTCTTATCCTTGGTTTGTCCCAACACTGTTCCTACGGCGTAGTCGCTTGCGTCGCACATGATTTCGAACGGGAGTGACCAATCGGGTGGCTGGATAATGGGAGCTGATATCAAAGCTGTCTTCAGTTCATTGAATGCCTCCATGCACTTGTTGTCGAAGACGAACGGTGCGTCCTTAGCCAAGAGACTGGTGAGAGGTCGCGCCTTCTTGGAGAAGTCCTTGATGAACCTTCTATAAAAACCGGCGTGTCCTACTGCGGATCCCTTTTATGTTTCTGGGGGGTGCAAGCGACTCAATTACCTCAACCTTAGCTTTGTTGACTTCAATCCCTCGAGCAGAGACCTTGTGCCCAAGAACAATTCCCTCTGTCACCATGAAGTGACATTTTTCCCAATTCAAAACCAAATCTGCGTCCTTGCATTTCTGAAGTACCTTCTCGAGATTCTGGAGACATCTGTCGAATGTTTCACCGTAGACTGAGAAGTCATCCATGAATACTTCCATTATTTTCTCCACTAAGTCTGAGAAGATTGCCATCATGCATCTTTGGAAGGAGGCAGGTGCGTTACACAACCCGAACGACATTCGTCGGTAGGCGAATGTGCCGTAAGGACATGTGAAGGTGGTCTTGTCTTGGTCCTCAGGGTGGATAGGTATTTGATGGTACCCTAAATAACCGTCAAGGAAGCAGAAAAACGAGTGCTTCGCCAACCGTTCGAGCATCTCATCAATGAACGGGAGTGGGTAGTGATCTTTCCTGGTTGCTTTATTAAGCTTCCTGTAATCGATGCACATCCTCCATCCTGTCACTGTGCGCTGAGGGATCAACTCATTCTTTTCATTCTTCACAACTGTCATCCCTCCCTTCTTAGGTACTACCTGGACGGGGCTAACCCATTGACTGTCCTGAACTGGGTAGATTATGCCTGCCTTGAGTAGCTTCAAAATTTCTTTCTTAACTACATCTCTCATGGCATTGTTCAAGCGTCGTTGGTGTTCACGCACAGGCTTATGATCGGGTTCCATCGGGATTCGGTGTGTGCAGAATTCCAGGCTGATCCCCTTGAGATCTGCTAGTGAGTAGCCTATTACTGATCTGTATTTTTCTAGCACGGCTACTAGTTTCTTCTCTTCTTCCTCTGACAGCTTATCACTGATGATGACAGGCGTTGTCTGATCTTTGAAGAGGAAACTATACTTGAGACCAGGTGGCAGCTGTTTGAGCTCGACAGATGTTGGAGCTGGTTCTTCATGCTTATTGAGTGGAACATAGGGGGAAGGGTCTTCATCTTCATTGAAGTATTGTGCATCTTCCTCCGTATGAAACTGCGAAGCTTCTAAGAACTCAACGGCTGCTGCTTCTTCTATAGCCGTGTATTCATCCATCTTTTCAGATTTCTCCTCTGCCTTGGCATTGAGTGTTCTTCTAATGTCGATGGAGAAGCTTTGTCTTCCCATTGGAACTTCCAACTCCTCTTGGGCGCTTTTCATCTTCGTGAGTGCTGCAATTGGAGTTCCAATAAGGAAGAAATTCTCGTCGGGAATGTCAAAGATGTAGAAATTCATGAGCAGGGGTTGCCCATTAATTTCTATTTCTAGCTCTTGCACAATCCCCTCAGCTTGATAGCACTTGTTCCGGAATATCAGCCTTTTCCCTGATGGTATAAGGCTCGATATGTCTACCGCCAATTGCTGGGCCCGCTGCTTTGACAGAATGTTTACTCCTGCTTTTAAGTCATAGCTAGCCTCAATTGGTGGTATATGCTCATATTTTACTAGAATGCTCTCAGGCTCTTCGTTGAGCTTGACGGCCTTCTTTGAGCATTCTGTTTCTTGGAGCCAATCCTCGCTGAAGACGGCAGACAATTTCTGTAGACGCATGTCTTGTTCTGCCTTGTCTTCCCAATCTAGCTCATCTAGCTCAGCCTTCTCAACATAGCAATTCTTCTCCACCGGGTAAGTTCTTGTATTCCCGAATCTCGTTAAGTCTACCTCTTCCTCATATGGTAGGAGAGGGAGAGTGGACTCAACTTGATTCTGACCTTCGGAGAGAATTTGACTATCCTTGAATAGCCTAGGATTCGAGGGGCAGACATAGAACGGTTCTTGTTCTGCCTTTGGAGCTGGCTGTGGTTGAGGTGGTTCTGCTTGGGGTTGTACCACACATGCACACTTCTTCTGTTCTGGTGAGCTAACTGAAGGTGTCTCAATTTATGGTTTGTGCCTCTTCTTCATGTTTCCCAGGGGCAACTGCATCATAGGAGTCCAAGTTGCTGAGAATTTTACCCAACACATCAAATCCTTCTTCAATTGTTTTGTATAAGAACGACCCTCCTGAAGCGGTATCCAAGAAGTTACGGCTGTTCGGAGTGAGTCCCGCAGCAAAATGTTGAAGGAGTATTGGTGATGGAATTCCCAGATCTGGTCCTTCTAGAGTGTAGGTCAGGAAACGGTCCCAGGCAGCTCCTAATGGCTCATTTCTGCCCTGCTCAAAGGTAATGATCTTGTTGCGAAGAGCAATAACCTTGTGGAGAGGGAAGTATTTGAGACAGAAGAGCTTCCGGAGAGTAGCCCAATCTCCCTGAGCTTCACTTACATGCTTGGCATACTGTCACACCCGGTTTTAAGAACAAAACCGAATGCTCATCTATATGTGTGCCCAGGATCAAGTTTCACACATATAGGACAAAGTACAGTAAAACAGAGTAACCAATGTCATAATTACATCGAACATTATTATAATAAATGTCTCAAAGGACTATAAGAATACAAACGCTAGCGGAAGACTCCATAACACCACAGGCAATCGACCAGGGGCTCCACAAGCTTAGTCTTCACCATCATCTCCAAAGTTGGCAATCTTCAATCTCTGAGCAGCATTTGATAATAGTAGTGGAAATAGCAAGTGTGAGTACATATCGTACTCCGTAAGTGTAGGAAAAGATGACATGCAAGCTTATGTGAAAGAAAGGCTAACACATGGTTCATAGCAGAAAGCAACTATAATTAAATCATTTATTAAAGCACCTATTTACTAGGTGTGTAAACCCACCCAAAGGTTATTAACAAAGGGGACACTACAAGTTACCCACTTGTAGCAAAACGGGTTACCCACTCAAAACCATACTACAAGATACCCTCTTGCAACATCAAACTGGTTACCCACCAGAACCAACCATCCATGGCTCCTACCCGGAGACCATCCAAAAACCAAACCAACCAAAGCCACTAATCATGTGAGGATCCAGGCCGCTCCTGACCGTGAGCACGGCTGTCATGACAGTTTTACTTCTCTGCAGAGGTGCACAACTTTACCCACAGGGTGGTGATTCCGTCATCCGTCGATGACTAAAGTCTCCATGTTGCCACAACCACACTACCAAGGTGTGAGGCCAAGAGAACACCACATGGTCTTTCAAAGCGCTTCCCAGCCTGCCAACATCCTCGCTAAGGTTACACTACTGCCAGTACCCCTGCAACAGTAGCCCCCTCTGGCGCCGTGGCTAGGAGTACCCCTCCATCACCTGAGTTCAGAAGTAACCCTTCCTCCCTCTTTCCTTGAACACCAGCAAAACTGGGAAGACAGCATAATACTTGACCAAGTCTACCATAATCAACCCTGTGCTTTGCGCTGTTGTCCTGGGTTGCCGCTCCACGAACCGGTCCTTAGCTAACTTGAGCAAGACTAACACAAACCAAGATCTCGTGCTAACCGCACCATCATCAAACATACCACTTGCTCAAGTTACAGCACACCTAAAGTCCAGGTTGCTAAAAAGATTAACCGATCCGTGATCATTATGTTCAAGTGAACCATTAGTCAAGATTATTAGTCAAATTATCATCCAACCCAGTTCAGCAAGCTAAGCAAGACCTACCCATCCTCATACTATCGTCTACCACAACCAGGCGACAAGGAAATAGTATGGAACAGGATAAATTACATATAGGATTCATATTAAATGCTATGCATGCAAATTAAACTAGAGGGAGAAAGAAATAGGTCCAAAATGGTCAAGGACACTTGCCTCAATCCCAGTGTTGCTGCTCAGAGTCTTCAATATCTTGATCTTGGTCTTGAAGTTCTCGAATTGCGCACACTCTATTTAACGGTAACATGCAAAGCACACATAACATAAACAATAAGAAAACAGTACACCAAACTGTAGCAAATGACTATGAAAACTGTACTATAAAATAGTACTCGTCGCTACGATCGCGTGAGCGCAAGAATCGCTTAAAACGGAGTTAGGAGCAAAAAGTTATGGTGTTTGAAAGACTAAGCACTAAATCTGGAAAAACAGAAACAGTTATGAAATTAAATGTGCGTGTTCCCGTTGATTGGATGCATATTTTTCGACACGATTTCTACAAGAATATGCGTATTGTTGTGGAACATGTTGGACACAAGGTGATTGGGGCACTGGTTTACCTGAAAAAGAGATCAAACGATTGGATCTAGATAGGGTTGTCCTGGAACAGTTAACGGTGGCATTGCGTTCCTGGTCGATTCCTAAAAGATATCGATGAACCCTTTGGGGGAAGCTTAGTAGACATTCTGGAACACAATATGGTGTTGCATTTAGGTCAGAAAAGTAGAGGTATTGAGTGGAACATGGAAAACAATTACCATCAGACGCGCTGGACAGATTCAGAACAGGAGCAGTAGTCATTGCGAATCAGATCCCCGTCGATCCAGGTCAGATCTTGGGCTGAATTTTGGATATGTTGTAGAGGACTTCATGGCGCACCTCCTGGCAAAAATTGGCGGCGTTTTCATGGCTAGATCATCAGGAACGCGGATGCCAATCTGCGACAGCAGTGCTGGACGCGAGGGCAGGGAGTAGCGGCGGCAGCCTGGCGGCGTGGGAGGAGTTTGGAGGGGAGGGAGGACGTGGGGAAGGCTCCCATATATGTAGAGGGGGTGGCCTAGGGTTTGGGAAAGGTTTTTGGGCTTGGCCCATAGGGGAGAAGAGCGAGGAAAAGTGGGCCTCGGCCCAAACGGCAAGGAAAACGATGGGAAAGTTGAGAGATGATGGTGGACTGCCTTAGTGTTCGGCCCAAGAGGGCTTGGGGCCATGGGGAGGACGTGGGGAGGAGTCCAGGTACTCATAAGCAATGTTAAGATAGTGTGCTAATGAAAGGAGATGGGGACTAGGAAGGAAAGTGCATTATGGAGCGTGAACTATTGTTTTCTTTCCTTTCGTGCGAAAACGATAAGTGGAATGAATGTGAATGGAAGCATATCTTGGGTGTAGAATGTGAAGGACATCATGTCGACATGAATGAATGTATAGAAGACGAGAGGTGACGTTATAAAAAGAAATAGCATGACCCATGGGGTCAGAATGAATATGCATAGAGGTGAGGTGAGGTGCGATTTTGAGTTGGTTATTGGAACCACGAGCGTAGCCAAAAGATCTTGACAAGTTAAGTGAAGAGAAAGGAGGAGGAAGGGGACATGCCAAGGGATCACAATTAAATGATACGAAAGATTATTGACTAGGTATAAGACATAAGACGCACAAGTGATATATGCATTATTTTAACATCCAACCTTATGTTGTGTACAAATGACATGTGCACCTGCCATTGCATCAACATAAATTTGGCAATTAAAATAATATAATATCATTGCATGGTTACGCCAATACAAAGGCCACGAGGTACCATGACTGGTAAAGAGTTTATAAAATGGGTAAACGGATTTGTTGGTGGTATGTATATGGCTGGAAGTAGATAAACAAGAACACATGATGCTTTGATTGAATGAGTGAATATAGTTGAATTTGAATGCTATTATGTTATAGCAATAGAAGGGATAACAAGAGAAGTGCAGAGGATTTGTAAGATCCTATCGTAACAGTGTGTTCTCCAAAGCAATGATGCATGGAGAGATGCACACATCGGTGGGACGGAGTCGAAAGACAATGTTGAGGAGCTTGGAGGGATAGAGACAGATGACAGGGAGGCCCGATTTCCATAAGAGAGACGAGATAGGAATCTGAACACTGATGAAAATAATAAGATCCTGTTGATGAGATACAAGATATGTGGGATATGGAAAGAGCCATGTTGACATGCTTCCCTAACATCACCATGAGTTGCTTGAAAGATTAATTGACGATCAAGACACGACAGAAGCCAAGGCATTTGAGCTATAGCTGGAGGTTGAAGCTAAATTGAAGAGGTTGTAGCTAGGCTTCAAGCAAAGTGCGGCAAAAAGAAGAGAACGTCTAGAGAACGGCAATGATTTGCCATGGCTTCTTTGTAACTAGCTTGCAGGTAAAGAGAGGGCCAAGAGGGAAGGGTAAATATAATAGCAACTCTAGGCAATGGTTGGATACACAAGTTGCAACATTCGGTGCAGATGGACTTGGTGTATATTTTACAAGAAGGCCAGTTTGAACGAGAACCAATTAGACAAAGGCTGATTGGGTGGTACCGATAGTCTGTTGGATTGACTGTACATTGATGAAGAAAGAAAGACACATAAGTAGATAGATAGATAGATAATGGGTCTCGAGAAAGGATCAGATGCTTGTTGTGGTGCAGCTAGCTTGATTACAAACATCGAAAGAGAGAGAAAGAAAAGAAGATTGAAAAATGAAATCAAGCTGCATGCAAGTGGCTTGATTGCTTGCAAACAATTTATAGAAATGAACAGAGAGTAGAACGGCAGAGTAGCAGCAAAGAGTATGGCTTGGTTGTTGGCATGCCGATGGAGAGAAGAGAAGAAGTGAAACAAATAGGATGACACTTTGGCCGAGATTAGGCCTAGGCTAGGAATAGGACTATTATCGATACTCGAAAACTGATTCGATTCCACAAGATCACTACCGAATTTTGAAATTCATTTTCCACACAGAGAAGCACCTAATGCAGACTAACGAGCATGAATGCAACAAACAAATTAATATAACTTATATTAATTTAATTTATTTAGAAAATAATTCCTTTGCCTAAAGAAAAGTGACAAATTCGAATATTAGAGTTAAATTTTAAACTATTCCCAAAAAGTTTTAAATTTAGTGAAATTTAAGTCACATTCCAAAATTTGAAATTTTGGGGTGTGACACATACCAGAGCTCTGCATTGCTAGTGATGGAGAACGGAAACAGCAACCATCTGAAACTGTCTCTCGGGACTCCTGATGTAACAACTGTGGAACAGAGCCTCTCGAAGTAACGCATATGTGTGTTTGGATTTTCATGATCTTCCCCGCGGAACTCAGATCCCTTCACCAGTGCAATCAGCTCTGGACGAATCTCATAGCTGACAGCTGTGATTGGCTTCCAATAGTGCTCCTTTCGGAGCAGCGGCGTCGAAGATCGACGGAGTGTCCATGATATAATATGATAATAAAAGAAAAAGAAAAGCAAAAGAAAACAAAAGAAAATAAAAACCTTTAACGGGCGCCTCTAGGTTCGAATTTTAGCACAGCTTACCGTTCCCCGGCAACGGCGCCAGAAAGCTTGTTGGCAGTCCTAAGGCCTAACAGAAATTAATCCGCAAGCGTACGGATACCGATGTAGCTTTCACCACAAGGAGTATTCCTAGGGTATCGAATCCACAGGGAACGTATAGTGTACTAAAGCCTAAACACTAGAGGTATTGATCCGTAAAGGTGGCACACAGGAGCGGAGTTTGCAGCAGTAAATAAAAAGGTCTTCTGGCCAGGCAATCTAATGATAAGAAGCTATGTAGCTGGGCAACTTGGTAAGGGCCTTACTCTATTATTCGTTTCGGGGCACACGCATGCCAGAACAGCAACCCGATAATTAGATTCAGCTGTTAAGGGGAACTACGTGCTATTGACCTCCCTACTAAAAACAATAACCCGGACGTGGTGGATTACAGAGACCGGTATGCCTGTCACACATACTCGCGGCTACCATCCTCCGTGGGGTTACGAGCAAACCAGGGATAACTCCAGATATAAACACCACGTTTACATCTATCGTCACAACTAGCGAGATTATCAGTAAGCTAGTCAATGCAATAAATAAATAAATATTTATTGCACACCTGGAACCCACAAATAAATAGAGCAGAATACCTTACTTCATTGCCCGACCAATAATCTTCTTACATGTTGCCCGGCCTGGAAGACTAAGACGACTACTCCCAGGCGAGGAGCATACCCGAGGTGACGAAGAAGTAGAGTCCCGACATACCGGGGGCCTCTAGCTCTTCTTCCCTCTCACTCACTCACTCCTAGCACTATGCTACTACCAAAAGACTAAAATGAAGTATCAAATGAGGTGCGTCTTGCTTCTGAAGCCAGAGGGTAGCATTTATAGGCTGCTGGAGTCGGTGCGCATCCATTGGCCGAAGCTGGAGAGTCGGCGGAGCAAAGGTCGGCCGGCCGGCCTAGTAGGGTGGCCGGCCGGCCGGTGATTCTGTCGGTTGGCCACCGACTTCCTCCTGGACGGCTCTGATCGGCTCCTGATGGCGGTAAGATGGTCGGTTCCCTCATGGGGTCGGCAGAAATTGAGTGGCCTTCAAGTTTAGGCCCAAAAGCCCATGTTCTAGAATGACGGTTGCCTGATGTTGGGCTGGGCCTTGAATTCCACGTGGGGAAGCTGCAAAAGGCCTCTGGGGAGGAGCTGGACCTCGGTGGGAGCCTGAGTAGGCCGGCCGGCCTATGATTGGGCCGGCCGGTGGTCTTTGGCCCCCGTTTTCTGTGAATTTTGTCCAAATTGCTCCCTGCATTCAAATATTCCAACAAAACTCGTGGAGAGCCATTAATATAAAAGAATGTTCATTTTATCCTTGTATGATGGCTTTTATTGAATGGTGTTGGCGTTAAAATATTCATTATAAGCACCGCCAACAGGAAGCGAAATTTTAAACGACAAGCTCGAAAACAAATGATACACGAGAGCTACACTACCCTCGTCGATATAGCATGAGTGACCATCCGATGCCCAATCAGATAATCACACTAGCATCAAACACATTACTGCAGCGGCGGATCAGACTCCCAGTGGGCAGTCCAGCCTGCTGGGACTTGCACATCCCAGGGAAGAACACCTTCAGGCAAAAGGACATCTGCACTACCTGAAAACCACAGAGGCTCAAAGCCTGAGTACTAATTACTCAACAAGACTTAACCGTCAATTCACTTCTAGACATGCATAGGCTGACATAGGTTGGTTCAGTTTAAAAGGACTCGCACTAAGCAACAGTAATCCCTTCTAGCATATTAATTTTAGCCAAGTTTTATCTTCATTAAACAGTAGCATATGTGAGAAAAGACAGTAAAACATGAAGAATAACAGTAAAGCATGAACTGAACATATCTATCAATTGTGAATCAATAGCATATGAGTAATAACAGCAGCAATCCATCATAACAGCCAACATAATCATCATCAAGTGTCATTTGCTACGTGAAGGCTCAATTCACAAGCGGTACTCATTTCTGCGAGGGACAGCGATTGCAATCGATTTACACCAGCTGGGAAAACCCGAGGTACACGACGTATATGCACAAAAGTCATATACGGCAACCTTTCACAAGACAGTAAACAATCAGCACGGTCTAGTCTCAGAGATTGGGCAGCCGTCCCACCAACGGTACCTCGTACCTCCCATGGCCTGAACCTGGCCAATACACCTGTACAGGGTACCGTACCACCTTGCCGCCATACATGCTACTAAGTTTGCTAGTTCCCATTAAAACTAGTATGTACTCGGTACTGTTCAATGCTCGATCAAGAGGGCCAACAACGAATCGGTCCTTAATCGACTAGGCAGGGCTACAGTAGCCAACACCTCCATGTGTTGCTACAACTATACATGCATATGTCATCCTGCCCGGTCTCAACGAACCATAATCTCATCCATCATCTTGATTGGAGAATCAATTTTTAATCATCAAAATAAACAGTACTTAGATGCTAATCAATATACTTTGGCATAGCAGTTTTCTACCAAGCAACTAGCATAGACACTCATACATAATGGGTCATTTGGGAACAATGCAATTGGGTTCCATTCAACTCCTACGACTTAAGTGCAACAAGCATCCTAGACATGTACTAGCATTGTGTTCTCTGGAAATCAAAACTTTGCAAAGGGGTGGGATGCACCGGGGCTTGCCTTGGTTTTCACAAACTAAGTTAGCAACTTCTGTTTCAGGTTCAGCAGCAAACAATTCCTCCAGAATTTCCCCTTCGATCTCCTGATTGTCGTTTCCTATTAATGCAAGAATGTGTCAATACAGGGAATGCAAAGACAATATAATTCGACATGCAAATGCAACTTAAGTGACTTGATTACAGATCCAAGGTGATGTAAGATGTTCTGATTTGGTGATGTGAACTAAGTTTAATTTATTTCTTTCATTGACTCCCATGAAGCATTGTTGTATTATTAAGGAAATCATTCATATTCACTTCAAACAAGCTTACACAAGTGTGAAAATTATTCCTAAGTTGCCTCTGGTCAAGAACAGCCTACAGGTGACCTAAGCATGCCAAAACAGTACTAACAACAATTTATCACGATTTTCTTACTAACAGAATTAAATCACACATTAAAATAAGGCTGAGGCAGAAAGCAATTTATACGAAATTCTATAAAGCATATCTGACCAAATCAAAATCATGGTAGTAGAACATCATTTAAGTGTCATGCATGCAGAAGATCAAGGCTTAACAAGCAGTAGATTAATTACTAAAAGATGACAAGTTTATCAAAGAGAAAATCATAACAAAAGTTTCTTACAGAATTGAGGAGCATGGTTTGTTCTACTGAACAGATAATAACAAGAGTAGTACAACAAGCCTAAGTTCACAGTTTTCTCAACAGTAACTAATTTACTATCAATTAATTGGTTTCTAGCTAACAAGACTTATACAGAGTAAAACATGCAGAAACAAGGGTTATGGTATACACTACTGGACAGAGCATAAGCAGTGGGTTCTAACAAGACTTAGTTTGCTGTTTTCCCATGAGCAGATGATTTATTATGAATTAAATGGTGTTTAAATTACAAAAATGATACAGGTACAAATATAAAGAAACATGGATCATCATGCTAATCAATGGATAGATCTACTCAAGAGGATTCCAACAAAGTTTAGTTTGCAATTTTTGGATAACTAGAACTCCAGATATTGATTTTTGAAGTTTATTCAGTCTGGAAGCAATATTTACAAAATTGCCACTGCGCGATTTTGAGCCAGCGCACTCTGCACGCGCTGGACGCGCACGGCGGCCAAACTTGGCGCGGCTTGCCGGCACGAGGAAAGGATGGGGACGTGCACATGAAGCTCCGTGAGGTTCAGTGGCTCGTGGCCTACACGCCCGGCAAGGTGGCGCAAGGAGGGACTCACCGAGACGAGATGGAGACTAGGAGGCGGATCTGCGGCGATGGCGAGTCGGCGGCGAGGCGACGGCGAGCTCCACACTGCACGAACTGGATCATGGTTAGGTCCAGAGGTGCGCCTGATGGAGAGGAGGAAACCTACGAGAGGAATCGACGAATGGATCACCGTCGACGAGGAATTTGGCGGAGGAGTCGACGTCGGGCGACGAAAGGTCGACGAGGAAGACGATGCGATTCCCAGCGAATGAGGCGGCGGCGACGAAGAGGTGCTCCGGGGATTCGATGAGGACGTCACAGCGAAGCTTCGGCGGGGTCGAGCTTGTGCTGTGGTGGATGGACGCGGCGGCGCTACGAGCTTCAAGTAACGGCGTCCATGGCGGCGACGCGGGTGAGTGTGAGAGGAATGGAGGCGGAGTGAGCGACGAAACGGCGGAATGTGCGAGGAAGGAAGCAAGGAGAGGCTGGGGTCGCGGTTTTGCTCTTCGGTGCGAGTGGGGTCGGGCTGGAGCGGTGGGAGGCGAGGTGTCGCCGTGCATGGCCTGGGTGCTGGTCGAGGAAGAGAGAGGAAACGAGGAAGTGAGGCTGGCGAGTGGGTTCAGTGGGTTTTTCACGTTTTCACAAATTTACGTCTCTCTCTTGTAAATTCAATTTGAGAGGGTTAATGAGCTCCAAAAATCATCAAATTTTGCATGGCTTCACCTTGACACCTGTAAAGAACAGATGTGCTGGCCAACCTTCTAGAAACCTCAAAATTCAAATTCAAAATTTATTGAAAGGTGTTTAAATTTTAAACTTGGTTAATTTATTTGAAGCACTTCCCAAACTAAAATACTTCTGAAATTTTTCTAGATTTTTATATCATCATTATATTTCACATACAATTTTGGTTACACACTATTCTGTTCACGTTTTTGAACTTCCTTTTGAAATTTGACTTAAATTTGGATTCTATTCAAACATTTTAATAATTCCCTGGATGTAAGAATTTAACTTTTCAGATGATTAACTCAACCTGATGTCCTAGCATTGTACAAAATGAAAAGAGACACCTGGGGTGTCACAGGTCGGCCGACCTGGGGTGGAGCCCACTGGGCCTCAGCCTTTTCTGGTACCTTCTCCACTTGATTTTGCTTCCAGATGGGCCTGAGATTGGGTACCTAGGTGTTTGCCAATAGTTGAGTTGGTTTGGCACTGTTTGGGGGTCCAAAAGTCCTCGGGAATGGCCCTGATTTGTCGGGGTGTGCAATCTGCTCTTTTGGGTTGTGTTTTCTCTTCATTTAGGCCTTAAGTCACCTGCATGCACAAATTCACCATGACTCGTGAATTCGTTAGTTTTGGGTCCTACTTCTATGTTTGGTGATTGCTTTGACTTCATTTGTTGAGTCCTACTTCTATGTTTGGTGATTGCTTTGACTTCATTTGTGCAGGTAGTTGACAGTTTATTTTTGTTCTAACAGCCGTCAACAAGTTCCCCCACACTTAGCCTTTGCTCGTCCTCGATTAAAGATGAAGGACTAAGGTGAAACATAACTTCCTTGGTATGATGCTAGCATACAAGTTATTCCAAGCCATACCTGCACCTGTGAACTTTGATGTGTCTACCGTGTCATCTTGGGTGGTTGAGGAATGGAACGGTCTTGATTCAAGTCATCATCACTCCTCTGTTGAGTAACTTGAGGTTTTTTTTGATAGATTTTCAAAGTAAAAACATAGCTTGTACTCCTCAAATGATAGCTCTCAGATCGCTCAATGTGTATGATTCCTCACCAAGGCTTTTGACATGCCTCTTTTCATCCTACATCTACAAATGGCTTTATGTGGAGCTTGGTAGGGAATGAAAAGGAGCATACTTGCATTACTTATGTTGCTAAGTCAAAGAGCGGATCCAAGGAGAAAACAAGTCATACAATCTGATCAAGAATGTGCACGTGTGTGGATAAGTGTATGAAAAAATGAAAATATTGGATACTCCTTGATGTGATGATGTCTCTCCCTTGATTGAATTTTATTTGAGAACATGGCTATCACATCTTTTCTTTCCTTTCTTATCGCCCTTTTTTTTCTTCTCTCCTTTTTTTTTCGATCACGCTCATGTGTGAGTGGTTCTTTCTTTTATTCATGCTCATGCATATGAGCGTGCTCTCTCTTTTTTTTTTCAACTTCTCCTTCTCTCTTCTTTTCGATAGCCATGTCTCTTTTGCAAGAGTATATGGAGAGAGACATCAACAGCAAGTGATGGAGTATTTATTTTGGTGGATGGGTGGATAGAAATGGCGTTGCTAACTTCCAGTGTAGAAGTTTAGCATGCTCTGTGTTTTATGTGTATGTGTACGTGATCTTGATCATGAAAGTATGACAAGCATCTCACAAGGGTCACAACAATTTGACAAAGCTCAAAGCATTAACAAGCAGCATTTGTAAGGGTTTTCAATGTGATCATCATATTTGGCTCTGATGGGAATATAAGATCATTGAGGAGTGCAAAGCTATGGATTTTAAATTTTGCAAGATAAATTCCCAAGCACTTAGTACAGAGAAGCAAGATTCCTCTCATCTAACCATATCACATTCACCAACAACTTAGATAAACACGGGGTCCTAAGAGATTGGTGTTCACAAGCAACAGGTGTATGAAGCGAGGAATAAAGAGTATGCAGGCCAACCAAATAGAAGTATATTTGTTGAGGGTTCATTTTATCTTTGAGTTAAATTTTAGTAAACAACCATGAAAAATTGTTTTAACTCGTGAATTAAGGAGTAGGGGATAGGATGTGCAAACCATCGTCATAGATGAAGTAGAGACCAACAGTGACCATAGGAGCCGAAGGTTTGATCAAACTTTCTTCTCTTGTGCCCGATGGCTCCACTCCTTAGCCTGTTTGAACGGTGCGATGTTGTGCATCATGTTGGTGGGAGGTATTGAGTGTGTGCGTGATGAAGAACGAGAGATCTCCCCCACACTTGTTCTTGTACCTAGACCTTTTTATCAAAACAAACAAAAAGATATGGGAATAAAAAGGACTCTACCGGGTTAAAGACCGGTGAGTCTAAGTTTATTGAATTTGGAAAGCAAACTCAGGCGCTTTGTATGTTTGAAAAGGGAAATAAAAGCGCCTAGTTTATTCTTTTTTTAATTTTTTTATTTGACTTCAGATTCTTTTTCAATTTTTATTTTATTTTATTTTATCATGTATGATGAAAGCGAAAAGATACAAGTTGTGATTCAAGTTACCTTAGTGGGGGAGGGAACCTCCCCCACACTTGTTCTTTTGCTCAAAGCCCTGTATTGGGGTGGAACCCCATGCAATGGTAGTGGGTCATTAGATTGACCGGCTTTGTTGCAGCGTGCTGGCAAATTGGTCCTTTGGTCGGTTGCTGCCATCGAGTGCCACAAAGAACCTCTAGCCTTATATGGTTGGGGGGGTTGGTCCCAACTAAGTGCATACCCAGTTGTTTCCTTCCCCATACGTATTCATAGGCTGGGGGCTGCGGTTGTGGCACAACCATGGCTGCATCCATGGCCTTCTATTTGTCATCCCTGCCAAAAGCACTACTCCTGCAAGCAATCCTCATCCGGCTGGAGAGGGATGGTTAGCTCTCGGAACAAATACAAATAAAGTCCCGGGTTAGGTAACCGGACTTCATTTGTATAGCCGAGGAAGAAAAGCACAAGTGAATCATGTGGACCATGTTTGAGTGTGACCATAAACAAGACAATCCTCACTGGTAAAAGGTCGGGGCTACTGATGTACGAAACGTAAGCATGATTTAAAGCCCCGACTTTTGAAGCGATAAAAGCAATCAACGAGGTGCACTCAACAAGGTTCACTCAAACGGTCCTACTCTCTTGGGAAGTTCTAACCATTACACATGCATAGCACAAGAGAGATTTTAGTATTGTAAACCATGGCATAAAGGATACAAAGCTCATCCTCATAGATAGATCTAAGATTACCATGAGAGCACAAGTCATAGCAAACCATTGACTCATCAGGCATAAGGTAAGATGTGATACTTTTGCCAAAGAGCTTGCTTGTGAAGATCAGGAGTTGTTGGTTCAAGTATAACAAGCAAAGCTTATGAAAGCCTAGTAGTAGACTAAGATCATTCCATGAAAGCAGGTGATACTCATTCTGGAAGAACCGAAGAGTAAAAACCATTGTCTACTACTAGCAGGATGCATAAAAACTATATGGCAAGTAGGAGAGAACCTTCCCTACCACACAAGCAAAATCATCTCACCCTATGGCTTCTCATTATTGGCAAAGTTTACATTCGTACCTGTCTTGTGCAATAATTTTGGGTCATGTGCTCATGTGTGAGCATAGACATGGTTCCATGGGTGTTGTAGGCTTTCATCTCCTCATCGCACACCAAGATGAGATTGGTGTTGAAGAGGAGTCTCGACGTGTTGTTTCATTGTGGTCCACCTCCATGGGATCCTCTTGAAGCTCTTCATGCCAACCTTTTCAAGCTAGACATGAGCTCGAGGGAGAGGTACGAATATGTGTCACGTCGAGAGTGACTTGGTTTTAAGCTTGTCGCCTTCTTCAACACATCTTTGAGCTACTTGTCGGCCCCTTTTCATAGCTGCACCACAAGAGCAAGAACATAAGAGCAAATTCGAGAACGGGTTACGTTAGTGTAAACCAAAATGGATCCCCATTGGTTGCTCTTGCAAAGGTTTCTTTTTATCACAACTCAACAAAGCGAACAAAATCAAAAGAAGAAAGAAAAAAGGAAAAAAAATCTTAAATTCGAGACAAAATGCCAAAGGGTTTGTCTCAAATTTATTTCTTTTTGAGAATGATTTTTAAAGAAGAATAAAAAGATTTGGAGGAAGTCCAACATGCAGGAGAATTATTTTGGAAACCTCCAAAAATGCAAATGGAAGAAACGAAAGAAGTTAGAAATATTTTTCTTGAACTTGAGACATTCAAATGAAAACTTTGGAGAAATGTGTGAGCAAAAATTTTGTTCGGAGGGTGCTTGAGTAGAAATAGAATTGAAATTGAAGATTTCAAGCACCCTTGCTCCAAATGTAAAGAAATGAAGTCCAATTTGGTCAACAACTCCCCAATGGCTATTGAAAAAAAGTCAATGGGAGTTGTGCCAAGATTCCAACAAAATTTTGCTCAAAACATTTTCCAACAAAAGGTTGTCTTAAATTCGTTTTCCAAATTTATTCAAAAGAAATAAAATAAAATAAAAAGAAGAGTTGGGAAACTTCCAACCTGAGAGAACTTATTTTGGGAATTTTGGGAAACTCCATGCAAATGGAAAAGCCAAAATGGAGAATTTTTTTTTGAACTTGAGGCAAAATACAATAAGAACTAGGGGAAATACGAGAGCAAGAATTTTGTAAGGATGCTTGAGTGAAAAAGAAACAAAATTGAAGAGTCCAAGCACCCTTTCATCCCAACATAAGGAATAAAGCTCAATTTGTCTCAAAATTTATTGCTCAATGCATTTTCCAACAAAAGTTGCCTCAAAATCATTTTCCCAAACTTATTCTCTCAAAAAGATGAAACGCATACTTGTCTTTATTTTGCAAAGTTTAAAGTGGTTTGAAAACTCCTAAACATAATTTAGAAAAATTCAAACATGCAATAATGCAAGTGAAAAATCAAATATGCAATTTTGTGGAAAAATCAAATATGCAAAACAATGCAGGTGAAAATTCAAACATGCATGGATGCAAATCGGGGGAAAATCAAAAAATGCATGTGGAAAGGGAAATCAAATATGAAAGAAGCAAATATGAGATAACTACCGATTATCCTATCGGCAAGGGCATCATCATTTTAAGTCTAACGAGCAGGATTTTTCTCCGTCATGTTTAGCTTGATGACGTGGTGCCTGATCCCAGAGATGAGGATGCAGACGACTTCTCGTGTTGGGGTTGTGGCTGTCTTTTTAGAGCACTTGTGCGAAGCCTCCTCCCCTTATGCTTCCCTTCTTTGGTGATGTTTGATGGCTGCTCCTCCTTTATGCACTTTCCTTCATGATGACAAGGGTGTTGTCTCCACCCTTGACTGGAAGCTACCTTCTCAACTAATTCTATTGCTCGCACGGCGCTGAGTGAGAAGATAGTTCCGTCGGCAGCAGCATCAAGATGATCACGGGCTGTTGGTGTCAACCCATGGTAGAAGGTGGTCAATATTAACCAATCATCCATTCCATGATTTGGGCATGCTGTCATATATTCTTGAAGCTTCTCCCAAGCCTTAGGGATGGATTCTTCTTGAGCTTTCCAGAGGTTTGAAGTCTTTTGACGAAGGGCACATATTTTCCGTGTTGGGAAGTATTTCTCGAGGAACGCTGTAGAGCAATCATTCCATGTAGCTGCAACACTCGAGTTGGCACGGAACCAGTCTTTTGCCTTCCCCAAGAGGGAAAAGGGAAACAGACGGAGTCGGATGACATCTTGGGTGACTCCTTCGATGGATATAGTGTTGCAAACTTCCAAGAATTTTTGAAGGTGAGCATTTGCGTCCTCGTTGCCCTTTCCACTCAATTGATTGGCCTGCACCTTGTAGATTAGGCTGGCTCTAGGTTTGAAGTCTCCGTCTCCAGTGCTAACAATCGGCCCAATCGCCAAGTGGTCAACAACGGCAGCGGGGTACTCATTAAGCACCTTTTTGAACATCGGTGTTGAGTTTGATGGTGCGGATGTAGCTGGCTTGACAGTCAAGAGTATCTTGAGGACGGGTGACTCGAGGTCGTACTCTTCTCAAGGTTACTTCCGGATTCTCTGTGTATTTCTTCGACAGGTCAAGGCCAGAGGTACACTACCCTGTTTTCACATAAAGAGAAAACAAAGCAAAGGTAGACCTATCTTGACAGTGATTCTCTTCAACTAGTACCTTCCCCGGCAACGGCGCCAGAAATGCTTGTTGACATTTGTTAAGTCACACCAAATAAATCATCTCTGACAGTGATGTCAGAAATAATCTAAAGATGTGTCTTAGTGTCGATTAGGTAAATCCGCAAGCGCACGGAGAATACCGTTGTAGCATTTCACCAATGGATTACTCCAATGGCTGTCATTTATAGTTCTACCAAAGGAAGGCAGCGGTTTGGGAGATAGCATGTTCATAATCATATAACTAATAATATACCAAGGTCTAAACAGGGGTAAAGATAAAGGATATGGATAGTGTGACTCGCAGAACAATCTAATCTAACATCAATACAAAGCCTAGGTTAAGAGGGGTCAAGAGGAGTCGAGCTGGGTCCCTATGTACTTCTTATATTCCTGTCTATTGGTTATACATGCATCACATACAAATCTAAGTCCTATGTTATTCTAGAACAGAGAGGATTAAATACAGCAGGGCTGTCACCACCTACTGGCAACCCTCTACTAGGACATGTGACACTAGGGCTATCAAGTCCCTATGCCAGTCCTAAGGTCACGTGACAATGAGGCAATCAAGTCCTCACTGTCAAACCTTCTCCTGTTCATGGGGGTAACCAAACACTCGAAGCTGTTCACCAATCTAAGCACCACGCTTACATTGCTAAACAGTACTCTCAATTCCCATGGGACTCTAACCCTCCGGATCATCAAGTCGGGAACAAGAGTACACCTAACCTTGACACTACGGATCAACAGATCAAGTGCCCAAGCATGCATAGCTCTGACCCTACGGATCATCAAGTAAAGGGGAAAGACATGCGTAACTTTAACCCTACGGATTAAGAAGTTACATCCTATAGCACATAGAACTCTAACCCTACGGATTAACAAGTCATGGGCCAAAGCATGTCTAACCTCAATATGCATTGAACAAGTGCAAAGGCATAGAAGGACTAGTATAAGCATGTGAAGCATAAAGCAACCAAACATGACTAGGCAATAACCACAAAGAAGGTACATGGCTGCAGCACTAGTACAATCATAAGGCATAAGGAATAAAGAAGATAATTCTCTTGATAAAAGATGTAAGTCTTACAAGAGGGGAATAGAGTAGATCTATCCCAAATCTCTCCAAGACTAGGTCAAGGACCTCTAGTCAGCTCTCTCCTCCCCTCTACTCCTCTATGGCCTAGAGACTAAGACTAATGCTAGAGAATGGATTCCTCTTGGTGTGTGTTGAAAGGAGGGGAGGGGAGGGGGGTACCCCTCCTTATATAGCCCTCCAAAGGCGGTGGAATTGAGGCGGTTCCCAGCATTGATGGCATTGATTGCAGGCAGAACCGACCTTGGAACGTCGGTGGGGAACCGCCATAAAAAGATGGGCCTGTGGGGCCACTGTAGCAGGTCGGCCGACCCCAGAACACAGGTCGGCCGACCTGGTGTGGAGCCCACTGGGCCTCAGCCTTTTCTGGTACCTTCTCCACTTGATTTTGCTTCCAGATGGGCCTGCTATTGGGTACCTAGGTGTTTGCCATTTGTTGAGTTGGTTTGGCACTGTTTGGGGGTCCAAAAGTCCCCGGGAATGGCCTTGATTTGTCGGGGTGTACAATCTGCCCTTTTTGGTTGTGTTCCCTCTTCATTTGGGCCTTAAATCACCTGCATGCATAATTTCACCAACACTTGTGGAATTGGTTAGTATTAAACTCCTACTTCTATGTTTGGTGATTGCTTTGACTTTATTTGTGCAGGTAGTTGACAGTTTCTTTTTGTTCTAACAGCCGTCAACAACAGCACGCGGTGATCAGCATCGCGCCGGCACAAATAAGCATCATCGTACGGGGGAGCCAGGTACTAATTAGTAGTATCGAACTACAACATGTAACTAACACGATACGAGATGACTCAACACGCCGACCGACCCTAACTAGTCTTCTTGTGCCGTGGCTTAAGCAGCCATGGCGGCGGCCACTGCAGATGTGACGTCGTTCTCCTTGGCGGTAGCGTCTTCCTCCTCAGCGGAGTCGTCTTCTCATTGACAATAGGGTCATTGTCATCGGCAGCTGCGTCTTTCTCCTTAGAGGGGGCGTCTTTCTCCTCGGCAGCAGGGTCATTGTCCTCGGCGACGTCGGCGGCTACATCTTTCTCCTTGCGCTTTGCGTCTTCCTCCTCAGCGGCAGTGTCTTCCCCCACAGATACAGCCGTTTTGTCTCCATCAGCATACGGCGAAATTCGGAGAGGTTGTCGCGGCAGCTGTTGAGAGTTACACAAACAATCAAGAAATTTATAAAGAATCAAATGAATTAAAACAAATTTAGAAACAACCGACATGTATATACGCGAATCGTTATCTCAAGCACCCGAACATCCTCTGAAAGTGATATAATGCACTTACTTCGTGCGAGGTTTTTCTGATGCCTGTCGCATATGGATGATCTCTTCGAGTTCACTTGGTGGTCTCCAGCTCGCTCCAGGCAGTCCCCCAGTTTCCCCAGCTTGCTGTGCGAAATTCCCATGACCAACAAGAGATTTGCCTAAACATCGAACTGGTCAAGGACCGCTATCATGACCTGGTCTGCTAGATTCTCGCTATCAAGCTTCATCTTCATGCGCGTAATCCTCCCCTGGTCGTCGGCCGTGGCCTGCATCTTCCTCTTGATGACTTTTATCCTACACAGAGATCCAAAGCAAGGCTAATAAATACACTGACATTGAGGAATGAGAAGAAATCGACAGCGGAGGCGATGGCGGAAATCAAAAAATGAAATAAGAAAAATTAAAACCGCTTTTCCAGGATCACTGTGTGCTCCAGAATGTCCATGCACTCTGAATCCCGCCCATGCTACAGCGTGCTTTCAACAACTACATGATCCCTACGTACAGGTAGGAAACAGCAAAACTAATAACTACCAACTATTATAACATTTATGAAGAAGCCGATGCATGGAATCGAAAAATCAGAAAAGAGAATGCACCAGATTGTTGTGACAACTGGCTCATCAGCAACCATCGAGCTCGCATTGCTCCTGTCGCTTGCGGCTGCGCCCCCCATCTCTTGATCGTTCCTCCCCTTATCCATGTTTCGCCTACATACATATGGAAAGCAAAACTAGTAACGAGACTAATATTTATGAAGAATAAGAAATCCAATAAGCTGATTGAGGATACCGAACATCAGAGAAGCAAAGGGATATCGTTTTTTTAGCAAATCTCTGAAGTTCGACGCAGGGCAGGAGTTTGTGATGCGAGTGATGCGCGGATGAGCACGGGAGGGAGACATTTATGCCGTTATGGTGCGAGTGATGCGTGTCCGCCAGAAGAAGATGCAGGCTCTGGACGAGGTGCACAGTTGCTGGGGTCCCATTGTGTACTAACACTCGCGAACTACCCACGAAGCAGCTGATTTTGATCGAGCACTCATCTTAGTATTATGTTAGGGCGGTCTCAATGGGAGTTTGATCAATATAGTAAGGTGGCAACTCAGCAAAAAATGATGATGTGGCATACAAGTTGAGAAGAAAGAGATTAGACGTGTTTAATGGGGATGAATGTCAGTTTACACTGTTTTCAACGAATGGAACAGAAGTCTATTGGGATTCTTGTTTACTTAGCAAAAAATGACGATGTGGCACACAAGTTGATTCTTGTTTCTAAACTCTTCAAAATCAGTTTTAGTTGATCATGACATGCACTGTCGATTCGTGTTTTAGTTGCAGCATTTTTTGGGCCTGTTTGGGACCGCTTCACAAAATTTAGCTCCACTTCACAAGATCCACCATGGAGCATATCCACTCAGAATTTGTGGAGCAGCTCCACATGTTTGGCTTGCAACTCAACTCCAGCTCCAGAAATTGTAGGTTTTGGTTGGAATTGTCTCATATGCCCCTAGGATAATGAATGATTGTTGCTTTGACATTTGAATAGTGTATACTGGAATATCTAAAATGGTTTTTCTCATCAATTGCTGAACAAAAATAATTATTAAGAGTATTTTCAATAATCAATTGCTTTCGTACTATGCGGAGACCCAAGCGTGGTTGCTTCACGCAGAGATCAAAGCCGTGGTTGGTCAGACAGTTTTCCTCATGGCTGGCGGCTGGCACCATTGCTTTGTCTTGTCAAGTTTTACTCAGGCAGTTGAAAATGAGCTATAGTGCAATGCAGGAAGGTCCTGTGATTCACCCATGGCTTCGTCCACTTCTAGCTTAATGAGTTCGCGTGACTGACTGGCGGTCCTAATACTTCCCTAGACCCACATGCTGGTGAAAGGACTGGGGTCGGCTACAAGTCAACTGATGAGGACGCGGGTGGGTTTGGCGCTGATCTTTCGGCGAGAGATGGGGGATAACTTCGATTTCGATTGGAGAGACGTTCACGGCCCGACTACAACCCGCAAGGATGCGCCTTAGCGACCGATACACCAACTCCAACGGTTGTTCGCGATCTTGTGGAGCACGATCAACCAAACCACGAGGGTAATTCCTGCAAGCAATCGAAGAACCAGCAAGAACAAGATAAACAAGTAACTCAATTCATCAAGGTGGGGTTCCGAATCAAGTAGTCCGGGCGGTCTAGTCGACTCGCGCGTCTACAAGGAAGTAGCAATGGCTAAACTTACAATCAATCAAAACCCAAACCCTAATGATGCGGCGGCGGCTGTTTATGAGGACTCTAGGGTCGTGCTCCACCCTCTGGACGCGCCCTCTAATGGGCTCACACAAGATACAAGGCCCAAAGGCCAAATAACGGCGGCGCAGCACCGGGACAGATTCTGTACGTCGACTTGTTTTGATGATTCCCGACGACTCCGGCCGAATTTTGGCATGAGACCGGTGCCATTGGAAAGATAATCTTCTTAGCTTTCCATCCATATAAAGAACGTCCAAATCCGACACCGTATGTGACCTGGGCGACCGTTTTAGTGCGTACTGGTCCTGGACTCCGAAACTGACTCGAAGTCGACTTGAATTGGGCCTCCAACTTGAGTTGCTCTCCCTTGCTGGCCCCTCCACGCCCTCAAGCACCTCTCCAACTATCTCAGCATCATCTCCATGGTTCCTAACAATAATTATTTCATTAGGTAGCAACTTATTCTCAAAACTATATATAAAAGACATGAGGAACGAGCTCACCGATAAATCTACTTGTCGAGCTCTAGCCCTTGTGATTGAATCTTGCATGTCCAATGGAGGAGTGTTGGTTGTATCTGTACGAATCATGTCCTCATCATCAACCTTGGAAACAAGGGCCGCGCCGCTTCTTCTTCCCCGAGTCACCCCCTCTTCACAGTTCACTGCTTCCATGCGCTACCTCTGTGCTGTGTGTTAACGTTCGGCATCTGCAGCTTTATTTGGTTGCCGCGCAGGCCTCGGCCGCCACACTGCGTTTGTCTGTTGTTTTGCTCATTTTCCTTGTCGATTAGCTTGTGGCGGGCATGGCGCCGATTTTCGGCGCCACAGCTGTGGCGGCGCCGTAGTTGCAGCGTGGCGGACGATAGCGGGGACACAAACCCGCCCAAGTATACGTATTTTGGAACGCTTCCATGCGCGCGCATGCACTAGCCAATCATGGAGCATGCACTCGATCGTTTGGCATTTAGCCAACTACCTTATTTCAATGACTAGTGGGCCGAACTCGGTTGGCGGTCCAACAGGCAATTGAGCTTATGATTCCGGAAGGCGAGTACATCTGTGTCGATCCGGATATCTCTCGATCTGGACAGTTCCACTTCCACCGCCTTCATCGCCGCTTTCATGGATCCGTCTAGTGGGCCTACACCGCCGCTTTCATGTTGTCATTCCTCCCCTAGTGGGCCGCTCTGCGACATGGTGTCCCAGGCTGGTTGCAATGGGCTCTCCAGATCTAGCTTGATGGTCTCGTCTACAGTACGGGCTCTCAGATCCAGCCCACGTAGCGCCGTGAAGGATGCCACGTGGCCTTACTCGCAGGCACAAGAAATCAGTGACAAAAATGGTGACCATGGGCCCCAGAGCACCCGACATGTGGGGTCAAAGACGTGGGTCCTGCGTTGGACCACGTGCCTTTAGCCGCGGGCAACCAAAATAAGTGACCAAAATACTTAATTTGATAGTGGGCCCTGGAGCCTGACACGTCGGCCCCAGGGGTGTTTTGCTGTGCACTACTTACGTGGCATTTTACGCGGTCAAACAAAATTAGTGATGAAAATTGTTTGACCGCAGGCCCCACGGTGCATGACATGTGGGCCCACGTGTTTCTTCATGGTGCGCCACATGCTGTGACGTGCGGGCAAACGAAATCAGTGACGAAATTACGTGACCGTGGGACCCACGGTGCTTGACATGTGGGCCCACGTATGCTTCATGGTGCTATAGGTGGCATGACACGTGGGCCGCTTTGTTCTTCATGGTGCGCCATGTGGCACAACGCGCGGGCAAGCGAAATCAACTGCGAAAAATATACTTGGCCGTGGGACTCCTGGCCTCTAACACATGTGCCCCATATGGCTTTGTAGTGCGCCGCATGGCATTGTACGCGGTCAAACGAAATTTGTGACGAAAATGGTTTGACCGTGGGCCCCAAGAAGCCCGTGAGGTGGGGCTTATGACGAAAATTGTGGGTCTCCGTTGGTCGCCGTACATGCAACGTGATTTTTAGTGATGAATTGGGCACCCAAAACTGTCAACAGGCGGCACCGGACGATACTGTTCACCGATTTATACAGTTTTTCATCACAAATATGTCTTGTTAGTGACGGACCACGAAAATCGCCATAAAGTTGGCTAGAAACAGAAAAAAAACCCTAAATAGTGATGGATCTATAGTAATTTCGTTATAAATTAGCAGATCTGTACTAGTGGCCTCTGGGAGGTCACAAATGACGTGCCATTAATGTTTAAGGTGGTGGACGGCCCCCAAACCGACCTTGTGAGGCTATAAATCAAGGGGTACCCCCTCTTGACAAACATACACCACAAGGATCATTCCTCTCCTCCACTCATAGGTGCTAGGGGAAGGCTTAGGTAGAGCTAGGCTAGTGTAGTGCTGCTGTGGTAGTAGGCTCCCAAGTCTTCCTTGGGGATTGGGTATAGTTATATCCCTTTTCTTTTGTAAGACTTTGTACCTTATGGATCATCGTTCTTCATATAGTTCGTCATGTTCTTATGATCATTCGTCGTTCGTTCTTTGTTCGTTCATCGTTCGTTGTTCGTTCGTCATTCGTTTTTCGTTCTTTCATAGTTTGTTCATCGTCCATCGATCATAGTACGATCCCGTTCTATGATCGACGCTGATATACAACTAACTTGCACATCATTCGTCAATGTGCTGTTCTTTACATATTCATGCTATTTGATCTATGCTACGGCATAGGTTTAACGTCCTTCGTGGTTGCTCTAGATCGGGATCCGTCCCTCAAGCGGTTTAGAGTAGTGGGTGGTGACACTTGCATCGTGCTAGCGTTATCCATTCCATCGTTAGGTGCGGGTTTTCCCTACAGTGGAATAAAGGGACGATGGCAGGTGGTGACAGACCTGTCCATCAGACAAGGCAAATGAGCTACAAACAACATCGGTTAAGCAATTCTTAAAACCTCAGCACGAAACGAGCTTTGGAAGAATACAACAGTGATGTTGTTCTGACTCGAGCACATCAGCAGGTATTTGCTGGAACGCCATCAAAGTTTGTTAGAAAAGGGAATATATTTCAATATTCTAGCTTTTGCATCGACCAATGTATGTAGCTTTCATTTATTACAACCCAGCGACAAAGATTAAAGTCCATACAAAAGGAAAAAGTAGAAAGACCATGGTGTTAACCACCCTCAATTTTGTTGATGAAACATCGTCCATTTCTAGCAAAATTCTCCATGATAGTAGTTTCAAGCAGACGACACCTGGATCGGCCCATGCAGAACTGAACGGCCGTTCCGGACAAGATCTAATTTCATTTCAGGATCAATCGTTCCATGTGGAACAGCCCACGTTCCGCGTGGTTCTTGGTCGAAACGAACGAACCCTAATGAGTTTGGGATACATCAGGTCTGAAGGTTGAAGACGATCATTCCACCTTCCTCCACTGCTTGAATGTTAGCCAGCTATAAGACGTCGAGCTTTTTTTTTGTAAGGATAAGTATATCGACTTCAGTGTCACCCACCGCCTCGATGTGCTACCCATCAACCACAACCACGCCAACTTCGTCCAATTAGTCATTCTTCCCTACGCCATCTCCAACATCGCCATGATCCACTTCACCGTCCTCCACCTCGGCAGCATCGACCACTAGGACGTTTGCTACCGCGCCACTTGCGGATACTACGCCGTCCTTCACCGTACCGTCCATCTCCGCCTCAGTGCATTCCACGTCGACGTCTACCATGGCGCCACTGCCCACCACACCGTCATCGATGTTGGCGTCAACCACCGCCTCGACGAGCTGCTTGTCATTCACAACAGCGCTGCCTTTGACCCCTGCCTCGTGCCGTCGCCAACATCATCCTGGTCCACTTCGCTTTCCATAGCGTCGGAACCATCCACTTCGCCGTCCTTCGACGACTGCTGCGTCACCATCCACCACATCCGCACAAACAGGACAGGTAAGTGGTTTTTGGATTCTTGTTTCAAAAAGTACATGAATTCCAACATCCGAAGCAGAAATCATATGTATTAAGATCTAGTGAAAAGAGGGTGCTGTTGAAAAAGAAAGTGGATACTAAAATCACAAAGGAGTGATATTTTCTCTGTGCATAGTAATTTCATCATTTATACTATTTCTATTATAAACCTGGTATTTTTTTAAAAAAAATTGCTTGCTACTTAGCAGTCGGTCAAAGAATGGAAATCGTCGCCTTTTTTGTCCAAAATGAAGTTAGATTTACTTGGGAACCTACATATTACATACGGTTAAAGCAGTCAGACATGATGGATAGTCTACACCTTACTCCTGAACCGTCGTCCTTTGAACCAAAATCGCTGTCAGTTAAAACTGTGGAACCAACGCGAGAAATGCATCTTATGCTGTCAATTGTGGAAATGACCGGCACAAAACCTGTCTCACTTCCGTCAGATGTCGCACCGACTGCCTTTTATTTTTTAATTGCATTACGTAAGAAAGTGTTATAGGTGACGGGCTGAGACCCTTATAGGTGACGGGCTTTCAAGCCGTCACCCGTAACCCGTCACTGATGTCTGCTGATAGGTGACACCTATTTTGACATAAAAGGTGACGGGCAACATGTATTGCCCGTCACCTTTCTCCAGTAATAGGTGACGGGCATTGCCTATAGCCCGTCACCTTTCCTGTGTAAATAGGTGACGGGCATAAGTGTTGCCCATCACCTTTCCTGTGTAAATTAGGTGACGGGCATTAATGTTGCCCGTCACCTATTAGTTTTTTGAAAACAAAAAAAAATAAAATGGGAATGGAAACCGCAGGGATACACTGTTGTGTGGAGCTAAACCTTTATTTTTCAGAATTACTGGTGGATTAGTTTCACCAAAGTAAGAAGCAGTTCATTGGACAATTGAATGTGATTTTTTGTACTAACTATTTTCCGATATCCTAAACTTTCACAAGACAATCTTTTTCATAGATCAATCAAAACCAAGGCAGTCCAAACATGATTCCATTGGTCTAACATCAGCTCAAATACTTAGAAAGTTATCCTATCATTTACACAGATGAAGGGTCAGATGGAACAAAGAAAATGGAACTATATGAACAAAGAAATCTTGCTGGACAACTATAATCTTGCTGGGCATCATGCTAAATCCATCTCAAGTTTGTCTAACGAGTACATGTCCACAGCTTGATATCCTACATATGTTTGCATAATGGTAGAAAGGATAAATTAGCAGCATCGAGTAGATATTCATTAGAGCTGGTAGAAAGGATATTCATTGCTAGAAGGTGGTACGATGTGCATGCATGCACGCATCAATCATTTATTTAATGCATGAACCATCGAACTTCAGAGAATATCACCCGAAGCAAATACTTCAGAGAAGGGAATTGTTTTTTCTGTCTCCTAATTCTGTACGACAGACTAATAACCTTCTTTCTGTAACACACAACTGAACTACTATGAACACTAGTGGTACTAAACTTTAGCTGAACATCAAAAAGAAGATCATACAAGGAGTGACTGCAACACCTAATATTTTCTAGGACATTAAAATGCCTTCAGGAAGTAATAAAATGTTTAATAAGGATGAAAATCAAAAGTGACAAATGAAGTGGCCCCAGAATATCAATGATGCTATGAACTGTACAGACATTAAAATGATTTACCTGGAGATATTGATCCCAAGTCTTTATCACTTACTGTTGCTTTCCCACCATCAACAGATGTCCATGATGGTATTCGCATATTCAATTTGGAAGACTGGCTATTTGTCTAACAAACAGAAAATGATAGGCTGAAAATAAGTTGAAATAATATACCACTGAAAAAATGGTGTGAAACTTGAAGCTACAGATCAGAGGAGCTGAGGGGATTGATTTGCTGTGTAATAGTAAGTCCAGGAGTCTTGCAGTTTAAAGTGCTCAGTATGTACTGAATGATGAATTATTCTAACATGGATATGGACATCTGAAATTTATGAACTAATGATAACAGTAACGTATCCGACCATAGGGCTTATGTGCCTTTCAATCTCCTCAAAAGCCATCCGAAATGCAAATGTGCAGATCAAATTAAAATTTTCTGTCACAAAAAAAATTAAACAAAAGACTTGAAACAAATAATGAGTATAGAAACCTCACCTTAGCATTTTAGTAATGATGTCTGCTCCACTTGTAGCAATATGGTAACCCAAATATAAGAAAAAACAACAACAATTCACCAATGCAGCCATAGCTCAAATGCTATGATCAAGAAAATATGGTAATTAGTGCCTTGCATATTTCATTCATTTTTTCAGCTGCCTTCAAAAAAAAAAGAAGAAAAAATAGGAGGCAGAATATCTCTGGTACACATGTTGGATTTCTTGAAACTTAATTGCAGGTTAAACAAAGAAGCACAGGTAATATCTTCACATATAAAGTAAAACTTCATCAGAAATGTCCCAGTGCCTACCGAATTTCCTTCATCAATTCCATCATTGTGCTACTTGGAATACAATATAAGAAATCAGAACAAACCAAACATCTCTTATTTGAGAGAAGAAACATAGGACAAAACGACATCTTGCTCTGATGTTAAGATGAAACAAACTACCAGTGATGCATTTATCACGAAAACTACTATTGCCATTGACCTGCATAGATAAGGTTTACTTACAGTTAATGAAATATCAACTCTTCTCCTGGGACACTACTCGTACATCTTCAATGCATCCAGGACTTGTAGCTCGTCATCAGTAGAATCCACAATAACATGCAGAACAATGACGATCCTAAAGGGAGAAACAAGAGTAGCTGAGGTTAAACGCCACAGACTAGATCCTGTTTGAGATAATACAGCTTTGCTGGAACAGCAAGCCCCACCCTGGTTGGCTAACCCCACGAGCAGCTGCAACGCATCACCACCAGTTTATCCAAAGCAGATATATACCTCAGCTCCCTAACACCAGGAGCACAAGAGCTAAAACGTATAATCAAACATTTAACAACAACCTTGCAACATCAAAAGTCTGATTCAACCCAATTAGCCAGAAACATCGACATTACGCAATGGATGTGTCAAGTCAACCTCACCTGCTACCAGGCATTTTCAGAAACACTGAGCATGCAACTGATGCAAACCGCCATGCCTTCCAGCTTTCTGCTCGCAATCTCCACAAGCACATGGAGGAAGCAACAACACAATAATTGCGGCACAACTGCTAGAAAGGGATGGAGGTAGGAATAAAGGGGTACGCACCTCGATGGAGTGGAGGAAGTAGTCCCGGATCCAAGGAACTCATGGACGGTGGTGAGGCATTCGTTGCCGGGGAGCTTGCCGAGCGTGACGCAGTCCACAGCGAAGCCGAGGGCGGCGAGCACGTACAACGGGCGACGGCAGGAGGAGGAAGTCGAGGAGGTGGCAGCCGCGGTGGCGCGGCCAAGGCAGGATCGAGGGCGCAGCGGTACGGCGGAAAGACGAGGAGGAGGTCGAGGGTGAGGTGAGGACCGCGAGGCGATTTGGTGAGGAGGCAGCGGCTGCGGGCCTGCAGCCAAGGAGGAGGGGGCCCAGGGAGAGACGGCGGCAGAGCGGGTGGCAATGAAGGCGACGAGCTGGCCTAGGCATGGCGGATTGGACGCGAAGCGAAGTGAAATAGGATGAAATATGTTTTCGGGTCCGGGTCACGATTGATACATGACGGGCAACATGTATGCCCGTGACCTATCTTTTCCTAATGGATGACGGGCTAGTACATGACCAGATCATAAGTGACGGGTAATAGCTATGTCCGTCACCTATTGCTTGCGGAGTTAGAGCTGGATATGATAATAAGTGACAGGCTTTGATGTGGCCCGTCATCCAGCATATTTTAGGTGGCGGGCAACAACAGTCCGTCACCTATTTATTGTCACCTTTGTGCGTTTCTTACATAGTGTTGCAGACGTTTCTCCTGTATTGGTTGGTATATCCCCCTGAACTATGGATTGGCGTCCATCACACCTTGTAGCAAATGGCAAACACAGAAAGGGCCGGATATATAAACTAGAAGATGGGAGCAGCACCATACTCAGCGATGCTAATCTCAAACGTTATATCACAAAATACTACAAGGGTCTCTTTGGTAAGCCAGATGACTATACTTTCACTCTGGATGAGACACAAATAAGTGATATACCACAGGTCGATGACCAAGAAAATGAGATCCTCACGGCCCACTTCTAGGAGGATGAAGTAAAAAGTACTATCTTCCAAATGGAGCATAATAAGGCTCTGGGTCCAGATGGCTTTCCAGCGGAATTCTACCAAGTCTTCTGGGAGACCATCAACAAGGATTTATTGTCCCTCTTCAGAGATTTGCATCAAGGGATACTACTCACGCATAGTCTCAATTTTGGGCTAATCACACTGCTACCCAAAAGGGGGACGCAGTTCAAATACAAGACTATAGACCAACTAGCCAAAACCCCGCGCGTTGCCGCGGGTGCATATCCCGCACGTAATAAATCTACGAATTGGAGCAAAGACCATAATATGTACTCGAAAGATGTCAAAATAATTCTCGATTGCATTATTTAACTCTGTGGCTTCAACTTTGCAACTCGCAAGAAAATTCAAACAACCAACTAAATAATATGAAGAATCGATAGGAGTAACAAAATATTCTAACATCTCAAGAAAATTATTCAATGCATTAGTTATATTCCGAAGTTATTCATCCAAATTTCCATCTTTGCTGTCAGACAATATAATAGTTATTGTGCCAAGTATTCATCCAAATGTAAGGCTTCTCCCATACTTCTAAGTCTTGCATCAATATTTCAAACACTCAAGTTTTAAATGTTGATTCTGAGCACAATGATGATTGGCAAAGTCCTGCATTTGACTGTGTGGAACCTTAAGCAACTTCGAAACTATTGGAGCCCTGGTCATCTGCAAATCGGGTTTCTCAAACTAAATTCAAGTACGAAATTACAAATAGAAGAATGGGATAAGTCACACAGCACAATCCAATCGTTTGATGTTGCATACACACCATCAATTAAAGAAAAGCTCTGCTATGTTAGGCTTGTTTTTACAGTTTTCGATTTGGAAACACAATTCCATTTTTATGTCATTTCATCAGGAATCAGGGAGCAATTCTTCAGTCTCAAATCTGATCGCTAAACTGAACTCTTTTTTCTTCTGTTGAATTTTTACTACACGGCAATTACATAGAAGCGCCAGGTAGGCTCTGATATAAGGCTCTGATATAAGGTGTACGATGCAACAAATACTTTTAATTGACATTAGTTTTTGGTGCCCGACTGTTATGGCAATTACTTGACTATACAAAAATAACAAACTTTATATGAATGTCATGTTATATTGTTTGTTACATGGCATGCGTATATCAGCTGAAATGAAGGACTGCTTTGGTAGATAAATTTGGTCAAATAGTGCGGAAGTGAATGGTCTATCATCTGTAAATAAAATGCAAACAATATGAAGCATAAACCCTGCTTATTTTCCAGCTAGGAGAAACAGGGCCAGACAGTTGTGGAACAGAGGATTATTTTGCCATTTCGGCAGAAAATCAGCACCAACGTAACAATTTACATTACTACCAGTACAACCTTCAATTTGAAGATTATAATGGTAGGAAAAGGACATTCACATAAAGAAACAGCAAAAAGAGAGGAAACAGAATGCATACCTTTTTTTGGGCTGAAAAAGAGGAATCTGTTTGCAGACCATATAATCCACATCACAAATGAATCTTGGCTGGACAACCATATTAGTGAGCTGTACCATGACTTTTGATGAGTTTAATACCTGGTTTTCCATGCGGAAGAATTGGTCATGTTTTGAAAAATAATTGTTGTCAATGGTGAAACGATATTACAGAATAGTTGTACATTCATAAAGCCAAAGGGTGACCAATTGGACCAACCGCTTAAGCAATATTTGATGTTCTTTTAGACTTAATCTTTCATGGTTTTGTGGGAATGCAATTTTACTTCAATGGTTTAGAACTGTAAGTTAAACGTACGTTAAACCATCACACTTACTCAAAATGCAAATGGCAATATTCTAGCCTACAAACTGAGCACTTAGATGAAATATGTATTGACTGTAAGTAATTGCGAAAATTTCTAAAAAAACATTTCTATATTGAAGAAAAAATTATGATGAAGTAGGTCTGAACATCAAGTTTCAAAATCTTTACCTTCTATAGAAGCTTTCTCTTGAGCACTTGCACCACATGGAAGGATAATCGTAGCAGCATTTTCACAACAATTGAAATCGTCTGCTCTCCTTCATCCTGTCGTCACAAAATGCTTCCACATTAAAATCATTCAGGAGATTAACGAACTCCAGTGCATTAGACAAAGGAAACTCTGCTGATTGACGCATCAATGAGAAATGCATTTTCCCCTAATCCATCCCGTCTCACAGGCGCTTGCAGCACATCAAGATGAACAGAACATCTGCAGGTGAGGAACGAAATAAATCACCTCACCTAATCACAGAGACCTTGCCCAATGCCGATAGGAGCCGGCAGCTTCAGTTTCTCCAGCGTGGCAGAGTGGAGGCACCGACGATGTGGCGGCGCTCGGGATGCCGACAGGACATGGGTGACATCGACGGAAAGGGGCGGAGGAAATCATCATGGGAGTCAAAGAGGGCGGAGACAACGGCATCGGGGAGTCTGGAGTAGTGGCCAGGAGAGGCGTAGGCAGCTGGCCGGGAGCAAAGGCGATGGGGCAAAGAGGAAGCGAAGGAGATGGCTGGGGCGGTGCTGCGGAGGGAGGTGGGCTGCTCTCGCGCAACGGATGAGCAGCACGGCGTAGGGCGACGAAAATCGACGGTGGGCCAGGCGGAGGAATCCGGACAGAGCGACGGCCAGAAGGTACAACGCCCCGTCTACTTTGTCAGCGAAGTTTTGTCGACATCAAAGGTCAAATACTTCCACATCCAGAAGGTCATCTACGCCCTACTCATGGCATCACGCAAGTTGATCCACTACTTCCAGTCTCACCCAATCACTATGGTTACTTCTTACGGGATTGGAGAAGTGCTCTTCAACAGACAGTCTACAGGCAAGATCTCAAAGTGGGCCATCGAGTTGAGTACTTATGATCTATCCTTCAAACCCCAAACGGCGATCAAAGGCAAAGCTCTTGCCGATTTCGTAGCTGAGTATACGGAGACTCAAGTACCGGCCAAGCCCGAGACGTCCGAGTCCTGGACGTTGTTCTTTGACAGCTCCCTACAACTCACGGGTGCAGGGGCCGGCATCCTACAACTCACGGGTGCGGGGGCCGGCATCCTACTCAAGATGAAAACACTACATATAGTAGATACAAGGTACTTGGTGGTTCTCTTCAAGATGTTCATTTCTTACTCCCTCCTTGGTGGATCTTGACGAGTGCGGCTTCGGGTACGACTTGCAACTGGACGGTTGATGGGCTGCCATGGAGGCAATCCATTAGGCAAGTAGCAACGGCGAGGATTACCAGTGGCTTCATCTCCAGATGAGACATCAATATACTCGGGCAGAGATGGATCGTATGGTCCTGGAGGTGGCAGCACAACATTGAGAGGAGGTATTATTGGAGCTTCAACGATGGCTAAGTTTTCAAGGTTTGGCATGGTTACGCTTGGTGGTTGTGGTTCAGCTGGGGGCTGGCTGTTGGAGCTGGAGGCACCTTTTTTTTGGAGCTGTTGGTGTTCTTCATCTTCGGTTGGCTTCAATGGATATTTGGGGGCCGTTGGCGGTTCTTATGCGATAAAATTAAATTCATTAATTCCGCAAGCGCACGGATCACCATTGTAGCATTTCACCTTGGAGTACTCCAGGGTTATCGTATTTATATTTCCGCAGGGAAGTATAGCGAAAGGGAGCTGAATAATAGCAATGCATTGGATAATTTGGAGAAAGAATAATGTATCAAACTATACTTGAGACGGGGGGTAAGATAGGCATGATAGATATGGGTGGCACACACATCCTCAAATCCGAAGTGATAAAAGAAATAAATCGTAGTATACATTTGGGAGAGCAACGAGATAGAGTTAAGGCTACCTGTATGTTCATCTATTATTTACTCTTCCTAGCAGTCAAGTCTACAAAGATTATCTACTCTAGCTAAGCTCATACACATACAAGTCATGTCGTTTCGGGGCACACACGTGCTAGGTTAACCGATGATGCTAGTTCAAACCTAGGGAACCGTATGCTATAATTAAGACCCTGCTGAGTCCAACCCGGACGTGGTGGATTACAGAGACCGGTGCAGCTGTCACATACACTCGCGGCTACCATCCTCCGTGGGGTTGGGTGCCAAACGTGCATAGGCCAAGTTCTAAGCGCCATGCTTACAACCCGCCTAGAGGAACTACTCTTGATCAACGGAGCAGTCCTATCTAAGAATGAACAAGCACATATTTCACACGACGTCATCTCCGACGAAGGCACTCTCTCGTACTTGCTATTCCAACAATCACGAATCCCACAACAAGACTTCTACGAGCACTTACTTAACGAATAAATAAACTAAATAGAAAAGAACTACTAAAAGAAATAAATAAAGATAAAACTAATTATATATCAAATAAAATAATATCTCAAAAGAGTAAGGATACAAAGAACTATACCGAACTCCGAGAAGACTCCGGAAGCCCGAGAGAGCTCTCACTCTACTCTACTCTACTCTAACTCCCAAAGCTACTACCAAACTAAACTAATGAACACTTGGATGAAGTGTGATGGTGCGAGTTGCTTCTGAGGACGGGGGGTCCAATTTATAGCTTGTGATGGCGGTGGGAGCCCGCTGGCCGAAGCTGGAGAGGCGGTGGCGCCAAAGTCGGCCGGCCGGCCTAGGAGGGTGGCCGGCCGGCAGTCCCCTATGGCGGTTTGCCACCGTCTTAAGCGTGGACGCTCCAGATCACTCCCTGAAGGCGGTCTGAAGGTCGGCTCCTCGCTGGGGTCGGCAGAATTGCAGTGGGGGCCAAGTGAAGGCCTAAATGGCCCACCTTCTAGAATGGCGGTGCAAATCTGCTGGGCTGGCCTTGAATTATGCGTTGTGGATCAGTTTTCAGCCCACTGGAGGAAGCTCGGGGCCTGCGGCCACCAGGTGGGGCCGGCCGGCCTGTGGTGGGGCCGGCCGGCCAGGGAATTTCCCAGACTGGGCCCACTTTCTTTCATTATTCACTCATGCATCCAAATATCCACCAAAACTTGTGGAGTAGCATTATTCCTATCTACTATGCACAAAATCTTGGTGTTATGCATTTATTTACCAGTAAGGTGGCGGTCAAATCCTGGTTTAACGACCGCCAACAACCTCCCCAAGCTTAAACTTTGCTCGTCCCGAGCAAACTCAACTCAGGGTACCGGCGGATCAGGAGTTACAAAGAAGCGCCCCATGGGTAATAAAGATGCAACAACATACTCCCTAAACAGTGGTAAGTTTACGAGAGCACAAAATATTCATGAGTGTTGCAAAAATCGTGGGGCTTATATGTCACACCTTGTCATGCAGCATTGAAGACTAGAACGGCATTTTCGGACAAGTACACAATTCTAGCAGGTATGCATCCAGAGTTTTTATGTGCTGCAAGGTAAGGTGCAAAAATTCTCCTTCGTTTTGGCAGGCACTTCTCTTACCAGCCAATGTGAGTCTATTCCTACAAGCTTCACTCATCCTACCTTCTACCAAATGAGGCTTTGTATGTGGAGCTTGGTAAGGAATGCACAAATATCATGCATTTATTGTAAAGCTAAAGAATGAGTCTCAATCAACATAGCAACTCCATTTATTTTGGTCATAGGAAATGATGTGATGGAGGGGGAGAAAATGAACTCACACTTGTGGAAGGGGGTTTTGAAAAACATTGGTCCTTTATTTTGCTCAAGATGTTTATGATAAGAACCATATAGCCATTGACTTTTGTCATGCAACCATAGAGTTTTTTTTTGGAGCCAATAACTAGGCTGGAATAAAAACAAAAGTTAAAAAAATAGGTTGGGGTTTCCCCTACTGACTTCGGTCAAAAAACCATGGAGTTTTTTTTTTGACTACTCCATGGTGCAAGGGGCCATAAATTTTGAATGGTTCAAGGAAACATTTTGAAATATTATTGAGCATTTTGGATGGACCAAAAGTTTTGCAAACTCTGAAAAATGTTTGGTTGATTTATCCAAACATTCCCCTTTTTATTTGGTGGAGAGAAATTTTTGAAAACACACGAGGAATTATGACCATAATTTGGAGTGCTTAGTTTCAAGAGTACATCAAACCTTAACAAAACTCAATGCATAAACAAATGGCTATGAGTGGGGCTGTTTCGAATATTATGATATGGCTCTGGTTGGTAAATAAATCCTCACACTAAGAGAAGTGTGTCAAAACAGAAGGGTTTTAAGTACTTGCAGCAATTCAAGAAAAACATCTCTGGATGAACCATACTAAGAGATTGCAACAAGTCCTAATCATGCCATATCATAATCCACAATGCTCAGACTTGGCGTAACAAATGCAACCCACGGAAATAAGCAAGACTCATGATGTGATCATGCTCAAATAAAAATAACACATATGTCAGGAGTAGAGGTTGCATCTATGCGACACATGGAAAGCTAATTTGTAACTCGATCATCATTTCCCTTAAGCATAGCATAACACCAAGATTCTAGCATTTATTCGAAACAGGGAGTTTATTTATTTATTAAGAAAGTTAGGAATACTTACCTGGGGGTCCTCCCCAAGCTTGAGTCTTTGCAAGACTCGAGCTTGTATTGAACTCCTTCTTACCTGGGGGCCCTCCCCAAGCTTGAGTCTTTGTAAGACTTAAGCTTGATTCAGGCTCTTCCTCCTCCTTCTTGACCTGCAAAAAAGAGTGAGGATGATACAAGTGGCTAGCCCCTAATGGGCATCGCCGGGAATCCTATTATTTTTGTTGTTTTTAAATTTTTCAAATTTTTATTTTGTTTTTTATGGTTTATGAAAAGAAAAACAAGTGCTAGGCCTAGCTAGGATAACGATTGGGATGGCCTCCCCAATCGGAGGGCTCTCATTTTTACGTCTTTGAGCTTGACGTTCTCCATGTCTTCAACTTGTTTGGACCTCGCTCGCTGGAGAATCTGGCGAGGTAGAGGTTCCTTCTTTCTTCCGCCACACCTTGGTTGTCTTCTTTGTGTTGGTGGCGGCGACCTTTTCTTTAATAGGCGCCTTTGTTGTACTCTCATCGGTCGATACCGTAGCTGCCTTCTTCTTTCGTGAGCGCCTCGCTCTCCTCTTCTTAGGCGATTGCGACTCGCCTACTCCTTCTTGCGGGGGAGGAGTAAGAGGGGCTTGAGGTGTGTTTGGCGGCTGAGGCATCCTCCTTGGAGTCCTCCAATAATTTGCTGGCCTTCTTGCATTCTCTCTTGCCAGATAGTTTCTCATGTATGCAATGAGCTTGTCTGGCTGTGGCATGGGTGGAGTAATCTCAATCTTTTCCACTTCCCTTGGGTCCTTTCCATATATGACCCTCACTTGCTTGCATTGCTCAACCTTGGGCTTGAAGTTGAACGTCTCTTCCCTGCCGTTGAAGTCCAAGTGGATCTCTCCTGCCCCCACGTCGATGTTGGCGTTGGTGGTGCTCAAGAATGGCCTCCCAAGGATAAGAGGGGTCTTGACATCCACCTCCATGTCAAGCACAACAAAATCGACGGGAACGAAGAGATTTCTGATCTGCACGGGAACTTCTTCGACAATCCCCAAGGGCAGGCGTAGTGATCCATCTGCAAGCTGGAGCTTTATGGTCGTTGGAGATAATGGATGGTTTAACCCATCGTACATCGCCTTCGGCATGATGCTCACGCTCGCCCCTAAGTCACATAATGCCCGAGTGAAACACCGGTCGTTGACCAAACACGGAATGGTTGGCCATCCGGGATCTTTTCTGATCACATCCTTGGGGAGTGCGGCATCCAAGTCGCTCTCTTCACACCTGATGGTTATTGCATTCACACTCTCCTTGGGATTAACTTCTGGTTGCCCAGGAAGTTTACCCGCACGAGGAGACTGCACAGCTGAAGCTATTTGCGCGATTTGCGTTTCTAGCATCTTGTTATGGCTTAGCTGATTTTGCAGAGCAGTGCTGAATGACTCTAGCTTAGCATCTATGCTCTCTAAAGCCTTGTCCGTAGTAAGAAACTTCTTACTAATGCTGTCATTGATCTTGACCTGGCCGAGAACTAGATCCTTGATAGATGGCTCATAACGGGAAAGATTACCATTGTTACCTCCCTGATTCTTGTTGAAGGAGAGGTCGGGCCTGGAGTTCCAGCCGTAGTTGTTCTGGGAGCAGTACCCATTGCCATTGTTGAGGAAATTGCATTCCTCTCTCGCATTTGAGCAATTGATGCCCATATGCCCAACGTTGCCGCATTCCTCACATGTCATGCGGGAGTCCGCAACTTGCAGGTCCTGTGGAGACTCCACCTTACGGAGTAGCTGATCGAGCTTGATGGCAAGCATGTCCATCGTCTCCACTTGGTGCACTCCACGGGTCTTGGTGCTCGCCGCTTGGCGTTCACCATGAATCTGGTTGGCCGTCACCTTCTCAATCAACTTCTTAGCGTTCTTCACGCTGTTGACGGCCATTAAATCATAAAATGACCATCAACTTATCGGCGATTAACAGGGATGCACCAATGTTTCTTGCATTAAACTAATAAAGTTCCACAAGTTTTGGATGTGATCTTGTTTTGCAAGGTACATAGGAATATTGGTGCAATTGTGCTTACAATCATGGATAAAAAGCAAATATACAAAAAGCACAAGATAAACAAGGTCCTGCTCGGACATCTCGACAACATTCAAAGCAAGAAACAAGGAATGACTTGGACATCAAAGAATAAGTATCCAAATAAGAAATTTGATCCCTCCATGTCAAAGGCCTCGTCAAGATAGTCGAAATGGGCTTTTGGATCACCCAATTCGGAGTTCGGGAGCAGGAGTTATGCCTCGCGCAAGATTGGCAGGAAAAAGCAGGCCGGCCGGCCCAACCCAATCTCCAACCGCCTCAATCTTGCTCCAGTCGGTTCCAGAGGCGGTCACAAGCCACTTGACGCACCCGCCAAGCCAAGGGGACGTCGGCAAGAAGGAATATTCCACGAAATGCTCCAAGACCTTCTCCACTCTCCCAAGGCAACTCCACTATAAATAGGGGACCCCTCCCCTCACTCCAACCTGCACCTCACACTTGAGAAGAGAAGATCCAATGTAGGGTCACGCTCTTTCTCATGGAAGATCATTCCACTTGTGTAGTTTAGAATAGGATTAGTATTTTAGTCATGGGAGTTAGAGTAGAAGTGAGAGCTTCGCTCGGAGCTCCGGAGTTCTCTTCGGAGTTTGGGTAAAGTTCTCGTGTATCTTTTCTTTTATACTTTCTTTAATATAATTATTTTCTTATTTATTTTCTTATTTATTTAATTTAGTTTTCTTTTTAGTTTACATTTATTTATTTAAGTAATTGTTATAGAGAAATTTCTGTGTTGGTTCCACGTCTGTGTATGATAGGTTCGAATGAATTGTTGAGCTAGGCAGTAGGGACTATATAATTGCCTTATTGTTACGACCTCGCACAGTTTGTTTGGATTTATTATGCATGGTTGGCTTGCCCTTAGCGCGAGGGTAAGTTATTTAGGATAGTTGCTTGTATGGTTCAAGGAATTATTCTAAACGTGAGTTTGCACCCAACCCCACGGAGCATGGTAGCCGCGAGTGCTTGTCACCGGTCTCTGTAATCCACCACGTCCGAGTTGGACCTAGCAGGGTCTTAATTATAGCGGGTGATTCCCCAGAGTATTAATCTTTTTCTGTTGGTTGGGTGGGCCACTTCTGTGCCTCTGTTCTTTTGAGATTATGCCCGGTGGTAGTTCGAGCAACAGAACAAGTTTATTACTTTGGCACATCCGTGCCCCGATGCACTTGAATGTATCTGTAATGAAAGCTTAAGTAAGTAGTTGTAGACTATCAGGAAATACTAAATGCTAACCCCTAGGCATCCTTTATCTGCACCCAACCTCACGGGATGGGCGGTAGGTAGTAGGTGGTGATAGCCCTATCTATCCTATGCAATCCACCACGTTCGGGTTGGCACGTAGATCTGACTGATACCCTTCTTCTCGTTGTTCTCCCAGACTAAATGCTAACTCCTTGTTATCTATATCGATGGATGTTCTCCTGAGTGCCACACAAATATCATATATGTATCCCTGCTTTGGTCTAGTTTGCAAGTTATAAATAATAGATGTTTCCTTGTTAATTCATGATATTCTTAGCCCTGCTTCCTTGAGGAAAATATAAATATGATAACCTTGGAATACTCCCGGGTGAAATGCTACAATGGTGTTCCGTGCGCTTACGGAAATTGAATTAAATCTTTTTGCGTAAGAAACGCCAACACACGCTAAGGGAGAAGAAGGAGCCGCCTGCTGCGGCGTCGAGGTGCTCTCGAGCGGACGGCCTCAAACCGTGCTAGAAACTCTGTATGAGGAGCCATTCCTCCATGCCATGGTGTGGGCATGAGAGAACGTACTCCTGCATCCTGTCCCAGGCTTCCGCGGTTGACTCATCTGCGAGCTGTTGGAAGCCCGATATCTTGTTCCGCAGGGCAGTCGTCTTGCCCGGCGGGAAGAACTTGGCAAGGAAGGCATTGGAGTATGCCGTCCACGTGTCGAGGGACTCTTGGTTCGCGTAGAACCACTGGAGAGCCTTCCCCAACAGAGAGAATGGGAATAGCTGCAGTCGGATGGCGTCCTGAGGTGCATCCTTCATGGCGAAAGTGTTGCACGTCATCAAGAACCTTTGGAGGTGAGCGTTCGCATCCTCCGACGGCTTCCCACAGAAAGGACTGGCCAAGATCATGTTGATCAAGGCTGGCTTGAGCTCGTAGTTCTTGTTGGTGATGCGCGGGTTGGGTGCCACGCAGATGTTCTCCGTAGTTGGCGCGGAGAAATTGTTGATCGTCTTCTCAACAACGGGGTCGGCCATGTTGTTTGATGAGGAGGCCCTGACAACCGGTGGAGGAGACGATTCAAGAGCCAGAGCGTTCTTGCGGATCTGTTTAGTAAGTTTTGCTCGAACTTTCCTCAAGAACTGCTCTGGATCTGAGTGGAAGTTTTCTGGTAGGTCGAAACCAGTCATGCACAGTCCTGTTTCAAATTTCCACAAGAAGAAAGACAGGACAAGGGTAAGCCTGCAAAAGTAAGTGAAAATTACTCTCCTCACAAACTTTAATGCATTTATTCAGTTTCCTAGCTGCTACTTCCCCGGCAACGGTGCCAGAAATGCTTGTTGGCGGTTCTTATGCGATAAAATTAAATTCATTAATTCCGCAAGCGCACGGATCACCATTGTAGCATTTCACCTTGGAGTATTCCAGGGTTATCGTATTTATATTTCCGCAGGGAAGTAGAGCGAAAGGGAGCTGAATAATAGCAATGCATTGGATAATTTGGAGAAAGAATAATGTATCAAACTATACTTGAGACGGGGCATGATAGATATGGGTGGCACACATATCCTCAAATCCGAAGTGATAAAAGAAATAAATCGTAGTATACATTTGGGAGAGCAACGAGATAGAGTTAAAGGTACCTGTATGTTCATCTATTATTTACTCTTCCTAGCAGTCAAGTCTACAAAGATTATCTACTCTAGCTAAGCTCATACACATACAGGTCATGTCGTTTCGGGGCACACATGTGCTAGGTTAACCGATGATGCTAGTTCAAACCTAGGGAACCGTATGCTATAATTAAGACCCTGCTGAGTCCAACCCGGACGTGGTGGATTACAGAGACCGGTGCAGCTGTCACATACACTCGCGGCTACCATCCTCCGTGGGGTTGGGTGCCAAACGTGCATAGGCCAAGTTCTAAGCGCCATGCTTACAATCCGCCTAGAGGAACTACTCTTGATCAACGGAGCAGTCCTATCTAAGAATGAACAAGCACAGATTTCACACGACGTCATCTCCCACGAAGGCACTCTCTCGTACTTGCTATTGCAACAATCACGAATCCCACAACAAGACTTCCACGAGCACTTACTTAACGAATAAATAAACTAAATAGAAAAGAACTACTAAAAGAAATAAATAAAGATAAAACTAATTATATATTAAACAAAATAATATCTCAAAAGAGTAAGGATACAAAGAACTGTACCGAACTCCGAGAAGACTCCGAAAGCCCGAGAGAGCTCTCACTCTACTCTACTCTACTCTAACTCCCAAAGCTACTACTAAACTAAACTAATGAACACTTGGATGAAGTGTGATGGTGCGAGTTGCTTCTGAGGCCGGGGGGTCCAATTTATAGCTTGTGATGGCGGTGGGAGCCCGCTGGCCGAAGCTGGAGAGGCGGTGGCGCCAAAGTCGGCCGGCCGGCCTAGGGGGGGGGGGGGGCCGGCCGGCCGTCCCCTGTGGCGGTTTGCCACCGTCTTAAGCGTGGACGCTCCAGATCACTCCCTGAAGGCGGTCTGAAGGTCGGCTCCTCGCTGGGGTCGGCAGAATTGCAGTGGGGGCCAAGTTAAGGCCCAAATGGCCCACCTTCTAGAATGGCGGTGCAAATCTGCTGGGCTGGCCTTGAATTATGCGTTGTGGATCAGTTTCCAGCCCACTGGAGGAAGCCCGGGGCCTGCGGCCACCAGGTGGGGCCGGCCAGCCTGTGGTGGGGCCGGCTGGCCAGGGAATTTCCCTGACTGGGCCCACTTTCTTCCATTATTCACTCCTGCATCCAAATATCCACCAAAACTTGTGGAGTAGCATTATTCCTATCTACTATGCACAAAATCTTGGTGTTATGCATTTATTTACCGGTAGGGTGGCGGTCAAATCATGGTTTAACGACCGCCAACAGGGGCTGCGGTAGCAGCTTATTTATAGCAGAGCTGAGACTGTTTTTGATAAGGATGCTGAGATGGAAAGGCAGAAGCGGACGATTCAAACAGTGTTCTGGGCATTATTGGTTTTTACTGTGTTCGCGTGACTTGCTTTGGACAGCACACATGTGACTGGCATAGTGGATTTTGGCAGCATTTTGATGGCATTCAGCACACTCAGCACATTAAGGATTTGGAGTATCTTCTTTTTAGCTTCTTTGGAGTCTACGAACAATTCTACGGCTTCTTCATAGCCTCGGGAGCTACATCCACTAAACGTGCACCCTATGATTCTTCATTCGGTCAGTCGTCAGTCGGATTCTCAAAGTTATATTCTTCAGCTTCTCTGTAGTCTATGAACAATTGTTCTACTTCTTCATAGACTCGGGGGCTAGCCCACGTGGGCTCACGAGCCCACGTCGTTCTTGATTCAGTCAGACGAGCAAGCATAACTTCGTGGGATCTTCATTTCACTCGGTCGGAAAGTGGTCAGGCTTTTTGGATTCAACTCCAGCGGATGTCTTCATACGGTTATATTCTTCGGCTTCTATTAGAGTCTATGAACAACTCTACGACTTCTTCATAGACTCGGGGGCTACATCCATAGGATGCACCATACGTGCACCCTATGCTTCTTCACTCGGCCGATCAGAGGCTATATTCTTTGAACTATAGTTGAACAATATCTTCACTCGAACATTGAAGGCCCACGGGAGGTTATTCCCAGAATTGAACTCGCTCTTAGAGTCGGTTTTCTGAACTGCAGTGAAGAGCGAGGCGGTCGCCAAAACCTACGAGCTGTCATCATCCTGGGCACAAGTTGCTGGATGGGCTTAAATCCTGGCCGAGTGAAAGCTCGGATCGAGACTAACAACTTACTTCTGGTTTTTAACAGCTGTAGTGCACCAGTTGTGGGGAGTTCCCATAACTCCCATGGAGTCCCACTTACGGTTATAGATTCTTAGTCTATATGCCAGGCTCTTTTAGACTTTCTGCCTAATCCTTTGGATTACACAGAAGCTCGGGGGCTGCACCTTACAGGTGTGTTTTAAAAAAATCCTGCTAGTAGCATACTTTTTAAAGTCTTGGTCAACTCCGAGTTGAATGCTGCTGACAGGTAGGACACGCTTTATGAGCCCAGCCTTTGTTCCCGACGTCAGTCGGCATTGGGTGTTCTTTCATTTTTATGCCTAATTCAAGGCCTTGCTGATCTTGGTATTCCCAGGTTTCAGTTTCTTCATACGGGTTATTTCGGTAACTAATACTCTTTGGAGTTCTTTTTTATTGACCAGCTATGCTGAGAATTATTGTACATGGAGTCGGAACCAGTCGGAAGTCTTCAAGATCAATCAAAAAGAACTCGGGGGCTACTGTCGATGATATGAGACCCGGGTATACTCAAGATACAACAAGGCCGAGTGATCCAGTAATGGAGATTCGGTTTGGCCCAAGAAGGCCCAGGTGGCCTGACGGACCTAAAGTCAGTCGGCCTACTCGGCCAGGAGATAAACATCAATCAACTTGTACTACAAGGCTGTTTACTATGTAACCGACTAGGTTTAGATCCATGTAACCCTGCACCCTAACTATATAAAGCGGGCAGGGGACCTACAGAAAACTCTCTCGCAATACATCATACCGGCACAGGACGTAGGGTATTACGCCTTTGGCGGCCTGAACCTGTATAAACCCTCGTCTCCTGTGTTACCATCGTGTTCTTGATTCTCGTACACCCGTAAAATAACTATCGAGAGGCCCTAAAACCTCGACAGCCACGCCTGCAGCTAGCAATCGGAACGGCGGGGATGTGGGAGGGCGAAGAGGGTAGGACGACGGGATCACGGGAAGGATCGAGAGGGGATGGAGCTGGATGCTTCTATAGCCAGAGACTGCACGGGCGCGAGGGAAGGCATACATCGATGGGAGCCTGATCAGAAAATCACCATTGGAATAGTGTAACAGGAACAGCTGCGGGGCCCATCTCTAGGATTATAGAGAAAGATATAGATATGCCTTTTGAATGTCAGCTTTAAAATCCTAACCAAGGTTGTCACAAATAGGATTGGTCTAGTTGCTGAAAAAGTGATTCGTCCTTCACAGACAGTGTAACATCCCGGAAATCCATACTTGGATTTTTGGATAAATTTAGCTCGAATCAAAATCTTGATCACAAAATTTCTTGTATCATGCTTCCCTTTTCCATGATGTTACTTGTTTTTCTTCTCCCGTTACCTGTGCCAGAATTTTAATATCGTTGATCCGGTTCAACTCCTCTCCGTGAAGAAATGATTAAAGGAATTTTCCTGTGCGCCACTGCATTTAGGCTCGTTTCATTTGAACCAGTCCAAAGTCTGGCCTGCTCGGCCTGCCTCTCTTTCTCTTCACTGGACCAACAAGCCAACCCGCTCCAGCCCTCTTGCAGCCCATCTTCAGCCCAGCCGGACTCCGTTCTCCTTTCTTCCTCCTGCCGTATGGTCGCCGTTCCTCTCTCATTCTCTCGCATGCGCGGGCGCCCAGCAAAGCAATCCCGCGCTCTGGAAGCAGATTCCTCCCGCGAGCGTGCTTCGCGCCTCGGATACTTCTAGGAGGGAGCGACGTGGCCTCTTCCCAGCCGCGTCTAGCTTTCGGCCAAGCCTTGTCCGTCCTAAAACAGAAGAGAAAGGAAGCGAAACCGCCTGACCGTCCTGGCGCCGTGCGCCGCTGAGCACGCCGCGCGCGCTGTCTCCGCCCCGCGACAAGACAGCCGCCACGCACCCGCGCGCCCGCACTTTCCTTGCGACGTGTCGCGCATCCGCGCCACGCCGTGGCACGAATGCCCAAGATTGCCACCGCACGCCATGCGCACCCTCCAAGCCCTAGCCTGGTGCTCATATAACCCAGTGCGCCGCCACCCACATTTCTCTGTTTCCCTTTCTTGCGCCGCCGTCTCCAATTCCAAGAATTTCCCAAGTGAAACGACTCCCTTCCCCACACCTGTTCGTGCCCAACGCCGACGAGCGCGCCGCCGCGCCAGTCGCAGCGTCCCGGATGAAGACCGAGCGTCTCCAAGCCTTTCGTCTATGGTGATCTCATCTACCTACTCGGCTTCATCTCGTGAAGATGGGATCGACAAGAATCAAGCAAAGATCAGTTTGAGCCGGAAGCGTCAGATCGTCGTGACGTCGTCTCCAGTGAGCTATTCCCAGCACCAACCTTGCCCTGCTCTTCGTTTTGGAGTGCCTTGTTCCCTTGCCGGATCTCTCACCATCTCGTTCATTCTTTTTCCGGGAACGTCAAACTCGTCGTCAGCGTCGCCCTCCTGCCAGAGCGCACCGTGCCACAACCTTCGAACCAACCAGGATGCCCTCACGCCGCCGACCGTCCTCGCCGTGCACTGGAAGACGCCGGGTCGCGGGCACCGCCAAGCCAAGTACACCGAGCTCGGGAACCTCGACGCGGATCGACTACGTCGTCTTCATCTCCGTCATCTGAGCTTCGAGGTCGTCTCCTTGTCAGTGCGTTGAGCCCCAACTGCTCCCCGCCGATCCTCTCCTTCTGTTAGGCTCGTTTCCCTTAGTGCCCCGTAGGTGTTCGACGAAATGCCGTGCCGCGCGTTCGTGCTCTGTTCCAGCTCGCCGATCGTCTTGTCTGTTGATCTTCCAGCTAGATACGTTCTTCTAAACCAATGACTGGGTACACCTTCTAGATTTCGTGGACGGGTTGCCTTGCTTTGTTGGATAATCAAGATGCCACCAGTGTGATGTTCCCGTGGTTTAGATATGGTGTGCTTCAAGTTACCTTGCTGGCTACAAAACGAAGGGCTGTGGACTTGTGTTTTTACCTTGTTTGGATCAGTGAGGAGCATGGCTTGGTCGTTGTGCAGTTTGTTGGGGAAAAAGACAGCACAAACTGTTTCCGTCCATGTCTGAATGCTTTGTTTCAGTTTGACAAGGCTGTAGCTTTGATAGCTCAAACAGGTCGAGCTTTTCTGGGATAGTTCGTAGCCAAGCGTGAGCACTGATTAGTTTGGTCTGCTCTGTGAATCTGTCATTTGGATTGATCGAGGATGATGGATAGAGTTCTCTGGGTAGTAAAAGTCTGGTTGGCTGCCAAGTTTGGTTTATGGCAACAGCTTGTCAAGTTTCGGAATAATTTTCTCTGTGGCTAGAGTTAGTACAGCACTGCGGTCACTTGTTTTTGGTTTGTCGAATGCTAGAACAGCAGCTTGGATATCAGCTTACAGACCAATCTTGGCCATGTCTTGCCGCATGTATTAGTTGCTTCAAAGGATCCTTTCGTGCTGGCATGTGTGCAGTTTGGTTCAGAGATTCAGCGCACACATATTTCCTGTCTATTTCCTGTAGGAACCTGAAACCTTGTAGCCTGTCTTGCTAGTTCTGTCAAGTGCTCGTTTTTCCCCTAAACTAGGATTCGTCTGTTCTCAAATTCCTTTTTAACCACCTCATCCTTTAGATGTTCCGTAGATAATTCGCACAACCTCCGTTTAGTGTGTTTTTCGTAGTTTCATCTCAACGAGTACTTCAGTTCTAGAACGTCTAGTGATTCCATCTACGCTAGATTTCTTTCTTATTTTGTTTACGCTATCGCTTCGTCATATCTTATCATCGCGTCACTTTGGATTCTAGGCGATTGCTTTGAAGATTGATTATTGGTATATGTATTTTGCAATGTCGGGACTTCGGATAATCAGGCAAGCGCCTATACCCCCCTTGATCACTATTGATCCCATGATTTTTATACATGCATTGTTTGATTGCATCCATTGATGAGCATGTCATATTTAAATTGCTAGAATTGACCCAAGCCTGTGCCATGCCTTTACACAATATATAATCAGCCCTAGGAATGCTTTTATTATGCATTATCACTGCTTAGCCTGCTAGATTGCATGTTTTCAAATAGGACACTATATCACACAATGCTTTTTGTGTAAAATAAAATATTGCCAACCTCCAAACTTGAGTGTGTGATTTAAAAGTAATAAGTTACTTGATTTTGCGGGGGCGGGCGAGGTGGTCGCTGTTATGGTGATGAGGAGGAGGGAACTTTTTGGGGGAAGACTCGTTTGTTGGGACTAGTTGGCGAGGGATCATGCCGCCTCTAGTGTTTCGTTGAGACGTGGTCGGGACTACCTGCTAGGGTATGATCTTGATTGGTGGAGAGGAAGATGCCCGTCCTGGCAATATGAGGACCGGTTCCTTGCCATGACCTCACAGGTTTGACATACGTACTTACCACACACCCTCGTATGGGAGGGGCTTGATTTGGATCCTTGTGATGACTGGCATTTAGCCCGTAGGCAACAGAGATCATGTTAGGGTAGTGTGGACTTATCACTCCTGATAGGGATACCACACGTGGCCAGTGGTAGGCCCGTCACAGCTCCAGGACCGACGTCGACCGCACGGAGGAAGACAATGGAGCCCCATCCTGAGGAAGCGGGAAAGTGCCAGTTGTCACTTGGTGAAGGATCTTGAGAGAGGTCATGGTGGCTCGCTACCCCACGGACTCTCTGTCTGTGGGTCCAGTTGTACACACCTTGCAGAGTTATGATCTATGCGCATAGTCGTGGCCCCAGTCATGGCAATTCCCTGTGACTTTGCATGGATTAGTTTTGTTTGCAAACCTCTTCCCTCTGATTTGTTTTGTACCTGCTCCGAGGCTGCGCAGGGCCGGAGTTGCCCGTTGTAAACTCTACCCCGAGAAGGAGATGATTCTCAGGTCCACATAATAAAATGCTTATTTTTCGAGACTCCGGTCTCACCTTGATTTAAAAGAAAACTCATCTCCAATGCATATCTTTGTTATGAAAACCGCTTTTACGCAATAAGCCTTTGCCTACTACCTTGTCCACATATCCTTAATTGCATATGCATTCACCTGGAGTAGCTTGAGACGCTTGCCGAGTACTCTTGTACTCACCGTTTGCTACTTCAGTTTTTATAGCCGAGTCATCACTTCGAGGACGACGATGAAGACAAAGATGGTTTCGTCTCCTACACTCAAGTTGCCTGTGGAGTTGGTATCACGAGTCTTCCGCTGTATCGTTATTATTAGATAGTACGGTTTGTAGATAATCCTGTTAGATTCTTTGGCCTGCGAGCCAAGTCTTGTATACTCTGATGATGTATCTATTATTCTTCTACTCTTTTTATGGTTATATGTTATTCACTTGTGTATGGAAGTACTTGGTAGCCCCTGAGACTATCATAGATGTACTAGCGCACCGGGTTTCTACTTAGGTGAAAATTTGGGACGTCACAGGTGGTATCAGAGCCATTCTTGACTGTAGGACGAGACCCTAGCAATGGACGATATTAAGGACAACATCTAGATATCCAAATCAGCTTTTACCGATCCTTGAAACTTTCTTTGGTCAAACTTCCTTGAAAATCTTTGGAATCCTTTCTGCTTGATGAAGACTTGAAGACCCTGCTATAACCACCCCTTCGATCGATCGCGTGTCTCTTCATTCTTCTTGGCAAGATCTAGAAGTCTTATTCAGTTATCATTGCTCACGTTCAATCAAACTCCCTTAAATCATATTTGACTCAATCCGAGCTTGGGCAACAACATCACCCTGGATATTCCCTCCCTACTATCATTTCAATCCAACCTCTCTACCTTCGAAGCAGATGAAGAAGGCAGTCAAGTTTATTCACATACCTTTGGGTAAGGGATTTTTGGAATACTTGGAATTTTCAAGAGATTGCCTAATCGTTGCAAGATACAATGCTCCAAACAAGATCAAAGATTCTTTGAACAGTGAATATTGGATTAAGAAATTGATACCCTTGGAGTAAGAGGATGGCACACTTCACTCCAACCTTCATTTGAGCCAATTGGACGAGAATGACATAACCCTTGGAAAAGCAAAAAGCGAGCTCTATTGGAATGTTTGACATACCCAAGAGCACTCGGAATACCTCACAGAAGCCTTGAAAGCATATGATGATGTGATGAGAACACTAATGCCAAGTGGCGAAGACTCGAGTCAACCATGTTGTTAAGACAACCAGATGTTTGAACACCCGAGAACTAGTGCACACCGTCACATGAAGGCTTTTGCATTGTAAGGTGGAAAAGAACAAGCTAAAGACATTTGGATGTCTCCCAATGGATTGCAACTTTGGAAAGAGAGGTTGCTATATGGAATGCAAGAATAAGACCTATGGAAGCATAGGGACCTTCGGGCGAACGAGACATTAATTGCAAGGTCTATAAAGCCATGATTGGTTGAAGTAAGACCTTAAGGAAAGCTAAAATGGAAATGGCGATTATAAGCTTTGTAATCGAGACCCTGACATGAGCACGGTTCAAAGGTTAATAGTAGTCTCGTGATTCAACCTAGGTTCCACCAATCAAGAAGCTCAATCACATCATGCCCTGCGTTGAAGAAGCAAGCAAGCGACAAGAGAATTTGAGCACCATCAAGACCCGACACGTCAAGATGAAGAGATAGCGGTAGATCTACGTCTAGGATACCCTTACCCTCCCAACCAGCAGAGCTATGCAGGAAACCGTTTCAAGTACTTAACAGTGCCCACCTTGATCAAGCGCGCAACCTTCAACTTCTGAAGCCATCAAGTTACCCAAAATGACCAAGATGTCTTCCTACTTTCTTGATCGACGACCAACCTACCCTGGCAACCCATCCTCTTCACGAAGTCAAGTCAACTGACTACGCGATACGAAATGAAGTTTCAAGAAAAAAAACTTTGCGGTGAATGCTCTTGCAAGGTCAGAAATTAAGGGAACAAACTATATGGAATATGGAAGCATGAGCACGAACAATCACCACGAGATCTATGTGCCCCTTGGTTCCCTGAGATACACCTTTTGCAGCTACTCTGCTTTGGTACCTTGTCAGAGTAGTTGAGACATATCTCGACATCAAGCAGTCCTCGCTGCTAAGACAAGAATCCGACCAGAGAAGAACTATGTTGGATGCGAGCAAAGGAATATTTACCCCTCCTTGTGGAATCAAGTTAGAAATCTCGAGGATGAGATTCTTTTAAGGGGGGAGGTCTTTTTCTACAGCTCCCTCTCAGCACTAACCAAGCTACCAGGAGTCGAGGACCCAAGCCACTCTTCGGCAATGTTTAATCTTTGGCCATCTCTTTATCCCCCTTATCATAAGGATCGATGCTATCCTTGGCATTGTTCCCTAATCCATCGAGCTCTCGTCGTTGAACGATGGACGATCAATATCATGGAAATGGAACACACCATATCATTGATTGGTAGGAAGTAACTACCGACGACGAGATTTGAAAGCAGACAATAAATTCCCGGAATAATTCCCCCTGTCGACACGGAAATAAGCTAAGCAATCTCGAGGATGAGATTTCTATAAGGGGGGAGGTCTGTAACATCCCGGAAAATCCATACTTGGATTTTTGGATAAATTTAGCTCGAATCAAAATCTTGATCACAAAATTTCTTGTATCATCCTTCCCTTTTCCGTGATGTTACTTGTTTTTCTTCTCTCGTTACCTGTGCCAGAATTTTAATATCGTTGATCCAGTTCAACTCCTCTCCGTGAAGAAATGATTAAAGGAATTTTCCTGTGCGCCACTGGATTTGGGCTCGTTTCATTTGAACAAGTCCAAAGTCTGGCCTGCTCGGCCTGCCCCTCTTTCTCTTCAGTGGACCAACAAGCCAACCCGCTCCAGCCCAGCTTGCAGCCCATCTTCAGCCCAGCCGGACTCCGTTCTCCTTTCTTCCTCCTGCCCTACGGTTGCCGTTCCTCTCTGCTTCTCTCGCATGCGCGCGCGCCCAACAAAGCAATCCCGCGCGCATGCTTCGCGCCTCGGATACTTCTAGGAGGGAGCGACGTGGCCTCTTCCCAGCCGCATCTAGCTTTCCTTGGTGGCCAAGCCTTGTCCGTCCAAAAGCAGAACAGAATGGGAGCGAAACCGCCTGACCGTCCTGGCGCCGGGCGCCGCTGAGCACGCCGCGCGCGCTGTCTCCGCCCCGCGACAAGACAGCCGCCACGCACCCGCGCGCCCGCACTTTCCTTGCGACGTGTCGCGCATCCGCGCCACACCGTGGCACGGACGCCCAAGATTGCCACCGCACGCCATGCGCACCCTCCAAGCCCGAGCCTGGTACCCATATAACCCTGTGCGCCGCCACCCACATTTCTCTGTTTCCCTTTCTTGCGCCGCCATCTCCAATTTCAAGAATTTCCCAAGTGAAACGACTCCCTTCCCCACACCTGTTCGTCCCCAACGCCGACGAGCGCGCCGCCGCGCCAATCACAGCGTCCCGGATGAAGACCGAGCGTCTCCAAGCCTTTCGTCTATGGTGATCTCATCTACCTACTCGGCTTCGTCTCGTGAAGATGGGATCGACAAGAATCAAGCAAAGTTTAGTTTGAGCCGGAAGCGTCAGATCGTCGCGACGTCGTCTCCGGTGAGCTATTCCCAGCATCAACCTTGCCCTCCTCTTTGTTTTGGAGTGCCTTGTTCCCTTGCCGAATCTCTCACCATCTCGTTCCTTCGTTTTCTGGGAACGTAGCTCGGGAACCTCGACGGGGATCGACTACGTCGTCTTCATCTCCGTCATCTGAGCTTCGAGGTCGTCTCCTTGTCAGTGCGGTGAGCCCCAACTCCTCCACGCCGATCCTCTCCTTCTGTTAGGCTCGTTTCCCTTAGTGCCCCGTAGGTGTTCGACGAAATGCCGTGCCGCGCGTTCGTGCTCTGTTCCAGCTCGCCGACCGTATTGTCTGTTGATCTTCCAGCTAGATATGTTGTTCTAAACCTATGACTGGGTACACCTTCTAGATTTCGTGGACGGGTTGCCTTGCTTTCTTGGATAATCAAGATGCCACTAGTGTGATGTCGCCGTGGTTTAGATATGGTGTGCTTCAAGTTACCTTGCTGGCTACAAAACGAAGGGCTGTGGACTTTTGTGTTTTTACCTTGTTTGGATCACTGAGGAGCATGGCTTGGTCGTTGTGCAGTTTGTTGGGGAAAAAGACAGCACAAACTGTTTCCGTGCATGTCTGGATGCTTTGTTTCAGTTTGACAAGGCTGTAGCTTTGATAGCTCAAACAGGTCGAGCTATTCTGGGATAGTTCGTAGCCAAGCGTGAGCACTGATTAGATTGGTCTGCACTGTGACTCTGTTATTTGGATTGATCGAGGATGATGGATAGAGTTCTCTGGGTAGTAAAAGTCTGGTTGGCTGCCAAGTTTGGTTTATGGCAAGAGCTTGTCAAGTTTCGGAATAATTTTCTCTGTGGCTAGAGTTAGTACAGCACTGCGGTCACTTGTTTTTGGTTTGTCGAATGCTAGAACAGCAGCTTGGATATCAGCTTACAGACCAATCTTGGACATGTCTTGCCGCATGTATTAGTTGCTTCAAAGGATCCTTTCGTGCTGGCATGTGTGCAGTTTGGTTCAGAGATTCAGCGCACACATATTTCCTGTCTATTTCCTGTAGGAACCTGAAGCCTTGTAGCCTGTCTTGCTTGTTCTATCAAGTGCTCGTTTTTCCCCTAAACTAGTATTCATCTGTTCTGAAATTCCTTTTTAACCACCTCATCCTTTAGATGTTCCGTAGATAATTCGCACAACCTCCGTTTAGTGTGTTTCTCGTTGTTTCATCTCGACGAGTACTTCAGTTCTAGAATGTCTAGTGATTCCATCTATGCTAGATTTCTTTCTTATTTTGTTTACGCTATCGCTTCGTCGTATCTTTTCATCGCGTCACTTTGGATTCTAGGCGATTGCTTTGAAGATTGATTATTGGTAGATCTATTTTGCGATGTCGGGACTTCGGCTAATCAGGCAAGCGCCTATATCCCCCTTGATTACTATTGATCCCATGATTTTTATACATGCATTGTTTGATTGCATCCATTGATGAGCATGTCATATTTCAAATTGCTAGAATTGACCCAAGCCTGTGCCATGCCTTTACACTATATATAATCAGCCCTAGAAATGCTTTTATTATGCATTATCACTGTTTAGCCTGCTACATTGCATGTTTTCACATGGGACACTATATAACACAATGCTTTTTATGTAAAATAAAATATTGCAAACCTTCAAACTTGAGTGTGTGATTTAAAAGTAATAAGTTACTTGATTTTGCGGGGGCGCGCGAGGTGGTCACGGTTATGGCGACGACGAGGAGGATGATTTTTGGGGGAAGACTTGTTTGTTGGGACTAGTTGGCGAGGGATCATGCCGCCTCTAGTGTTTCGTTGAGACGTGGTCAGGACTACATGCTACGGTATGATCTCGATTGGTGGAGAGGAAGATGTCCGCCCCGGCAGTATGAGGACCAGTTCCTTGCGATGACCTCACAGGTTTGACATACGTACTTACTACACACCCTCGTATGGGAGGGGCTTGATTTGGATCCTTGTGATGACTGGCATTTAGCCCGTAGGCAGCAGAGATCGTGTTAGGGGAGTGTGGACCTATCACTCCCCGATAGGGATACCCCACCTGCCAGTGGTATGCCCGTCACAGCTCCAGGACCGACGTCGACCGCACGGAGGAAGACAATGGAGCCCCATCCTGGAGAAGTGGGAAAGATCTTGTGAGAGGTCGTGGTGGCTCGCTACCCCACAGATTCTCTGTCTGTGGGTCGAGTTGTACACACTCTGCAGGGTTATGATCTGTGCGCATAGCCGTGGCCCCAGTCATGGCCAATTCCCTATGACTTTGCATGGATTAGTTTTGTTTGCAAACCTCTTCCCTCTGATTTGTTTTGTTCCTGCCCCGAGGCAGCGTAGGGCCGGAGTTGCCCGTTGTAGAATCTACCGCGAGAAGGAGATGTTTCTCGGGTCCACATAATAAAATGCTTATTTTTCGAGACTCCGGTTTCACCTTGATTTAAAAGAAAACTCATCTCCAATGCATATCCTTGTTATGAAAACCGCTTTTACGCAATAAGCCTTTGCCTACTACCTTGTCCACATATCCTTAATTGCATATGCATTCACCTGGAGTAGCTTGAGGTGCTTGCTGAGTACTCTTGTACTCACCGTTTGCTACTTCAGTTTTTATAGCCGGGTCATGACTTCGAGGACGACGATGAAGACGAAGATGGTTTCGTCTCCTACACTCAAGTTGCCTGTGGAGTTGGTATCCCGAGTCTTCCGCTGTATCGTTATGATTAGATAGTACGGTTTGTAGATAATCCTATTAGATTCTTTGGCCTGCGACCAAGTCTTGTGTACTCTGATGTTGTATCTATTATTCTTCTACTCTTTTTATGGTTATATGGTATTCACTTGTGTATCGAAGTACTTGGTAGCCCCTGGGACTATCATAGATGTACTAGCGCACCGGGTTTCTACTTAGGTGGAAATTCGGGGCGTCACAGATGGCTTTCATGTCTGGTCGTAACTTAATGGAAGGTGTAATAGTCTTACATGAGACCATTCATGAGATGCAAAGGAAGAACCAAAATGGTGTAATACTTAAAATTGACTTTGAAAAAGCCTATGACCAAGTCAAGTGGTCCTTCCTTCATCAAACCATGAGAATGAAAGGTTTCTCTAAAAAGTGGTGTTAATGGATTCAGAGTTTTGTTTCTGGTGGACATGTGGGAGTCAAGGTCAATGATGACATTGGCCCATACTTCCAAACATAAGGCTTGAGACAAGGCGACCCTCAATCTCCAATCCAATTTAACTTGGTTGCTGATATGCTTGCTATTCTAATATTAAGAGCTAAGGGAGATGGTTAGGTCACCGGAGTTGTCCCCCACCTTGTAGACCATGGGTTATCAATACTACAATATGCAGATGACACCATCATCTTCATGGATCACAACATCAACAAGCTAATAATATGAAGCTCTTGTTGTTTGTGTTTGAACAAATATCAGGCCTCAAGATCAACTTTGAGAAAAGTGAAATCTTTTGCTTTGGGGAAGCAGGAGAACAAGAGGACCGATACACCTATTTGTTTGGATGTGAAATCGGTGACATGCCTTTCCAATACTTGGGAATACCGATGATTCACAGAAAGCTAAGAAATAGTGAATGGAAAAGGGTTATTGAGAAGTTCGAAAAGAAGCTGAGTAATTGGAAAGGCAAACTTTTGTCTGCAGGAGGCCGACTAGTGCTAATGAATGCAGTACTAAGCAACCTACCAGTTTTTATGATGTCTTTCTTTGAATCCCTTGTGGGGTTCTGAAAAAATTGGATAATAGTCGTTCCAAATTTTTTTGGGAAGGAGATAGTCATAAAAAGAAATACCACCTAGCCAAATGGGATATTCTCTGTCTACCCAAAGACCAGGGGGACTTGGCGTAACAAACCTGCGAGTAAAAATATATGTCTTCTCAGCAAGTGGCTTTATAGGTTTCTTAATGAAGATGGCATTTGGCAAAGGTTATTGAAAAATAAATATTTCAGTAACAGAACCCTTACTCAAACACAAGGCAAACTAGGGGATTCTCACTTCCGTTAAAAGTGAATTTCTCAAATGAGGATCCTTTCAGGTTAAGGACGGTAGCCAAACAAGATTCTTGAACAACACTTGGCTGGATAATACACCTCTAAGTGAACAATTCCCATCTCTACATAATGTGGTTAGATGGAAGCAAGTCACGGTGGAACAAATTTTTAGCTCTACTCCGCTAAACTTGACCTTTAGGCGACCCATAGTGGGGAACAAACTGATAGAATGGAACAGCATGGTTTCGAAGCTAGCTCATGCCAGGCTAACTACAGAGCTTGATTCATTCAAATGGAGTTTACATGTCAATGGGAATTTCTCGGTCCATTCGATGTACAATGTAATGTTGTTGCAATCTTATCAGTCCCGTACAAAGGCCCTACGGAGGATAAAACTCCCTCTGAAGATAAAAATTGTTAAAACGAAAGTGGAAGGGAAGTCCAAAGTGTAGTTTTTGTAATGAAAATGAATTAATACAACACTTGTTCTTTAAGTGTAATGTTGCCAGATCTACTTGGCAAATTTTCAACATTGCTACGGGCCTTCCAATGCAGAATAATGTGGGGCATATCTTGGAGGGATGGCTGTTGGTATTTCTTAACGACCACAGATAAATCCGCATGCGCACAGAGAATACCGGTGTAGCACTTCACCCAGGAGTATTCCAAGGTATCGAAAATCCACAGGGAACGTGTGTGTTTATCTTCTAACAGGCTCGTCCAAGGACAACAAGAAGTATATGATAGGCTTTGATAGAGAGGATTCCTATGGATAAAGCTCCTAGATCGAGTAAGATAAGTTTCGCTTTTACTTCCTTACTTCGGGCACCGGCTTACCCCTGGTCTGCCAGGCGACTCCAGTCTACAGCTCTACGACGTACCCGAGCGTGGAGGGCTACCGAGGGCGGATAGGGCTGTCACCACCTACCACCTACCTCTACTATCTGTGGGGCACGCGGCAAACAAAGGTAACCTCTAGTCTAGACCCCACGTCTACACTATCGGTTACTACCTTAATCTCGGATCCAACAAAGACTAAGGTACTCTAAACAGAGCGATGATCCCGTAAGCAAGTAAAGGAAATAACTTACTCAAAAAGGAAACTTAAATACCATAAAAGAATCACGAAGACTTACTTGAAAAGGCAGGACTCCGTCGAGGTACAAGCTAGAGGGGAGCGCCGACAAGCCCGGCGCTTCCCCGCACTAGTCTCACTCTCTCCCTATTTTCTAAGCACTATGGAGGCAGCGCTTCGCCCTTGGAATGGAACTACTCACTTCTTCTTCTTGTGTGTCTTGATCCGTAGGCGCTACCCCCTATTTATACCCAAATATGAGAAGGGGGGTTTATGTAGAGCGAGTGAGAGGCGGTTGGAGTGGTTTGCCCGCCAAGTTTGGCCGGCCGGCCTAGGGGGTGGCCGGCCGGCCCTCCGATGTGGCGGTTTGCCACCGTCTTCTGCGTGTACGTCCCAGATTGTTTCCCCATGACGGTTGTACAGTCGGTTGTTGTCTGGAGGCGGCAGAACTCGAGTAAGGACCAAGTTTAGGCCCATTTGGCCCACCTTCTAGAACGTCGATGGAAAACTCCAACTTGGGCTTTAGTTTTGATGTGTTTGCCCTGTTTACAGCCCAGAAATGCTTGTTGGTATTTCTTAACGACCACAGATAAATCCGCAAGCGCACAGAGAATACCGGTGTAGCACTTCACCCAGGAGTATTCCAAGGTATCGAAAATCCACAGGGAACGTGTGTGTTTATCTTCTAACAGGCTCGTCCAAGGACAACAAGAAGTATATGATATGCTTGGATAGAGAGGATTCCTATGGATAAAGCTCCTAGATCGACTAAGATAAGTTTCGCTTTTACTTCCTTACTTTGGGCACCGGCTTACCCCTGGTCTGCCAGGCGACTCCTGTCTACAGCTCTACGACGTACCCGAACGTGGAGGGCTACCGAGGGCGGATAGGGCTGTCACCACCTACCACCTACCTCTACTATCCGTGGGGCACGCGGCAAACAAAGGTAACCTCTAGTCTAGACCCCACGTCTACACTATCGATTACTACCTTAATCTCGGATCCAACAAAGACTAAGGTACTCTAAACAGAGCGATGATCCCGTAAGCAAGTAAAGAAAAATAACTTACTCAAAAAGGAAACATAAATACCATAAAAGAATCACGAAGACTTACTTGAAAAGGCAGGACTCCGTCGAGGTACAAGCTAGAGGGGAGCGCCGACAAGCCCGGCGCTTCCCCGCACTACTCTCACTCTCTCCCTATTTTCTAAGCACTATGGAGGCAGCGCTTCGCCCTTGGAATGGAACTACTCACTTCTTCTTCTTGTGTGTCTTGATCCGTAGGCGCTACCCCCTATTTATACCCAAATATGAGAAGGGGGTTTATGTAGAGCGAGTGAGAGGCGGTTGGAGTGGTTTGCCCGCCAAGTTTGGCCGGCCGGCCTAGGGGGTGGCCGGCCGGCCCTCCGATGTGGCGGTTTGCCACCGTCTTCTGCGTGTACGTCCCAGATTGCTTCCCCATGACGGTTGTACAGTCGGTTTTTGTCTGGAGGCGGCAGAACTCGAGTAAGGACCAAGTTTAGGCCCATTTGGCCCACCTTCTAGAACGTCGACGGAAAACTCCAACTTGGGCTTTAGTTTTGATGTGTTTGGCCTGTTTACAGCCCACTGGAGGAGCTGAGGCTTTTGGAAGCCAAGGGGGGTCCGGCCGGCCTAGAGGGATGGCCGGCCGGCCTGTGTTTTGTCCAACACAGGTCCATCCTCCAGAATATTGTTCCTGCAATCAAATATCATCAAAACTTGTGGAAAGGCATTAGTTTATAAATATTCCTATTCTATGTGTTTTATATGCCCTTTTATATTGATAGATTGGCGGTAAAAATTATTCCATAAGGACCGCCAACAATGGCTTAGTTCCAAAAGGAACAAAGAAAAACGCCTTATTCTTGTAGGGCTGACTGCCATATTTTGGTCAATATGGTTATGCCGCAATGATATTGCTTTTAACAAAAAGTCAACATTCTCATTGTTACAGGGAGGAGGTGGTGCGAGAGTGCCATATGTTAGAAGTGATCTCCATAAGCATCTTTGCCAAGAACGGATGGCCATCGCATATTAGAATTTGTGCTTCTTCTTATATGAAGCCGTTATTTGATTATGAGAATTGTAATAATAATGACTATGTAGGCTGTATGCAAACATTGACTAAGGCCGGATGTTTTATTCCTTTATCTAAAAAAATCACCTTTGAGGCGTTCTGTAGTATTGTTTGCAGCACTATGCAAACCTGCTGATGCCGAGTGCTAGAGGCACTCGGCAAAGCCACTCTGTCACTCGGCAAAGAGCCAACGGCTTGTCAAGTGTCGGCAAAGGGCTCTTTGCCGAGTGTTATATGTCGGGAACTCGGCAAAGCCTTCATCATGTGTCATTTTTCAATCGGCAAAGCACAACCCTCGGCAAAATGTAAAAAGAAAATAAGCCCAAAAAAAATAGCAAAAGAACTCTTTTTAATGGGGGAGGCCCCACCGGCCAGCCCCGTCGCAAGTCGTGTCATTTTTTGCGCAAATTTCACGCACTATGCCGCCGGCGGGATTCGAACCCGCGACCTCCTCTTCACGCATAACCTCATCTACCACTGCACCACACTCTCATATGCGTGTGTACTCCGTTTCGATTCCTCACATATTATACTTAACCGAGCGTAAATTGTTTGTTTGAGGCCCTAATTGAATTCAAATTAAAAAGTTGTTAACTGCAAAGTTTCATAACTTTTCAAGATTCACAAATTTTATTTTGGTAGTTTCTCTATCCGAGGTCGTTCGCAAAATTTGAATTTCAAATTTGAGAAATTCAAACTTAGTTTTCGTTGACAAGATGATTTCAAATAAAAAATGTTGTCAACTACAAAGTTTCATAACTTACTGTTATCCACAACTCTCATTTTGGGTGTTTCTCCATATGAGGTCATTTAGAAAATTCAAATTTCAAATTTGACAAAATTCAAATGTACTTTTTGTTAGCAAAATTACCTCAAATTAAAAAGCGTTGAACTACAAAGTTGTAAAACATCTGAGGATATACAACTTTTATTTTTTGGTCATTCATCAGACATAGTGGTAGTAACATTGTTCACAAACCTCATATATCTCTCTTATAGTTTCATGACACTATGTGATAGATGTAGATTTTGTGAATAACTTTACTATCACTTTGTTGAATCAAAATATGCTCCAAATAAGAGTTGTCGATCTTGAGAAGTTATACAACTTTGTAGTTCAATACTTTTTAAATTGAATTTGTTTGGGGCTTCAAAATGTGGTCTGAATTTCACTTTGCCGAGTGTCTTATTTTTGGCACTCGGCAAAGACTTTGTTTGTCGAGTGCTGAGTTCAACACTCGGCAAAAAAGCGAGTTTGCCGAATGTTTTTTTTGGCACTTGGCAACCAAAGTTTTTATCGAGTGTCCTTTTTTTGGCACTTGGCAAATAGTCTTTGCCGAGTGTTGTTTATGCGACACTCGGCAAAGCGGTTATTTGCCGAGTGCCCGATAGAATGCACTCGGCAAACTGCCGGGCACTAGGTAAACATCCGATTTCCGGTAGAGCATAGAGAGATCATCCTCAGAGAGAGAACATCATAATTTTGTTCACACAGATCAAAACACAAGCTACATATATATAAATACAAGGCTATGGCGGAACATAGCAAATACAGGAAGCTTGCCCAGCATTGTCCTGCAGCCAGGTTTTATTTATAGTATACGTAATAACAAGGCTAGACATGGACCAAGGGGAGCTTGGAGACTCATAACTTCCATCTGCGATATAGGGGACTCGGCACCGAGCCCATCATACTTCACTCGTTCTTCGTCGGAGGCTGGGTGGAAATTGTTGTGGTGGTTTGTGCAGTGACTGAACCGCCAACTTGCGATCCCTTTTTGTTCTTGTCCACATTAACTTCTGCGATTATCCACAAGATGGAATAGTCAATTAGCAGGCATCAATCAACGATCGTCTGAATTGAGATAACAACGATTTACAGTACCGTTGTTGAAATCGTGTGGACGAAGCAACTTAAGCATGAGTTCCATCATAGGAGCGCTGAAGTTCGTAGCTCCAATCTCATCACCAGAACCGAAGTAGGAGAAGTTCATGGTTCGATCGCCGCTGCCCACCATCTGCCCGGCTCTGTCAAAGAAAAGACATCACAGCATCAACCACCAAAAACTTTGGAAGTTGCATGCTAAAATAGGCCCTCTTGGTTTTTCTTTCCTATGTCTCAATGAAACTTTACTCACCGTTGTCATTAAGGAAATGAGAAACCATAGAACCTTGTACCTATTTATAAATTACTACCCCCTTATTATCATCATGAGAAAATTAAGTTAAATTGAAGTACTCAGATGCTTGTTTATAAAATTACCAGCCAGTAATATTAGTATAGCTAGATTGTTGATACTAACCACACAAATGACCAAAAATAAATATGATCGAATCAACCAATTATATGTGTATCTGACTATTCTCGACGTGTAGAAATAGGAAACTGTAGGCATCATGTCCAATTGTCCACATCCATCATACCACTTACATGGGGTGATCTAACACAACCAACTCAGCACTGGACTCGACTAATCTCGTATGCACACAAGACTTGAAATTCAAGAAGAAGGAGGCCACGCATGCACGCGTGCACGTATATATGCACGCTTACGTAATAAGTACTCACAAGAAATAACATATTCGACATTCCTTGGAATTATATCACATCATGACACAAAGAAGAAAACAAATGATGTCCACCCGAAAAATTGAAAAAACAAAAGAAAGGTTAGCTAGCAATATGAACATAAAAAAGATAGGATTCAGCTTGGCATACAAGAAGATGAGGATTCTTTGGAGGATCGGTAAAAGATGAAGCTGAAGCCGCGACCGTTCTTGCCGATGGTTTTGTCTGCGATTGAGGACAGGCTATATATAGGCGAGAAGACAGCGGGTAGCCCGTAGTTACTATTCAAGATTCAGCAAATATATATATATCTATGCAATCCAACTGATATGTGGATCTAGGTGTGCAGTGTCTCACCTAGTGAATTGTACTCTCGGCCGGAATATATGAGAGTACAAGAGTTGGAGGGCAAGGCACCTCCGGGAAACATATGGCAGTCCTAGATACATAATCCAACCTACCAAATATACTCTAACATCCCCCCGCAGTCACAACGTCGTGTTGCAGATGCTGTGACTGGAGAGAAAACCGGCGAGTACCTCATGCGGATGATAGCCCTTTAATGTCGAAGTAGCCAAGGTCGAGGTGGATGTGGTTGTAGCCGTGGAGGATGGCACCGGTCCGAAGCATCAATATCAACGCATAAGTACACATAATCAGCAGTGTCCTGCCGTAGATCTCAGTGGCGCCGCGGGCCCCTTCTGGGCGAAGCTGCGGGTTGCGATCTCCACCGCGCCCTGCTGCAGAGACACGCGCTGCTCCGTCTCTCCTTCATGTGCAAGGGAAGAGAAGGATGGAAAAGACTGTGCGCACCCGATGGTCTACATGTAGATGACTAATGTTGTTGCTGGTTTTTTTTTTCTTTCCTGATCTTGGATCAGAATTGAGTCGCTCTGCTGATTGGTCGATTCTTGAACGTCGACCCTCCCGAGTATGAGTTGTCATTGCGCCGATCTAGGCCACAACGCTGGCTCGTGGTCAAGCTATCTTCGCCGGTGCGCCGCCTTTCTAGGCGGTGACGCTACCCATGCTGCCGGTACTCCTCAGCACGCTGGCTCACGATCCGAGTCACGACGTCCGCCGCCACCTCCAGGGCACCGCCGCTGCAGATGTTGCTGACAGGTTGATGTAAGTGCGCTTGTTGATACGTCCGAGCGCCCGCGCCTTCGCCACCGCGCCGCACCGTCCAGTGAGATCTACGGCAGGACACTGCTGACTATGTGTACTTGTGCGCTGATATCGATGCTTCGGACCGGCGCCCTCCTCCACGGCTACGACCACGTCCACCTCGACCTCGGCTACTTCGGCATTAAAAGGCTATCATCCGCACGAGGTACTCGCCGGTTTTCTCTCCAGTCACAGCATCTGCAACACGACGCTGTGACTGCGAGGGGATGTTAGAGTATATTTGGTAAGTTAGATTATGTATCTAGTACTGCCATGTGTATCCCCGGAGGTGCCTTACCCTCCAAGTCTTGTACTCTCATATATACCGGCCACGAGGCTCCATGCAATACAATTCACTTATACTCCAACATCGTTCACTACATGGCTGCCGTCGGGTTTAGTGTAGAAACTTTGGTTTGGGTTGGATCTAATATTTGCGTGCAAATGACGACACCTCTCGCCTCAGAACTCAGATAAGAGTAATACCTCATGCGATGGATGGATAGACTAGAATATATCTAGTAATAATCGCAATGGAGCATCAAGTTTCCTACATCAAGATTGGTAGCGACCATGCACACATGAGAACAAACCACGCATCATTCCAGTGACGAAAAGCAAACCCCAGGTGAGATTCATATCTAGCAAGCACTAGAGAGAGAACTTTATGCGTCCGACTCAATGGATCCAGCTCGCGACAAACAAACCGCCACGCCACCCCCCCCCCCCCCCCCCCCCCCCCCCCCCCCCCGATTCCACCTTTCACCATCATAACAAGAAAACTGAGTCATTGGCTAATTGTTCCCTTAGTTGTTGATAGTGTTTTTGGAAAATTTAGCGCTGAGTAGTTCATGTTTTTATGTTGTCCTGTACTTCTGTCCTGGTGCTAGCGCTGAGTAGTTCATGTTTTTATGTTGTCCTGTACTTCTGGCCCACCTAAATTCAGAAAACTGTTGCTTAAGACAGTTTTAATATCGGTAGCTAGATTGTTAACTCTAGATAACGTAGGGCTGTTAGCCAACCCTTCAACTAACAATGATACCATTAATTAGCTACCTCAACTCTGCTAATAGCACCTGACAGATGAATAAACACCAAGTAAGGCTACAACCACCCTATTAGCTTTCTAATAGTCAGAGGTTTCAAACACCCCCAACTAATAGTTATCCTGCTAATAATTAGCCATTAGCTAACTAACTAATATCTCTAGATGTTTCAAGCACCCCATACACACATAGCTTAATGCCCGTAGCAGAAATTTCTGTAGAGAGTTGAAAATCTTGAATTTGAAATAGTGACTCCAGAAATACTATTAAAAATAGTACTATTGAATCATCTGTTACAAGAGCTGGTTGCATACAACATGCAAGCCATACGTGTCAACCCACCGTAAGGGCACAGGGAAGCAAAAGATCCGTGCACAAGATGACCAGCGATTCCTTCTTAGATTTTTTTTTTCCTTATTTTGTGAAACGCGGTACGAGATGCAGAGCTCATATATAAGTCTCGCTTTTATACACACACACACATATATATATATATATATATATATATATATATATATACACAGACACGGAAAGTATATTATATAGCCGGCTATAGATATTCTATAGCCACTTCATTTTTACCATAATTTTATCACGAATTTACGATAAATTGAAGCAAAATTACGACATTTGCGCCCACACACTTGTTACAAGCAAAAACCATGGTAAAAATATAATAAATCACGTAGCAAAATATCGTAATTCAATATGAGAATGTCGTAAATTATGATACAGAAGTGGCAATAGAATAAACTATTTTGTGGCTGGCTATAGAATATCCGGTCTATATATATATTCTACAGCCAGCCACATCTGTATCGTAATTTACGACATTCGTGTATAGTAATTTACGATATTTTGCTACGTGATTTACTACACTTTTACCATAGTTTTTGCTTGTAACAAGTGTGTGAATGCAAGTGTCGTAAATTTACTTTCATTTATCGTAAATTTGTGATAAAATCATCGTAAAACTGAAGTAGCTATAGAATAAGCTATTCTATAGCCGGCTATAGAATATACTCTCCGTATAGACCTGATATTCTATAGCCAGCCACAAAATAGCTTATTCTGTGGCCACTTATGTATCGTATTTTACGACATTCTTGTATAGTGATTTACGATATTTTGCAACGTGATTTACTACATTTTTACCATGGTTTTCGCTTGTAACAAGTGTGTGAACGCAAATATTGTAAATTTGCTTCAATTTATCGTAAACTTGTGATAAAATTATCGTGTGTGTCTATATATATATATATATATATATATATATATATATATATATATATATATATATATATATATAAAGAGAGAGAGAGAGGAGAGCCAGACGCCTTGCTATAAAGAAGGATATCGCCTCCAACTCAAAGAATTAAACTAGGTGGCTTGGTTCCACCACAAGGAACCTAACATCTAGTTACACTCATTTTGCTGATTCCATTTTAGACTGACTCCACCAAGGGAGTCCATTTTCCACATGCGAATCCACGTTTGCCTTGAATGAACAGTCATTTACATTTCATTTACTTGGCACCGTCTCCAACAGCAGCAGGCATCTTCAACCACGCTCCCCGGCACCTCGCTCGCTCCCATTCCCACCCTCGCCACGCGCCGCCCTCCGCCACTACGCCCTCTCCCATGCCCGCGCGTCGCTCGCCCAGCCCGTCGGGCCTGCGCCGCGCGCCCGCCCTGGTCCACGCGTCGCTCCAGGCGCCGCCCTGCTCGACGAAACGGCGAGCACGGCGCAGGCGTGCGCGGGCTGTGTGGCGAGCTGTGCGGCTGCGCGGGCGAGCAGGGATGGCGCGCGCGGCACGGGCGAGCAGGGCGTAGGCGTGCGCGCGGCGGGAGACAGCCGCAGCTTCAAGGAAGAATCGAGCTTCTGAGCGGGCGAGCAAGGCGCAGAATCCTCGGCGCCGGCTGGGCAGTCGTCCTCGTCGTCCCTGGCCACGGCCGCGGCTCCCTCCTCCCCGCGCTCCCGCCTCCTGCCACGCGCTCGCAAATGCATCGGAGGAGAGAGGGAAGCTATTTGTAGCTTCCCTCTCTCCTCGGATGCAAAATAGCTGGTCTGAATGCCTGTGCTGTTGGAGATGGATTCAAAGATGCAAAGGGGGTTGAAACATGCAAAAATGGCTTTGCACGCCATTGTTGAAGTCAGCCTTAGATTGCTACTCCCTCCGTTTCATAATAAATGCATTTCTAGATTTAGGCATGGGAAATAAGAAGATGTGGAATGGCGAAAGGGCCTCTAGCCTAGTGGTTAGAGCATCTGAGTAGCATCTAGCAGACCTGGGTTCAATTCCTGGTGGAAGCGAAAACCAGGCTGAAATAAAAAAAAGTAACAAAAAATAGGTTGGGGTTTCCCCTACTGACTTCGGTCAAAAAAAAAAGATGTGGAATGGTGATGACCACAGGAAACGATGAGAAGTGAAGGAGGAGAGATAGAAATAGACACAGGAAACGATGCATACTACATATATTTAGGCAAATATTTTGAATGCCAAGACAGCATATATTATAAAGTGGAGGGAGTATTACAAAGGAGCAAGAAGGCATTACAACTTAAGGCAACAAGTCATATAAGTATTGGTTTATCGTATCCATGGAATCAGACTGTCTTTTCGGGGAATTTTCCATCGAATGCGGCTCCGTATATTGAGCAAATGTCTTTGTCGGATCCAATTAATATATGGGGCCCAAATGGGCATATCTGTCAGGCCAGCCCGGGATAGTTTCTGGATTCATGATTTGCTCAGGGTTGGATGATTTATTTTTGTACCATCGAAGACGCATCGATGGAACGCCTTATACTTTTACACAAGAAGTTGGCTAACCTGAGGGCAAAAAACCTATCAATATTACACAAGAAGTTGGCCAACCTTATACTTTTGCAGTCTCAGTACACAAAAAGTTAGTCTCACTTTTGCTGGGAGAACGTGTGTGAAAACACAAGACACCAAAGGAAAACAAAAAAGAAAATAGTAGATGAAAATAGAACTGCATAGATAGGTTTCTCTGGTGCCCTCTCGCTAACTAGACTCTATGTATATAAACGCCAAGCCTTGCGGCGACAAACACTATCTGGACTCAAAACCGACTTGGGCTCTTCGAAAATCGTAACCACTGCAAACTCTAAAAAAATACACTAATCTAAGACTCACGTATGTGATTTATCTCCAGCCGCACATGTATTTCTTCCGCACATCACGCCAGGCTCTAATCCATATTGAAGCTCTTCACTTCATGTTCCTGCATGCATCACACGATTCAAGCGCTTGTTTCTTGAAAAAACATGGTGTGTCGATTTCTGAAATAACTTTGAACATATATACATTTATGGAGTGTATATGATATGTTGTGTCAAAGTACTTGATCTGTTGGGATGTATAATACTATCTGAATATACTTTTTCATTTATGGTTGGAAAAAAACATTTTCCATACGCATTTTAGTAGTTCGTACATTTGATTAAATTTAAGGAGCTAGCTTTTTTTTTAAAGAAAGGAGAATTTCATTAAAATTGAAGCATATTACATATCCTGATTAGAAAAACATTTAAGTCAACGCCAACTCCCAAAGAAAAAAAAAGCTTGAGAGGTACTTCCGGTTGAACTTAAAAGTTGTTAACTTGACTTAAGGCGTGTACGGTTGAGGTAATTAAAGGTGTCCCTAGTGGAAATAACTCACATTTATTTCGCCATATGGATTGTGATGAATACTTACAGCTGGCAGGAGATGCTTATTTCTGCATCCCTTCATGCCTCACATTGTTGCCCCTTTTTCATTCCTTTGGTGGGATGCCATGTCTGGTAGCATAAAGTGATACAGTTATTGTTCTTTCTTATCCAACTAACTGTTGTGGTCAAGGTCGGGGTCGTCGGTCAAGAATTTATTTTCACTTTGCAAGATTCCTTACCTATGAATCAGTCATTGAGCGGAAAATCACCTGAGGAATCGCTCTTGTTTTGTGGAATTATTGTGTATAATGGGCCGGCAGAATAATTCGCTGATGCCACGTGAGAACAAATCTATCTTCAGAAAGCATATGGCGTGCTCACGTTTATCTTCAGAAAGCACCTGACACTAAATGGAGAAACAGATGCAATCCGTGAGTTATATGCTTATTAGTTGCAATATGGTCGTGCTCACGTTTATCTTCAGTCCCCTGATCAAATTTAAGCGGCGCACCGAGGTGGGGATTTCTTGTCCAGTAGCTAGCTGAGCATCAAGGTATGGATCATCCTTGTGGTCTACCTCTCCATGTACTGCTACCTGATTGGAACATGATTCTGCTTTGGCATCTGATAACAGTTTGACATAAGCAATAAAATCTACGTATAAATCCTTTGCAATCGAATGGATCTTCTACCATACATCTATGCTTTCCCTTAGCCGCTACAGTTTTACATGCATGGCCTGAACAAACAACATAAGAGTATGTTCACAATTTTAGAACTACACTTGGATGTTTAATCTTGGTCTTTTACTGTGATCTAGCATTCCATGTTCGATTTACCTTGTGACAGCTCCTCCAACTGCCTCTTCCAGCGCAGGTACAACGACCTGATTCCCTTATGCTTCTTGATAAAAGCTGGCTATAAAATGGGAATCTATGAGATGCATGTTTTGCAGGCTGCTGACATGTGTCCTGATGAACCGGTCAGAATTAGGTTCATTAGGTACGAGGGGGGTTAGGTGCGCGAAAGTTATGCTTGCTCTTTGCAGTTGCTCGTAGAAACCAATATTTCATACATTGCTATAGTTATGCTTTCAGGTTCCAAAGCTCATATGTGAAAATAATCAACGTTGGGCTCTGCAATCACAATACCTTTAATGTTGATGTCGTGTATAAGACAATCATTTTTCCTTTATCTCTTAATCAGCTTGTTATGCAAGAAGATGCTTCATTCAGTTAAGACTCGTCTAGAAAGGATTTATCTCCATTACAAAGAGGTGATGCTGGCTGTTAGGTATGCAAGAGAGTGTTCAAAAGTGGCAGAAAAGAAAGAGAAATTGAAATAGCTGAATGAGAAACACTAGCAGAAAAAAGTCTTCGTTTTCTTATAAATAACACATCCCTATCTTTTGTAATTTCTCCTGTAAAACCTGTGTGATCTAATAGTTTGATTGTGATTATTGTGAAATGGCTTGTCAGTAGTTTACTATTATATGTCCATTCAGTCATACATAAGAGACATTATACTTTGGTTCTTATGCTGGATGGTAAATTTGTATGGAATCGAAAGTGTTTAAGGGTCAAGCCTTTGTACATTATTAGTTCCTGATGGAATTATGCAATAAAGGTGCATTTGATACTAAATAGTAAAGCCATATAGTGTTGCTCCTTTGGATACTTTTATTCTTTTGCTTAAATCACAACTTTTGAAATAATATTAGATTGCTAAGTACAAAATTACGAACGCCATAATTCCTAAGTGATTCGTGTGTATTTAGAAAAGAAAGTTTGCAACCCAAATGTCCGGTGAAGCAGCCATTATGTGTCAGTGGCAATTTTCATCTTGCGTAGAAAAGCAAAGAGCAATTGCTTACGTATATCGCCGCTTTATATGTACATCACGCAATTCAGATCTGGAAAATGATACTCCCTCCACTTTTAATTATATGACACCGTTGACTTTTTCGTCGAACTTTGACCAACAATATAGATTTAAATAATTACTTTTCAAATGTGAAATGAATATCATTGGATTCATCATCGAAAACACTTTAAGATTAACATATACACTCAGCTATTACACAAATATTTATAGATAAGAAGAATGATCAAAGTAACAAAAAAAATCAATGGTGTCATATATTAAAAAATGGCGTCAGTAGTTACCATAAGGTATCATTTAACTCCATCTGTATTGTTTTTTCTTTTTATCACGTGCGTGGCGCACATGCATTGGTACTAGTTAAACTTAAGGAGCTAGCTTTTTTTTAAGAAAGGAGAATTTCATTAAATTGAAGCATATTACATCTCCTGATTAGAAAAGCATTTAAATCAAGCCAACTCCAAAAAAAAAAAAAACGCTTGAGAGGTACTTCCGGTTGAACTTAAAATTTGTTAACTTGACTTAAGGCGTGTACGGTTGAGGTAATTAAAGGCGTCCCTAATGGAAATAACTCACATTTATTTTGCCATATGGATTGTGATGAATACTTACAGCTGGCAGGAGATGCTTATTTCTGCATCCCTTCATGCCTCACATTGTTGCCCCTTTTTCATTCCTTTGGTGGGATGCCATGTCTGGTAGCATAAAGTGATACAGTTATTGTTCTTTCTTATCCCACTAACTGTTGTAGTCAAGGTCGGGGTCGTCGGTCAAGACTTTATTTTCACTTTGCAAGATTCCTTACCTATGAATCAGTCATTGAGCGGAAAATCACCTGAGGAATCGCTCTTGTTTTGTGGAATTATTGTGTATAATGGGCCGGCAGAATAATTCGCTGATGCCACGTGAGAACAAATCTATCTTCAGAAAGCATATGAAAGGGATCGAATAGGTTTCTTGTAAATATACTCTCAACTTTAACTATATTTCAGGTCCTCTTCCACCGAACGGGTTCTGCTCCAAGCTTCATAAATTTATGGAACCACTCTTCTTTTCAAGTGGAGAATCCTAAAATTTGTAACCTGCCGTGATATTCGTTCGAGATTGTTGGGGATTTGGTCATGACGTCGCGTAACCCGAAGGGGAGAGATATACGAAGAAGGACACAACGAAGCCATTGAAGGAATAAGCGAAGGCCTTACTCAGACATAGCGAAGCCGCCCCTATCCGGCCCTATAAATAGGACCATACCCCCACAGTAATGAACAACAGATTTTGGGCCACGAGCCCTATTATCATTTGATTGAGCTCGATCACTGCGCGTCACATACAACCCTTCGTCCGGCACCGCGGATGTCTGGATTTCCTGAATACGCTTCGCACTCAACGTCCAGCACCGCGGATGGCTTGAGGGCTTCGGCAATTCAATCCAGCGCTTGGCAGAGTAGAAGACTCACGGCTTCATCGACTTCTTGGATCCTTCGACCGGACAAGAGGACGGCTTGAGTGCTTCGCACAGCATAGAGCGACGAAGTATTGTGTGTTGAGAGCTCCGTTCCCCAACATTTGGCGCCGTCCGCTTGGGCTAAACCCACGACCACGATGAAAAGAAAACAAGAAGATTAACGAAAGGCCGACCCCAGACGTAAAGAAGATAGCAACAGTTGTGAAGATCAACCCTTCGCTTTTCAGAGGAAGTCCTCAGTTTTACTGACTACTCACACAATGATGCCTTAGTAATCAAAACTGATATCGAAGGCCGAATTGTGCACAGAATACTGGTAGACACCAAAAATCCAATAAATATAGGCAAAATTGTCTGGGACACACTGAGAAATTGTGGTTTCGTCCATAACACACCAACAAAGTCGAAATTGTCTGCAGCACACTACGATTTTGGAAACTCTTGTTCGTGATACACTATGACCATTTCATAATTGTTTTCAACTTTTTTATCTCAATTCATAGCATGCATTAGAATTTGAAACTTGGCACCAATATACATTGTTGGATTATCTATCATTAAAAAATGAAGCTAGATTTTTTTGATTGTTTGCACCGCGTGATCATTGTTTTAATATTTAATTTGTCCATCAAATCATTAAAAAAATGGAATAAAATCTACCTCCATTTTTAAATGATAGACAATGCAACAATGTACATTGGTGTCAAGTTTCAAATTCTAATGTATCTTATGAATTGAGATAAAAAAGTTGAAAACAATTGTTAAATGGTCATAGTGTGTCATAGACAAGAGGTTTCAAAATCGTAGTGTGCTGCAGACAAATTTGACTTTCTTGGTGTGTTGCAGACGAAGCCATCGTTTTTCAGTGTGTTTCAGACAAATTTGCCATAAATATAATATTCAAGACAACACTCAGAAAGATGGGCATCGACGGATATTCCAGATCAGACAGCCAAATTATAAGGGGTTTCGGAAATCACGAGATCACAACGAAGGGATCTATCGCGATGAATGTTCGAAGAAAATGAAAGAAGCGTGACTCATGAAGAGGAATTCATAATAGCAGATTCGGATGATCAATACAACGCAATATTCGGCAGGGGACTTCTGACAAAATTCTCCGCAGCCATCCATCACAATTACCTAGTCATGAAGATGCCTTCGCCCAAAGGAACAATATCAGTTAAAAGTGATTAGCTCTGATGTGCGGTAAGGACCTTAGAAGAGGATAAATCTCGACCACCAAAAGAAGACACAAGCCAGCAAACGAAGGGTGAACAACCAAGACTTCAATCGTCCGGCGAAGTAGAAAAAGTACAGTTATGGCCAAATATGCCAGAACGAACAGTAGCGATCGGTAAAGATTTATCTGAAAATGAAAAAAGCCAGCTAATAATTTTCCTCCGGGAGAACGCGAACGTCTTTGCCTGGTCTCCACAAGACATTACTAGCATCAATAGAGAAACCATACAGCATGAATTGAAAGTCAACCCGAAAATAAGACCCTTCGCTGACAAGATAAGGAAAATGTCGGACGAAAAGAATGTTGGGACATGGCCTCAACATATACAAATACAAGTGACAAATAGTCAGAGTCCCGGAGGTCCGACTAGTGACCTCTTGGGTCATTTATATAGGCAAGGGGGAGGGGGTTGTTCTCCCTCACTACCCTTGGTGGGAGCAAATATTACATATAGGTCCTTGGGCCATATACTATCTTGGGCCTCTCTATGAGTTTTGCTAGGGATGATGGGACATCTCCCCAACATTAGCCCCTCATCTGTGACATCCTTATGGAACATTGGATGGAACAGATGCAACTCTTGTGGGTTCCTAGCAAACTCTCCTATTATACATCTTGTTAGAAGCTATTCTTCTTCTTGATGAAGGATCTCTAAATTGGTCGTTGTTGTAGCCACTTTTGTAGGCGAAGGTTCGGGCTTTGCATCTTGGAAGTCCGAAGGCTTTGATGGTGCGAGCCCCTCTTACGGGCTCATGTCGAAATTGTCGAAGTTGAAGGTTCGGGCTTCGCATCTTGGAAGGCTGAAGGCTTTGACTGTGCGAGCCATTCTTGCGTGTTCATGTCGAAGTAGTCGAAGTAGAAGGTTCAGGCTTCGCATCTTGGAAGGCCGAAGGAGAAGATGATGTGAGCCCCTCTTACGGGCTCATGTCGAAATACTTGAAGTAGAAGGTTCGGGCTTCGCATCTTGGAAGGCCGAAGGCGAAGATGATGTGAGCCCCTCTTGCGGGCTCATGTCGGAGTAGTTGAAGTAGAAGGTTCGGGGCTTCGCATCGTGGAAGGCTGAAGACGAAGATGATGTGAGCCCTTCTTGCGGGCTCATGTCGAAGTAGTTGAAGTAGAAGGTTCGGGGTTTCGCATCTTGGAAGGCCGAAGGCGAAGATGGTGTGAGCCCCTCTTGCGGGCTCATGTCGAAGTAGTTAAAGTAGAAGGTTCAGGCTTCGCATCTTGGAAGGCCGAAGGCGAATATGGCGTGGGCCTCTTAGGCGCATGTCGGAGTAGTCGAAGGCGAGTGTACGGGCTTCGTGTCTTGGAAGGCCGAAGGCTTTGATGGTGTGAGCCCCTCTTTCGGGCTCGTGTCGAAGTAGAGGATGTTGTCGATCCTGACAACGAAGGGGTCGACGACCCTAGCTCTAATCGGAGCGAAGGTGTACTTGTTGATGATCTTGGCGGCGAAGAGGTTAACAACTTTTTCTTGAGCCGAAGTTGAAGATCTACTTGATGATGTCAAATGCGAGACAAGGAAAAAATAATTCCTTCGAGTTATGTGCTTTCAATCGATCGATAAGCTTGAATCATGCGAGGTAGACTTAATGTACCACAGGGGGTTTCAACTCTTGTTTTTGAGTCAATCGGTGAGTTGCCTTGCTTTAAGGTCAACGATACTTTGATTCCATGTTCCTGTAAGAACACTTGAAAGATACGCAATAGAGAAAAAATTTCTTGGAAATCTTCGTTCCTGAAAAAAACACTTTATAGATAGATACTTTATATGATCAAACTTAAATGCTTCCCCATGCGAGTGTACACTTCGTCAAGTATTAGCATGCTTCGATACTGTTTGTTGGCAGTCCTAAGGCCTAACAGAAATTAATCCGCAAGCGTACAGATACCGGTGTAGCTTTCACCACAAGGAGTATTCCTAGGGTATCGAATCCACAGGGAACGAATAGTGTACTAATAACTCTATCCTAGATAAATTATCCGATCAAGGTGGCACAGGGGAGCAAGAGCGCAACAATAAATAAAAAGGTCTTCTGGCCAGGTAATCTAATGTCAAGGAGCTATACAGCTGGGCAACTTGGTATAGTCCTTTCTCTATTATCTATTTCGGGGCACAAACGTGCCAAAGCAGCAACCCGAGAATTAGGTTCAACTACTTTGGGAATCCGCCTGCTATTGAATGCACTACAGACATGAACCCGGACGTGGTGGATTACAGAGACCGGTACGCCTGTCACACGTACTCACGGCTACCATCCTCCGTGGGGTTAAGAGCAAATCAGGGATAACTCTAGGTCTAAACACCACGTTTACACCTATCGTCACAACTAGCGAGGACATCCAAATAAGCTAGTCTATGCAATAAATAAATAAATATTTAAAGCATACCTGAAACCCATAAATAAATAGAGAAGAATACCATACTTTATTGCCCGACCGATAATCTCCTTACATGTTACCCGGCCTGGAAGACTCGAACGACTACTCCCAGGCGAGGAGCATACCCGAGGCGCCGAAGAAGTAGAGTCCCGGCATTCCGGGACTACTCACTCTCCCAGCCTCTCACTCACTACCAGCAGCGCTTCGCTACTCACTAATGACTAACTCAAGTGTATCTCCAGGTGCGAGTTGCTCTGAAGCTAGCCGGGGGTATTTATAAGGTCCTCATGTCGGTGTGCATCTTGTAGCCGAAGATGGAGTGGTGGTGGCGCAAAGGTAGGCCGGCCGGCCTAGTAGGGTGGCCGGCCGGCCACTGATTATGGCGGTTCGCCACCGTCTTTTGCGTGGACGTCTCAGATTCGCTCCTGATGACGGTTCGGAGGTCGGCTACTTGATGGGGGCGGCAGAATTGGAGTGGCCTTCAAGTTTAGGCCCAAAAGCCCATGTTCTAGAATGTCGGTTGTCTCTTGTTGGGTTGGGCCTTGAATTCCACGTGGGGGAGCAGCAAAAGGCCTCTGGAAGGAAGATTGATCCCATCGGGAGCCTGAGTAGGCCGGCCGGCCTATGATTGGGCCGGCCGGTGGGCTTTGGCCCTCTTTTCCTGTGATTTTTCTCCATATTGCTCCCTGCACTCAAATACTCCAACAAAACTTGTGGAGAGCCATTAGCAATAAAGATTGTTCGTTTTATCCTTGTTTGATGGCTTTTATTGAATGGTGTTGGCGGTAAAATTTGAGTGATAAGCACCGCCAACATCCCCCCCAAACTTAGATCTTTGCTCGTCCCGAGCAAAAAGATTGAACCAAAGAAAAAGACATCATCAAGGTGATAAGACAAAGATATCTCAACAATTTCTTCAGGCTCACTATGTGGAAGTGGCTAAAACTTATTGTCTTGAGAAGTTGAAAGGTTGAATAGCGAAAAATCAAAGACCCTTCTCAATCCCAAAGATCCTGTTTCAAAAACTTTTCCCTTCTCCCATCATGTCACAAAAATTTTCAAATTCTAAGTCACTCAGAGTGGTGGAAAAACCTGTCCTCTCTCAAAAAGATGCTTTCCTTATTTTCTGATATGGCTTATATCTGGAGTTCGGTAAGGAGAGCGTAATCTTTTGCAGGTATTGTAAAATTAAGGAAGAATTCTAGAAAGTGCGTTGCACATCCTCATAACTCAGTCAAGAAAAAGATGATGCATATGGTAGCGACATGATGACTCACACTTTATGGCATAACTCTTCTTTATGCTTTGCCCAGAATAAATAAAGTAGCCATTTTGCCTCTTCACTTTTTTTTTTGAGGGGGAACTTTTCTCTCTCTCTCTTCTTTTTTTTTTTTCTTTTTTTTTTAGAGAAGAGAGGTTCCCATGATACTTGAGGCAAAGAAGGGCTCCTTTTCATCTTTGATTATGGGGCAATGAGCATACGGATAGAAATTCTTTTGATGGAATTGATTAGGGAATGTTTTATGCCATAAAGTGGAGGGGACGCTTGCATATGGATATGATGTATGACTGAGGTTCTGAGGAGTGCATGCAACTTTGGAGAATTAAGCCTTAATCAAACTCAACGCAAAAAGATTAGCTTTTGAGGAGTTATAAGATCTAACTGTATTTGGCTTTAATAGGTTTTTCAAGAGAATTTGTGACAATTAGTTTGAAAGGCAAAGTAAGATTCCCGAGAAAATCATGAGAAGATAGAAGTTAAGATTTATGCATATATCAAACCTCACAACAAAATAGACAAGAGCATCCTTAATAAAATTTTTGTGAGCAAGGAGAAATTGTGAAATAAAGTTGTCATAAAACCGATAATGTGAAAAGAAATTTTTTTTATCTTTGGCAATTCTTTTTATTTTATTTATTCCTAAAGAAAACAAAAGGTGAAAACAAACAAAAACAGGGCTCGGTTAAGGTCGGGGCTAGACCGTAGATGATGGACTTCCAAGTCAGGACGAACTCAAGAACATCTACTTCCTCGAGTTCCGGCATGGAGGGTTCTAGAAAGATTTTCAAGCGCTGGCCATTTACTGTAAAGTGCTCCCCATCATCACTTTGGAGAGTGACGGCCCCATGGTTAGATGTTTCTACGACGGTGTAGGGGCCATCCCACTTACTTTTTGATTTACCATGACCAAATAATTTAACGCGAGAGTTAAACATGAGTACCTTATCACCTGGCGTGAAGTGCTTCTCCCAGATGCGCTTGTCGCGCCACCTCTTCGTACGCTCCTTGTAGAGCTTGGAGCTGTTGTACGCCTTCTCCCTCCATTCTTCGAGCTCGGCGATTTGTATTTATCGCTTAATCTAGGCTTGGTCCAAATCCATGTTCCATTTCTTGATCGCCCAGTAAGCCTTGAATTCGAGCTCGACGGGCAAATGGCATGTTTTCCCATATACTAGCTGGTATGGGGTCATGCCTATTGGAGTCTTGTATGCTGTTCTGTAAGCCCACAGTGCTTCATACAGCTTCGACTTCCAATTCTTGCCCATTTGATTGACGGTCTTCTGGAGAATGTTCTTGATTTGTTTGTTGGATGTCTCCGCTTGACCGCTTGTCTATGGGTGATAGGGGGTTGCTACTCTATGCTCGATGCTGAGTGATTGCAACATTTTTCCGAAGGTCTTGTCAATAAAATGTGAACCCCCATCACTTATTAGCACTCTGGGTGTGCCAAATCTTGGGAAGATGACTTCTTGGAGCATTTTCTTGGAGTATGTGGAGTCAGCATTCCGGCATGGCATAGCTTCCACCCACTTTGAGACATAATCCACTGCTACAAGTATATGCTCATACCCTTCAGAGTTAGGGAAGGGCCCCATGAAGTCTATGCCCCAAACATCAAAGATGTCGATCTGAAGATTGTTGGTTAAGGGCATAGCATCACGGGCAATGATTCCTCCCACTTTCTGACAGCGTGAACATCTTCTCACATATTCCCTCGTGTCCTCATACATGGTTGGCCAGTAGAAACCACTTTGCCATACCTTAGCACTAGTACGAAATGCTCCATAGTGACCGCCGAAGGCTGATGAATGACATCTGTCAATGATTTGCATCGCTTCACATGCAGGTACACATCTCTTAGTAGACCATCGGTGCAGACTTTGTAGAGATATGGATCGTCCCAAAGGTAAAATTTGCTGTCCCTGATGATCTTCTTCTTATCCTCCCCTGGTGGTATGTATCCTGCTACGATGTAGCTGACGACATTCGCATACCAAGGGTTGGTGCTTGTTACCTTAAGTAACATGTCATCTCTCAACTAGTCGTTGATGGGCAACCCGTCAGGGTCTTCCGTCTGTAGTCGTGAGAGATGATCTGCCACTGTGTTCTCTACTCCTTTTCTGTCTCTGATTTCCAAATCAAATTCTTGAAGGAGGAGGATCCAACGGATAAGGCGTGGCTTAGCATCTTTCTTAGTCAGAAGATACTTGAGAGCTGCATGATCTGTGCATATTATCACCTTTGCTCCAACCAAATACGATCTGAACTTGTCGATGGCATAGACCACAGCTAGTAGCTCTTTCTCAGTGGTTGCATAATTGAGTTGTGGTCCAGTGAGAGTCTTACTAGCATAGGCTATAGCATGATGCTTCTTATCCTTGGTTTGCCCCAACACTGCCCCTACGGCATAGTCGCTTGCATCACACATGATTTCGAATGGGAGAGACCAATCGGGCGGCTGGATAATGGGGGCTGTTATCAAAGCTTGCTTCAGTTCATTGAATGCCTCCATGCACGTGCTGTCGAAGATAAACGGTGCATCCTTAGCCAAAAGACTGGTGAGAGGTCGAGCCTTCTTGGATAAGTCCTTGATGAATCTTCTATAGAAACCGGCATGTCCTAAGAAGCTGCGGATCCCTTTTATGTTCCTCGGGGGTGGAAGTGACTCAATTACCTCAACTTTGGCCTTGTCAACTTCAATCCCTCGGGCAGAGACCTTATGTCCTAGGACAATTCCCTCTGTCACCATAAAGTGACATTTCTCTCAATTCAAAACCAAATCCGCCTCTTTGCATTTCTGGAGTACCTTCTCGAGATTCTGGAGGCATCGCCCAAATGTTTCCCCATAGACTGAGAAATCATCCATAAATACTTCCATTATTTTCTCGACCAGGTCGGAGAAGATGGCCATCATGCACCTTTGGAATGAGGCTGGTGCGTTGCACAATCCGAACGACATCCGACGGTAGGCGAAGGTGCCATATGGACATGTGAAGGTGGTCTTGTCTTGGTCATCAGGGTGGATAGGTATTTGATGGTACCCTGAATAACCGTCGAGGAAGCAGAAGAATGAGTGCTTCGCCAACCGTTCGAGCATCTCATCAATGAACAGGAGTGGGTAGTGATCTTTCCTGGTCGCTTTGTTAAGCTTCCTGTAATCGATGCACATCCTCCATCCCGTCACTGTACGCTGAGGGATCAGCTCATTCTTTTCATTCTTCACAACGGTCATCCCTCCCTTCTTTGGCACTACCTGAACCGGGCTGACCCATTGACTGTCTTGAACGGGGTAGATAATCCCTGCCTTGAGAAGCTTCAAAATTTCTTTCTTTACTACTTCTCTCATGGCATTATTCAGACATCGTTGGTGCTCACGAACGGGCTTATGGTCAGGCTCCATTGGGATCCGATGTGTGCAGAATTCTGGGCTGATTCCCTTGAGGTCTGCCAGTGAGTAGCCTATCACTGATCGATATTTCTCTAGCACGGCTACTAGTTCCTTCTCTTCCGTCTCGGATAGCTTGTCACTGATAATGACAGGCGTCCCTTGATCTTGAAAGAGGAAACTGTACTTGAGACCTGGAGGCAGCGGTTTGAGCTCTACGGGTGTTGGAGCTGTCTCTTCTTGCCTGTTTAGTGGAACAAATGGGGAAGGATCTTCGTCTTCATTGAAGTACTGTACGTCTTCCTCGATATCATGCTGTGAAGCTTCTAAGAATTCGACGGCTGCAGCTTCCTCTATGGCCGTGTATTCACTCACCTCTTCAGATTGTGCTTCCGCCTTTGTGTTAAGAGCACGTCTGAAGTCAATGGAGAAGCTTTTCTTTCCCATTGGCACATCCAATTCTTCTTGTGCACTTTTCATCCTCGTGAGGGGTGCAATTGGGGTCCCAATTAGGAAGAGGCTTTTTGGTCAGGTATCTCGAAAACGTGGAAGTTCATGAGCAAGGTTTGCCCATTCACTTCTACCTCCAATCCTTGCCAAATGCCTTCAGCTTGATAGCATTTGTTCTGGTAAATCAGCCTTTTCTTCGATGGAATTAGGCTGAATGGTGCAACTGTCAGCATTTGGGCCTGCTGCCTAGACAGAATATTTATCTTGGCTTTCAAGTCGTAGCTGGCCTTAATCTGCTGCACTTGCTTACATGTGACTAGAACGCTATCAGGCTCTGGATCTATCTTGACCACTTCGCCTGAGCATTCAGTCTCTTGGAGCCAATCCTCGCTGAAGATAGCAGACAATTGTTGTAGCATTTCTTCTTGCTCTGCTTTATCCTCGAAATCTGGCTCATCAAGTTCAGCCCTGTCGACATGACAATTCTTCTCCGCAGGGTAGAATCTTGTGTCTCCAAACCTGGACAGGTCCACCTCCTCTTCATATGGCAGGAGAGGGAGTGTGGAGTCAACTTGTTTCTGACCTTCGGAGAGAACTTGGCTGTCTTGAAATAATGTTGGATTCGACGGGCAGACATAGAATAAATCTTGTGCTGCCGCTGGAGCTGGCTGTGGTTGAGGAGGTTCTGTTTGGGGTTGCACTACACATTCTTCCTTCTTTTCCTCTGGTGGGCTGGCTGAAGGTACCTCAACTATGGCATGTGTCTCTTCTTTTGGCTTTTCAGGGGCACATGCTTCATAGGAGTCCAGGTTGCTGAGGATCTTTCCAAGAACTTCGAACCCTTCTTTAGCTGTCTTGTATAAGAAGGATCCTCCTGAGGCTGTATCCAAGAAGTTACGGCCATTCGGAGTAAGTGCTGCTGCAAAGTGTTGAAGGAGGATCGGAGATGGAATTCCCAGATCTGGCCCTTGGTGAGTGTAAGTCAGGAAGCGGTCCCAGGCAGCTCCTAATGACTCATTACTGCCCTGCTCAAAGGCAATGATCTTCTTGCGAAGAGCAATTGCTTTGTAGAGAGGGAAATATTTGAGGCAAAAGAGCTTCCTAAGGGTAATCCAGTCTCCATTTGCTTCACTCACATGCCTGTCATACCAGAGTTCTGCTTCACCAGTGATGGAGAATGAAAATAATATCCATTTAAAACTGTCCTGCGGGACACCAGATGTCACCACTGTGGAGCAGAGTCTTTCGAAGTGGCGTATGTGTGTGTACGGATTTTCATGATCTTCCCCATGGAACACAGATCCTTTTACCAATGCAATCAGCTCTGGTCGAAACTCATAGCTTGAAGCCGTGATTGGTTTGGAAGCTGGTGGAGGCTCCAATAGTGCTCCTTTCGGAGCAGAGGAGTCGAAGATAAAACGGACGACTCTAGGTTCGACTGTAGGTTTGAGTTTTAGCACAGCTTACCGTTCCCCGGCAACGGCGCCAGAAAGCTTGTTGGCAGTCCTAAGGCCTAACACAAATTAATCCGCAAGCGTACGGATACCGATGTAGCTTTCACCACAAGGAGTATTCCTAGGGTATCGAATCCACAGGGAACGAATAGTGTACTAATAACTCTATCCTAGATAAATTATCCGATCAAGGTGGCACAGGGGAGCAAGAGCGCAACAATAAATAAAAAGGTCTTCTGGCCAGGTAATCTAATGTCAAGGAGCTATACAGCTGGGCAACTTGGTATGGTCCTTTCTCTATTATCTATTTCGGGGCACAAACGTGCCAAAGCAGCAACCCGAGAATTAGGTTTAACTACTTTGGGAATCCGCCAGCTATTGAAAGCCCTACAGACATGAACCCGGACGTGGTGGATTACAGAGACCGGTACGCCTGTCACACGTACTCGCAGCTACCATCCTCCGTGGGGTTAAGAGCAAATCAGGGATAACTCTAGGTCTAAACTCCACGTTTACACCTATCGTCACAACTAGCGAGGACATCCAAATAAGCTAGTCTATGCAATAAATAAATAAATATTTAAAGCATACCTGAAACCCATAAATAAATAGAGAAGAATACCATACTTTATTGCCCGACCGATAATCTCCTTACATGTTACCCGGCCTGGAAGACTCGAACGACTACTCCCAGACGAGGAGCATACCCGAGGCGTCGAAGAAGTAGAGTCCCGGCATTCCGGGACTACTCACTCTCCTAGCCTCTCACTCACTCACTCACTCACTACCAGCAGCACTTCGCTACTCACTAATGACTAACTCAAGTGTATCTCCAGGTGCGAGTTGCTCTGAAGCTAGCCGGGGTATTTATAAGGTCCTCATGTCGGTGTGCATCTTGTAGCCGAAGATGGAGTTGCGCTTCGCCGGCGCATCGCCGGAACGGCGTTCCCGTGCGCGAAATCTCGTCGCGAGAGGCCGAGGAGCACGAGAGGGCGAGGCGGACTCACCTGGGCGGTCACGGGGCTCGGCGAGGCTCGGAAGGCGGCGGTCGACGGCGGGAAGAGGCGGCGGGTGTTCGGCGGCGGCGAGAACGGCGTCGGGGCGGCGGAACGGCTCGCGGGCGGGCGGAGAAGGGGCGGCGCGTCACGGGCGAGGTCGACGGCGAGTCGGCGTCGTCCGGGGGCGTCGAAAGGCGGCGGAACGGCTCGCGGCGGCGGCGACCACCGGAGCTCGGGAAGACGGCGGCGCGCGGCGACTAGGGTTTGGGGAAAAGCGACGCGAGGCGGCGAATCGGGCAAAAGGGGTCGCGGAAGGGGGCCACTGCTTCTTATACGCGGAGACCGAGGTGGGTCCGGCTCGGACGCCGAGGACGGCGTGGCAGCGGCGTACGAGCGGCGGCGGTTGCGGCTGGGCCTGCGGGGGCTGCGCGCGGGCTCGGCGGGCTGCGGCGCGGGCTGGCGGGTCGCGGCCGGGCTGGTGCTGGCGAGCTGGGCCGCGGAGTGAGGGAAAGGCCGGCCCAAGAGAGAAAAGGAAAAAGGAGAAGGAAAATGAAAAGAATGAACTGGGCCAGGCAGATTCGGCCCAAGAGCAAACTGGGGATTCTTTTTCTTCTTTTCTATTTCTATTTTCCTTTCTAGGGTCTAAACAAAACGGAAACGATTTCTACTCGCATTTTAAATACATTTTCCACACAATAAAATACCTACTGCAAACTACTCCAGCATGAATGCAACAAACAATTATTTTATAACCTAAATTAATTTATTTAATTTAGAAAATAGTTCTTTTGCCTAGGAAAAATGATAACACCCTAATTAAATTAAGGAAATTTTAAACTATTGCAAAAATGTGAAAATTAGGGTGTTACAAACCTACCCCCCTTAAGATGAATCTCGCCCTCGAGATTCGGACGGAACGGAGAAGAAGTTTGGGAATTCTGACTTCAGATCATCTTCTCTCTCCCAAGTGGCTTCTTCCTTTGAGTGATGACTCCACTGCACTTTGCACATACGGTACCTCTTATTTCTAGTAACCTTCTCTGATGTTTCCAAGATCTTTACTGGATACTCCTGATATGTGAGATCCTCGCTGGCATCCAAATCCTCTAAAGGCACTTGTTCCTCTGGAACTCGAAGACATTTCTTCAACTGGGATATATGGAACACATCATGCACATCAGACAACTGCGAGGGCAACTCTAACTTATAAGCAACTTCACCTTTCCTTTCCAAGATCTTGAAAGGACCAATGTACCTTGGTGCAAGCTTACCCTTAACCTTGAATCGGCGGAGGCCTCTCATGGGTGACACCTTCAAATACACAAAGTCTCCTACTTCAAAGGTCAACTCTCGACGTCGGTGATCGGCATAGCTCTTCTGCCCTGATTGTGCAATCTTCAAGTTCTCTCTAATGATCTGAACTCGCCTCTCTGCATCTCTAAGAATTTCTGGCCCAAAGACCTGACTTTCTCCAGTCTCATTCCAAAACAAAGGAGTTCTACACTTCCTTCCATACAAAGCTTCAAACGGTGACATCTTCAAACTGGCTTGATAACTGTTGTTGTAAGAAAATTCTGCATAAGGAAGACTCTTGTCCCAACTGCCACCATACTTCAAAGCACAAGCTCTCAACATATCCTCAAGATTTGATTTACCCTTTCAGTCTGTCCGTCGCTCTGCGGATGATAGGCTGAGCTGAAATTCAACCTTGTATCCATTGACCCATGTAACTGCTCCCAGAAATGTGAGGTGAATAAGGTCCCTCTATCAGACACAATCTTCTTAGGCACTCCATGCAAACACACAATCCTGGATACGTACAGCTCGGCAAGCTTCGATCCCTTATAAGTAGTCTTTACTGGTATGAAATGAGCCACCTTCGTCAAGCGATCCACAATAACCCATATAGAATCATATCCTGACTGAGTACGAGGCAAACCCACAATAAAATCCATACTAATCTCCTCCCATTTCCATTCAGGTACCTTCAATGGTTGTAGAAGTCCGGCAGGTCTTTGATGTTCTGCTTTGACACGCTGACATGTGTCACATAGTGCAACGTACTCGGCCACATCTCTCTTCATACCATACCACCAATACCTGTCTTTGAGGTCTTGATACATCTTAGTACTTCCTGGATGAATTGAATAGGCTGAATCATGAGCTTCTCTAAGTATCAATTCCTTTGGATTCTAGCACACTAAGATTAGCAGAGAAGTCTACCCCCCTTATATTAAGGTTTACCTTAGAGCTAACGATCATCTTGTTCTTAAGCATAGATATGGATAATTGGTTTTTAGCAACATATTCAGCAGATATGAAAGAGTGAGATGCTCCAGAATCAAATAGCACAATAGCATTTGCAGAGTTGACAAGGAACATACCAAGAACAACGTCTGGAGCCTCTTGAGCATCCTCCACTGCCACATGATTGACACGACCCCGGGCATAACTCTGCTTAGCTGCTGTAGGAGTGTTCACATTGCGATTTGCCTGCTGGGTGGTACCTTGTGCAGGGGTCTGGCGTTGGTTTGGGTTGGAGCATTGGTTGGCATAATGACCCTTCTCACCACACTTGTAGCAGGTTCTCTGAGCCATGGGTGTGTTGTTGGAATTGGGCCTCTGAGAAGGCTGAGGTGCACTGCGAGGCGTCTGAGAGTTGTGATTCTGACCCTGACGCTGAGGAGTCTGGTACCCCTGTCCAGTAGGCTGAGTCCTCTGCTGGCTGCTCTGCTGTGGAGGGCGATATGTAGGTCCAGCTGACGAAGATCCCAAGCGAGGCCTTGAGCTGCTCCCCTGCTGACTCTGACGCTCCATCTTGCGCTTCCTCTCCATGTTGTTCCTCCTGTTCTCCAGAACAAGAGCAGCATCCACCATAGCCTGAAAGTTCTGGAATCCACGGGCCTCAAGTGCATATGCAAGTCCATCATTCAGACCTTCCATAAAACAATCCCTCTTCTTCTCATCAGTGTCAACCTCTCCCGGAGCATACCTGGACAGCTGAGTGAAGCGTGTGAGGTACTCTCCCACAGACATGGAACCCTGCTTTAGATTCTGGAACTCCTTCCTCTTCAGCTTCATCAAGCCCTGTGGCACAAAGTGAGACCTGAAGCTGTTCCTGAACTCCTGCTAGTTAATACTGTCTGGCTCCTCATGTGCATTCACATAGGTGTCCCACCAATCAGCAGCGGGACCCACAAGCTGGTGAGAAGCATACAGGACCTTCTCTCTGTTGGTGCACTGGACTACCTGCAGCTTCTTCTCAATGGTCTTCAGCCAGTCATCAGCATCCATTGGCTCCACAGAGTGAGAAAAGGTAGGTGGCTTGGTCCTCTGGAATTCTCCAAGCTTGTCTCTCGGAGGGGCTTGCGGCTGTTGTGGCTGGGGCTGCTGTTGCTGCATGTTGACCATAGCCTGCTGCATGGTCTGGAGAAGCTGGGTCTGCGCTGTCAGAAACTGCTCCAAGGTAGGTTGCGCTGCAGCATCATTGTTGTTGTTATTGTTACCTCCCCTCCGAGACATCTGATAAGAGGAAAAGATATGATAAGAAAGGTGTGGTAGGTAAGACAACATCAAGCAGGTAGAACAGATTATCAAGGTATAAAGGAATCATGGAGTGAATTGAAACAAGATATAGCAAAGCTTAGATGAATATGAAAGGTAGATATGGTGTAGGATAATTAGCAATGACCAAGGTAAAAGAATAACTGGAGAAGTGGAAAATTTCGGCAGCAACATGGTGTAAAATGTCATATATCCAAGTGACAGATAGATATCAAAATAAGAGAGTCATATATCAATAATGCATCAAGAACAATAACCAACTATTGCAGAACCAAAGGACATTCCACAATGATCCATGATAGCCAGACAGATATAACATAGCCATGATACAAGATAGTCCAACAATACCACAAGATTGATCATAAGATAGATAACATCAGGATATCAAGATAGTGCATAAAGATAAAGATTCAAGAAACCCAAAAGATTAAGGACCCAAGTATTAAGTCTCTAACTTTAACTATATTAAGATGTGTCTGTAGGACAAGTCTTACATCACATCGCACTCAACCAAAAATCCAACTCAAGCATAGCACACCACTCATAGCAAAGTAGCACAAACCCACACAAAAGCAAAGGACATGCTAAGACATCCCTATTACAAAAGTTTAACTCAAGATATTAAACGAAGCTATCGACCTCACAACTCTATGTGGTAACTCTAAGACACACTAAACTGCTCAAGCACGACGGAGCTCCTGACGAGTAGGTGAGTGCGGCACTGGAACAGGGGGTGGCGCCTCCACTGGGTCCTCCTCCAGCTCCTCTCCTGCAAGATCAGCTCTCAACTGTCTGTTCTCCTCTTCCAAGTCCTTGATCCTTTCTTCAGCATCATCGAGGTCATCCAGAGCGTTATTAAGACAGTCATTCAAGGCCTTGGCATACCGAACAGTCTCCCTGAAAGTGAACTCCTCTCCACGGGGTGCAGTCATCAGCTCCTGCAAGCTGCCACTGGGACGGCGTATAAGATACCTGAACTGAGTGTTCCTCAGGGCGGCTGACTCCTCATGGCGTAGCACCGTAAGGGCACGGCGAGCTGCATCCTCCATCCCTCTTGCAAATGTAGACATGGGCGCTGAGGCATGATGGATGCGACGAACCCTCCGAATCCCATCTGGAGCAGACCTCTCAAACATGACGACATAAACCTTCCAGATGTAGGTGCCATCTCTTCCAGGTGTCCTGATCCCAATGTACTCGGGGCGATCATGGTAGCCCAAACACTGCTGAACCTCCCACAACTTGTCAGGAAAGTAGTAGCCATCGCCATCGCTGCGGTGCTCCTGCGGTGGCTGCTCATCCCACACCAGCAACGGAATAGGTGGTGGTGGAACCGTCACACGCTTACGAGCAGTAAGCCTAGAGTACACCATCACTACAATTTTGAAACAAGAAGAGTATCAGCAAGGTAAAAATTTTATAATAAAGACTGGACTGATAGTAAAGTAAAAGAATGATGGAGTAATCAAGGAGTAATAAAAGAACAAAGACAAGGACAAAGTATAGCAAGGGGAAAATAAACAGACAATATAAGCAGTTTCAAAGTAAATTGGATTTTGAAGCATAAACAAAGAGCAACAATAAAGAACTAATAGTTTTTATGAAAATAAGTTTAATATAAGCAAATAACCTTATAAGCGACCATATCTAACTAGGCTTGCGTCCTACAGTTAACACGGCTCTGATTACCACTTTGTCACACCCAGTTTTAAGGACAAAACTGAATGCATAGCTATATGTGTGCCAGGATCAAGTTCCACACATATAGAGACAATAGTGAAATAAACAGTATAACCAGTGTCATTATTACATCATCTCAGCGTATCATTATTACAATATTCGAATAAAATGTCTCATAAGACTAAATAACTCGACAGCGGAAGACACCCAAACGCACAGGCAGTCGACTGGGAGACAGCACGCCTAGTATTCCTCATCGAAGTACTCCATGGCGCCTTCATCTTCTGAGCAGCATTTCAATGTAGAATGGGGAATAGCAAGTGTGAGTACATGTCGTACTCCGCAAGTGGGGGAAATAAATAACATGTAAGCTTAATAGAAGAAAGGCTATAACATGGTTCATTTGCATAAATGCCAACTATAACATAAGACACAGTTTATAAAGCAACCTACATTACTAGGTGTGTTGAGACTACCCATTAATTAAATTAAGTAAATTAAACCAAACTCCACACAGGAGACAGTCCACAGAGGACAACGGTTCACACAGGACCGTGAGGGAAAAGATCACCAAGATACATATGATTCACCCAGAAACCACCCAACCAACCAACACCCACTAATCGTGCGAAAGGGCCATGCCGCTCGTAACCGTGAGCACGGCTTTCATGAAAGTTTTACACTCTGCAGAGGTGGCACCACTTTACCCACAAGATAGAGATTCCCGTAGAGCCATTCCACTTCCGAGGTAGATGACCGGGGTTTCTCTACTAGCCTTTACAAAGAATGCTCCCAACAATGCAACTCGCTCATTAAGGATCCACAGCCGTACATAAGTGTTGGTTCACAGAAACCCACAGTTCACACAGGACCATGACTCAAGAGCCAACACCCCAGCTGCCCCCTCTGATGCCAGGCGGTTCCCAGGATCACAAAGCATCACTTCCCCACTCTACCAATAGCGAGCACAAAATTAAGAACACCCTAATTATTTGGCTAGCCTACCCATTATCAGTCTTGTGATGGCACTGTTGTCATGGTTACACGTTCCACGAACCGGTCCTTATATGATCCGAGCAAGAACTATTCTCAAACCAAATGTTCACCGAGAACCATCCAAACCATCCCCTTGCTCAGACCCTAGCTTTCCCATGTTGCTAAACAAATTAGCAGATTAACACTTAGTTGAAGTATACCATTAGTCAAGATTAACATGATAAGGTGATTGACTCAACAGCAAGGCTAAGCAACAACTACCCAAAGACAACCACCATAAGCTAGGGTGACAAGGAATGATATGGAACAGGTAAAGTAGACACATAGGATTCAATATTAAACAAGCATGCATGTTTATAAAAGACACATTTAAAACATAGGTTCAGAATGGTCAAGGACACTTGCCTGTATCCCCTGCTGCTGCTTGCTCAAACTCTTGGTCTTGGAAGTTCTCAAACGGCTCCTCTTCTAATAACGGTGACATGCAAAGCACACATACACAAACAATAAGGAACAGTACACCAAACAGTATCAAAATGCTACAAAAACTGTACCAAAAGCTAGAGCTCGATCCTACGATCGCGTGAGCGCAAGAATCGCTAAAAACGGAGTTACGAGTAAAAAGTTATAAGCGTTCGAAGTTAGAGGGTTTAAACTGCAAGATTACCATTTCGAGAATTATTCTTATACTGGAAAAACTGAGTTATTACGCAAGCGTGACGTCGTGCTGATGCAGTAAAGAACAAAGGAATTAAAATAAAACTGGAAATGCGGTGAACCGGGTTCACGGGGTCTGTGGACCGGGCGGACTCGCCGGTCTACGGGTCCACCATGGACCAAGTCGCCGGAGACGACGGGCGCGGCGGCGCTTCGCCGGCGCATCGCCGGAACGGCGTTCCCGTGCGCGAAATCTCGTCGCGAGAGGCCGAGGAGCACGAGAGGGCGACGGCGGACTCACTTGGGCGGTCACGGGGCTCGGCGAGGCTCGGAAGGCGGCGGTCGACGGCGGGAAGAGGCGGCGGGTGTTCGGCGGCGGCGAGAACGGCGTCGGGGCGGCGGAACGGCTCGCGGGCGGGCGGAGAAGGGGCGGCGCGTCACGGGCGAGGTCGACGGCGAGTCGGCGTCGTCCGGGGGCGTCGAAAGGCGGCGGAACGGCTCGCGGCGGCGGCGACCACCGGAGCTCGGGAAGACGGCGGCGCGCGGCGACTAGGGTTTGGGGAAAAGCGACGCGAGGCGGCGAATCGGGCAAAGGGGGTCGCGGAAGGGGCCCACTGCTTCTTATACGCGGAGACCGAGGCGGGTCCGGCTCGGACGCCGAGGACGGCGTGGCAGCGGCGTACGAGCGGCGGCGGTTGCGGCTGGGCCTGCGGGGGCTGCGCGCGGGCTCGGCGGGCTGGACGCGGGCTAGCGGGTCGCGGCCGGGCTGGTGCTGGCGAGCTGGGCCGCGGAGTGAGGGAAAGGCCGGCCCAAGAGAGAAAAGGAAAAAGGAGAAGGAAAAAGAAAAGAATGAACTGGGCCAGGCAGATTCGGCCCAAGAGCAAACTGAGGATTCTTTTTCTTCTTTTCTATTTCTATTTTCCCTTCTAGGGTCTAAAAAAAACGGAAACGAATTCTACTCGAATTTTAAATACATTTTCCACACAATAAAATACCTACTGCAAACTACTCCAGCATGAATGCAACAAACAATTATTTTATAACCTAAATTAATTTATTTAATTTAGAAAATAGTTCTTTTGCCTAGGAAAAATGATAACACCCTAATTAAATTAAGGAAATTTTAAACTATTGCGAAAATGTGAAAATTAGGGTGTTACACTTGGGAGAAGATGTCTTTGGATCAGAAAAAGCAATATTAGAGTTACCTGTTCGGGTGTCAGATTAAATATTTTGACACGATTAAGATGACACGTGGCAAGATTACATCAATATCAGCTCCGCCAACAGTGCTAAGGAATTGGCCGCAATAAAAGCTGCAAAGTTGCCAGATCGAGCTTTGCTGGATGAAGTTGTGAATTCTGCAGTTCACAATGCTTTCATTAACCAATCAGGGGTGCTTGTGAATACTTTGTACAACATGCTCAAGGCAATTGCTGATGGGACTTTGCTGAATGAACCTGGATTTGTAGGACCATCATTTACTGCGCCAGCTACTACGCCCATACGCTCTGCACGTCCTGGTGATCAACCTACAACTCAAGAAGATACAAGCGCCGGTCAGCAAAGGCAACCATATGGTATGCCACCAGAGTTGTGGTCTCCAAGTGCTCAAGCTTTAGCCGCAGGAACAGCTCGGGTATCGGCGCCGAACACTGCTAATGCAAATGCAGAATCGGCGCCGATGTCCATGCAGAGGTTGGAACAAGGAGGAACTTCTACTAAACCAAGGATTGGTCAAACCTCTCAGACAAGGTATCATGTGGCTCCTAATGTCAACTCTGCATTGTTCAACCAGGAGATACCGCAAGGTTACCACAGGGTGGTGGATTATAGTGAGCATTACAATAGAGAGCAGCCTGGTCAGATACAGCCACAGTTACACCAACCACCCCAATCGGCTGGGGGTCAAGGACAGAATGCGTCAGAAGATATTGTCGCCAGGTTGGCTGAGCTTATGAAAGAATAGTTTGATCTCAAGCCCAGAGAGCAGAGCTTTATGTATCGACGTCCGTATCCAGAGTGGATGGAACAAGTTGCTTTGCCACACCGATACAAGATGCCAGAGTTTTCCAAATTTTCTGGGCAAGACAATGTTTCTACAGTAGAGCATATCAGCCGATATTTGGCGCAGTTGGGAGAGGCATCGGCACAAGATGCATTGAAAGTCCGTCTGTTTCCTCTGTCATTATCTGGATCGGCATTCTCATGGTTTACTTCGCTTCCTGCGGGATCCGTGCGGAATTGGGCCGATTTGGAGAAGAAGTTCCACTCCTATTTCTTTACTGGCATGATGGAGTTGAGCATATCGGATTTGACAGCTGTTCGACAGAAGGCTGGGGAGTCAGTTGCCGATTTTGTGCAGAGGTTTAGAATCATCCGTGGCAGGTGTTATAACCTGAATTTGACGGATCGGCAAATGGCTGAGATTGCTTATCAGGGTCTACTGCCTCAGATTAGGGACAAATTTGTGCCTCAGGAGGTCGATGGTTTAGCACAGCTCGTTCAGAAGGCGTCGATCCAGGAAGGACGCATCCAGAATACACGTGGCAGACAATATCAAGCGGCTTATGCTGATTACTCATCTGATTCTGATGATGAAGATGAAGTTGCTCTCGCTGAATGGACCAGGAATAAGAAGTCTGTTATGTGTCCGTGGGTTAAGCAAAAGACAGAGGAGAAGAAATATGACTTTGATGTCAATAAAGCCGACAAGATATTCGAGCTGTTGTTGCAAGAGAAGCTTATTCAACTCCCACCTAATCACACGTTGCCTTCGGCTGAGGAATTGAAGAAAATCAAGTGGTGCAAGTGGCATAATTCTCCCTCTCATCACACCAATGAGTGCAAGGTGTTCAGGCAACAGATCCAATCAGCAATTGAGAGCGATCGTATCAAGTTTTCTGGTCAAAAGCCAATGAAGATTGATGGACATCCTTTTCCAGTCAACATGATCGGGGGGTCTGCTGCATTGATTGGGAAGTACTCGAGGAAAAGGGAGAGGGAAGATAGGAGATCTAGTGATGATGATTTTGACCCACACTGGAATTGCCCTTTTTTCCAGTATTGTTGGGAGCAGGGTATGAAATTACCACCGATTGAAGGTTGCCCAGGTTGTAGCAGGCGATCTGGAGAGCTGTACAGGGAAGTTGGCACCTCGAGCCGGGTCCCTCTGAGAAGACAGCATGATCACTTTGATAGACGTGATCGCTTTGAAGGAAGGCTGGCGTCAAGAGTTTCTGTACAAGAGAGACTTGGTCCCGTTAATCAAGTTGAAGACTATGAAGAAGATTATCAGGGAGAGTTCACAGAAGAAGGTCAATGGTGTCCGAGTGGTATTTTTACCAAGACACAGAAGAGAAGAGTGCAGAGGACACGTTGCCGAGAGTTAAACAAGGAGGTGAACCAGAAGGATGACTATGACAAGGGGCCCAAGTCCAAGAAGGTATGGAGACCGAAGGTCAAATCCCAGGTACATGAAGTTGAAGCTCCTGTCAATATGGTGTTTATGTTGCCACGAGTGTAACACCCTAATTTTCACATTTTTGCAATAGTTTAAAATTTTCCTTAATTTAATTAGGGTGTTATCATCTTTCCTAGGTAAAAGAATTATTTTTCTAAATTAAATAAATTAATTTAGGTTATAAATAATTGTTTGTTGCATTCATGCTGGAGTAGTCTGCAGTAGGGATTTTATTGGGTGGAAATTGTATTTAAAAATTCGTGTAGAAAATCGAATTCGTTTAGTATAGATTTTAGAAAGGAAATAGAAAAGAGAAAAGAAGAAATAGTTGCTGTTGGGCCGAATTTCTGCGGCCCAGTTTCCCTTTTTCTTTTTCTTTCCCTTTCCTTCCTCTCTTGGGCCGGCCTCCCTTTCTCTCTTTCCGCGGCCCAGCTCGCCCGCCGACCCACGCGCCAGCCCGCCCGGCCCTGCGAGCCCGCGCGCAGCCCGCAACCCCGCCGCCAGCCGTACGCCGCGCCTCCATCTCGGCGTCCGAGCCGGACCCACCTCGGTCTCCGAGCGATAAGAGGCCGTGGACCCCCCTTCCGTGACCCATTTCGCCCTTTTCGCCGCCACGCGTCGCCGCCGCAAACCCTAGCCGCCGCATCGCCGTCGCCTCCTTACGCTCCGGTGGCCGCCGCCGCCGCGAGCCGTTCCGCCGCCTCTCGACGCCCCCGGACGACGCCGACTCGCCGTCGACCTCGCCCGTGACGCGCCGCCCCTTCTCCGCCCGTCCGCGGCCCGCCCCGACGCCCCAACGCCCGCTCTCGTCGTCGCCGAACATCGCCGTCTCCCTCCTCCGACGAACCGCCGCCTCCGTCCATCGTCTCGCCGTCGCGACCCCGCGGTGAGGTTCCCCTCACTCCCCTCTCTCTCCCCGTGCCCTCGCTGTCCCGAATTGCGGCCAGGAACTCGTTTTTGCCGAGCTCCGGCGAAGCGCCGCCGTCGCGCAGCTCGCCGCCGGCAGCCCGGTCCACCGTGGACCCGTGGACCGGCATTTCCCACCGGTGCACCGCCCCCATGGACTTAGTCCACCGGGTTTCCTATTTAATTTAATCCTTTTCTCTTTACTGCATCAGCACGACGTCACGCTTGCGTAATAACTCAGTTTTTCCAGTATAAGAATAATTCTCGAAATGGTAAACTTACAGTTTAAACCCTCTAACTTCAAATGCTTATAACGTTTTACTCGTAACTCTGTTTTAAGCGATTCTTGCGCTCACGCGATCGTAGGATCGAGCTCTAGCTTTTGGTACAGTTTTTGTAGCAGTTTGGTACTGTTTGAGGTACTGTTCCTTATTGTTTGTGTATGTGTGCTTTGCATGTTACCGTTATTAGAAGAGGAGCCGTTTGAGAATTTCCAAGACCAAGAGTTTGAGCAAGCAGCAGCAGGGGATACAGGCAAGTGTCCTTGACCATTCTGAACCTATGTTTTTAAATGTGTCTTTTATAAACATGCATGCTTGTTTAATATTGAATCCTATGTGTCTACTTTACCTGTTCCATATCATTCCTTGTCACCCTAGCTTATGGTGGTTGTCTTTGGGTAGTTGTTGCTTGGCCTTGCTGTTGAGTCAATCACCTATCATGTTAATCTTGACTAATGGTATACTTCAACTAAGTGTTAATCTGCTAATTTGTTTAGCAACATGGGCAGCTAGGGTCTGAGCAAGGGGATGGTTTGGATGGTTCTCGGTGAACATTTGGTTTGAGAATAGTTCTTGCTCGGTTCAGCTAAGGACCGGTTCGTGGAACGTGTAACCATGACAACAGTGCCATCACAAGAATGGGTAGGCTAGCCAAATAATTAGGGTGTTCTTAATTTTGTGCTCGCTATTGGTAGAGTGGGGAAGGGATGCTTTGTGATCCTGGGAACCGCCTGGCATCAGAGGGGGCAGCTGGGGTGTTGGCTCTTGAGTCATGGTCCTGTGTGAACTGTGGGTTTCTGTGAACCAACACGTATGTACGGCTGTGGATCCTTAATGAGCGAGTTACATTGTTGGGAGCATTCTTTGTAAAGGCTAGTCGAGAAACCCCGGTCATCTACCTCGGAAGTGGAATGGCTCTACGGGAATCTCTATCTTGTGGGTAAAGTGGTGCCACCTCTGCAGAGTGTAAAACTTTCATGAAAGCCGTGCTCACGGTTACGAGCGGCATGGCCCTTTCGCACGATTAGTGGGTGTTGGTTGGTTGGGTGGTTTCTGGGTGAATCATATGTATCTTGGTGATCTTTTCCCTCACGGTCCTGTGTGAACCGTTGTCCTCTGTGGACTGTCTCCTGTGTGGAGTTTGGTTTAATTTACTTAATTTACTTGATGGGTAGTCTCAACACACCTAGTAATGTAGGTTGCTTTATAAACTGTGTCTTATGTTATAGTTGGCATTTATGCAAATGAACCATGTTATAGCCTTTCTTCTATTAAGCTTGCATGTCATATTTTTCCCCCACTTGCGGAGTACGACATGTACTCACACTTGCTATTCCCCATTCTACATTGAAATGCTGCTCAGAAGATGAAGGCGCCATGGAGTACTTTGATGAGGAATACTAGGCGTGCTGTCTCCCAGTCGACTGCCTGTGTGTTTGGGTGTCTTCCGCTGTCGAGTTATTTAGTCTTATGAGACATTTTTATTCGGATATTGTAATAATGATACGCTGAGACGATGTAATAATGACACTGGTTATACTGTTTACTTCATATTTGTCTCTATATGTGTGGAACTTGATCCTGGCACACATATAGTTATGCATTCAGTTTTGTCCTTAAAACTGGGTGTGACAACGAGAATTTAGTTCTTTAAGTATTAATGAATCGGAGGAAGAAGCTTCTGCCGAGTTGTTGTTGGGTCCACAGCAAGCAGTGTTTGAGAAGCCGTCTGGTGTCGATCATCTCCATCTGAGGGCTTTGTACCTTAATGGTTTCATCAATGGCAAGCCGATGAGCAAGATGATGGTCGATGGTGGTGCTGCTGTCAATGTCTTGCCGATGGTGACTTACAGGAAGATCGGCAAGTTACCTGAAGAGTTGACGAAGACTAATATGACCTTAAGGGATTATGGGGGCAGGAGCTCTGAGGTTAAAGGAGTCACCAATATCGAGGTTACTGTTGGAAGCAAGACCTTGCCGACGACGTTTTTCGTGATTGAAGGCAAGGGATCGTACGCCGTACTGCTGGGTAGGGATTGGATTCATGCTAATTGCTGTATTCCTTCCACGATGCATCAGCTCCTTATCCAGTGGGTCGGCGACGAGGTGGAGACTGTTCAAGCTGATAGATCGGTGAGTGTGGCAACTGCAGACTTTTTGCCGATGATGGTGGAAAACTTGCCGTGCATATCAGGGACTTACTGGGAAGGTGAAGCATTGGACGTTACCGATGAGGGTGTTTGCATCACGGAGGGATCGGCAACCCCGCGGTTGCTGTAGCAATTACCGGACCTGGACGTTGATCGGCCGATGGAAGCTGAGAAGAAAGAAGCAATCGACAATCAGCCGATCGACGAAAGAGCGGAAGGAAAGCTTGGTCATGGTTTTGTATCGGCCGATGAATTAGAGGAAGTTGATATTGGAAATGGTGATAAGCCTCGGCCGACTTTTATTAGTAAAAAGATTTGTAAAGAATTTAGGGAAAAGTTGATAGCATTATTGAAGGAATATAAAGATTGTTTTGCTTGGGATTATAGCGAGATGCCTGGCCTGAGTCGAGACATTGTTGAACACCGATTGCCCATCAAGCCTGGGTATCGGCCGTTTAAACAACATAATCAGAGAATTGACCCAAAGATTTATGATGCTGTCAAAGAAGAAATTACAAAGTTGTATGATGCCAAGTTTATCCGACCATGTCGATATGCAGAATGGGTATCCAGTATTGTCCCAGTGATCAAGAAGAACGGGAAGATGCGGGTTTGTATTGATTTTAGAGATTTGAATAAGGCTACACCCAAAGATGAGTACCCGATGCCGATAGCGGATGTGCTGATCGATGCAGCTGCTGGGCACAAGATTTTGAGCTTCATGGATGGAAATGCAGGATATAATCAGATTTTCATGGCTGAAGAAGATATTATGAAGACTGCATTTAGGTGTCCAGGAGCCTTGGGATTGTTTGAATGGGTTGTGATGACTTTTGGGTTGAAGAATGCTGGTGCTACTTATCAAAGGGCAATGAATTTCATCTATCATGATTTGATCGGCCGATTGGTGGAGATTTATATTGATGATGTGATGGTAAAGTCTAAATCAATCGAAGATCATATTACCGACTTACGGGAAGTGCTGGAGAGAACCAGAAAGTATGGCTTGAAGATGAATCCGCATAAGTGTGCCTTTGGTGTATCGGCAGGTCAATTTCTGGGCTTCATTGTTCATGAAAGGGGAATTGAAATTGGTCCCAAGAGTATGGAGTCCATCAAGAAGATTAAACCTCCTACCAGTAAAAAAGAGTTGCAGTCTCTGATCGGCAAGATTAACTTTGTAAGGAGATTTATTTCTAACCTTTCTGGGAAGATTAATGCTTTTACTCCATTATTGAAGTTAAAAGCAGATCAAGAATTTCGATGGGAAGCCCAACATCAGAAAGCTCTTGATGACATCAAGGAATATTTAATCTCACCACCTGTGTTAATGCCACCTAAGCCAGGTATTCCTTTCAAGTTGTATTTATCTGCCGATGACAAGTGTATTGGTTCGGCATTGACGCAAATACAAGATGGCGATGAGAGGATTATTTTTTATCTCAGTCGGCGATTGGTGGATGCAGAGACCAGATATTCTGAAATTGAAAGGTTATGCTTATGCCTTTATTTCTCTTGTACTAAATTGAGACATTATCTGTTATCCGAAGAATGCACTATTGTTTGTCGAGCCGATGTTGTCAGATACATCTTGTCCGCTCCAGTATTGAAGGGCAGGCTTGGGAAGTGGATGTTGGCGATTGCAGAGTTTGATCTTAAATATGAATCTGCCAAAGCTGTGAAGGCCCAAGTATTTGCCGATTTGATAGTTCAGCATGGGGGGCATGATGAAGGTATGGTGGAGCCAGTTCCATGGCGCTTGCTTTTTGACGGATCGATCTGCAAACATGGATGTGGTATCGGCATTGTTATCATCACCCCTAAAGGGTCCAGGTTTGAGTTTTCATTCACAGTTGAAGCTCATACTAATAATCAAGTTGAATATGAGGCTGTGTTGAAGGGGTTGCAACTGTTGAAAGAAGCTAATGTCTATTTTGTTGAAGTCATCGGAGATTCTTTGCTGATTGTGGGGCAGTTGAATGGTGAATATAAATGCAAAGATGAAGTGCTTCGAGATTATTATCAGAAGTGTCAAGAACTAATGAAGAGTTTCAAGCATATCATAATTAGCCATGTTCCTCGACAAATGAATTCTGAAGCTAATGATTTGGCTCAGCATGCATCTGGGTATCAGCTTATTATAGGTTCTATCGATAATGAAGCCGATGTCAATTTGCAAGATTGGAGGATGGAGATCATGGATTATTTGAGGGATCCAACCCAGAGAACATCCAAAAAGCTACGGTACAAGGCAATGAAGTATGTATTGATAGATGATCAGCTTTATTACAGGACCTTGGAAGGGATTCTGTTGAAGTGTCTGAATGCCGATGAAGCCAGAAAAATGCTGATGGAGGTTCATGATGGGATTTGTGGGACCCATCAATCGGCATACAAGATGAAGTGGTTGATCAGAAGAGGCGGATATTTTTGGCCTACCATGCTCGAGGATTGTTTTGAATATTATAAAGGCTGCCAAGATTGTCAGAAGTTTGGATCGATTCAGAGAGCTCCGGCATCGGCAATGAATCCTATTGTCAAGCCGTGGCCATTCAGAGGATGGGGAATCGACATGATCGGTGAGATTAATCCTTCATCTAGTAAGGGGCATAAATATATATTGGCAGCTACAGATTATTTCACCAAGTGGGTTGAAGCAGTACCTTACAGAAGTGTAGCCTCGAGGGATGTGATTGCTTTTGTTAAAGAGCACATAATTTACAGATTTGGTATTCCTCAGACTATCACTACAGATCAAGGTTCTATCTTTATTTCTGAAGAGTTTAGAGATTTTGCTGATGATATGGGTATTAAATTATTGAATTCGTCGTCATATTATGCCCAAGCAAATGGTCAAGCTGAAGCTTCAAACAAGTCATTGATCAAGTTGATTAAGCGCAAGATTAAAGATCAGCCGAGAAGGTGGCATACTTCGTTAGCCGATTCGTTATGGGCATATCAAATGTCTCGTCATGGATCGGTACAAGTAACGCCATATCAGTTGGTTTATAGGCATGAAGCTGTTTTGCCGTGGGAAGTCAATACAGGATCGAGAAGAGTTGATTTGCAGAATCAATTGACAGCAGAGCACTATCATGATCTCATGATGGATGAATTGGAAGATGTCAATCAACAGCGGTTGGTTGCGTTGAAGAAAATCCAAGATAATAAAACACGGGTGGCTTGGCATTATAATAAGAAGGTGGTGACCAAGCAATTTGATGAGGGAGATCTGGTCTGCAAAGTCAAGTTGCCGATTGGTGTACGAGATAATCGTTTTGGCAAGTGGTCACCTAATTGGGAAGGTCCTTATATAATTAGCCGATGCGTGCCCGGTGATGCTTATGTTTTGAAGGAGCTGGATGGAGAAGAATTTGGCCGAGCGCTTAATGGAAAATATATGAGGAAATACTACCCCAGTATTTGGGTGGATTCTTAAAGTGTTCGGTTGAGTTTCCAGCGGAGCCGACGTTAAGAGCGTCGCCTTTGAGATGGCCGATGCTACTGGTATCGCCCTTAGAAAAAATATATAAAGGAAGAACAAAGGAAGATGGAAGCAAATATATATTGCAAAGTGTTCAAAAGAACAAAAGTTTGCAAGCTATTACATCATACATGACGGGAGTACAAATTTCTATGACAAAGATACACACTGCAGTTTCTGCCAACTACAGTAAGTGATACGGGGTGATGTTTCTCCCTTTGCCGGATGTTGGAGTATCCGCCGGGTGTTGGCGCAGGGTAGGAGGGGTCAATGCTCAGGGGCATCAGGAGAGGAGCAAGTTCATGACCCCATCATGTCGAAGAAGATGTTATCCCTGATAAGGAACCTTATCTGATGAAGAACATGAGTTCTGATGTGGACTAGGATGCCCGATCTTCCGAAAGGTTCGGTGGTAAACGACGATTAGGTCGAAGATGTGACACACGTCGATCCGGCTTCCGAACAACACGTCCGAAACCCCGCAATCGCAGCACCACGTCTTCTCTGGTTATCAACCGGCGATGCACGGTTGACCTCGCCCAGAAGGCTTATCCCTGCAAGCGAATCGAAGAACACAAGCAAGAACAAAGAAGAATGCAACCAAATTGCAGATGACAACTTAATCGCACGAAGTTGGGGTCTCACAAACCGACGGTGGCAAAACTGTTCAATGACAGATTAATCTAAGCAAAACCCAACCCTAACTCATGCGCCGGCGGCTGTAAATATAGTCTAAGGGGCGTGCAACATCCCCTGGACACACCCCTAATGGGCTCACACAAGATACAAAGCCCAAAGGCCAAAGACGGCGTCACAGCGCCAAGACAGATTCTGGACGTCCAATTGTTTCGATGATTCCCGACGACTCTGGACGAATTTGGACTTGAAACCGGTGCCATTGGAAAGGTGGTCGAATTATCTTTCCATCCATATCTGGTTCGCCCAAAACGGAGCCCGTATGCGACCTGGGCGGCCGTTTTAGTACAAACTGCTCCTGGACTCCGAAACGGAACCGAAATCGACTTCTCTTGGGTCTCCAACTTGACTTGGACGTCCTTGCTGGTCTTCTCCGCCTCCAAGCTCCTCTCCACCCATCCCCTGGTCCTCTCCATAGTTTCTAATCATAATACATTCATTAGGTAGCAATCTATTCTCAAAATCAAATAAATAAGTACTTAGGAACGAGCTCACCTCTAAATTTAATTGTCGCGCGCGAGCTCTAGTTATAGGACCTTCAATGTCATGTGGAGGAGTGTTGTGTGCATCCGAAGGAGTGATGTCCTCATCATCCTCCCCCTCCTGAATTGGAGTCGTCCTCGACTCAAGCTCATCTTCTTCTCCCAAGTAAGGCCGCAAATCTGAAATGTTAAATGTAGGACTAACCCCGAACTCGGGAGGCAAATCAAGTTTATATGCATTATCATTAATCTTCTCAAGTATTTTGAAAGGACCATCAGCTCTAGGCATTAACTTAGACTTTCTCAATTCTGGAAAACGATCCTTTCTCAAGTGCAACCAAACTAAGTCACCCGGTTCAAACTAAGTGCTTAGTGGTAGAATGTGTTGCCCGATTATATGCAAACTCCACATGTGGCAAACATTCTTCCCACATCTTCAAATTTTTCTTCAAAACAGCCCTCAACATGGTACCCAAAGTACGGTTCACCACCTCAGTTTGTCCATCGGTTTGTGGATGACAAGTGGTAGAAAATAACAATTTTGTACCCAACTTGTTCCACAAAGTACGCCAAAAGTGACTCAAGAATTTTGCATCACGATCTGAAACAATAGTAGAAGGCATACCATGCAAACGAACAATCTCTTTGAAAAAGAGGTCAGCAATATGAATAGCATCATCACTCTTATGACATGGTATAAAATGTGCCATTTTCGAAAAACGATCCACCACAACAAAAATGCTATCCCTCCCCCTCTTAGTCCTCGGCAATCCCAAAACAAAATCCATAGAAATATCCGCCCAAGGAATAGAAGGAACCGGAAGAGGCATGTATAAACCATGTGGATTCAAGCGAGACTTAGCTTTTTGACATGTAGTGCAGCGAGCCACGAACCGCTCAACGTCTCTCCTCATCTTTGGCTAAAAGAAATGTGCGGCCAAAACATCCTCCGTCTTTTTAGCACCAAAATGTCCCATCAATCCTCCTCCATGCGCTTCCTGTATCAACAAAAGACGAACGGAACCAACTGGAATGCATAGGCGGTTAGCTCTAAACAAAAACCCATCATTCAGCACGAACTTGTTCCATGAACGTCCCTCTTTACAATTCAGCAATGCATCTTTAAAATCAGGATCAAGCGCATATGTTTCTTTAATCGATTCAAGTCCAAAAATGCGACAATCAAGTTAGGACAGCAAAGCATATCGTCTAGACAATGCATCGGCAATCACATTTTCCTTCCCTTTCTTATGTTTAATGATGTAAGGAAAAGATTCAATAAATTCAACCCATTTAGCATGTCTACGGTTCAGATTATTTTGTGAACGAAGATACTTAAGCGATTCATGATCCGAATGAATAACAAATTCTTTAGGCCACAAATAATGACGCCACGTTTGTAAAGAACGTACAAGAGCATACAATTCCTTATCATACGTAGAATAATTCAGAACGGGGCCATTCAATTTTTCGCTAAAGTATGCAATGGGTTTACCATCTTGCATCAAAACACCACCAATGCCAACTCCACTTGCATCACATTCAAGTTCAGAAGTCTTACCAAAGTTTGGAAGTTGCAGCAAAGGCGCGTGTGTAAGCTTGTCCTTCGAAGTGGCAAAGGACTCCTCTTGTGCTTTTCCCCAACGAAACACCACTCCCTTCTTCGTCAACTCGTGCAATGGAGCAGCAATGGTGCTGAAATCTTTGACGAAGCGGCGATAGAATCCTGCAAGACCAAGAAAACTTCTCACCTGCGTGATGGTTTGGGGGCAGCGGCCAGCTCTCAATGGCTTCAATCTTTGTCTTATCCACCTCGATTCCCTATGGAGTGACAACATAGCCAAGGAAAGAAACTCGATCTGTGCAAAAATTGCACTTCTCAAGGTTACCAAACAAACGTGCATCTCTCAAAGCATCAAAAACAGCACGTAAATGATCCATATGTTCATCCATAGACTTGCTGTAAATCAATATATCATCAAAGTAAACCACCACAAATCGACCAATAAAAGCCCTCAAAACTCATTCATCAAACGCATGAAAGTGCTAGGTGCATTAGTTAAACCGAAAGGCATTACTAACCACTCATACAACCCGAATTTGGTTTTAAAAGCTGTTTTCCATTCATCTCCAAGTTTCATTCTAATTTGGTGGTAGCCACAACGCAAGTCAATCTTTGTGAAAATTATAGAACCACATAACTCATCAAGCATGTCGTCTAACCTAGGAATAGGATGACGATAACGAATAGTAATGTTGTTAATGGCTCTACAATCAACACACATACGCCAAGTACCATCTTTCTTAGGAACCAAAATTACAGGAACGGCACAAGGACTATGGCTCTCACGTACATACCCGCGGTCCAAAAGCTCTTGGACTTGCCGCTGAATTTCCTTAGTCTCCTCGGGGTTGGTTCTATAAGCAGCACGGTTTGGCAAAGTCGCTCCCGGGATCAAATCAATTTGATGCTCTATCCCTCTCAAAGGTGGCAGCCCCGGGGGTATCTCAGCTGGAAAAACATCCTCATACTCCTGCAAAAGGTTAGTGACAGCAGGAGGCAAAGAGCTAACAATATCATCAAGTGAAAACAAAGCTCGTTTGCATATGAAGGCATAGCATATATCACCATCAGAAATTTCAGCAAGATCACTTTTTGTTGCAAGCATCACTCTACCCTTCAATTTAATTCCCTCGTCCTTAGATCTAGGTGCAGGTTTATCACTTTTAGGTGGGAAAACAGAATTAACAACTTGCTGATTTTCAGATTTATCATTTTTCATACTAGCAGCTCTTTCTCTATCAGCTTGTACAATTTCAGCAGGGGTCAAAGGTAGCAAAGTAATTTTCTGTCCATTATGTGTAAACGTGTATTTATTACTTCTACCATGGTGCAAAGCATCATTATCATGTTGCCAAGGTCGACCCAACAAAAGTGAACAAGCTTGCATAGGTACCACATCACAATCCACAGAATCAGCATATGTACCAATGGAAAATGAAACTCTGCACATTTGTGTTACCTTAGCCTTACCAGAATCATTTAACCACTGGATATGGTATGGATGTGGGTGTGGTCGAGTGGTCAAGCCAAGCTTCTTGACCAAATCTGAACTCACCAAATTGTTGCAGCTTCCCCCATCAATAATCACACGCGCACGACGGTTCTTAATGTTGAAGAAAATCTGGAACAAGTTGTGGCGCTGTATCTTCTCAGGCTGCTGAATTTGCGTGCTAAGTACACGCTGCACAATGATGTTCATTAATCCCGAAGTGTGTTCTGCGCTAAGGACATGGCCATCGGCGTCCTCAACAACAATTTCTTCATCAATGTCATCTTCTATGTCGGAGGTGCTGACATATCCTCCATCATCTGTAGCCACATATGCCCTCTTACTTGGGCAATCCTTCTGCACATGGCCAAGTCCATGGCAGCGGTGACACTGAATGCCGGTGGTGCGTCCCGTCGAGGCGACGGATGAAGCACTCTTCGCTGGTTCAGCCGATCATGTAGTAGGCTTGGTCGGCGCCGCTGGAACGCTCGCTGCAGGCTTGCCCGCTGGAGGAGGCGTCCGGAAGGAGGAAGCCTTGGGCAGCCCCGCTGATGTAGGCGTGCGCAGCGTGTAGGAGGTCCGGTTGTTGTTCTTGTTCCGCTGCTCACGTCCCTGCAATTCCTTCTCTGCAAGCATAGCAAACTGGAACAACTGGTTGACAGTGCTAAATTCTTTATAATCAACAATGTCCTGAATTTCCCGCCTCAAACCAGAATAAAAACGACATATCGAATCCTCTAGTTCCTCAACTATACCACAGCGCATCAAACCCTTTTGCAGCTCCCCATAGTAATCCTGAACTGACATATCTCCCTGTTCTAGGCGCATCAATTTTTTAGTAAATCTCTATGATATCAAGGAGGAACAAAACGATCACGCATGGCTGTTTTCAAAGCTTCCCATGTCTGAGGAGTATTACCATCATTAGCTAGACTATTCCACCAGATAATAGCAAAATCTTTAAATTCACTAGTGGCTTGTCTAACTCTATGCTGTGCAGGAACAAGATGAGCATTAAATTTCTGTTCTACCGTCATCTCCCAATCAAGATATCCCTCAGCATCATAATTTCCAGCAAAAGATGGTATAGTAAACTTAATCTTAGCATAGGGATCATCGACAGCACGATTATTATTACCTGCAGCACGTCGCTGATTATGAATACCACCCATACCTTGAGTGTTGAATTGAAGACGTCGGCGCGCCCTATTCTGTTGAGTGGCTTCTTCATCAACGTTTCCTTCTTCATCAAACACCGTATAATCTGGAAGTTCAGTGTTGGTGTTGTTGTTGTTGTTGTTGTTGTTGTTGTTGTTGTTGTTGTTGGCAGACGAGGCCTCATTGGCCTTCAAGCGATTGTCCATCTCGTCACACTTGTCAACAAGCCTAGCCATCCGCTTGTCCAATGACTCAATGAGGTTGAACAGCTTATGCTTGTTGAGTTCGGCGGTGACGAGCTTGCCAATGTCTTCTTTTATCACTCCATGAGCCTTCTCAAGAGCAGCTTGCAGCTGTCCTTGGCTGACACACTCATTGAAATTGTTGGGGGAATCAGCACCATTGTTGTCACCTGTCATCGACACCAAAACAGGAAACAAACCGTGAAGGTTATCCCTAATAAATGTCTACTGCAGGTGGTAAAAGTGGTGCCTCTCAAACAGCAACAAGGCGCGTCTTACCAAGTTCTTACAAGGTTCTCACTACGCAAAGCAAAGGAATACCTGGAAGGCGTGTTCCGCGATTGCAAGGGTAAGAACCTGTGCTGCCCAGAAGGGTTATGTGGAGCTAGGAAGGCCAAATATATGTGAGTGAAACACAATTCAAAGACAGATAGTAATGCTGAATATATGTCCCAAATTACTTATCCTTAGTTGCTGGCCTACTCGTGTCCTTAGAACAGCAGTTATGAACTCAATTCAAAGGATGAAAATGATGGACACAGCAAAGACAGAGATCAAGGCAACAATCAACACTTCTGGCACTACAGGACAAAATAGCAGGCACTAGTAGAAATCATAGTGCTATTCAATTTTCTTTTTTCTTTTATTTTTCTGATATTTTTCTTGCAACCAGAGGCACAAGAATAGGAGAAACTCAAAGTTTCAGCTCAATCTGAGAAAGGATGTGGTCTACAGAAATTCTGAGATGTTCTGTGAAAAGACCGAAATCAACTTCAATGATTTTTTTAATTATCTTCCTGATTTTTTTTAATTTTTTTGGCTGCGCCAAATGGCCTGAAGGCATTTGGTCCTGCTCTTTTCAAGTTTGGAACCTGCTGTAAAAATTTCAACCAAAACAGAGCACCGAGCGCAAAGTTATGCCTGTTTTGTCGAAGGTGTGTCGAGCTAGGGTATATAGCATGGCAAAACTGAAATCGGTTTCTGGAAAAGTTCGTGATATGGTGGCAGCGGAGTATGGAAAGGTGTCTGGTGGTGGTGTGGTGATCTGTGGAGGTGTATGTGATGGCGAAACGAAACACAAGCGATGAAACCCTAACACTGGATGGTGCGACGACAAATGACAGAAAAGGCGAAATCAAAGGCGGCGGCTAGGGTTTCCCAAGGATCATACGACCGAACTAAAACACGAACTAAACCAGCAACAGAAACTCGAACTAGGACACAAACTCAACACTACGAACTCTGAAATTGAATTATGCAAAGGCTAACGTGGTCTGGGAAGGGGAAAAACCTAACAACTAAAATTTTTTTTTGGCTTTTTGTAGACTCTAGGATGATGGCGAAACAAATACTAAGGTAAAGGTCGAACCTGACGGTAAACCAGAAGCTCTGATTACCAACTGATGTGGACTAGGGTGCCCGATCTTCCGAAAGGTTCGGTGGTAAACGACGATTAGGTCGAAGATGTGACACACGTCGATCCGGCTTCCGAACAACACGTCCGAAACCCCGCAATCGCAGCACCACGTCTTCTCTGGTTATCAACCGACGATGCACGGTTGACCTCGCCCAGAAGGCTTATCCCTGCAAGCGAATCGAAGAACACAAGCAAGAACAAAGAAGAATGCAACCAAATTGCAGATGACAACTTAATCTCACGAAGTTGGGGTCTCACAAACCGACGGCGGCGAAACTGTTCAATGACAGATTAATCTAAGCAAAACCCAACCCTAACTCATGCGCCGACGGCTGTAAATATAGTCTAAGGGGCGTGCAACATCCCCTGGACACACCCCTAATGGGCTCACACAAGATACAAAGCCCAAAGGCCAAAGACGGCGTCACAGCGCCAAGACAGATTCTGGATGTCCACTTGTTTCGATGATTCCCGACGACTCTGGACGAATTTGGACTTGAAACCGGTGCCATTGGAAAGGTGGTCGAATTATCTTTCCATCCATATCTGGTTCGCCCAAAACGGAGCCCGTATGCGACCTGGGCGGCCGTTTTAGTACAGACTGCTACTGGACTCCGAAACAGAACCGAAATCGACTTCTCTTGGGTCTCCAACTTTACTTGGACGTCCTTGCTGGTCTTCTCCGCCTCCAAGCTCCTCTCCACTCATCCCCTGGTCCTCTCCATAGTTCCTAATCATAATACATTCATTAGGTAGCAATCTATTCTCAAATCAAATAAATAAGTACTTAGGAACGAGCTCACCTCTAAATTTAATTGTCGCGCGCGAGCTCTAGTTATAGGACCTTCAATGTCATGTGGAGGAGTGTTGTGTGCATCCGAAGGAGTGATGTCCTCATCAAGTTCTTCCTCGGAGTCTTAAGAGGAGCCGCCGTTCTTGGGGATTAGCTCAAGAGGGATAGCATCGGTTGGAAGAGATTGGAGAAAAACAGGAGGAGGATGAGAGGCTAGAGATGCAGAAAGACAGAAGAAGTTTGTGGTTATTATCTTGCATAGTGGGATGTATTGCTGAAGCTTTGTGAAAAGGATTTTTCTTGCTGGCCAATGATTCTGGTAAGGGAAGTTGGTCCTTTTTATAGGCCGAGATGTGGAAGGAGATAAGATCACGGAATAGTAAAAGACTTGTTGCAATTAAAGTGATTGGTACGGATTGTCTGTCGAAAGGGTGCACGCCATGTGAAGACAAGGGTACAGTTCATTATGTCAGATACACAGTGTTCACGTGATATGTCATCTAGAAGTTTGTACTGAATTTATGAAGAAAAGAGAAAGGGCATGTGAAAGCATTACAGTGGTCAACAGAACAAAGCACTTGGTAATTACAAGTTCATACACGACGGGGGTACAGATAGTCACGAATTACATCTAATGCATGGGTGCGAAGCTGGTCGATCTCAGCCAGAACGTAGTTGTCATTGTCGTCAGACTCAATCTCTGCAGGCACAGATGCCCAGGCGCGTTCTGAAGCTTCAATGGAGGCATTGAGCGAATCTTTTTGCTGGAGCATGCTCGCATTGATCTTGGCTATGGTCTCCTCCGATGCCGATACTTCTTGTTCCTTAGCTTGCAAGGCTGCTCTTAGATCCTCGGCTTCTTTCTTCAATTGATTTAGCCGATTTTCTTCCTCTGTCAGCTGAGTTTTCATGGAGTTGTATTTCTCCAATTCTTGCTGGGAGAACTGAAGAGTTTTTTCTGCTTCTGCAAGAAGTCGGCGTTGATGGGATCGACGGTTGATGTTCTCTTGAGCTTGCTCATAGTCAAGACGCCGAAACTCCATATATGGCACTGGATGAAGTGCAAACCTTAAATCCCTTGGAAGGCGATCTTGGATAGCTTCAAATCTAGCACGGGCCGAACTTGCGTTGCGAGTGAGATCTCCTGTATTTGCGAAGTCAAGTCAAGCTTCCAGCTCAAGCAACTCATTGCGGATGTCGATTGGCAGAGGTTGTCGATGATGCATGGCGATGATTGGCTCTACCACACGTGCCTGCGGGTACAGAAGATGGTTAGATAATAAATTGATGAAGGAGACAGATCGACATTTATTACCTGAGAAAGGTCGACATCAGCGTCAACAGGGATGGCTTGAGAAGAAGATGCTCCAGGGTCTGATCGGCGACTTTCTGGGATATTATGGGCAGGTGCTGTTGTAGTTTCAGGTTCATCGGCAGGGAGGTTTGCCGATTCTTATTCTCTTCGCCCTTGTGTCTATTTAAGTATGAAGAAGTTAATGAAGGTAGGAATGCCGATGAACAAGTTTTGGGAACAAACCTGAGGCTGAGTGTCGATCCCGATTTCTTCTGAAGCAATGCCAGTTGGTGCTTGTTGAGTGTCGATGCCGATTTCTTCCGAAGCAATATGGATCGGTGCTTGTTGATGCTCGTCGGTTTCAGTTTCGGTGTCGGCATGGACTTCGGCTTCTTCAGTTTCTGTATCGACATGGGCTTCAGGAGAATGGACTTCGGTTTCTTCAGGATTTTCTCCAGAGTTGCCCTGAAATTGAAAAAAAGGTTGGTTGCCGATGTTGACTAAACTATGGAATAATTTGGTGAAATAAGAATGATTACTAGGCTACTAGGAGGAGTTGGTGCAGAGCTTGCTCGTTTCAGGAGGGCTTTATGACGTTTAGCTGGGACTTTGAAGCGAGGGCCTTGTTGTTTGGTCCCAGAAGTTTGGCCTTTGAGGACTTGGGCCGGTGTTGGTGCATCAGAGCCAAGAATAGGGTCTGGATGTGGAGTCACGTACACAATGCCGATTCCGCTGTTGCTCTGTGTGGGTGCATCTTCGACATCGGACTGCTAAATGAAAGAGAGTTACAGTTGATGGTTTGTCGATAAGAAAAGCAATGGAGATTGACATTGGTTACCTCTCCTATTGGGTCAGTGAGTTGAAGGCTGGAGACAAGAGATGCTGTGTTGGTGCTTTGGAGGTGTCTTGACCATTCTGCCCACCATTGCCTGAAGAGCCTTGTGCAGGAAGGAGACAAGACTATGTTGTCGATATGACCGATGGGCAGATTATCAGTTAGACCAAATAGCTAGGAATACTCCAAAGCCGATGAGATGGTTGTACGGGCTTTGACCTTATCGGCATAGAACAGACTGGGAGGAAGCTGGCCGAGACCCATTTGCCTTGCGGCGAGTGAAGGATTGTAGAACTCATATGATAGGTTCAATCGGCCCGATGCACTCAGTCCTGTCGGCAAAATGCAAGGTTTGACGCAAGTTATGAAGATTGTTGCCGATACTGCGTTCTGAAGGGGATTGTCAGCCCGGAAAGTGAAAGGAATCTCGAAGTGTTCCATAATCTCAGAATTTCCATATGGGAACCAATCGAGATGGTCATTGTTGATGCCTTTATAGAAGGCCTTGAAGTATGAAGCCAAATGATCGGCATCCATTCCAAGTCCATCTATCGACACCAAAGCTTCTCCCAGTGAAGTGCATCGGCGTCCGACTTGGTTGGGGGTTGGAAAACTGAATAAATGCAAGTCTTGAAGTTGCATAGCCTTGTAGGAGTGCAGGGTGAGCCACATTTGAAGGAACCACCATGGACCACCAATATTGCCGATCGGGGTATTGTGCCAGAGCTTCTCGGCAACCTGATGAAGTGAAGAGTAGAGGGCACCAAGCAGGTATTTGCCGATGGGCATTTCAGTGCCAGCTGCCAATCTTTCTGCTAAATTCTGCAGATTGGACACGGGGTTGAGTTGGGCTCCACAGAAAAAGAAGTGCTCGAGCCACATCATCAGGAAGGCTGTATGCTCTTTATCTGATACTGGTCCTGTGCCTCGGAAGGTAGTGATATATTTCTTCCATCCGCCGATGTTTCTGACATCAAACCGATGTTGAGGCTTGACTTTCAGACTCTGGAGGCTTGCATTAGTTGATATGTCCAGATCGGCAAGCATCTTGACGTCCATAAGGGTAGGAGTCATTGGTCCATGGCCGAAGAGGAAGGCATTCAGTGCGTCAGACCAAAAGTAGCAGGATGCCGATAGCATTGGTTCATTTTTCTTCATATCGGCAAGGGAGAGTTCTAAACAGTGCTCTATGCCGACAGTTTCCCATGTTGCCGATTTTGCAGCCTTGATTCTGAGGAACCATTCACGCCAGCCTGGGATGATAGTGGGCCATGATCTGAAGCTGCCTACCCATGTTTCTAAGGTAACTGGTGACCTCTTGAAAGGCATCCTAAGGGTTTCGCTGCAAATGAAGGTTATTGGATCTGGATCGCCCATATGTCCCAAGAAACGATGTGTGGTAAGTTCTGTAGGGATCAAGATCTGATTTTGCAGCTCCTAGAAATAAATAAAAATGAGTCTAATCAGGAGATGCAGCAGAAGGATATAAAAGGAATAGAGATAGCTTATGAACGAAGGGATCTACAGTACATCTCAAGAACAGCTAGCTATGTTTCAAGAACAAGGATGAAGCGGGGGATTGTTACCTCAGGAACAGCGGTAGAGGTAGCGGTGAGCTGCGCCATTGCAGTGGAGAAGCAAGAAATCCCCGTGGAATCTTGTTTCTTGATCTTCCAAAGAGATTAATCGCCGGAGTTGATGGAGAGAGAGAGAATGGAGAGTATGAAGTGTCGCGCCGACGGAAGGTAGAAGAGAGGTGTAGTAGATGGCATCTATTTATAAGATGGGACGTGCTGCAGACGGTGCGAAATGCGAAGAGGCGTTGCAGGCGCGTTGAATACGGCGCGAGAAATGAGGAGGCGCGAGAAATGAGGAAACAATCCGGCGCATGGAGATTCCATACCCCGGCTTGGGGGGCATGTGTTGACACCAAATTTTGGCCCAAGGCCCACTATCAGTGAGTAACGGGGTATGCGCCGGGTGGAAAGGGGTTCTGTACAAAGTGGTGGCCCACAAGTGATCATGAAGCCGAAGAAATCGCGTGAGATGCGCGCACGTGTGGGTTTGTGTATCCCTTTTTAATTCTTTTTCTAGATTTAGAAAGTTTGACCTAATCGTGGTCGAGTCGGAGTCTCGCCTCGGGTATATAAATATAGACCCGTGAGTATTGTAAAAGATATCAATCAATACAATCACTTTTCGGCGCATCGCCACAACTTCTCGACGGGTTCTTCGTCGGCATCGGCATCCATCGGGGCTCCGGTTTCGACTTGGATATTGTCAGGTAAGCGCATTGGTCTTTAGTATGTCGACTTGTCCATATTAGAAATCGATGTGGCTGCTAGTTATCCGGTAATTTAGATTGATCTAGGGTTCAACGTCATGCATCGACTACATGGAATTGTTTAAGACCTAGTCCAGTTCTTTGTTACAGTTAGTTGACTTGTCCTAGCTGCAACCTTGTTTGCCGATTGCTGATGCCGATTCCCTGTTCTTTCTAGTTATTCGAGTCACGGTTAAGGTGCTTAGTCAATCAGATCCGCTCTTAGCTACTGGGTAGTCAGTTTGACTTGTCCTGTCTACTTCGCTTAGTTGACGTGTCCTCGGCGAAACAGTTGCTAAGAGTTAGATTTAATTTGCTAAGTATCTGGGATTGATAGTTGCCGATTAAATCCGTATCTGCTGATCGTGTAGAACAGTTTGACGTGTCCTGTTTTACCTCACCTAGTTGACGTGTCCTCGGTGAAGCGATTGTTAGATTATGGATATAATTAGTTGCTATTGGTTTAACCGTTCTTTCGGGGTGTTTAGCCGATTGGTTACCACGTTCAAATCCATACTTGCACGCTTTTAATATTTTATTCTGTTCAAGTAAAGGTTTGGACCCTATTTATTCAATGCCAATTCACTGTATCATAGTACTTGCCGATAGTCACTTGCCGATTGCATGCTATAATCTTATTTGCCGATTGCCGATCTTGATGCATGTATTGCCTGTTTTATTTATCGTGCGAGTATTTACTATTGCGAACATGCGGATTCGTTTCTAGCCGATAGCCGAGCATTTATTATGATCTTTTATTAATTATCATTTAATCTCATCGGCTGCGGTTACGCATCGGCCTGTCCGGGGCCGATAGCCCAGGAATTTTACACGTGTTTCTTGTCTTTGTCGGTTTGCAGGGAAAATCGACTGGCACGCTCCGGAATTCACCGCGTTCCAAGTTTGGTCCTGAACAGAGACAAGCAAATCTCTCAGGCCACGTGTGTCAGCAGTGAAAGTCACATTTTACCGCCAACAGATACATATGGGTCATACACGATTCGACATGGATGCTTCATCATCTATGAATAGAGTCGAATAATTCAATGCTTGGTCATGCGTAATAATAGATGAATGCTTCATCGCTAATGGTATATAAAGGAACGAACTCTTTCTTATGCGAGTTGATACTTCATCGTTTTATGATGCATGATAAAAAATGGATGCTTCATCATACTTAGCGTTCGATAGTTGATTTTCATTCGAAAGACATTTTTAGGATGACACCTTTGGTTTTAGGTATGAGAGCCCTCGTTCTTGAACTTTTATGTTCGGAAATCGTTTCTCTTTTTCCACGCCTTGTATGGCTTGATTTCGTTTCGAGGCGCCTCACCTTCTCTTGAGGTGTGCGGCTCTTCATCGATAAGCCTTTTTGGCTTGACTTCGGTTCGAGGCGCCTCACCTTCTCTTGAGGTGTGCGGCTCTCTGTCTCTAATCCTTTTTGGCTTGACTTCGTTTATTTTCCATCCTTGAGATCACATGCTAGCTTTTAGCTCAACTTCATTCATTTGCGATGGTCTGGAGAAGCGAAGGTCCTTTATTACTTTCCTTGAATGCAAAAACTCAAAGCGTATATAGATACTCCAACAGAGTATTGTTTGATGCACTTATGCATTGCAAGTACAAGTATGGTAGATGTTTCGTCGCATAAATGAATGATGCTCGATGCATTCAAAGTATGCTTCGTGAATGAGTGATTGTCAAGAATATTTGCTTTGCATAATAATGCGTGGATGCTCCTGATATATTCGAAGGTAAAACTGATAACTGCGTGTACTCAATGTAAGATAGTCCTTGAAAGTACCTCCTAGAGCTGATTAAGTTTCAGCTTGATCTGAGGCTTCGCCCCATAATACTTCAGTGTATGGTGTGCTACCAGATAGCCCTCTTACGAAGTGCTAGCCTGTCTGCTGATCATTGGCATCAAGGAGAATTTGTCGTGTATACTTATTTATATCGACGTTAGCAGCTGCAAAAAATATGTATGTACGATAGCGATGCTAAGATTATATTTGCTAAGCTATTTATTGAAAATGGTAGGAGCTGTGGCAGGATGCTACCTGTAGTTTTTTCATAGGCGAAGCCTTCTTGCAATGGGTCTTTTAGAGCATCTCCAACAGGCCCCTTAAACAAGGCCCTTATCTTATATTTGAAGGCCCGAAGCAAAAACTCAACTCCAGCAGAGTCCTTATAGTGGCCTTTATTTTGCTCAGGCCCTCAAATCACCCCTCCCACCCCTTTGTTTTCATGCCCACCCTTCAGGCCCTCAAAAGACAGCTGTCGTGGGTCCCACGTGGAATCCTCCCTCCCACGCACTCTCTCTGTCCCGCGCGCTCCTTCCCGCGCCGCCCTCCGCCACTCTTCGCCGAGATCCGACGCAGCCGCCGGTCCAGGACGTCACGCCACCTCTCCACCCAGCCTCATCGTCGCAGTGCGGCGAGGCTGCGGTGGCGCCTCCGGAGCCGCGGGCGGCCGGCGGTCAGTGGGCGGGGTAGGCGGAGGGGGCGTCAAGTCCCGATAGGTTAGCGTGGGCGGCGGCGTGGCGGGCGGCAGCGGTGGGTGCGGGCGGCGCGGCGAGGTGACGAGGCACTGCCGGCCGCCGGAGGTGGCGGTGGGCGGGAGAGGGGTTGGTGCGGTGAGCGGCGACGGCGCCCGGGACGGCGCCGGAGCCGCGGGGGCGGCGGCGCGCCGGGGCGGGGGAGGTGGTCGGGGACACGTGGCGGCCGTGGGGGAGGGACGCGCGATCCCCTATCGCGCGTACGGACGCGCGGTAACCTCCCCCTTAGGCAAAGTCCCAAAGTTTGGCTGCTCGAGAAACTGCCGAGTCAAAACCTAGTTCGCTCAGTAGCCGGCGCAGCCTCTGTCGACCATCGGCAGCCCCGATTCGGACTCGATCCAACGTTTGAGGCGGGTGAGACGATCCCATGATTGGTATGTCTACACCACACCTTTTGTTTAATTGTGAATCTGTTATGATCCTCATTGCGTGCTTAGGATACCTATTAGCTACTAAAGGTCGCGCCCATGTAAATTGCCCGTCTATTGCTGCAAAGCATGTATAATCGATGGATTGATTAGGGATGGATACTGTGATAATTGGTATGAACTTGTTGAGTTATTAAAGTACTTTGATCTGTAGCTTTGTAGTAGTTTTCAACCATTAATATGTTTCATATGCCAAAACCTCTAGATGAGATTGATATGGACGCTATCATCAACGATTTGAATTGTTATCTTTTTTTTTTTGCGAGGAGATTTGAATTGTTATCATAAAGGTGTTAGATAATAGTATTACTTTAGATGCACTTTAAGTGTCTTTAAATAACATTTAAAGACATTTTCATGTTTATATTGAGGGGCCTCCGATTTTAGTTTCGCCATGGGCCCCTAAAATGTCAGGACCGGCCCTGGCTGGACATTGGTGCTTTTGAGGCTTCGATAGTCCTTTGTTTGGGTGGCCGAGCTTAGGGGCTTATCAGGAGCACATGCGAAGGCCTGAAGGCGACGAGTGAAGCTTGTACGACATTGCTATTATCTTAGTGGGCTTCAGCGTTTCGTCAGTGGACCGGCTTCGTATGTTTTCCGACTTGCTTCGCGTATTGTCGAGGTAGGTTTCGAGGTGAGCTCATTGCTCGCTTTCGGCCTCCTTCCGCTATTTCATAAAGAGATCAAACTCGTCGTGTATGCACGATGAAGGGAAATTAACCTGTATAGCAAAAATGTCCGTGTGTTGCAACGGGCTGATCGGAAAAAACTCCACAATTAAATTATTTAGTAATATGTGATGTTTTTATCAGCGATACATTTTTGTGCACACAGAATAAAGGATGAGTAATCACAAGTGAACATCAAAACTAATCACTTAATACTGGCAAAATCGAATAAATGAATGGATCAATGTTTGTCAGTGTGGACTGCATTACTGCATAATCAGAACTCAGCATACTCAAAAGTCAATTAATTTGAAATGATGAACCATTGCACAGCGATAGTACTCAGACTGAGTAATAGAATCACCACTCACGAGAACATTAACAAAGTTGGGGCACTGGAATGCTGAAACACAGGCTCCTACGAACCCTGTTACATGATCTACGACACCAATTAATTAACTAGTCGGTACCCCGCGCGTTGCCGCGGGATCAGTTTAAAATCGAGTTATCTCACAACTTACAAAATTATGCATACAAATACTGTGACATATAAAGGATACAACATAAGTCAACTTGATCTAATAAATAATTTCATTTGTTGCATATCTTAGTTCCGTAAGGTACCTTGTATTTCAAAAGGCAGTTTCAACAATAAATAATATGAGCAAGCCAACCTAAACTGCTGGCCGATTCTAATAAAAAAAAACAGTCTGATTTAATTCCATGGAAATACCATGTTGATCCAACAATCCAAGAAGCTCTACCTATCAGCGTGTCGATCTGCATAAAGAGACAGAAAACAGACGAAGACACAGGTAGACAGTTTTTTTTATTTGGATCGCTTGCGAATGCACCTATAGAGGAATTTTACAAACTCGTGACAATTACAACATGGATAGCAAATCAAAACCTACCACAGTTCAAGTACCAAAACCCATAATTCAGTAATGGCTAGAAACTATTTTGTAATTAGTCTTTCCTTTTTATCTTTTTGTCCTTGTTAGGACATGTCCTATTGTCCTATGTAAGTCATTCATAAAATATGCACAGAAGATTAGAGGAGATCAGAGATGACATACCCGTTGTTTGATAGCAGGCACAGACGGCGGGGTTCGTTTAAAACAGAAAGATGCGTTACTCTTACTAATCGTTACCAAAGTCAGCCTTCAATAAAAGACCATTATGGCCACTTTCAACCTTAATCACAGCTGTTATACCAAATCCTAAAAAAAAATAGCTTTAAAAGGATCATTCTGCGCAAAACCATAAAAAGCAGTGGTTTACTCTCTGAAGGAGCCCAAAAAAAAAAAAAGAGAGGCACAGCGCAATTAAAATCATGCAATTGTAGTTGTGTTATGATGCTCTCCCAGGTATAAGAGATGAACAAACCAAGGTAAGCAAGTAATAAAGCCAATCTCTAAAACTTGACACCCGTATGCTTCAGTTTGACATAGTTAAATATGAATGCTGAGATTTAGTCAGAGCAGTCCTAAAGCACGGGCGACGCAGAATTTAGGTAACAGATACAGTGTGAGAGTGTTGCACAGCATATCCGACTTGTTTGCAGTGAATGATGGATGTCTTTTATCTTTATTTACATCTACATAGTAAAATATCATTGGGCTCATTCAAGAGGCCCAACATAAATCTCACTCAAAAAATGTTTTCCTGTATCAATATGGCTACTCCAAAATTCAGTACATGAAGTTTTGAAGTTTGCTCAACAGAATTACCAATTTCACTTTTCAGTCAAATTATCAGAGATCACCATTCTCTATTAAACTCTCATTCACTGCCTGAGAATCAAATGGGTAATGCATCTTGGGTCAATAAATACAACATACATGATATCACTATTTCATTATGCTAGCCTATGTGATAATATTGAATTTCTTGAGGACCAGCAGAATCACACCACTTACTAAAGTTTCATAACACAACTCCAAATGGGAATGGGGACGTACCTGAGGACCACTCCGTAGCTTGGATTCCCTGCATTCTGCATCTCCAATGGAGATTCTAAACCAATCAAACCACAAATAACCCATGTCCAACATCAACATTAGGGCCTTGTTCTTAACGGAGCATATATTCTGAAAAGGACATTTTTAGATAGTTCACAAAGCAAGACTGATAAAAAAGTAAGGAGCAAACTGATTTCAATCCAATGCAAAGTCACATTATTTGATAAGGAAAAAAGAGAGCGAGGAATGAATGCGGAAACTCCAAAATTGTATTGCACAAAAATATGCCTGGAAGAAATTATTTGGTAAAAGGTTTTCGCAGCAACCTTCAGGCTATCCATAGCTAGTTTGTCAGCAACTAAAAAAAAAACTACAGTCCACCAAGCGAGATCCATTTTTCAGTTGTAATCGGTAATATTTTTTTTCCCATACATAAGGACAACATGAGATCATTAGTTGCTCTTAGCTGCTTCTACACTGATATTATCAAACAAAAAGAAGTAATGTGGTAAGAGGCAGGTAGTAAAAGAACATGTGGGAGAGACGCGCAACCAAAATCTCACAGGCGCAGTGAGCAGCTTACACTGCGTGGTAGCCTCCAGTTGCATCTTGCATGGTCCTACTATACATTCCGATGTTATTTTATCAGTCAAATCACATTTCTTATTGAAGCATTGATAATTTTGTAATATATTTTATAGTAATCGGTGTGGAAAATATTGATATAGAAAACGGTACGTGGCTGGTTTGTTTAGACATATCACCCGATGCAAAATAAATAAATTAACACAAATGAGGTTGTAGAAAGAAAATAATATTGTCCATAAGTAGTGAGATGTGATAACTCAAACATAATTTTGTGATGAGAAGATCAACAGATATGTATGCATGAAATGCTGGCTAAATCTGGAGATTTTATTTATGTAGGAGGAAAATGGAACTTATAGAATAGGACGAAAATGAACACACAGAAGTTGCTACTAAGGAAACAGAATGGAAGGTATCAAATATGACAATTTACCTTGATATCAAAACATGGCATTTGCATGTGACTCCTGTAACCCGAAAGACGACAAAAAAACAAACGATTATCTGTTGTACTTTTAATATGGAAGTCATATGTATCAAATGGTAGTTTAAAGTGCTATTCTGAATCTGATCATTTGCTTTCTAATTACCATTTGGAAACAAATCAGCCTGTGCTTGAAACATCATATCATGATTTTGATCCAGCTGAAAGGCAGCATCAGTCACTACCATTAGGAAAAGGGGAAGAGCACTCACTTGCCTTTGTATGATGAAAAAAAAAAAGATCAACAATTCTTTTTTCCCATAGCCTGTCAGCTGCAAAGCAACACTCATCCATATACTAAAGATGGAAAAGGCAATGGAAAACTAACCTTTAATCATATATAATTAGTTGCCTACTCTAGTCACTTCCAGGGGATCTACACAACGTGTATTTTAGCAGGCACAAAACAACAATGAGAAGTCAATATTTACAAATAACAGCTGAAAAAATCATATAATGACGATATTTATGTACACAGGCACAGAGAAGCAGTAGGCGGCCAACACAAAGGCTTAATTTTTTGCAGTACTTATTTTACCATTCATTACATGGCAAATCCGTTGGGGACATCAGTGGAACCAACAAATCTAATTTAAACAGAGCAGCTATGCCACACAAACATTGAGATCATAGTTGAATAATCTAGAATTAACCTTCCAGATCGACCTGTTCTTTTTTTCTGATCTCCTTTCACTGGAGCCCAGCGGAGCCCCAAGGAGTGCGCACGTACTCGAGGGAAATAGAAGCCTTCTTTGTCCAGCAAGGGGGCAGACGACGGGAGCAAACTGGATCGGGATGGTGGAGGCTGGAGTTTGTGTGGGAGCAAGGCCGCATTGGGGCTGCGGCGGGACTGATCTGGATCAGGATGGAGGGTGGAGGAGGCACAGGTTGGATCGGGATGGAGGGTGGAGGAGGCACGGGGCGGCTGACCTGGGTGGCGCCGGACGTGTCTGCCGTCGCTTGAAGCAAGGAGATCTCCGGTGCTCCCTGGGGAGGAGAGGTTGAGAGGCTGAGCTGCCACAGCTGGGGGAGGAAGTGGCGCCGGATCGATTTGCGCCAGCGGCGCCGTGGCTGCAGATGGCGCCGAGGAAGCTGAGGCGCCTCGAGCTATCGCCGCCAGGAGAAAGCGGGCGAGGTGGAAGATTGCTGGGAAGGGCTGTCGGCGGTGCGGGCGGGCGACGGGGAATGGGAGGAACGGCAATCGGACGACGCTCACGCCAGCGGGAGGATCGAACGTCTGTGAAGGAAGTGGGTACTGTAGTTTCTACAGGAAAAAGGCGACGTGTCAACCTGAGGGAGAAGGGAGCGGTGCATCTACGAGTTTAAAGAAAAGGAAGGATTAAAGTTCAGCAAAAGAGTTATAGATAATGCTTCTGGCTTTACATATCAAGACACCACACAGTCAACAAGATCAAAACTATAATCTTCCAGTGTTATAGACAAATTTGTCAACTTGGTTTCGAACACCACATGTTGTAGGCCCAAGTCCAAAGCAAGTTCAATCCTTTTCATCATTGCCAAGCATTCAGCATGTAAAGCATGCATTGTTGTTATTGTGCCCATACCTCCGGCAATCAGACTTACTTCCTCATCGCCTAGCACATCCCCATTGCATTGAAACAATAGCATCACAATGGATTTTCACATAACCCTCATTGTACAGGAGAGTATGTGGCAAAACTAAACAATCAGCTTTGTCGTCAAAATAACTGAGGGAAAAACATTTAATTACAATGCATTCCATACACTTAACGTAGAGCATGTAATACGAAGATAATTTTAAATTAATTCTTTTTTCACACTTTATCGGATCATACATATACTGTTACAGCTTCTGTCACCCTTTCTGAATAGTACCAGCCATGTCCTGTTTACTTAACTAAAGAAAAGAGAAGTAAAAGCTTCCCAAACTTGTTGCATCATACAAAAAAATTGTGATTTAGCCATGCACATGCCAATTCTATAATAATCATGCAAAGTTTGACAACACCTAAAAAGAATAAATATGCTTATCTGAAGCTATATTCAGAACTTATTTCACCAGTAGACAACAATATAGGAATCTGCTTACACCAAGAAAGTGTTCATTTCCTTTAGAAATAGAAAATATGTGTGCACTTTAAACTATAAGTCCTTGAAAAGAAACCCTCAAAAACTTACAAGACAACAGCTTAGTTTGCAGTAGATAAGCACGCATAAGGGTGAATCATTAAACTGATGGCACCATATACCCCAGAAATGGGTAAATCATAGAAGTTGGAGATTACATATTAATCATAGATGAGGAAGGTTACCAAACGAACACCAAAGCAGCACCTGACTGCTACAGATGATGGGCCTTCATGCTTCAGATGCCTATCCAATCCACTTACGCGTCCAAGAAAAAATCTAGGAAAAAATACCGAGTAAATAGAGATGCATTGTCAATTTGGCTCTATAGATTAAATAATCCATTAATAAAGCGTGAAAGTAAAAAATCCCAGGCAGAAATAAATAAACATTGAAAAACATGTATTGAACTAACAATTTCACGTCACGCATTGAGCACTACTCATAAATAACGAAACATTAAACAACCTACAACCAAAAGTAATTAGCATGGGCAAAGGATACTGCATTGTCCATTCATGGAAACTCAGTAACATCGTAATAACAGTGGTTTGACTCGTTACTGCAACCAGATTCATTCAAAGCTGTTTAGAAAATCTTATTAATCAGGATGGCTAAGAACTGTACTCAGCTAGCTGTTACACCTGAGGCAAGCATGAAAGTATAAGGACATGGTAGAGCCTTGCTACTGTGAGAGGGCGGCATTGAGGTAATCCAAAGCCATACCTCAACAAAAATAAGAACTCGAGGAAGAAGAGCGACCTGTTGGTGCTCGTACTGCATCACCAATGCCATGTAGGTTCCGTGCCACGGTCGAAGTCGTCTCGCTGAAGCCGCCGTCACACCAAGACACCAGGGGGGCCTTGAGACTGTCGTTGTCGTCACTATCTGCACGCTTGAACACTATGTGCCTTATTCCGTCACCTCATACCACTATTTCCATGCCTGAAAAATTAAAAGCATTGCCAAATACTACTCTATATGCTCAATGAATGCTAAGACCATTAGCCAAACCTGAACCGGCAAATCATTTTGGAAAAAATAAAATACATGAAGTAACCTTCATGTTTATATAGATTCGGTTATCCATGTTTCCAGGCGTCCTTTTACGGACTGATACAAGATCACAGGAGTAGGTAATGCAGTAAAATTCAGTCAACAAAAATATGGTGGATTAAGCTATTTGTGCCTAAAATAGATGCCAGTAAATCATCATCATCAGGAACAAAATCGGTGGTTCCTTTACAACGTGTTCGGCTAGATAACCTTTCAGTAGTCTCACTTCCTAGAGCTGGTAATCTATCTTCTATGTGTTTTTTTCCTGCTAGTAAGGCTGCCTATTATGTTACTTCAAGTAGATTCAGTGATTCCTTTTTCTGTTACTTGCCCCAAGTCATTTGCCTGATTGTATTTAGTATCCATCTGGAGCTGACAGCATTTTCTCAGGCTCAGCAAATTTTGAGGTCGATTGTTCATCTGGTCTATCATTAGATGCCACTTCTTGCTGCATTGCTTGGTTTTGCTGTTGGAAATCTGGACTTAATACAGCTGCATTAGTTGCATGCAGATTACCCACTGCAACAAAAATAGCTGAAAGGTTAGATAATCTTCAACTGATGCCTCATTAATCTGTATTGGGTTCTCTGTCACAGATAGCATTGAACCTTTTTCAACAAGAGGTAGATCTTCTGTGGTAAAGTAGATTGCAGATGCCACATATTGTGTTGAACTATTGATATGGTAAAGTGGCCTAATCTTGCTCACTCCACTACTTTGTGGTCTAACACGACAGCAATTTTGATAGAAAAATACATAATGCAGTCAAGAATTGACCTCAATTTCCCAACCAACTGAACCCCACTAAATCATACCAGATCCCGAATTGACCAGAGCTGCAGTCGGGTCGGCTTACTCGAGGTAATTGTCATTGAAGAGGTCCTCCCCTTCCTCGTCCTCCTTGTTGGGCGCCGGGGCGGCGGCGGGGTCGTCGTCCTCAGGGAGCATGCTTAAATTTCATAGGCCCTAAAAATTTGTTTCCAACCATCTATAAAAAGCATCTGTCAGCGACCGGATGTTCCGTTGCGTGGGTCTGGTGTCGAGCACCGGATTGTCTGGTGTTGCGATCATAGTACATTTCGGAAAACTAGACCCAGCCAAACCACTGAAAATGAATTGCGCTCCAACTCGTGTAATAAATTAGAGAAATTTGCATGCACTCTCAATTCTCATTTCATTCGCGACTAGCTAGATGTGTCCATGCCTTTCCTCATACCATACTACTTCCTGCTGGCAGAGAGGATGATCAGCCACTCATAGGTTAACCCGGTGCACATGCATATGTTGACAATCATGATCAAACACGCACCAAGTTAATTCTGTTATTCTTTCTTCTCCGCAACGCTTATAACAAGGAAATCATACTTTGCAATTACCGTGATGCTTGAGTATCGAGAGATTAATACATTCAGCGCAGATTACAGATCCCCTCAACAAGATGGGGCTTTACACCGACCCGATTCTCAGAATGAGCTAGAACACAAAAATCGGTAGAAGCTGCTAGTCAGAAGCTTTTGAGATATTCTGCTTCATTCCAAGAAGCACAAGTCGTGCCAAACATGGACTTTCTTAATGTATTACTACGTAGGAGAGAGCTTTGTACAACTTGCAAAAGTAGTACTTGTAACTGGAAAGGTACACTCACAGGAATGTGAGCTGGTCACAAATATACCTCATCGGAACAAGCCACGTGCAGCACTGTACGTGGCTTGTTCGGCTGTCAAGTTTTTCCGGGCTGGTCTATTGCTGGCTGGGTGCTGCCTCGCCTTGTTTCTCGCTGGTCTGTTTTCGGCCGGTCCGTGCAGATATGAGCAGCTGGAAACACGAGTACAAGGTCAATTTCATTTTGTTGATTCCAAAATGCGACATCCTCTAAAGTGATTTGAAACCATCAGGCTACTCCCAATGCATCATTTCATTTGTTGTTTCCAGTAGTGCCACATAAGCACAAAGTAGTTTGTTTGGTGATTGAAATAGGTCTTGTAATGCATTGTTTCATTTTTGGTTGTTTCAAGGTTTACATGCAAGAGATAAATTATCATGGAAACAGTGTACACATGGTTTCATCTAGATGAAACCACTCTCATCTCTCTCCTCATCAATTTCCTCTCAATGGAAATAAGTTTCATTTTTGTTGTTTCATTGGCAAGCACCCAAATCGCTCCAAATGGGGATGCAAATGTGTTTCAAAGTGTTGGAAACAGCCGAACACTATTCTGGGCCCGTGTGTCAGTGACCAGGGGCTAGTCAGCGGATCCTTTCCCTCCCTCTTCTCTCATCTCATTCATTGATAATACTAATGAAACTCCTATCGGGACTTGAGAGTAGCCTAGCTAATTTTGTCTTTGAGTCACCGACTAATGGGCCCCATCACCACATGGTCCACAGGTAAGTGGCTCTGGGCCCACAAAGTCACCATTTACGAAGGACGAGGAACTCAGGTGCCTCGTCGTCGTTAAATACAGAGTACTAGTACTGTACACGGGCTTTCACCACGGCGGCATATTCCCACTTCCCAGGTCCCACTGCTCTCATCATTCCCATCCCCCGTGGTCAACAGCCACCACCATGAAGCACAAGGGCTCCTCTTCCCCCTCCGGCGGCTTCGCGTCGGGCCCCCGCTCCTCCCCGTCCGGCGGCACCCGTTCTGGCGGCACCATGTCGGGCACACAGCCACCCGCCATCGGCAGCGGCCGCGGGCCCTTCCTCTTCTTCGGTCCCGCCGACGCTCACGGGCCCTTCCTCTTCTTCGGCCCCGCCGGCGTCTGTCGTCCCATCGTCTTCTTCGGCCCCGCCGTCCCGTCGTCTTCTTCGGCCCCGGCACGCGCGGGCCCGTCATCTTCCTCGGCCCCACCGGCACGCGCGGGCCCGTCGTGTTCTTCGGCCCCGCCGGCGCGCGCGGGTCCGTCGTCTTCTTCGGTCCGGAGGGCGCGCGCGCAGCCGTCGTCTTCTTCGGTCCATAGGAAGCTCGCGGCGAACTACCGCGACAAGGAGGACTACTACTACAGCGAGGAATACGCGATGGCATCGGCCGCGAAAGGCTACTCCACCGAGGAGCTAGACTCGGACAGCGGCGACGGCGATGGCGACGAGGATGAGGCAGAGGGCTGGAACAGCGGCGACCGCACCGACTCCTACTCCGACGACTCGTCAGCTGCCAAGGCGAAGGCTATGGAGAAAGCCATGTACGCCTCCGAAAGCGAGTCAGAAGAGGAACCGGTGGCAACCAGCAACGAGAAGGAAGACTCCAACACCAACTAGCGGCGTAGGGCGGCGCTGGAAGCTGAAGCGGACGATGCATGGCGCGGGGGCGCAGAAAACCTCGCGCGCCGTATTTATTAGCTAGTACTAGAAATTATTAGCTTTTATTCTTTTCAAGACATGTACATAGTAGTGCTATATGCCTATATATTAGTATAATTAAGTGTACTAGTCGTTCACTTCCTCGTGTTTTCCCATTTTCCTCTACAGCGAGTGCCTCCAAATGTGTCACATCCCCCTTTGTTCTGGCGCACGTCTACCCTCTGTCGCACCACACGTCGACCCATAGTGTTTTCCCGGTTCCCCGCGAAGCCCAGCGCAAGATCAAACCCTATCATCATTGCGCTGCAGAGAAGGCTTCTCCGAGAAGGAAACACTCGATTCTACTACTACTACTATAGTACTAGTACTAGTACAATCTGAAGTACTGTACTACCTCCATTCCACAATACTGTAAGCATGAAGTACAAGTCAACAAGTGCTTACATTGTGGAATGGAGGGAGTAGAATCTGAAGCAGAATCCACAATCTCCCAAGCCCCCAGGACTAGCTTTTGTTGGATTGTGGTACTCGTTGGCACACTAGTAGATCGTTTGTCCGTCGATCACACTGTTTAAACACCTCAAAATTTCAGATTTTGGAATGTGACTAAATTTCACTAAATTTTGAATATTTTTGAAAAGATTAAAATTTTATAAGACTTATTTAGGTTGTTAACATTGTTCTAATGGCAAAAGAGCTATTTTCTAAATTAAATTAGTTAAAATAGGTTATTAAATGTTTGTTGCATTCATGCTGAAATAGTTTGCATTAGGAATTTTATTGTGCGGAAAATATATTTAAAACGTTAATATTTAAAACTTGATTAGGAATTGTTTTGGTTTAATAGAGAAAATAGGAGAGGAAATAGATTTAGAAAAGGAAAAGGTAAACCGCAGCCTGAAACGGGCCGAATTCCCTCAGCCCACCTCTCTTTCTCTTTTTCCGTCCTCTTTTGCTCCTTTCTCCTGCCTGGGCCTTCTCTTTTCCTTCCCTCCCGCGGCCTAGCAACTCCCCGCGGCCTGCATTCCTTTCCCTCCCACTTGGGCTCCTTCCTTCTTTTGCGGCCAGCCCAGCTGCCTCGCGTGCGGCCCATCCAGCCCAACCCAGCCGACCCAGCGCGCCAGCGCGCCCGAGCCCGAACCGCTAACCCTAACGCGTCGCCACCGCGCCGTACACCGCCGCCGCCGCCCCGAGTCGCATCGGTGCGCGCCCGGGTGCCCTAGGGCGCTGCGCCCTATAAAGACGAGACGCCCCACATCCGAGTGCCCTTTCGCCAAATCGCACCGCCGCCTCTCACGCCTCCGCGTCCCGCCGCTGCCGCCACTATCGGAGGCGCCACTCCGAGCTCGAGGACACGGGCGACGAAGACACCAAGGACGCCATCCCTGAACGCCTCGACATGACGAAGCCCTTCGACGTGACGCGCCGCTCCTACGGCGTCCAACCCCGATGATCTCTGGCGCTCGGAAGCTCTTCCCCGAGTCGCTGAGTCGCCGCCCGCACCTCGCCGCCGCCAACCCCCATCTGGCGACAGCCGCGCCTACGCGACCACTCCGGTGAGAACGAAACGCCGCCACCTTCCCAGCCCCGAGTGGCGAGCTTCCGTCAACCGTAGCGCCGTCGCGACCTCTCTCCGGCGAGCTGCCACCGCGTTACCTGCCAGCGCCGCCCGCCTCCGGCCTCTGGTCCACGGTGGACCATGAACCGAGCCGTCTTCCCTGGTCCACAGCTGCCATAGACCCGGTCCACGTATTTTTCCGATTTTAGAAAATGATTTCTGATTTGTTCAAAGCTGATTTAAAGTTTCGGAAAAAGTAACTTTACTTTACAGTTAAGCCCACAGTCTTTTATAAAATAGTATTTACGCCCTGCCTTTTTACAAAAAACCACCCTACACATTTCATAAATTATGTTTTAGTCCAACATTTTCACACTTTAGTCCTAACATTTTAATATTTACAAATAAGTCCTTACATGTTTCTATTTTTCTATTTTAGTCCCTAAAACTTCAAAACATCATAACTTTTTACTCCTAACTCCGTTTTAAGCGATTCTTGCGCTCACACGATCGCAGCGACGAGTACAGTCTTTTGGTACAGTTTTTGTAGTCATTTGATACTGTTTGGTGTACTGTTTCTTTTTGTTTGTTCTTTGTGTGCTTTGTATGTTAACGTTAAATAGAGTGCGCGCAATTCGAGAACTATCAAGGCAAAGATAAAGATGTTGAAGACTTTATGCAGCAGCACTTCTATCGAGGCAAGTGTCCTTGATGCACTTTGAACCTATTTCTTTCTCCCTCTAGTTTAGTCATGCATGTTTAAATTGAATCCCATGTGTCATTTATCCTGTTCCTTATCATTCCTTGTCGCCTGGTTGTTTTAGATGTTGATAGTTGGATGGGTAGGTCATGCTTAGCCCTGCTTGTCTTGCGGTGGATGTTAACTTGCTAATAATCTTGACTAATGGTTTACTTCAACTTAATTCATGGGAATGAAAATTCTTTTTTAGAAACATTGGAAAACTAGGGGATCCAAGCAGGAGGATGGTATGAAGATGGTGCGGGAATGCACGAGTACTCGTTTCGTACTCATGGTTTGTGGTTGGTACCAGCTTGGGATCCTAAGGACCGGTTTGTGGAGCGACAACCCAGGACTACATTGCCACCACGAGGCTGGTATTGAACTGCTTGGCAAGTACTTGGCTTGTTTTCTTGTCATGTAAGAATCATTGGATGAAGGAGATACGCCCGGAAGCTTCTGTTATGAAGTGATTAGGGGTATACTCTGGACCTTGGTGTGGGGATACGCCCGGAAGCTTTCGTTTGAAGTGATTAGGGGTGTGCTCCTATCCTTGACATGAGAGGGGGCCGGTGGGTAAAGTGACAAGGGGTACGCTTTCGGAAGCTTCAGAGAAGTGATTAGGAGTGTTACGCCGAAAGCTTTCCTTTGTGAAACCTTAGTGGATGATTACATGCTGGATGGCGTCTTTGGGAAATGCCACGTAGTGATCTCCTGGCCGCACACCATAGGTAGTGTGCAAGTGCTTGGCTGGCATGGCAAAATGGAGACTTTAGTCCACATGGCAACACGGGATGAAATCACGACTCGTGGGTAAAGTGGTGCGACCTCTGCAGAGAAGTAAAACTGTCATGACAGCCGTGCTCACGGTCAGAGCGGCCTAGATCCTCACGTGATTAGTGGGAATGGTTGGGTGGATCTGGTGGGGTAACCAGATATGGGTGGTGTAACTCATAGGAGCTGCAGGTGGGGTAACCTGTAGTATGGTTGGGGTGGAGTAACCCTTGTCTTTACAGGTGGAGTAACCTGTTTAGTTGGACTTATGTTAATAACCTTTTTGGGAGGGTTTACACACTTAGTAAATAGGTGCTCTAATTAAATGATATAATGGTAGTTGCTTTTTGCTATGAATCATATGTTAGCCTTTCTTGTATATAAGCTTGCATGTCATATTTTCCCACACTTGCGAAGTACGATATGTACTCACACTTGTTATCTCCCCCACAAATATGAAATGCCGCTCGGAGAATGAAGATGGACTGCCTTGATGCCGTTGATGAAGTCTAAGCTTGTGGAGCCCCCGGTCAATTGCCTGTGGCGTTATGGAGTCTTCCGCTCGCGAATGTATTTGCTTTAGTCTTTTGAGACATTTATTATGATAAGGTACGGTGTAATTATGACATTGGTTACTCTGTTTTACTATACTTTGTCCTATATGTGTGAAACTTAATCCTGGGCACACATATAGATGAGCATTCGGTTTTGTTTTTAAAACCGGGCGTGACAGAGTGGTATCAGAGCCGTGTCGACCGTAGGACACAAGCTTAGATAGACTGGTTGCCATAAAGTCTTATTTACAAAGCTATTTTGAAAAATCAGATTTGTATGCTCTCCTGATCTTTCTATTTTCTTTTCTCAACTTGTCTATTCTTTGTCTATTTCATAAATTGGTTTTTAATCTTTTCCTATCTTGAGGATCATCAATGTTATCCCTAGGAATTTGTCCCAACCATCTTAACTACGTCATAGAATGTTGTTGTTGAGTGTGGTGTGCCATGCATTGATTTGGGTCTTTGTTTGAGTGCTGGTGTGATCTGAAGCGTTTGCTTTGCAATCACATCTTTGTTAGTATAATATAGTTAGATTAGTTTTAGTTGGGTTCTCTCCTTCTGTCCTTCGACAACCTCATTGCTCTCTCCTGTACTCTTCTGATCTTATCTTCAGGACCAAATTTCAAGACAAAGTGAATGAGCATGGGAATCCACTTGCTACCAACGAAATGCTTCAAGAAGGCGCCAACAACAAGATGCTGAAAGCAGCTGAATATAAGTTGTTTTGTCATAACCCAAGTGTCAACCTAAGGGGGGTAGAGCTCACTACCAACTTCAACGTACGGATAAAGGAATGAGTGCTCACCATGGAATGGATGTGGTATATGAAAGCTCAAGAAAGATCATCAAGTTGAAGAATCGGAAGGTGAGTTATTTCTTCGTCCTGTTTTCTTGCTAGCCACTGAATCTCGGGGCGAGACCCCTATTAAGCGGGGTAGTCTTGTCACACCCCAAAATTTTAGATTTTGGAAAGTGATTAAATTTCACTAAATTTTGAATATTTTTGAAACAATTAAAATTTTATTAGATTTATTTAGGTTGTTAACATTTTTCTAATGGCAAAAGAGCTATTTTCTAAACTAAATTAGTTAATATAGGATATTAAATGTTTGTTGCATTCATGCTGAAACAGTTTGCATTAGGAATTTTATTGTGCGGAAAATATATTTAAAACTTGATTAACATTTAAAACTTGATTAGGAATCGTTTTGGTTTAGTAGAAAAAATAGGAGAGGAAATAGATTTAGAAAAGGAAAAGGTAAACTGCAGCCGAAAACGGGCCGAATTCCGTCAGCCCACCTCTCTTTCTCTTTTTCCTTCCTCTTTTGCTCCTTTCTCGAGCCTGGGCCTTCTCTTTTCCTTCCCTCCCGCGGCCCAGCAACTCCGCGCGGCCTGCATTCCTTTCCCTCCCGCTTGGGATCCTTCCTTCTTCTGCAGCAAGCCCAGCTGCCTCACGCACGGCCCATCCAGCCCAACCCAGCGCGCCCGAGCCTGCACCGCTAACCCTAACGTGTCGCCACCGCGCCGTACACCGCTGCCGCCGCCCCGAGTCGCGTCGGCGTGCGCGCCCGGGGTGCCCTAGGGCACTGCGCCCTATAAAGACGAGACGCCTGTTGGCGGTTCTTATGCGATAAAATTAAATTCATTAATTCCGCAAGCGCACGGATCACCATTGTAGCATTTCACCTTGGAGTATTCCAGGGTTATCGTATTTATATTTGGGCATTGAAGTAGAGCAAAAGGGAGCTGAATAGTAGCAATGCATTGAATAATTTGGAGAAGAAATAATGTATCAACTATACTTGAGACGGCGGTAAGATTGGCATGATAATTATGGGTGGCACACACCTTCAAATCCGAAGTGATAAAAGAAATAAAACTGTAGTATACATTTGGGAGAGCAACGAGATAGAGTTAAGACTTCCTATATGTTCATCTATTATTTACTCTTCCTAGCAGTCAAGTCTACAAAGATTATCTACTCTAGCTAAGCTCATACACATACAAGTCATGTCGTTTCGGGGCACACACGTGCTAGGTTGAAACCGATGCTGCTAGCTCAACCTAGGGATCTGTATGCTATAATTAAGACCCTGCTGAGTCCAACCCGGACGTGGTGGATTACAGAGACCGGTGCAGCTGTCACATACACTCGCGGCTACCATCCTCCGTGGGGTTGGGTGCCAAACGTGCATAGGCCAAGCTCTAAGCTCCATGCTTACAACCCGCCTAGAGGAACTACTCTTGATCAACGGAGCAGCCCTATCTAAGAATAAACAAGCACAGATTTCACCAAGCGCGGACGTCATCTCCGACGGAGGCACTCTCTCGTACTTGCTTAGACCAACAATCACGAATCCCACAACAAGACTTCTACGAGCTTACTTAACAGAATAAATAAACTACACAGAAAAGAACTACTAAAAGAAATAAATAAAGATAAAACTAATTATATATTAAATAAAAGAATATCTCTAAAGAGTAAGGATACAAAGAGCTATACCAAAACTCCGAGAAGACTCCGGAAGCCTGAGAGAGCTCTCACTCTACTCTACTCTACTCTAACTCCCAAAGTAACTACTAAACAAGAAATGAACACTTGGATGAAGTGTGTTGGTGCGAATTGGTCCTGCAGCCGGCCAGGGGTATTTACAGCTTCTCCATGGCGGTGGGAGCTATATGGCCGAAGCTGGAGAGGCGGCGGCGCCAAGGTTAGCCGGCTGGCCGTCCCCTGTGTCGGTTCGCCACCGACTTCTACCTCAACGCTCCAGCTCACTCCCTGAAGGCGGTCTGAAGGTCGGTTTCTTCGTGGGGTCAGCAGAATTCCAGTGGGGCCCAAGTTAAGGCCCAAATGGCCCATCTCTGGTAAGTCGGCGCAAATCCGCTGGGTAGGCCTTGAATTATGCGTGGTGGACCAGTTTCAGCCCACTGGAGGAAGCCCGGGGCCTGCGGCCACCCGGTGGGGCTGGCCGGCCTAGGGTGGGGCCGGCCGGCCAGGGAATTTTCCTGGCTGGGCCCACTTTCCTCCATTATTCGCTCCTGCATCCAAATATCCACCAAAACTTGTGGAGTAGCATTAATCCTATCTACTATGCACAAAATCTTGGTGTTATGCTTTTATTTACCGGTAGGGTGGCGGTCAAAACATGGTTTAACGACCGCCAACAACGCCCCACATCCGAGCGCCCTCTCGCCAAATCGCACCGCCACCTCTCACGCCTCTGCGTCCCGCCTAGGGCTGGACTACCGAGCCAGCTCGACTCGGCTCGGCTCGGCTCGGTCCAGCTCGTTAGGATAACAAGCTGGCTCAGCTCGGCTCGTTAAGCTAACGAGCTGGAATGCTGGCTTGGCTCGGCTCGTTACGAGCTCGAGCTGGCTCGTGAGCCAGCTCGTTAAGCTCGCCTCGAGCACTTCCGCTGTGACTTGAAGAAGAAGACAACGACCACGGCACTTAGTACATCTTCACGTCTTAAGCATCATGGCGCGTCGGGCGGGGAGGCGGAGGCCAACGTCGCGAAGGTGATCGCGGCAGGGAGGGGAGGGGCCGGTAACATGGAGGAACGGCGGAGGGGGAGCTGGCGCCACCGTGTGAGGTGAGGAGGTGGAGGGGTGAAACCACCGCGTGAGGTAGAGGAGGGTGGCATCGCCTGGCTTGAGCTGTCGGCTGCCGCGCATCGCGCCGCCTATCCGCGGTTTGGATCTCGACTCGGTCCCCTTCCGCCGTCGCCATCGTCATGGGAAGAGCGGTGAGGACAACGAGCTCATGCTCGCTATGAGCTTTGGCGTTGATGGCTGCAACGTCGGTGACGGAGGGGAAGGGAGAGAGGAGTGCTGCAACGGGGAAAGAAGGCACCGGCAACCTCATGAAGCTCCACCGGACAAGCCTCTTCTTTTTCTTGATGAGCTCGTTTGGCTCGCGAGCGGCTCGCGAGCCAGCTCGAGCTAGCTCGTTAAACGTAACGAGCTAGAAACCTGGCTCGGCTCGTTAGAAAAAGTGAACGAGCCGAGCCGAGCCAGCCACGAGCCGAGCCGAGCTCGAGGACACGGACGACGAAGACGCCAAGGACGCCATCCCCGAATGCCCCCGACATGACGAAGCCCTTCGCCCTGACGCGCCGCTCCTACGGCGTCCAACCCAGACGATCTCTAGCGCCCGGAAGCTCTTCGCCGAGTCACCGCCGCCGCACCTCGCCGCCGTCAATCCCCTTCAGGCGACAGCCGCGCCTGCGCAACCACTCCGGTGAGGTGCTTCCCAGCCCCGAGCGGCGAGCTTCCATCAACCGTAGCGTCGTCGCGACCTCTCTCCGGCGAGCTGCCAGCGCCGCCTGCCTTCGGCCTCTGGTCCATGGTGGACCATGAACCGAGCCGTCTTCCCTGGTCCGCAGCAGCCATAGACCCGGTCCACGGATTTTTCCGATTTTAGAAAATGATTTCTGATTTATTCAAATTGATTTAAAATTCCAAAAAAGGTAGCTTTACGGTTAAACCCTTAGTCTTTTATAAATAGAATTTACACTTTAGTCCAAAGTTTTCATAAATTATGTTTTAGTCCAAAGTTTTTACACTTTAGTCCCTGACTTTTTAATATCTACAAATAAGTCCTTAAATGTTTCTATTTTTCTGTTTTAGTCCCTAAAACTTCAAGACATCATAACTTTTTCGAACTCCGTTTTAAGCGATTCTTGCGCTCACTCGATCGTAGCAACGAGTACAATCTTTTGGTGTACTGTTTCTTTTTGTTTGTTCTTTGTGTGCTTTGCATGTTAACGTTAAATAGAGTGCGCGCAATTCTAGAACTATCAAGACAAAGATCGAGATGTTGAAGACTCTGAGCAGCGGCACTTCTATTGAGGCAAGTGTCCTTGATGCACTTTGAACTTATTTCTTTCTCCCTCTAGTTTAGTCATGCATTGCGTTTAAACTGAATCCCATGTGTCATTTATTCTGTTCCTTATCAGTCCTTGTCGCTGGTTGTTTTAGATGTTGATAGTTGGATGGGTAGATCATGCTTAGCCCTGCTTGTCTTGCGGTGGATGTTAACTTGCTAATAATCTGACTAATGGTTTACTTCAACTTAATTCATGGGAATGATAATTCTTTTTTAGAAACATTGGAAAACTAGGGGATCCAAGCAGGAGGATGGTATGGAGATGGTGCGGGAATGCACGAGTACTCGTTCCGTACTCATGGTTTGTGGTTGGTACCAGCTTGGGATCCTAAGGACCGGTTCGTGGAGCGACAACCCAGGACTACAGTGCCACCACGAGGCTGGTATGGAACTGCTTGGCAAGTACTTGGTTGTTTTCTTGTCATGTAAGAATCATTGGACGAAGGAGATACGCCCGGAAGCTTCTGTTATGAAGTGATTAGGGGTATACTCTGGACCTTGGTGTGGGGATACGCCCGGAAGCTTTCGTTTGAAGTGATTAGGGGTATGCTCCTATCCTTGACACAAGAGAGAGGCCGGTTGGTAAAGTGACAAGGGGTACGCTTTCGGAAGCTTCAGAGAAGTGATTAGGAGTGTTACGCGCGAAAGCTTTACTTTGCGAAACCTTAGTGGACGATTACATGCTGGATGGTGACTTCGGGAAATGCCACGTAGTGATCTCCTGGCCGCACACCATAGGTAGTGTGCAAGTGCTTGACCGGCATGGCAAAATGGAGACTTTAGTGCACATGGCAACAGGGGATGAAATCACGACTCGTGGGTAAAGTGGTGCGACCTCTGCAAAGAAGTAAAACTGTCATGACAGCCGTGCTCACGGCCAGGAGTGGCCTAGATCCTCACGTGATTAGTGGGAATGGTTGGGTAGATCTGGTGGGCTAACCAGATATGGGTGGTGTAACCCATAGGAGCTGCAGGTGGGGTAACCTAGTATGGTTGGGGTGGAGTAACCCTTGTCTTTACAGGTGGAGTAACCTGTTTAGTTGGACTTATGTTAATAACCTTTTTGGGAGGGTTTACACACTTCGTAAATAGGTGCTCTAATTAAATGATATAATGGTAGTTGCTTTCTGCTATGAACCATATGTTAGCCTTTCTTTCATATAAGCTTGCATGTCATATTTTCCCACACTTGCGGAGTATGATATGTACTCACACTTGCTATCTCCCCCACAAGTATGAAATGCTGCTCAGAGAATGAAGATGGACTGCCTTGATGCCGGCGACGAAGTCTAAGCTTGTGGAGCCCCCGGTCGATTGCCTGTGGCGTTATGGAGTCTTCCGCTCGCGAATGTATTTGCTTTAGTCTTTTGAGACATTTATTATATCATCTTGGCAAGCGGTCCACCACCATCATTCTTCTAAGTCTTGGTCTTGGGAGCCCACTCGCACTTGGTTGGCCTCTCAAGGTCAACAATGCACTTGGGCACCCAAATCCTCCTTGTCTTCCTCCACTTGTCGGGTGATCCAAGAGCCTTTGCCTTCACTGTTCCCTTCTTGTCCCTAAAGAGCTTGTAGTGTGTATTCTCATGGAACAAGTTAGCGTTAGGCAAAACTTTGAAACTTCTCACCTTGGGACAATTCTTGCTAGTGGGCCTGTCCTGGCAACACTTCTTGCAATTGGTAGTCGTCCGCCATGAGAGGGACTACCCAAGGTGGGATGTCATCATCCTTGCCGATGAGGTTGATGGCGGTGGGGTAGGAGCCCGGGGTTGTTCACAAGGTTGCGACCAAGTATCTCCTTATGAATGGTCCTTCCCCTTGTGAGCCGCTCGAAGCCGTCCATCACTGAAGCTCTCTCCTCCTTGAGTATTCCTTCAAGATTTTCTCATCAAGATAGGTGCTCTCAAGAGAGGACGTTAGTTCATCACAAGTAATATATGAAATATCGGAAATAGATGAACTAGGAGAAGAAGTGTTACACTTTCCGAGGGTAACATGATGTTCATCCTCTAGTACCTTGTACTTCTCATTGAGCCTCATGTGATCGACCTTGAGCTTGTCACAGCTCTCATCCAAGGTAATGAGAGAGGTAGAGAGGTTCTTGAGCTAATCCCCTAGTGCCTTGTACTTCTCCTCGAGCTTCACATGTTCCTCCTCAAGCTTGTTATAGCTCTCATCAATTGACTTGTGAGCGATGGATATGTCCCTAAGCTCATCCTCAAGTTGCGAACTCGGAAAGATGCCACTTCATGTTCCTTCTCCAACCTAGCAATGGTTTTGTCCTACTTCTTGAGCATCTTGCCCGTTAGGAGAATGCTATCCAAGAGTTCCTCATATATGGGTCTATCCTCCTCACCAAACTCCTCCTCGGACTCACACTCCTCATCCTCCTCATCATCATCACTACTATCCTCCTTAGCCATCAAGCAAGTAGGAGGAGGCCGGTGGTAGAGTCTTGGAGATATTTGGGAGAGCTATACCGGCCATCTTCTTACCCATTGATGAAGAATCATCACTAGCATCATCATCACTCTCTTCTTCATCCGTGACCCATTCTCTGACAAACAAGCCCTTGCGAGATGATCTTCTGTTGTCTTTCCCTCTAGAGCTCTCCTTCTTGACAAACTTCTCTCTTGTCTTGGGCTTGCTCCTAGAGTCTTCTTCTTCATCATCGCTTGACTCTTGTGTCTTCTTCTTCCTCATCTTGGATGGCTTCGGACACTCCTTGGCAAAGTGACCCTTCTCTCCACAATTGTAGCACTCGGCATCTTTCTTCTTGATGAACCTTCTCTTGAAGAAGTTGCTTCTCTTCATGAGGAGTGCAAGCTCATTTGGATGAACTTGCAACATTTCTTCACCATCTTCTTCATCTTCCCCATCTTCGCTTGATTCTTGAGTCACCACTTTCTTGCCCTTCTTCTTGCTTGAGCCCTCGGATGCAAAGGCAAGGTTCTTGGAGGGCTTCTCATCAAGCTTCTTGTCAAGGTTGTAGCTCTCAAAGGCGGTGATCTTCCCAAGTAGCTTGTGGGTGGTGAGATCTCTCATGTCGGTGTTGAAGAGACATGTGATGAGTGCTCCATATTTCTCCCTCGAGAGAATCCTCATGATCTTCCGCACAAGGTCACCATCATCAATCTTTTCCTTCACACCGAGCGAGCTTCTACAAACACATTCAAGCGAGAGTAAATATCATTGATAAGCTCATGTGGAGTCATGGTAAAGGCATCATATTTGTCCTTAAGGACGTAGTATCTTTCCTCTTTCACATCCGAGGAACCCTCATGAACTTGTTGGATTTGAGTTCACACTTCATGAGCGGTACCCGCGGACTTGACTCGAGCAAAGACCACTTTTGTGATTGCTTCAAACAAGGCATTTTTAGCTTTAGCATTTGCCTTCGCGAGGTTCACATCAAGAGTACCAATAGGAGTCCTCAAAGAGACACCGGAACTCGTCACCTCCCATGTGACGGGATCAAGAGCCTGGAGGTAGGCTTGCATACGAGCCTTCCAATAGGAATAATCGGTCCCATCGAACGGAGGAGGTCCAATTCCTCCTGGCATCCTTACTCAAGGCGGTTAAGCCCTATTTGAGCTACGAGGCTCTGATACCACTTGAAAGGATCAAGGGCACCGAGAGGGGGGTGTTGGCGATTCATACGCAAAAAGATTTAATTCAATTTCCGCAAACGCACGGAACACCATTGTAGCATTTCACCCGGGAGTATTCCAAGGTTATCATATTTATATTTTCCACAGGGAAGCAGGGATAAGAATATCATGAGTTAACAAAGAAACACTTATTATTTATAATCGGCAAACTAGGCCAAAGCAGGGATACAGATGTTTGCTATGTGTGGCACTCAGGAGAACATCCATCGATATAGATAACAAGGAGTTAGTATTTAGTTTGGGAGACCAACGAGAAGAAGGTATCAATACATCTAGGGGTTAGCATTTAGTTTCACGACAGTCTACAATTATTTACTTAAGCTTTCATTAAAGATACATTCAAGTGCATCGGAGCACGGCCGCCGCCAAGACACGCAACTCGGTAACTAGGTTCAACGTATCGGGTCAACGGACCGCGTGTAGGCCCTACCCATTCAACCCGAACGTGGTGGACTACAGAGACCGGTACAGCAGTCACCTGCACTCGCTGCTACCACATCATCCAGTGGGGTTGAGGGCAATTCATGCTAGAACAATTCCAAGCACCTTGCTTACAACTATCCTAGTAACTTACTCTTGGCCAAAGAGCAAGCCACACATGAACAATAAATCCGAATAAATTGTGTGGGACATGTGACAATAAGGCAATTATGTTCCTACTGCCAGTCCACAAGCAAACAACTCATTCACAATTATCATGCAGAGACGTGGATCCAACACAAGAATTTTTCTATAATAATTACTTAAATAAATAGATATCAACTAAAAGAAAAGCTACATTAAATAAATAAGAAAATAATTATATTAAAGAAAATCTAACAAAAGAAAAGATACAAGAGAACTTTACCCAAACTCTGAAGAGAACTCCGGAACACCGAGCGAAGCCCTCACTTCTACTCTAACTCCCATGACTAAAATACTAATCTTACTCCAAACTACACAAGTGGAGTGATCTTCCATGAGGTACACTTAGAACCGGTGGGAGAGGGGGTATTTATAGCCTCCTTAGGACAGGAGGGATCTTATAGCGAAAGAATGAGCGGCGAGGCCGCCAAGTCAGGCCGGCCAGCAACCCTACTAGGCCGGCCAGCCGTAGATTGTCCCGAATGGCCACCATCCTTGACGTGGACGCTCTAGATCGCTCCCTGGTCTCAGTTCTGAGGTCGGTGGACTGTTGGGGCGGTTATGGTTGAGTAACCATCAAATTTAGGCCCAAAAAGCCCACTTTGCGAAGTCGGTTGGTCTTCCACCATGACGGGCACTTGGGCTTGGTGTTTTGTGTTGTATGAAGCCCATTGGAGGAAGATCGGGACCAATGGGGACAAAGGTAGGCCAGCCGGCCTAGGGTTTGGGCCGGCCGGCCAACTATTTTCAGCATTTGGCTCGATCTTTGGACTGGCGCAACTTCTGCTCCCGAACTCCGAATTGGGTGATTCAAAAGTCCATCTTGACTATCTCGGCGAGTGCTTTGATGTCCAGGTCATTCCTTGTTTCTTGCTTTGAATGTCGTCGAGTTGTCGGAGCATGCCTCTTGTTTATCATGTGCTTTTGGGTATTTGCTATTTCTCCATGAGTATAAGCACATTTGCACTATTATTCTTATGTACCTTGCAAAACAAGATCACATCCAAAACTTGTGGAACTTTATTAGTTTAATGCAAGAAATATTGGTGCATACCTTTTATTCACCGATAAGTTGACGGTCATTTTATGATTTAACGACCATCAACAGGGGTGGGTGAATCGGTGTCTAAGTAATTTCTACCAATCGTACTCCAGCGTGAAGCAAGCTAGACTATGTGGTGATAACAAGAAGCTAGCAAAGCGCACACACAATCTAATCCAGCAAAGAGCAACACCCTAACAAACAATTCTACCAAGTAACAAGAGAGCGACCTATCATGCAATTCAACTAGCACATAAAGACAATGCGGAAATGTAAATGCTAGTAAGTAAAGGAGATAAGGATAGGAATGCTCATGATGTTTTCTCGTGGTATCGGAAGATGGCGCCTTCCCCTACTCCACGTTGGGTTACTCCGGTCGGAGTCTCGACCCCGTCCTTCCGCTCGTGGCGATCCCTCCTAGACCACACTCCACTCCCCGAGTGAAGTCGCGGGCACGTCCCGCCGGGCTCTCTCCCGGGGCCTCCTCCGGAGGTAAGGCTCCGCACTTGATGCGTGACAAAGGGTGCTCCACTATGATGCTTCTTTTGCGTGGGAAGCTCTAAGACCGTGTACAAACTTGTGTCGACTCCCACAATCTTCTTGGCGAGCTCAACACCGACACCTAACCGGTCTTGGCCTTGCCATAGACCAAGAGTAACAAACCGAAGTGACTCCCTCAAGCTCACACTAGCCTAGAGATCAATGGATGCAATTGCTACTCTCTCAAGCACTAGGATCACTCTAAATCCTTCACAAGTGCTTCACTTCCTTGCCCTTGGCTTCCTCTGAGTTTTCCACACTCCCACAATGGCCAAGAGACCCCTAAAAGGCCGAGCAACCAACTATTTATAGGCTACCACATCAAAACTAGCCGTTGCTAAAAAGTGCCCAGGAATAATGAGGACCGGACCATCTATCGTACCGTCCGGTCCCTATCTGACCGGACCGTCCAGTCTCCATTTCCAGGGCGTCCTCCATTTTCCTCTTCTCTGTCTGAACTCATCCAACAGGGATCGTACCGTCCGGTCTCTAGGACCGGACCATCCGGTCTCCTCTCGATCTTCTCCAACAGAAGCTTCCCTTCTCTGTTGCTCATCTCTGTAAGGATCGTATCGTCCGGTCTCATGATCGTACCGTTCGGTCTATGGTCCGGTATTCATTTTCTCAGCATCCCGAGGCTTCACTTCTCTGTCTGGATCTTCAATGAAGACTGTACCGTCCGGTCCCTATGACCGGGCAATCCGGTCCCTTCTACAAAAGCTGAAACATGATCCACTCTTGATCCTTGCTGCCAACTTCTCCCTTCTTGGTTCCTTCACTTCTCTTCTTCCACCCTAGTGCCTAAGAGACTCATAATGCATCCAAAGATCTCTAACACTAGTTTGCTCTAAGAGAACCAATTCGATCCCTCTTGATAGTTCGGTTTTTCCTATGGACTCAAACCTACATCTATACCAAGCCAACACTTACTTGGATCTAGCATGTCCTTAGGCTTGATCCATCTTCAACCTTGACTCCATCAAGCTTGATCCGAATGCCGAGGCAACCAATCACCAAGTCGTCGATAAAGATAGGGTTTGTGAGACGACGCTTCCTTGACGTGACCATCAAATATATCCAACATGAAAATGTTAGTCACATCAATATAGTCATCTAATCACCAAAATATTCATACCTTTGGGGTTCCATACTCCAATGGTCATGAAGCTTACACTTCATCAACTTGGATCCTTCGACCAGACAAAAGGACGGCATGAGGGCTTCGCACAGCACAGAACAACGAAGTATTGTGTGTTGAGGGCTTTGTTCCAAAACAGATATTTGTCACTAATATGATTCTGGTTCAATGATATCCCCTTTCTCTACCCTGCCTTGCATTGGCAATAGCTGATGGACTCATTTCTGCGAGGAGTGAGTCATGGAGGTCAAAAAGAGAAGTTGAGGACGTGTTGGATGGACGATTGCATTGGAGTACAGAATGCGTTGGACTTCAGTTCTATTTGAATAGGCAAGCACTTGGTTAAATAATCATGTCGTCTTTCGTGTGAGAAACAAACTGTAAGTTTCAGTATTCGTTGATGTTGACTGTTGTTATGCTGAATTTTAAGTGAACTAGTTGAATGCCCGTGCGTTGCTGTTGTTGACGGTCGTTAAGTCGTGTTTCGACCGTCAAATAGATCAATAAATAAGGATGAACTAACACTTCTTTCTCGCATATTATTTATAAATAACCAAATTCCACATGTAACTCTAGATTTAAGTGTGCAGGTGGAAAATAGGGAAATCCAGGTGCACACATGCCCCAAAGCGACGGATCAACACTTCCATTAATTAATGATCGCCGCGGGAATATAAATCAAGGATAAAATGCCAAGAATTACCAAATAATACAACTGAAGGCCGTAGCACCTGAAACAGAGGCCAAGAGACCCAGGGAAACCCACCAGCCAAGGCCCAGCCAAGGAGGGGCCAGGCCTGGGTCGGGCGACCCCCCTAGCCAGGTCGGTCGACCTGGCAGGGCCCCCCTGGGTCCATCTTTCTAAGGCGGTTTGCAACCGACTTCCTGAGGTCGGTTCCACCTGCAATCTGTTGGCGGTTCTTATGCGTGTAAATTAAATTCATTAATTCCGCAAGCGCACGGATCACCATTGTAGCACTTCACCTTGGAGTATTCTAGGGTTATCATATTTATATTTCCGCAGGAAGTAGAGCGAAAGGAAGCTGAATAGTAGCAATGCATTTGCATAATTTGGAGAAAAAAACAATATATCAACTATACTTGAGACGGGGTCAGGTTTGCATGATAAATATGAGTTGGCACACACCATCTAATCCGAAGTGATAAAAGAAATAAAAGCGTAGTATACATTTGGGAGAGCAACGAGATAGAGTCAAGACTTCCTATGTGTTTATCTGATATTTACTCTTCCGAGCAGTTACTTCTACAAAGGTTATCTATTCTAGCTAAGCTCACACACATACAAGTCATGTTGTTTCGGGGCACGCACGTGCTAGGCCATGTGAACCGATACTGCTAGTTCGACCTAGGGAACCGTACGCTATAATTAAGACCCTGCCTGTCCAACCCGGACGTGGTGGATTACAGAGACCGGTGTAGCTGTCACATACACTCGCGGCTACCATCCTCCGTAGGGTTGGGTGCCAAACGTGCATAGGCCAAGCTCTAAGCTCCATGCTTACAACCCGCCTAGAGGAACTACTCTTGATCAACGGAGCAGTCCTATCTAAGAATAGAGCACAGATTTCACCAAGCGCGGACGCCATCTCCGACGGAGGCACTCTCTCGTACTCTTTAGACAACAATCACGAATCCCACAACAAGACTTCTACGAGTACTTACTTAACAGAATAAATAAACTAAATAGAAAAGAACTACTAAAAGAAATAAATAAAGATAAAGCTAAATATAATTATATTGAATAAAATAATATCTCTAAAGAGTTAGATACAAGAACTATACCGAAACTCCGAGAAGACTCCGGAAGCCCGAGAGAGCTCTCACTCTACTCTACTCTACTCTACTCTACTCTAACTCCCAAAGTAACTACTAAACAAGAAGTAAACACTTGGATGAAGTGTGGTGCGAGTTGGTTCTGCAGCCGGCTGTTGGTATTTCTTAACGATCACAGATAAATCCGCAAGCGCACGGAGAATACCGCTGTAGCATTTTACCTGGGAGTATTCCAAGGTATCGTAATTTATATTTTCCACAGGGAAGACGATGGTCAAGAGAGTACTGTACTCATAGTTAATGTCCACATTTAAATGGATCACAGACCACATACAATGCTAAAATATGGGTAGTGTGACACACAAGAAAAGGACCAACTCTAATATACATCCGAAGCCAAGTGGAGAGAGAACAAAGAAAAGAGCTAAGTTCCTGATGTACTTCATTATACAGTCGCATAGTATACAACACGCATTCGCACAACTAAGGTTTAGGCATATGCACTCAAGCAAATTGGGCACCAGCTTACCCCTGGTCTGCCAGGCGACTCCGGTCTACAGCTCTACGCCGTACCCGAACGTGGAGGGATACCGAGGACGAATAGGGCTGTCACCACCTACCGTCTACCTCAAACAATCAGTGGGGCACGAGGCATCCAATGTATTCTACCAATCCAAGCACCATGCTTACATTGCTAAAACATTACTCCAAATCCCCTAGGCGGTGATATGGATCTAGAGCATAATCCTAAAGATCATTGGACTCATGCTTGGATATGCAAACGCATGTAAACCTAAGTATATACATGGTATACTATGTACTAGGACTCGTGACAATAAGGCAATTATGTCCCTACCGCCAGTCCTCTAGGTAATATCCACATAACAAGCATATGAATATCACACTAGCACTGTATAAGAAGATTATGATTACTCTATTACATAACCAAGCCAAGAGTCCACAACCAAACAAGGAACGCTTAACCAAGACAAGACTATATGGATAGAATAATATTACTAAATAGAATAAAGTCAAAAAAAAGAGAAAATGATAGAAGAGCCATACCAGAATCTCTAAGATGACTTGGGAACTAGAATAGCTCTACTCTAAGCCTAACTCCACTAAAGCTTGGAGACTACATCTAATGCAAGAGTGTATTTCTCTTCTTGGTGTGTGTTGAACCGTGGGAGCTCTCCTCTATTTATAGCCCCCAATGGGGAGGGGGGATTAAATAGAGCAAGTGAGAGTCGGTTGAGGCAGATTGGCCGCCAAGGTAGGCCGGTCGGCCTAGGTGGCAGGCCGGCCGGCCACACATTGTGGCGGTTGGCCACCGCCGCCGGCCGGCCACACATTGTGGCGGTTGGCCACCGCCTTCCGTGTGGACGCTTAGGATTGCTTCGTGAGGTCGGTTCCGAAGTCGGCTAGCGTTTGGGTGCGGTTATGGTGGAGTAACCATCAAGTTTAGGCCCAAAAGCCCACCTGCGTGAAGTCGGTTGTTCATCCACCATGGAGGGCACTTGGGCTTGGTGTTTTGGAGTGTATGTGGCCCACTGGAAGAAGCTTGGACAATTTGGAGACAAGTCCAGGCCGGCCGGCCTAGGGGGGCGGCCGGCCGGCCAACTATTTTCAGCATTCGCTGAAATCTTCTTCGTGGCATAACTTCTGCTCCTAAACTCCAAATTGGGTGAACCAAAAGTCCATTTTGACTATCTCGACGAGGGCTTCGACATGGCGATATCAAATTTGTCATTTGAATAAATATTTCTTCATGTCCAATTGCCTCTTGATTTATGGTTTTGAATTTGTCGAGATGTTTGCTCCAGCCCTTGTCCACCTTTCCTTTGAAATACACCTGCATCAATAAATCTACCACAACTCGTGGAACTTTATTAGTTTAAATATATATGCGTATAAGAAATGCTAATTCTCCTTTATTTGTAGGAATATTGGCGGTCGAAGTTGGTACTTAACGACCGTCAACAAACCCCCCAAGCTTAAACCTTTGCTCGTCCCGAGCAAAGCTAAAGACTTGGTTGTGTTGATCAGGAGTTGCTACCATGTCTTACTTCTCAAAAGTACCATGCATACAACAAAATATTCTCCCTCGAATTGAATAAGCTGGCATGACAACTTACTCTTCCCCTTAGTTCTCATGGGGCTGATTGCTTCTCCTTGCCTTGGGCGGTTGAGAGACAGAACGGTTTGTAGAGTACTATTTACTCATTCTTTGTTAACTTTCATTCCAGAGGTTTTCAAAAGATTTTTGCAAATAAAAACAAAGTTCCTCAAATGATTCTCTTGAATCGCTCAATGTGTATGATTCCTTACCAAGGCATTGTTTTGCCTCTTTTCCTCCTACTTCTAACAGGTTTTTATATGTGGGGTTTGGTAGGGGCAAAGTAAGGCAAACTTGCATCACATATATTGCTAAATCAAAAGACCGGATCCAAGGAGAAAGCAAGTCATACAATCTGATCAAGATGTGCATGTGTATGGGTATGTGAGTGATGGTAGGGGCAAAGTAAGGCAAACTTGCATCACATATATTGCTAAATCAAAAGATCAGATTCAAGGAGAAAGCAAGTCATACGATCTGATCAAGATGTGCATGTATATGGGTATGTGAGTGATGGAGGAAAATGATTACTCCCTTTGGATACCTTCTCTCTCTTTGTTTGAATTTTGAGGACATGGCTATCTCTTTTTTTTTTTCATCATGCTCTACTTAAATGAGCAAGATTCTTTTTTTTTTGCATAGCCATTCCTCTTTTGCAATGAAAATTGGAGAGAGAAATAGAGGTATAAAACATATGGACTATTTATTTTGTGGAATGGGGGGGTGTGATGCTAACTTCTAGCGTAGAAGTTAAGCATATGTATATGATAGAGTGTACGTGATCTTGATCATAAAAGTATGACAAGCATCTCACAGGTGTCACAACAATTTTGAAAAAGCTCAATGTAATGACAAGCACCATATGGATAGAGGTTTTGCAGTGAAATTAACATATGGCTTTGGTAGGAATTTTCATCATTGAGGAACTTTTGGTTTTGAAATTTTAGAGAGAGAAGGAAGAGAAGAAAAAAATCTCTGGAATTTAAGTCTTACTTACAACAAGATCATAGCAGCTCTATTATACATATGTATCATATCTCACAACAACCTAGACTTGGATCATGCATTTTGCTACCCACGAGTTTCAGGTTCAAGAATAAGAGTGCATCCAACAAACTCAAAACTTGGGAGAGTACTAAGTTGCAAACAGGAACGAGAGAGGGATAAAACAGAGCAACTATTCATCATTTCAACATAGAGAATTAAAACATTCTTATCGCGCATAGAAAATGAAACTACCTTTATTTGTTAGTATTTTTTTATCTTTATCTTTTTTGAATGCAAGAAAACAAAGGAAAGATACAAGTTACCTCAGTGGGGGGAGTGGTCTCTGTTGGCGGTTCTTATGTGATAAAATTAAATTCATTAATTCCGCAAGCGCACGGATCATCATTGTAGCATTTCACCTTAGAGTATTCCAGGGTTATCGTATTTATATTTCCGCAGGGAGCTAAAGGGAGCTGGATAGTAGCAATGCATTGAATAATTTGGAGAAGGAATAATGTATCAAACTATACTTGAGACGGGGGTAAGATAGGCATGATAAATATGAGTGGCACACACATCCTCAAATCCGAAGTGATAAAATAAAACCGTAGTATACATTTGGGAGAGCAACGAGATAGAGTTAAAGCTACCTGTATGTTTACCTATTATTTACTCTTCCTAGCAGTCAAGTCATGTTGTTTCGGGGCACACACGTGCTAGGTTAACCGATGATGCTAGTTCAAACCTAGGGAACCGTATGCTATAATTAAGACCCTGCTGAGTCCAACCCGGACGTGGTGGATTATAGAGACCGGTGCAGCTGTCACATACACTCGCGGCTACCATCCTCCGTAGGGTTGGGTGCCAAACGTGCATAGGCCAAGTTCTAAGCGCCATGCTTACAACCCGCCTAGAGGAACTACTCTTGATCAACGGAGCAGTCCTATCTAAGAATAAACAAGCACAGATTTCACTCGACGTCATCTCCGACGAAGGCACTCTCTCGTACTTGCCTACTCCAACAATCACGAATCCCACGACAAGACTTCTACGAGCACTTACTTAACAGAATAAATAAACTAAATAAAAAAGAACTACTTAAAGAAATAAATAAAGATAAATCTAAATATAAATTATATTAAATAAAATAATATCTCAAGAGTAAGGATACAAAGAACTATACGAAGACTCCGAGAAGACTCCGGAAGCCCGAGAGAGCTCTCACTCTACTCTACTCTACTCTAACTTCCAAAGCTACTACTAAACAAGAAAATGAAAACACTTGGATGAAGTGTGAGGTGCGAGTTGCTTCTGAGGCCGGGGGGGTCCTATTTATAGGTCTCCAAGGCGGTGGAAGCGCTGCTGCCGACCCTGGAGAGGTGGTGGCGCCAAAGCCGGCCGACCGGCCTAGGGGGGTGGCCGGCCGGCCGTCCACTGTGTCGGTTCGCCACCGACTTCTGCCTCGATGCTCCAGATCACTCCCTGAAGGCGGTCTGAAGGTCGGCTTCTTCGTGGGGTCGGCAGAATTGAAGTAGGGGCCAAGTTAAGGCCCAAATGGCCCACCTTCTAGAATGGCAGTGAAACTCTGCTGGGCTGGTCTTGAATTGTGCGTGGGTGGCCAGTTTTCAGTCCACTGGAGGGAGCCCGGGGCCTGCGGCCACCAGGTGGGGCCGGCCGGCCAAGGAATTTCCCTGGCTGGGCCCACTTTCCTCCATTATTCACTCCTGCATCCAAATATTCACCAAAACTTGTGGAGTAGTGTTATTCCTATCTACTATGCACAAAATCTTGGTGTTATGCTTTTATTTACCGGTAGGGTGGCGGTCAAATCATGGTTTAATGACCGCCCACTTTCCTTAGGACAGGAGGGATCTTATAGCGAAAGAATGAGCGGCGGGGCCGCCAAGTCAGGCCGGCCAGCAACCCTGCTAGGCCGGCCAGCCGTAGATTGTCCCGGATGGCCACCATCCTTGACGTGGACGCTCTAGATCACTCCCTGGTGTCAGTTCTGAGGTCGGTGGACTGTTGGGGCGGTTATGGTTGAGTAACCATCAAATTTAGGCCCAAAAAGCCCACTTTGCGAAGTCGGTTGGTCTTCCACCATGACGGGCACTTGGGCTTGGTGTTTTGTGTTGTATGAAGCCCATTGGAGGAAGATCGGGACCAATGGGGACAAAGGTAGGCCAGCCGGCCTAGGGTTTGGGCCGGCCGGCCAACTATTTTCAGCATTTGGCTCGATCTTTGGACTGGCGCAACTTCTGCTCCCAAACTCCGAATTGGGTGATTCAAAAGTCCATCTTGACTATCTCGGCGAGTGCTTTGATGTCCAGGTCATTCCTTGTTTCTTGCTTTGAATGTCGTCGAGATGTCAGAGCATCCCTCTTGTTTATCATGTGCTTTTGGGTATTTGCTATTTCTCCATGAGTATAAGCACATTTGCACTATTATTCTTATGTACCTTGCAAAACAAGATCACATCCAAAACTTGTGGAACTTATTAGTTTAATGCAAGAAATATTGGTGCATACCTTTTATTCGCCGATAAGTTGACGGTCATTTTATGATTTAACGACCATCAATAGGGGTGGGTGAATCGGTGTCTAAGTAATTTCTTCCAATCGTACTCAAGCGTGAAACAAGCTAGACTATGTGGTGATAACAAGAAGCTAGCAAAGCGCACACACAATCTAATCCAGCAAAGAGCATGTCACACCCCAAAATTTCAAATTTTGGAATGTGACTTAAATTTTTCACTTAAATTTAAAACTTTTTAGAATAGCTTAAAATTCTGCTTTATTATTTGAGAGTTATCACATTTGTTTAAGCAAATAAAGTTATTTTCTAAATTATATAAATTAATATAAGATATAGTAAGGTGTTTGTTGCATTCATGCTGGCATAGATTGTAGTAGGTATGTATTTTATTTGAGTGAAAATGTATTTTAAAGTTCGATTAGAAATCGTTTTATATCGAGGATAATAATCCTGTTCCTAACCTAGGCCTTATCTCGACCAAGCTATCAACTTACTATTTTCTTCTCTTTTCTCCATCAGCTTGCAAACAACCAGACCATTCAATTCAAAATATCTATGTCTGCCCTTTTCTTTTCTTTGTCTGTCAGCAAGACAATTCGCAACAAGGATGTCCATCCATGTTTGCCTTTATTAGTTTCTTTTTCCTCCTAATGTTGCATGAAGCTATATACAACCAAGCCATGAAAGCTCTCTGACAGTGCCTAGTTATTTTGTTCTCTGCTCATTTTCATTCAGTTGGTTTGCAACCAATCGAGCTATCTGCATGCTGGCTACCTGATCCCATTTTTCAATCAATCCTTCTTTCTTTTTGTATCTCCATCGGCTTGCACCTAAACAATGTCTTTCTTTGTTTATTCTTCTTGCCGTGATATATCCAACTTTGTAGTTGCTCGAGTTGTTGCCAAGCAAAGCTTCTATATGCTGCCCTTGCTCTCTCTCATCTGTCTACGACTCTGTCGTTTCCTAGCAGCCTCATCAATCTAGCCCAGCAAGGAGCAAACAGAGAGCACGGCAACCCGGTCCATGGACCTCTCGTACAGCCCATATAATTGGTTTTCCTTGAAACGACAATGCAGCTAGACCCACCACCAGTCCATACGAAACCAGCAGCACCACGCCCTGAAAATCCCTGGCACGCACAGCACCTGCATGCATCGCCCCCACATCGTTTTGTGGCTGTCCCTCTCGTCTCCCTTTTGGTTTCCAAGAAAAACGCATGGCTAAAATCCTATCTCGCCTCCCCTATGGACATCAAGCCAACCTGGTCGTCTTCCTCTACCCCTACCCACGTTCTCCCCGACCCCTCAAACCATCTTGGGCCAAACTCTCAGCGGATCCATCGTTCCCTCTCATTCACACCTTGTTTCCTTGCTGTTTGGGCCAAGGCCCGCCTTTCCTCGCCCCTCTCCCCTATGGGCCGAGCCCAAAAACCTTTCCCAAACCCTAGGCCACCCCCTCTACATATATGGGAGCCTTCCCCACGTCCTTCCTGCCCTCCAAGCCCCTCCCACGTCCCCCCTGCTGTCCCCCACGCACTCCCCCACCCCTCAAACCCTAACCACGCCGCCAAGCTGCTGCCACGTCTCGCCGCCGTCGCTTCCAGCAGCATAGTCACAGATTGGCATCAACGTTCCCGGAGATCCATCCATCCAAATGATGCCAAATTTCACCAGCTGGTGCGCCATAGAGTCTTCTACAACATATCCAAAATTCAGCCCAAGATCTGACCTGGATCGACGGGGATCTAATTCGCAATGACTACTGCTCCTGTTCTGGATCTGTCCAGCGTGCCTGACGGTAATTGTTTTCCATGTTCCAACCAATCCCTCTACTTTTCTGACCTAAACTCAATATCATGTTGTGTTCCAGAAAGTATACTACGTGTTCCCCAAAGGATTTGCCAAGATCTTTCATGAAACGACCAGGAACGCAATGCCACCATCAACTGTCGCAGAACAACCTCATTCAGATCCAACTGTTCGATCTCATTTTCAGGTGAATCCGTGCACCAATCACCATGTCTCCATTATGTTCCACACAATTGCGCATAGTACCGTGAAAACCATGTCGAACAATATGCATCCAATCAACGGGAACGCGCATGTTTCATTCCCTAAGCGTTTCTACTTTTCCAGATTTAGTCCTTAATCTTTGAAACATCATAACTTTTTGCTCGTAACTCCGTTTTAAGCGATTCTTGCGCTCACGTGATTTTAGACTCGAGCTCTATCATTTAGTACTGTTTTTAGAGTAATTTGATACTGTTTGGTATACTGTTTCTTATTGCTTGTGCGTTGTGTGCTTTGCATGTTACCGTTATTTAGAAACGCGTGTTCGAGAGCTAACAACATGAAGATCAAGACAAGAAGACTCTGAGCAGCAGCACTTCTTTTGAGGCAAGTGTCCTTGACCATTTTGGACCTATTTCTTTCTCCCTCTAGTTTAATTTGCATGCATAGCGTTTAATATGAATCCTATATGTCATTTATCCTGTTCCATACTATTTCCTTGTCGCCTGGTTGTGGTAGACGATAGTATGAGGATGGGTAGGTCTTGCTTAGCTTGCTGAACTGGGTTGGATGATAATTTGACTAATAATCTTGACTAATGGTTCACTTGAACATAATTATCACGGACCGGTTAATCTTTTTAGCAACCTGGAACTTAGGTGTGCTGTAACTTGAGCAAGTGGTATGTTTGATGATGGTGCGGTTAGCACGAGACTTTGGTTTGTGTTGGTCTTGCTCAAGTTAGCTAAGGATCGGTTCGTGGAGCCGCAACCCAGGACAACAGCGCAAAGCACAGGGTTGATTATGGTAGACTTGGTCAAGTATTATGCTGTCTTCCCAGTTTTGCTGGTGTTCAAGGAAAGAGGGAGGAAGGGTTACTTCTGAACTCAGGTGATGGAGGGGTACTCCTAGCCACGGCGCCAGAGGGGGCTACTGTTGCAGGGGTACTGGCAGTAGTGTAACCTTAGCGAGGATGTTGGCAGGCTGGGAAGCGCTTTGAAAGACCATGTGGTGTTCTCTTGGCCTCACACCTTGGTAGTGTGGTTGTGGCAATATGGAGACTTTAGTCATCGACGGATGACGGAATCACCACCCTGTGGGTAAAGTTGTGCACCTCTGCAAAGAAGTAAAACTGTCATGACAGCCGTGCTCACGGTCAGGAGCGGCCTGGATCCTCACATGATTAGAGATGGATGGTTGGTTCTGATGGGTAACCAGTTTGATGCTGCAAGGGCGTACCTTGTAGTATGGTTTTGGGTGGGTAACCCGTTTTGCTACAAGTGGGTAACTTGTAGTGTCTCCTTTGATGATAACTTTTGGGTGGGTTCCACATCATCTAGTAAATAGGTGCTTTAATTAAATGACTTAATTTATAGTTGCTTTCTGCTATGAACCATGTATTAGCATTTCCTTTGTTTAAGCTATGCATGTCATCTTCCCTACACTTGCGGAGTACGATATGTACTCACACTTGCTATTCCCCACTCTATGTTGAATTGCTGCTCAGAAGATGAAGGCACAATGGAGTACTTCGATGAGGAATACTAGGCGTGCTGTCTCCCAGTCGACTGCCTGTGTGTTTGGGTGTCTTCCGCTGTCGTTTTAATTAGTCCTTTGAGACATTTTATTCAGATATTGTAATAATGCAACGACGAGACGATATAATGACACTGGTTATACTGTTTATTTCACTATTGTCTCTATATGTGTGGAACTTGATCCTGGCACACATATAGCTATGCATTCAGTTTTGTCCTTAAAACTGGGTGTGACAGAGCAACACCCTAACAAGCAATTCTACCAAGTAACAAGAGAGCGACCTATCATGCAATTCAACTAGCACATAAAGATAAATGCGGAAACGTAAATGCTAGTACGTAAAGGAGATAAGGATAGGAATGCTCATGATGTTTTCCCGTGGTATCGGAAGGATAGCGCCTTCCCCTACTCCACGTTGGGTCACTCCCGTCGGAGTCTCGACCCCGTCCTTCCGCTCGTGGCGATCCCTCCTAGACCACACTCCACTCCCCGAGTGAAGCCGCGGGCACGTCCCGCCAGGCTCTCTCCCAGGGCCTCCTCCGGTGGTAAGGCTCCGCACTTGATGCGCCCAAAGGGCGCTGTTGGCGGTCGTTAAACCATGTTTTGACCGCCACCCTACCGGTAAATAAATGCGTAACACCAAGATTTTGTGCATAGTAGATAGGAATAATGCTACTCCACAAGTTTTGGTGGATATTTGGATGCAGGAGTGAATAATGGAGAAAAGTGGGCCCAGTCAGGGAAAATCCCTGGTCGGCTGGCCCCACCCTAGGCCGGCCGGCCCGACCTGGTGGCCGTAGGCCCCAGATTTCCTCCAGTGGGCTGGAAACTAATCCACAACGCATAATTCAAGGCCAGCCCAGCAGATTTGCACCGCCATTCTAGAAGGTGGGCCATTTGGGCCTTAACTTGGCCCCCACTGCAATTCTGCCGACCCCAGCAAGGAACCGACCTTCAGACCGCCTTCAGGGAGTGATCTGGAGCGTCCAGGAGCAAGTCGGTGGCAAACCGCCACAGGGGCCGGCCGGCCGGCCACCCCCCTAGGCCGGCCAGCCGGCTTTGGCGGCGCTGCCTCTCCAAAGTCGGCAGCAATGCTTCCACCGCCTTGGAGACCTATAAAAGGGACCCCCCGGCCTCAGAAGCAACTCGCACCATCACACTTCATCCAAGTGTTCATTAGTTTAGTTGAGTAGTAGCTTTGGGAGTTAGAGTAGAGTAGAGTAGAGTAGAGTGAGAGCTCTCTCGGGCTTCCGGAGTCTTCTCGGAGTCTTGGTATAGTTCTTTGTATCCTTACTCTTGAGATATTATTTTATTCAATATAATTATATTTAGATTTATCTTTATTTATTTCTTTTAGTAATTCTTTTCTATTTAGTTTATTTATTCGTTAAGTAAGTGCTCGTAGAAGTCTTGTTGTGGGATTCGTGATTGTTGGAATAGCGAGTACGAGAGAGTGCCGTCGTCGGAGATGACGTCGTGTGAAATCTGTGCTTGTTCATTCTTAGATAGGACTGCTCCGTTGATCAAGAGTAGCTCCTCTAGGCGGGTTGTAAGCATGGCGCTTAGAACTTGGCCTATGCACGTTTGGCACCCAGCCCCACGGAGGATGGTAGCTGCGAGTGTATGTGACAGCTGCACCGGTCTCTGTAATCCACCACGTCCGGGTTGGACTCAGCAGGGTCTTAATTATAGCATACGGTTCCCTAGGTTTGAACCAGCATCATCGGTTAACCTAGCACGTGTGTGCCCCGAAACGACATGACTTGTATGTGTATGAGCTTAGCTAGAGTAAATAACCTTTGTAGAATTGACTGCTAGGAAAAGTAAATAATAGATAAACATACAGGTAGCCTTAACTCTATCTCGTTGCTCTCCCAAATGTATACTACGGTTTTCTTTTATTTACCTTGGATTTGAGGATGTGTGTGCCACCCATATATATCATGCCTATCTTACCCCGTCTCAAGTATAGTTGATACATTATTTCTTTCTCCAAATTATCCAATGCATTGCTACTATTCAGCTCCCTTTTGCTCTACTTCCCTGCGGAAATATAAATACGATAACCCTGGAATACTCCAAGGTGAAATGCTACAATGGTGATCCGTGCGCTTGCGGAATTAATGAATTTAATTTTATCGCATAAGAACCGCCAACAAGCATTTCTGGCGCCGTTGCCGGGGAAGTAGCAGCTAGGAACTGAATAAATGCATTGAAGTTTGTGAGAAGAATAATTATCACTTACTTTTGCGGGCTTACCCTTGTCCTGTCTTTCTTTGTTGTGGAAATTTAAAACAGGACTGTGCATGGCTGGTTTCGACCTACCAGAAAACTTCCACTCAGATCCAGAGCAGTTCTTGAGGAAAGTTCGAGCAAAACTCACCAAACAGATCCGCAAGAACGCTCTGGCTCTCGAATCGTCTCCTCCACCGGTTGTCAGGGCCTCCTCAATGAACAACACCATGGCCGACCCCGTTGTTGAGAAGACGATCAATGACTTCTCCGCGCCAACTACGGAGAACATCCACGTGGGTCCCAACCCGCGCATCACCAACAAGGACTACGAGCTCAAGCCAGCCTTGATCAACATGATCTTGGCCAGTCCTTTCTGTGGGAAGCCGTCGGAGGATGCGAACGCTCACCTCCAAAGGTTCCTGATGACGTGCAACACTTTCGTCATAAAGGATGCACCTCAGGACGCCATCCGACTACAGCTTTTCCCATTCTCTCTGTTGGGGAAGGCTCTCCAGTGGTTCTACGCGAACCAAGAGTCCCTCGACACGTGGACGGCATGCTCCAATGCCTTCCTCGCCAAGTTCTTCCCGCCGGGCAAGACGACTGCCCTGCGGAACAAGATATCGGGCTTCCAACAGCTCGTAGATGAGTCGACAGCGGAAGCCTGGGACAGGATGCAGGAGTACGTTCTCTCGTGCCCACACCATGGCATGGAAGAATGGCTCCTCATACAGAGTTTCTACCACGGTTTGAGGCCGTCCGCTCGAGAGCACCTCGACGCCGCAGCAGGCGGCTCCTTCTTCTCCCTTAGCGTGAAGAACGCTAAGAAGTTGATTGAGAAGGTGGCGGCCAACCAGACTCATGGTGAACGCCAAGCGGCGAGCACCAAGACCTGTGGAGTGCACCAAGTGGAGACGATGGACATGCTCGCCATCAAGCTCGATCAGCTACTCCGCAAGGTGGAGTCTCCACAGGACCTGCAAGTTGCGGATTCCCGCATGACATGTGAGGAATGCGGCAACGTTGGGCATATGGGCATCAATTGCCCGAATGCGAGAGAGGAATGCAATTTCCTCAACAATGGCAATGGGTACCGCTCCCAGAACAACTACGGCTGGAACTCCAGACCTGACCTCTCCTTCAACAAAAATCAGGGAGGTAACAATGGTAATCTTTCCCGTTATGAGCCATCTATCAAGGATCTAGTTCCCGGCCAGGTCAAGATCAATGACAGTATTAGTAAGAAGTTTCTTACTACGGACAAGGCTTTAGAGAGCATAGATGCCAAGCTAGAGTCGTTCAGCACTGCTCTGCAGAATCAGCTAAGCCATAACAAGATGTTAGAAACACAAATAGCGCAAATAGCTTCAGCTGTGCAGTCTCCTCGTGCGGGTAAACTTCCTGGGCAACCAGAAGTTAATCCCAAGGAGAGTGTGAATGCAATAACCATCAGGTGTGAAGAGAGCGACTTGGATGCTGCACTCCCCAAGGATGTGGTCAGAAAAGATCCCGGATGGCCAACCATTCCGTGTTTGGTCAACGACCGGTGCTTCGTTCGGGCACTATGTGACTTAGGAGCAAGTGTGAGCATCATGCCAAAGGCGATGTACGATGGGTTAAACCACCCATTGTCCCCAACAACCATGAAGCTCCAGCTTGCAGACGGGTCACTACGCCTACCCGTGGGGACTGTCGAAGACGTGCCCGTGCAGATCAGAAATCTCTTCGTTCCCGTCGATTTCGTTGTACTTGACATGGAAGTGGATGAGAAGGCTCCTCTCATCCTTGGGAGGCCGTTCTTGAGCACCACCAACGCCAACATCGACGTGGGGGCAGGAGAGATCCACTTGGACTTCAACGGCGGGGAAGAGACGTTCAGCTTCAAGCCTAAGGTTGAGCAATGCAAGCAAGTACGGGTCATATATGGAAAGGACCCAAGGAGAGTGGAGAAGATTGAGATTACTCCACCCATGCCACAGCCAGACAAGCTCATTGCATACATGAGAGACTATCTGGAAAGAGAGAATGCAAGAAGGCTAGCAAAATATTGGAGGACTCCAAGGAGGATGCCTCAGCCGCCAAACACACCTCAAGCCCCTCTTACTCCTCCCCTGCAAGAAGGAGTAGGCGAGTCACAATCGCCTAAGAAGAGGAGAGCAAGGCGCTCAAGAAAGAAGAAGGCAGCTACGGTATCGACCGATGAGAGCACAACAAAGGCGCCTATTAAAGAAAAGGTCGCCGCCACAAGCACAAAGAAGACAATCAAAGTGTGGCGGAAGAAAGAAAGAACCTCTACCTCGCCAGATTCTCCAGCGAGCGAGGTCCAAACAAGTTGAAGACATGGAGAACGTCTAGCTCAAAGACGTAAAAATGAGAGCCCTCCGATTGGGGAGGCCATCCCAATCGTTATCCTAGCTAGGCCTAGCACTTGTTTTTCTTTCCATAAACCATAAAAACAAAATAAAAATTTGAAAAAAAAAATTTAAAAACAACAAAAATAATAGGATTCCTGGCGATGCTCATTAGGGGCTAGCCACTTGTATTATCCTCACTCTTTTTTGCAGGTCAAGAAGGAGGAGGAAGAGCCTAAATCAAGCTTAAGTCTTACAAAGACTCAAGCTTGGGGAGGGCCCCCCCCAGGTAAGAAGGAGTTCAATACAAGCTCGAGTCTTGCAAAGACTCAAGCTTGGGGAGGACCCCCAGGTAAGTATTCCTAACTTTCTTAATAAATAAATAAACTCCCTGTTTCGAATAAATGCTAAAATCTTGGTGTTATGCTACGCTTAAGGGAAATGATGATCGAGTTACAAATTAGCTTCCCATGTGTCGCATAGATGCAACCTCTACTCCTGACATATGTGTTATTTTTATTTGAGCATGATCACATCATGAGTCTTGCTTATTTCCGTGGGTTGCATTTGTTACACCAAGTCTGAGCATTGTGGATTGTGATATGGCATGATTAGGACTTGTTGCAATTTCTTAGTATGGTTTCATCCAGAGACGTTTTTCTTGAATTGCTGCAAGTACCTAAAACCCTTCTGTTTTGGCACACTTCTCTTAGTGTGAGGATTTATTTACCTACCAGAGCCATATCATAATATTCGAAACAGCCCCACTCATAGCCGTTTGTTTATGTATTGAGTTTTGTTAAGGTCTGATGTACTCTTGAAACTAAGCACTCCTAATTTTGGTCATAATTCCTTCGCGTGTGTTTTCGAAAATTTCTCTCCACCAAATAAAAAGGGGAATGTTTGGATAAATCAACCAAACATTTTTCAGAGTTTGCAAAACTTTTGGTCCATCCAAAATGCTCAAGAATACTTCAAAATGTTTCCTTGAACCATTCAAAATTTATGGCCCCTTGCACCATGGAGTAGTCAAAAAAAAAAACTCCATGGTTGCATGACAAAAGTCAATGGCTATGTGGTTCTTATCATAAACATCTTGAGCAAAGGACCAATGTTTTTCAAAACCCCCTTCCACAAGTGTGAGTTCATTTTCTCCCCCTCCATCACATTATTTCCTATGACCAAAATAAATGGAGTTGCTATGTTGATTGAGACTCATTCTTTAGCTTTACAATAAATACATGACATTTGTGCATTCCTTACCAAGCTCCACATACAAAGCCTCATTTGGTAGAAGGTAGGATGAGTGAAGCTTGTAGGAATAAGACTCGCATAAGGATGGTAAGAGAAGTGCCGTCCCAAAACGAAGGAGAATTTTTTGCACCTTACCTTGCAGCACATAAAAACTCTGGATGCATACCTGCTAAGAATTGTGTACTTGTTCGAAAATGCCGTTCTAGTCTTCAATGCTGCATGACAAGGTGTGACATATAAGCCCCACGATTTTTGCAACACTCATGAATATTTTGTGCTCTCGTAAACTTACCACTGTTTAGGGAGTATGTTGTTGCATCTTTATTACCCATGGGGCGCTTCTTTGTAACTCCTGATCCGCCGGTACCCTGAGTTGAGTTTGCTCGGGACGAGCAAAGTTTAAACTTGGGGAGGTTGTTGGCGGTCATTAAACCATGATTTGACCGCCACCCTACCGGTAAATAAATGCATAACACCAAGATTTTGTGCATAGTAGTTAGGAATAATGCTACTCCACAGGTTTTGGTGAATATTTGGATGCAGGAGTGAATAATGGAGAAAAGTGGGCCCAGCCAGGGAATTTCCCTGGCCGGCCGGCCCCACCCTAGGCCGGCCGGCCCCACCTGGTGGCCGCAGGCCCCGAACTTCTTCCAGTGGGCTGGAAAATAATCCACAACGCATAATTAGAGGCCAGCCCAGCAGAATTCCACCGCCATTCTAGAAGGTGGGCTATTTGGGCCTTTACTTGGCCCTCACTTCAATTCTGCCGACCCCAGCGAGGAGCCGACCTTCAGACCGACTTCAGGGACTGATCTGGAGCGTCCACGCTTAAGACGGTGGCAAACCGCCACAGGGGACGGCCGGCCGGCCACCCCCCTAGGCCGGCCGGCCGACTTTGGCGCCACCGCCTCTCCAGCTTCGGCCAGGGTGCTCCCACCGCCTTCACAAGATATAAATTGGACCCCTCGGCCTCCGGAGCAACTCGCACCATCACACTTCATCCAAGTGTTCATTAGTTTAGTTTAGTAGTAGCTTTGGGAGTTAGAGTAGAGTAGAGTAGAGTGAGAGCTCTCTCGGGCTTCCGGAGTCTTCTCGGAGTTCGGTATAGTTCTTTGTATCCTTACTCTTTTGAGATATTATTTTATTTAATATATAATTAGTTTTGTCTTTATTTATTTCTTTTAGTAATTCTTTCCTATTTAGTTTGTTTATTCTGTTAAGTAAGTGCTCGTAGAAGTCTTGTTGTGGGATTCGTGATTGTTGGAATAGCAAGTACGAGAGAGTGCCTTCGTCGGAGATGACGTCGTGTGAAATCTGTGCTTGTTCATTCTTAGATAGGACTGCTCCGTTGATCAAGAGTAGTTCCTCTAGACGGGTTGTAAGCATGGCGCTTAGAGCTTGGCCTATGCACGTTTGGCACCCAGCCCCACGGAGGATGGTAGCCGCGAGTGTATGTGACAGCTGCACCGGTCTCTGTAATCCACCACGTCTGGGTTGGACTCAGCAGGGTCTTAATTATAGCATACGGTTCCCTAGGTTTGAACTAGCATCATCGGTTAACCTAGCACGTGTGTGCCCCGAAACGACATGACTTGTATGTGTATGAGCTTAACTAGAGTAGATAACCTTTGTAGATTAGATTGCTAGAAAGAGTAAATAATAGATAAACATACAGGTAGCCTTAACTCTATCTCGTTGCTCTCCCAAATGTATACTACGTTTTATTTCTTTTATTTACCTTGGATTTGAGGATGTGTGTGCCACCCATATATATCATGCCTATCTTACCCCCGTCTCAAGTATAGTTGATACATTATTTCTTTCTCTAAATTATCCAATGCATTGCTATTATTCAGCTCCCTTTTGCTCTACTTCCCTGCGGAAATATAAATACGATAACCCTGGAATACTCCAAGGTGAAATGCTACAATGGTGATCCGTGCGCTTGCGGAATTAATGAATTTAATTTTATCACATAAGAACAGCCAACACCATCCGGTCTCTAGGACCGGACCATCCGGTCTCCTCTCGATCTTCTCCAACAGAAGCTTCCCTTCTCTGTTGCTCATCTCTGTAAGGATCGTATCGTCCGGTCTCATGATCGTACCATTCGGTCTATGGTCCGTTCTTCATTTTATTAGCATCCCGAGACTTCATTCTCTGTCTGGATCTTCAATGAAGACCGTACCGTCCGGTCCCTATGACCGAGCAATCCGGTCCCTTCTACAAAAGCTGAAACTTGATCCACTCTTGATCCTTGCTGCCAACTTCTCCCTTCTTGGTTCCTTCACTTCTCTTCTTCCACCCTAGTGCCTAAGAGACTCATAATGCATCCAAAGATCTCTAACACTAGTTTGCTCTAAGAGAACCAATTCGATCCCTCATGATAGTTCGGTTTTTCCTATGGACTCAAGCCTACATTTATACCAAGCCAACACTTGCTTGGATCTAGCATGTCCTTAGGCTTGATCCATCTTCAACCTTGACTCCATCAAGCTCGATCCGAAATGCCGAGGCAACCATTCACCAAGTCGTCGATAAAGATAAGGTTTGTGAGACGACGCTTCCTTGACGTGACCATCAAATATATCCGACATGGAAATGTTAGTCACATCAATATAGTCATCTAATCACCAAAAAATTCATACCTTTGGGGTTTCCATACTCCAATGGTCATGAAGCTTACACTTCATCAACTTGGATCCTTCGACCAGACAAGAGGACGGCATGAGGGCTTCGCACAGCACAGAACGACTGTTGGCGTTTCTTACGCAAAAAGATTTAATTCAATTTCCGCAAGCGCACGGAACACCATTGTAGCATTTCACCCGGGAGTATTCCAAGGGTATCGTATTTATATTTCCACAGGGAAGCATCGCTAAGAATATCATTAATTAACAAGGAAACATCTATTATTTATAACTTGCAAACTAGACCAAAGCAGGGATACATATATGATATGATGAGTGGCAACCAAACACACACAAGGATTCCATATGAAGATAAAGAGATAGAACTAGTCAACTGGGAGGACAACGAGAAGAAGGGTATCAGCCTAGGGGTTACAAATATCTACTTAAGCTTTCATTATAGATTCATTCCTGCATATCGGGGCACACGCATGCCAAGGTAGCAACCCGAGAATTAGGTTCAACTACGTTGGGGAACTACGTGCTATTGACCTCCCTACTAAAACCATCACCCGGACGTGGTGGATTACAGAGACCGGTACGCCTGTCACACGTACTCGCGGCTACCATCCTCCGTGGGGTGTAGAGCAAACTCACGTCTAGAATAGTTCCTTGAGCCATACAAGCAAATATCCTAGATAGCTTACTCTTCGCGCGTAAGAGCAAGCCAACCATGCATAACAAATCTATGTGGATTGTGTAAGCATTTGCGGTGCAAACAACCCATGCAGATAGACCTACCATACACAGACGTGGAACCAACACAAGAATTTCTCTATAATTATTACTTAAATAAATAAATGTAAACTAAAAGGAAAACTAAAATAAATAAATAAGAAAATAATTATATTAAAGAAAGTATAAAAGAAAAGATACACGAGAACTTTACCCAAACTCCGAAGAGAACTCCGGAGCTCCGAGCGAAGCTCTCACTTCTACTCTAACTCCCATGACCAACTAGCCTACTCTAAACTACACAAGTGGAAGTGACTCCTTGAGCTGAGCGTGATCCTACATTGGATCTTCTCTTCTCAAGTGTGAAGGTGCAGGTTGGAGTGAGGGGAGGGGTCCTCTATTTATAGTGGAGTTGCCTTGGGAGAGTGGAGAAGGTCTTGGAGCATTTCGTGGAATATTCCCTTCTTGCCGACGTCCTCTGGCTTGGCCGGCGCGTCAAGTGGCTTGTGACCGCCTCTGGAACCGACTGGAGAAAGATTGAGGCGGTTGGAGATTAAGTTGGGCCGGCCGGCCAGGTGTTTGGGCCGGCCGGCCTACTATTTTCTGGATTTCGCCCAATCTTGCGCGAGGCATAACTCCTGCTCCCGAACTCCGAATTGGGTGATCCAAAAGCCCATTTTGACTATCTCGACGAGGGCTTTGACATGGAGGGATCAAATTTGTCATTTGAAATATTATTTCTTGATGTCCAAGTCATTCCTTATTTCTTGCGTCGAATGTCGTCGAGATGTCCGAGCAGGACCTTGTTTATCTTGTGCCTTTTGTATATTTGCTTTTTATCCATAAGTATAAGCACAATTGCACCAATATTCCTATGTACCTTGCAAAACAAGATCACATCCAAAACTTGTGGAACTTTATTAGTTTAATGCATAAAACATTAGTGCATACCTTTTATTCGCCGATAAGTTGACGGTCATTTTATGATTTAATGGCCGTTAACAACGACGAAGTATTGTGTGTTGAGGGCTTTGTTCCAAAACAGATATTTGTCACTAATATGATTGTGGTTCAATGATATCCCCTTTCTCTACCCTGCCTTGCATTGGCAATAGCTGATGGACTCATTTCTGCGAGGAGTGAGTCATGGAGGTCAAAAAGAGAAGTTGAGGACGTGTTGGATGGACGATTGCATTGGAGTACAGAATGCGTTGGACTTCAGTTCTATTTGAATAGGCAAGCACTGGGTTAAATAATCATGTCGTCTTTCGTGTGAGAAACAAACTGTAAGTTTCAGTATTCGTTGATGTTGACTGTTGTTATGCTGAATTTTAAGTGAACTAGTTGAATGCCCGTGCGTTGCTGTTGTTGACGGTCGTTAAGTCGTGTTTCGACCGTCAAATAGATCAATAAATAAGGATGAACTAACACTTCTTTCTCGCATATTATTTATCAATAACCAAATTCCACATGTAACTCTAGATTTAAGTGTGCACGTGGAAAATAGGGAAATCCAGGTGCACACATGCCCCAAAGCGACGGATCAACACTTCCATAAATTAACGATCGCCGCGGGAATATAAATCAAGGATAAAATGCCAAGAATTACCAAATAATACAACTGAAGGCCGTAGCACCTGGAACAGAGGCCAAGAGACCCAGGGAAACCCACCAGCCAAGGCCCAGCCCAGGAGGGGCCAGGCCTGGGTCGGCCGACCCCCCTAGCCAGGCCGGTCGACCTGGCAGGGCCCCCCTGGGTCCATCTTTCTAAGGCGGTTCGCAACCGACTTCCTGAGGTCGGTTCCACCTGCAATCTGTTGGCGGTTCTTATGCGTGTAGATTAAATTCATTAATTCCGCAAGCGCACGGATCACCATTGTAGCACTTCACCTTGGAGTATTCCAGGGTTATCATATTTATATTTCCGCAGGGAAGTAGAGCGAAAGGAAGCTGAATAGTAGCAATGCATTTGCATAATTTGGAGAAAAAAACAATATATCAACTATACTTGAGACGGGGTCAGGTTTGCATGATAAATATGAGTTGGCACACACCATCTAATCCGAAGTGATAAAAGAAATAAAAGCGTAGTATACATTTGGAGGAGCAACGAGATAGAGGCAAGACTTCCTATGTGTTTATCTAATATTTACTCTTCCTAGCAGTTACTTCTACAAAGGTTATCTGTTCTAGCTAAGCTCGCACACATACAAGTCATGTTGTTTCGGGGCACGCACGTGCTAGGCCATGTGAACCGATACTGCTAGTTCGACCTAGGGAATCGTACGCTATTAAGACCCTGCCTGTCCAACCCGGACGTGGTGGATTACAGAGACCGGTGTAGCTGTCACATACACTCGCGGCTACCATCCTCCGTGGGGTTGGGTGGCAAACGTGCATAGGCCAAGCTCTAAGCTCTATGCTTACAACCCGCCTAGAGGAACTACTTTTGATCAACGGAGCAGTCCTATCTAAGAATAGAGCACAGATTTCACCAAGCGCGGACGTCATCTCCGACGGAGGCACTCTCTCGTACTCTTTAGACAACAATCACGAATCCCGCAACAAGACTTCTACGACACATGGGAAGCTAATATGTTAGCAATTCATCATTTCCCTTAAGCTTGATTCAGGGCTTCCTCCTCCTTCTTGACCTGCAAAGAGTGAGGATAATACATGTGGCTAGCCCCTAATAGGTATAGCCGGGAATCCTACTATTTTTGTTGTTTTTAATTTTTCTTATTTTTATTTTGTTTTGATGGTTTATGAAAGGAAAAACAAGTACTAGGCCTAGCTAGGATAACGATTGGGATGGCCTCCCCAATCGGAGGGCTCTCATTTTACGTCTTGAGCTAGACGTTCTCCATGTCGTTTCAACTTGTTTGGACCTCGCTCGCTGGAGAATCTGGCGAGGCTGAGGTTCCTTCTTTCTTCCGCCACACTTTTGTTGTCTTCCTTGTGCTTGTGGCAGCGACCGTTTCATTGTTAGGCGCCTTTGTTGTACTCTCTTCGGTTAATACCTTGGCTACCTTCTTCTTCTTTGAGCGCCTAGCTCTCCTCTTCTTAGGCGATTGTGACTCGCCTACTCCTTCTTGCGGTGGAGGAGCAAGAGGGGCTTGTGGTGCTTTTGGCGGCTGGGTCATCCTCCTTGGAGTCCTCCAATAGTTGGCTGGCCTTCTTTCATTCTCTCTTGCCAGATAATTTCTCATGTATGCAATGAGCTTGTCTGGCTGCGGCATGGGTGGAGTAATCTCAATCTTCTCCACTTCCCGTGGGTCCATTCCATGTATAACCCTCACTTGCTTGCATTGCGCAACCTTGGGCCTGAAGTTGAAAGTCTCTTCCTGCCTTTGAAATCCAGATGTATCTCTCCTGCCCCCACGTCGATGTTGGCGTTGGTGGTGCTCAAGAATGTCCTCCCCAAGATGAGAGGAGTTCTATCATCCACCTCCATATCGAGCACAATAAAGTCGACGGGGACAAAGAGGTTTTACCTGTATTGGGACATCTTGGGCAAATCCTAAACTTAGGCGTAGCAACCCATCTGCAAGCTGGAGCTGCATGGTTGCTGGAGATAATGGATGGTTTAACCCATCGTATATCGCCTTCGGCATGACGCTCACGCTTGCTCCTAAGTCACATAGTGCCCGAGCGAAGCACCGGTCGTTGACCAAACATGGGATGGTCGGACTTTTGGGATCCCATCTGATAACATCCTTGGGAAGCGTAGTGTCCGGATTGCTTTCATCACACCTGATGGTTATTGCATTCACACTCTCCTTGGGATTAACTTCTGGTTGCCCAGGAAGTTTACCCTCACGAGGAGACAGCACAGCTGAAGCAATTTGCACGATTTGTGTCTCTAATATCTTGTTATGACTCCTCTGATTTTGCAGAGCAGTGCTGAACGATTCTAGCTTAGCATCTATGCTCTCTAAAGCCTTGTCCGTAGTAAGAAATTTCTTACTAATGCTGTCATTGATCTTGACCTGGCCGAGAACTAGATCCTTGATAGAAGGCTCATAGCGGGAAAGATTACCATTGTTACCTCCCTGATTCTTGTTGAAGGAGAGGTCGGGCCTGGAGTTCCAGCCGTAGTTGTTCTGGGGGCGGTACCCATTGCCATTGTTGAGAAAATTGCATTCCTCTCTCGCATTTGGGCAATTGATGCCCATATGCCCAACGTTGCCGCATTCTTCACATGTCATGCGGGAATCCGCAACTTGCAGGTCCTGTGGAGAGTCCACCTTGCGGAGTAGCTGATCGAGCTTGATGGCGAGCATGTCCATCGTCTCCACTTGGTGTACTCCACGGGTCTTGGTGGTAGCCGGTTGGCGTTCACCATGAGTCTGGTTGGCCGCCACCTTCTCAATCAGCTTCTTAGCGTTCTTCACGCTAAGAGAGAAGAAGGAGCCGCCTGCTGCGGCGTCGAGGTGCTCTCGAGCGGACGGCCTCAAACCGTGGTAGAAACTCTGAATAAGGAGCCATTCCTCCATGCCATGATGTGGGCATGAGAGAACGTACTCCTGCATCCTGTCCCAGGCTTCCGCGATCGACTCATCTGCGAGCTGTTGGAAGCCCGAAATCTTGTTCCGCAGGGCAGTCGTCTTGCCCGGCGGGAAGAACTTGGTGAGGAAGGCATTGGAGCATGCCGTCCACGTGTCGAGGGACTCTTGGTTCGCGTAGAACCACTGGAGAGCCTTCCCCAACAGAGAGAACGGGAAGAGCTGCAGTCGGATGGCGTCCTGGGTGCATCCTTCATGGCAAAGGTGTTGCACGTCATCAGGAACCTCTGGAGGTGAGCATTTGCATCCTCCGACGGCTTCCCACAGAAAGGACTGGCCAAGACCATGTTGACCAAGGCCGGCTTGAGCTCGTAGTCCTTGTTGGTGATGCGCAGGTTGGGTCTCACGTGGATGTTATCCGTGGTTGGCGCGGAGAAGTCATTGATCGTCTTCTCGACAACCGGGTCGGCCATGTTGTTCGATGAGGAGGCCCTGACAACCGGTGGAGGAGACCCTTCAAGAGCCAGAGCGTTCTTGTGGATCTGTTTGGTGAGTCTTGCTCGAACTTTCCTCAAGAATTGTTCTGGGTCTGAGTGGAAGTTTTCTGGTAGGTCGAAACCAGTCATGCACCGTCCTGTTTTAAATTTCCACATAAAGAAAACAGGACAAGGGTAAGCCCACAAAAGTAAGTGATAATTATTTTCTCACAAACACAATGCATTTATTCAAGAATCCTAGCTGCTACTTCCCCGGCAACGGCGCCAGAAATGCTTGTTGGCGGTTCTTATGCGTGTAACTTAAATTCATTAATTCCGCAAGCGCACGGATCACCATTGTAGCACTTCACCTTGGAGTATTCCAGGGTTATCGTATTTATATTTCCGCAGGGAAGTAGAGCGAAAGGAAGCTGAATAGTAGCAATGCATTGCATAATTTGGAGAAAAACAATATATCAACTATACTTGAGACGGGGGTCAGGTTTGCATGATAAATATGAGTTGGCACACACCATCTAATCCGAAGTGATAAAAGAAATAAAAGCGTAGTATACATTTGGGAGAGCAACGAGATAGAGTCAAGACTTCCTGTGTGTTTATCTGTTATTTACTCTTTCTAGCAGTTAATTCTACAAAGATTATCTATTCTAGTTAAGCTTACACACATACAAGTCATGTTGTTTCGGGGCACGCACGTGCTAGGCCATGTGAACCGATACTGCTAGTTCGACCTAGGGAACCGTACGCTATAATTAAGACCCTGCCTGTCCAACCCGGACGTGGTGGATTACAGAGACCGGTGTAGCTGTCACATACACTCGCGGCTACCATCCTCCGTGGGGTTGGGTGCCAAACGTGCATAGGCCAAGCTCTAAGCTCCATGCTTACAACCCGCCTAGAGGAACTACTCTTGATCAACGGAGCAGTCCTATCTAAGAATAGAGCACAGATTTCACCAAGCGCGGACGTCATCTCCAACGGAGGCACTCTCTCGTACTCTTTAGACAACAATCACGAATCCCACAACAAGACTTCTACGAGTACTTACTTAACGGAATAAATAAACTAAATAGAAAAGAACTACTAAAGAAATAAATAAAGATAAAGCTAAATATAATTATATTGAATAAAATAATATCTCTAAAGAGTTAGATACAAGAACTATACCGAAACTCCGAGAAGACTCCGGAAGCCCGAGAGAGCTCTCACTCTACTCTACTCTACTCTAACACCCAAAGTAACTACTAAACAAGAAGTAAACACTTGGATGAAGTGTGTTGCGAGTTGGTTCTGCAGCCGGCCAGGGGTATTTATAGCTTCACCATGAGTAGGGGGATCATATAGTGCGAGGTTGAGTTGCGGGGCCGCCAAGCTGGGCCGGCCGGCCAGTTAGGGAGGTCGGCCGGTCGTCCCCTGTGGCGGTTGGCCACCGCCTTGCTCCTGGACGCTCCTGATCACTCCCTGATGGCGGTCCGAAAGTCGGTTTCTTGATGGGGTCGGCAGAACTATAGTGGGGGCCAAGTAAAGGCCCAAATAGCCCAGCTTCTAGAATGGCGGTGGAATCCGCTGGGCTGGGCCTTCAATTATGCATTGTTTGCCTGTTTACAGCCCACTGGAGGAAGCCCGGGGCCAGTGGCCACCTGGTGGGGCCGGCTGGCCAGGGAATTCCTGAAACTGAATGCATAGCTATATGTGTGCCAGGATCAAGTTCCACACATATAGAGACAATAGTGAAATAAACAGTATAACCAGTGTCATTATTACATCATCTCAGCGTATCATTATTACAATACCGAATAAAATGTCTCATAAGACTAAATAAAATGACAGCGGAAGACACCCAAACACACAGGCAGTCGACTGGGAGACAGCACGCCTAGTATTCCTCATCGAAGTACTCCATTGCGCCTTCATCTTCTGAGCAGCATTTCAATGTAGAGTGGGGAATAGCAAGTGTGAGTACATATCGTACTCCGCAAGTGTAGGAAAAGATGACATGCATAGCTTAAACAAAAGAAAGGCTAACACATGGTTCATAGCAGAAAGCAACTATAAATTAAGTCATTTAGTTAAAGCACCTATTTACTAGATGATGTGGAACCCGCCCAAAAGTTATCAACATAAGGTCAACTACACAGGTTACCCCACCTGTGAAGCCAAAGGGTTACTCCACCCCAAACCAAACTACAGGTTACTCCACCTGCAGCTCCCATGGGTTACCCCACCCATATCTGGTTACCCCACCAGATCCACCCAACCATTCCCACTAATCATGTGAGGATCCAGGCCGCTCCTGACCGTGAGCACGGCTGTCATGACAGTTTTACTTCTCTGCAGAGGTCGTACCACTTTACCCACGAGTCGTGATTTCATCCCCTGTTGCCAGGTGGACTAAAACCTCCCTTATGCCCGTGCTGCGCTGCACTTACACACTTCCGAGGTGTGCGGCAAGGAGATCACTACAAGGTCTTTCAAAGAGTCTTCCAGCCAGCAAACATCCCATACTAAGGTTCCACTACTGCCAGTACCCCTGAAACAGTAGCCCCCTCTGGCACCGTGGCTCGGATTACACCATCCATCACCTAGGACTGAGGTTACTCCACCCCAATCCTCTTCCTCGAATGCCGCCAACTGGAAGAACATCTTGGTACTCAACCAGGCTGCTCCATATCAGCCTCGTGATGGCACTGTTGTCCTGGGTTGCCGCTCCACGAACCGGTCCTTAACTAACTTGAGCAAGACCAACACAAACCAAAGTCTCGTGCTAACCGCACCATCATCAAACATGCCACTTGCTCAAGTTACAGCACACCTAAGTTCCAGGTTGCTAAAAAGATTAACCGGTCCATGATCATTATGTTCAAGTGAACCATTAGTCAAGATTATTAGTCAAATTATCATCCAACCCAGTTCAGCAAGCTAAGCAAGACCTACTCATCCTCATACTATCATCTACCATAACCAGGCGACAAGGAAATAGTATGGAACAGGATAAATGACATATAGGATTCATATTAAACGCTATGCATGCAAATTAAACTAGAGGGAGAAAGACATAGGTTCAAAATGGTCAAGGACACTTGCCTGTTCCCCCTGCTGCTGCTTGGTCAAACTCTTGGTCCTGGAAGTTCTCAAACGGCTCCTCTTCTAATAACGGTAACATGCAAAGCACACATACACAAACAATAAGGAACAGTACACCAAACAGTACCAAAATGCTACAAAAACTGTACCAAAAGCTAGAGCTCGATCCTACGATCGCGTGAGCGCAAGAATCGCTGAAAACGGAGTTAGGAGTAAAAAGTTATAAGCTTTTGAAGTTAGAGGGTTTAAACTGCAAGATTATCATTTCGGGGAATTATTCTTATACTGGAAAAACTGAGTTATTGCGCAAGCATGACGTCGTGCTGATGCAATAAAGAATAAAGTAATTAAAATAAATCAGAAATCCGGTGGACTCGGTCCATGGCGGCCGTGGACCGCACTGGGACCTTGGTCCATGGGTCCACCGTGGACCTGCTAGCCGGGGACGACGGGGCGCGGGCGCGGCGGCGCTTCGCCGGCGGATGGCCGGAACGGAGTTCCGGTGCACGGAAACTCGCCACGATTGGCCGGGAGGCACGGGACGGCGACGTGTGACCCACCTCGGCTGTCGCGCGACGTCGAGGAAGTCGGGGAGGCGGTGGTCGACGGAGGAGAGAGACGGCGGACGGTCGGCGGCGTCGTACGATTGCTTCGGGCGTCCAAACTCGTCGAGATCAGGCCGGAGAGGAGCGGTGCGTCTCGGTGGTGCTCGGCGCGGGGTCGTCGTCGGCCAGGAGGGCGGCGTCGTAGCTTCCCGAGCTCGGTGGGCGGCGGCAATGGTGGCGGCGGTGCTAGGGTTTCGTGAGGCGGCGAAAGACGGCGACGAACTCGGCAAAAGGGCGAGCGAGCGGCGGCGGTGCGGATTATAAAGGGCGCGAGGTCGGGCGGAGCCCTGGGCACGCACGCCCAGGTTCGACTCGGAGGCAGCGCGATGTACGGGCGGCGGCGTGGACCTGCGGGGGCTGCGGGCGGGCTCGCGGGGGCCGGTGAGCGGGCGGAGGCGGGCGCGCGCGCGAACTGGGCCGAGGCGGCTGGTGAGTTGGGCCGCGAGGAGAAAGAAAGGGAGAGGCCGGCCCAGGCGGGAAAGGAAAAAGAGAGAAAAGAAAGGAAAAGGAAGTTGGGCCAGGGAAATCGGCCCACAGACTGCTTGCGATTTTTCTTTTCTCTTTTCTATTTCTATTTCCTCTCCTATTTTCTATACTAAACAAAAACGAATTCTACTCGAATTTTAAATACATTTTTCACCAATAAAACACCTACTGCAAACTACTCCAGCATGAATGCAACAAACAATTATTTTATAACCTAAATTAATTTATTTAATTTAGAAAATAGCTCTTTTGCCTAGGAAAAATGATAACACCAATTAAATCTGAGAAGTTTTAATCTATTTCAAAAAGGTTTTAAAATTTAGTGAAATTTAAGTCACATTCCAAAATTTGAAATTTTGGGGTGTGACAATATTGCACCCTGGCTGGGCCCACTTTCCTCCATATTCACTCCTCCATCCAAATATTCACCAAAACTTGTGGAGTAGCATTAATCCTGTCTACTATGTACAGAATCTTGGTGTTATGCTTTTATTTATCGGTAGGGTGGCGGTCAAAACATGGTTTAACGACCGCCAACACAATCAATGCCATCAATGACGGGAACCGCCTCAAATCAACCGACTACTTGATATCATTGCAAAATTCAGCACCAGACTACCCTGTGATTAGTTGATGAAACATTGTTGTTTTGTTGTTTCCAAGATGCCACAACATCTGATAAGTTGATCCATCGCGCACACCATCACTTTTCTGGAATGTGGTAAAGGAGGCGTCGAAAGGTTTAGCACCGGTTTATCGGCGTACCTGAAAGAAACACTGTTACAGATCTGCTGATTTATGACGAAATTACTGTAGATCTATCACTATTTTGGGGGTTTTCCCCGTTTTCGACCAACTTTATGACGTTTCAGCGTTTCGTCACTGAAAATGCCAAAACAGACCCGTTTGGTGACGAAAAGGCGTCACTGTTGCCATTCGGGCCCACGGGTCGGGTCGTTTATGACGAAAACTAAGCGTCACTACTGTTTATTCCAGGATTTCACCCGCCCGCATCATAGTCAGCACAATGTGGACCCACATATTCTTCGCCGGAGGGGGATTTCACCCGCCCGCATCCTAGTCAGCACATGGTGGTCCCACATATTCGTCACCGGAGGGGGATTTCTCCCGTTCGCATCCTAGTCAGCACATGGTGGACCCACATATTCGTCACCGGAGGGGGATTTCACCCACCCGCATCCTAGTCAGCATGTTGTGGACCCACATGTCAGTAAAACCTCGTCCTCTGCTAGAGGATTTCCCGTACACGCATCCCAGTCAGCATATTGTGGACCCACACGTCAGGCACTATTCGTCATTAAAATGGGGAAATATGCCCACAGGCATCCTAGTCAGCACATGGCGGACCCACACGCATCCCAGTCAGCATAATGTGGCCCCACACGTCAGGTAGTATTCGTCATTAAATTGTGCCCACGCATATCCTAATCAGCACATGGCGGACCCAAACGCATCCCAATCAGCATAATGGACCCACACATCAGGCAGTGTTCGTCATTAAAATGGGGAATTAAGCCCCGCATATCCTAATCAGCACAAGGCGGACCCACAGGCATCCTAGTTAGCACATTGTGGACCCACACATCAGGCACCGTTCGTCACTATAAATGGGGGATTATACCGCGCATATCCAAATCAGCACATAGCGGACCCACATGCATCGTAGTAAGAACGTCGGGACCCACACGTCAGGCAGTTTCGTTTGGGGAATCATGCCCGACGTGTGGACCCAATTCAAAATTCTGTACCGAATGGCCCATGTACCAAGCCAAAAAAAAAGGGAAAAAATCCAGCCCATGTACAGTACATGTATTGGGAGGGAAACATTTGGGTGGGCTGCCGCTCTGTGGCGATGATTGGACCCGTCGTTTGTCCGGTGTTGTATCTGATCGGCCTTCCTTTAACCCATCTGTAGTTCGTTGCTCGTTCGCTCCGCCTCTATCTCATCCGCGCCGCCGAGCTGCCTCTCTCCCCTTGCGCTGATACAGAGCACCGCACGGCCGGCCTCACCACCTTGTCTCTCCTCCGGCCGCCGTAACCCAGCCCAGGCACTAGAGAATAGAGTCACTGCCGCCGTCTTCTGCGGATTCGAGACCCCGGCCGCGTAACCCTAGCTCCAGCGTTTCGCCGCCACGTTTCCGCAAATCTGAGGTCTGCTGCCGGCGATCTACGCTGGGTGGTTCCCCATCGCCCTCTTCATCTTCTGCAGTGGTGAGACCCCATGTTTTTTTTCCTTTTTCGAGCAATAGACGTACCCAAGTTTTTCTTCGCCACTATGTTCAGTTATTCATAGAAAAATTCTGACAAATGGCTTGTACCAAGCAACCATGCTCACTGCGAGGACGGGGTGCTGCTGCCCTTGTTGGGAACAATCAGCGATCAGGGATGATGCCTATGGTCACTCATGCCCAGACATCTAGTCCCCAGACGAGGCAGAGAGGCAGATCGAGTTTACAGCAGATCACTGAGGTTAAGACAGTAGGTACCTCGGCCAATCATCATCTCGGTTATGCATGTGCACGAGGAGGGATCCGTTCTATGAACAAGAGACCTGGAACGACGATGCCTCCAGAGGGTTATAGCAAGAAGCGGCATCGCTTACTTAATGTACTTCGGGTCCAACGATGAGGAGTACACCGAGCAAGAAGAACAACCCCCAACTGAAGATGAGCCGTTGATGAATCTGAGCGGCGTACGTATGTCAAACCTGTGAGGTCATGGCAGGAACCGGTCCTCATACTACCAGGACGGGCATCTTCCTCTCCACCAATCGAGATCATACCCTAGCAGGTAGTCCCGACCACGTCTCAACGAAACACTAGAGGCGGCATGATCCCTCGCCAACTAGTCCCAACAAACGAGTCTTCCCCCAAAAAGCTCCCTCCTCCTCATCACCATAACACTGACCACCTCGCCCGCCCCCGCAAAATCAAGTAACTTATTACTTTTAAATCACACACTCAAGTTTGGAGGTTTGCAATATTATTTTACACAAAAAGCATTGTGTGATATAGTGTCCCATTTGAAAACATGCAATCTAGCAGGCTAAGCAGTGATAATGCATAATAAAAGCATTCCTAGGGCTGATTATATATAGTGTAAAGGCATGGCACAGGCTTGGGGCAATTCTAGCAATTTGAAATATGACATGCTCATCAATGGATGGAATCAAACAATGCATGTATAAAAATCATGGGATCAATAGTGATCAAGGGGGGTATAGGCGCTTCCCTGATTAGCCGAAGTCCCGACATCGCAAAATAGATATACCAGTAATCAATCTTCAAAGCAATCGCCTAGAATCCAAAGTGACGCGATGATAAGATATGACGAAGCGATAGCGTAAACAAAATAAGAAAGAAATCTAGCGTAGATGGAATCACTAGACGTTCTAGAACTGAAGTACTCATCGAGATGAAACTACGAGAAACACACTAAACGGAGGTTGTGCGAATTATCTACAGAACATCTAAAGGATGAGGTGGTTAAAAAGGAATTTCAGAACAGACGAATACTAGTTTAGGGGAAAAACGAGCACTTGACAGAACTAGCAAGACAGGCTACAAGGCTTCAGGTTCCTACAGGAAATAGACAGGAAATATGTGTGTGCGCTGAATCTCTGAACCAAACTGCACACATGCCAGCACGAAAGGATCCTTTGAAGCAACTAATACATGCGGCAAGACATGGCCAAGATTGGTCTGTAAGCTGATATGCAAGCTGCTGTTCGGCAAACCAAAAACAAGTGACCGCAGTGCTGTACTAACTCTAGCCACAGAGAAAATTATTCCGAAACTTGACAAGCTCTTGCCATAAACCAAACTTGGCAGCCAGCCAACCAGACTTTTACTACCCAGAGAACTCTATCCATCATCCTCGATCAATCCAAATAACAGATTCACAGAGCAGACCAAACTAATCAGTGCTCACGCTTGGCTACGAACTATCCCAGAAAAGCTCGACCTGTTTGAGCTATCAAAGCTACAGCCTTGTCAAACTGAAACAAAGCATTCAGACATGCACGGAAACAGTTTGTGCTGTCTTTTTCCCCAACAAACTGCACAACGACCAAGCCATGCTCCTCACTGAACAAGGTAAAAACACAAGTCCACAGCCCTTCGTTTTGTAGCCAGCAAGGTAACTTGAAGCACACCATATCTAAACCACGGCAACATCACACTAGTGGCATCTTGATTATCCAACAAAGCAAGGCAACCCGTCCACGAAATCTAGAAGGTGTACCCAGTCATAGGTTTAGAAGAACGTATCTAGCTGGAAGATCAACAGACAAGACGATCGGCGAGCTGGAACAGAGCACGAAAGCGCGGGACGGCATTTCGTCGAACACCTACGGGGCACTAAGGGAAACGAGCCTAACAGAAGGAGAGGATCGGCGGGGAGGAGTTGGGGCTCACCGCACTGACAAGGAGACGACCTCGAAGCTCAGATGACGGAGATGAAGACGACGTAGTCGATCCGCGTCGAGGTTCCCGAGCTCGGTGTACTTGGCTTGGCGGTGCCCGCGACCCGGCGTCTTCCAGTGCACGGCGAGGACGGTAGGCGGCGTGAGGGCATCCTGGTTGGTTCGAAGGTCGTGGCGACGGTGCTCTCTGGCAGGAGGGCGACGCTGACGACGAGTTTGACGGGGATGAAGCCGTTGCGCGACGGGGAAGAAGAGGTTGCAGAGCCGCGTCCATGTTCATGACTTTGGCGGTGACCACGAGCTCGGCCGCGTCCACACGTTCCCGGAAAAGGAAGGAACGAGATGGTGAGAGATTCGGCAAGGGAACAAGGCACTCCAAAACGAAGAGCAGGGCAAGGTTGGTGCTGGAATAACTCACTGGAGACGACGTCGCGACGATCTGACGCTTCCGGCTCAAACTGAACTTTGCTTGATTCTTGTCGATCCCATCTTCACGAGATGAAGCCGAGTAGGTAGATGAGATCACCATAGACGAAAGGCTTGGAGACGCTCGGTCTTCATCCGGGACGCTGCGATTGGCGCGGCGGCGCGCTCGTCGGCGTTGGGGATGAACAGGTGTGGGGAAGGGAGTCGTTTCACTTGGGAAATTCTTGGAATTGGAGATGGTGGCGCAAGAAAGGGAAACAGAGAAATGTGGGTGGCGGCGCACTGGGTTATATGAGCACCAGGCTAGGGCTTGGAGGGTGCGCATGCCGTGCGGTGGCAATCTTGGGCGTTCGTGCCACAGCGTGCCGCGGATGCGCGACACGTCGCAAGGAAAGTGCGGGCGCGAAGGTGGGTGGCGGCTGTCTTCTCGCGGGGCGGAGACAGCGCGCGCGGCGTGCTCAGCTCCGCGCGGCGCCAGGACGGTCAGGCAGTTTCGCTTCCTTTCTCTTCTGTTTTAGGACGGACAAGGCTTGGCCGAAAGCTAGACGCGGCTGGGAAGAGGCCACGTCGCTCCCTCCTAGAAGTATCCGAGGCGCGAAGCACGCGCGCGGGAGGAATCCGCGACCAGAGCGCGGGATTGCTTTGCTGGGCGCGCGCGCATGCGAGAGAAGCAGAGAGGAACGGCGACCATACAGCAGGAGGAAGAAAGGAGAACGGAGTCCGGCTGGGCTGATGATGGGCTGCAAGCTGGGCTGGAGCGGGTTGGCTTGTTGGTCCAGTGAAGAGAAAGAGAGGCAGGCCGAGCAAGCCAGACTTTGGACTGGTTCAAATGAAACGAGCCCAAATGCAGTGGCGCACAGGAAAATTCCTTTAATCATTTCTTCACGGAGAGGAGTTGAACCGGATCAACGATATTAAAATTCTGGCACAGGTAACGAGATAAGAAAAACAAGTAACATCACGGAAAAGGGAAGCATGATACAAGAAATTTTGTGATCAAGATTTTGATTCGAGCTAAATTTATCCAAAAATCCAAGTATGGATTTTCCGGGATGTTACACCATCTGTGAAGGACGAATCACTTTTTCAGCAACTAGACCAATCCTATTTGTCACAACCTTGGTTAGGATTTTAAAGCTGACATTCAAAAGGCATATTGGTCTATAGTCTTGTATTTGAACTGCGTCCCCCTTTTGGGTAGCAGTGTGATTATCCCAAAATTGAGACTATGCGTGAGTAGTGTCCCTTCATGCAAATCTCTGAAGAGGGACAATAAATCCTTCTTGATGGTCTCCCAGAAGACTTGGTAGAATTCCGCTAGAAAGCCATCTGGACCCAGAGCCTTATTGTGCTCCATCTGGAAGATAGCACCTTTTACTTCATCCCACTGGCGGACCCAGGATTTTTTCGCTGGGTGTGCACTCAAAAAATTCTTACCCATATTAAGTAAATTTTTTTAAAAAAATACTAAAAAATATAAAATCCAGTCATTTGGTATTAATTGTTCAAAATTACAAAAAAGTCTTACATTAATAAAAGTGCATCATTGCAATACTACTAATCTTGTTCCTTCACCTTGCGCTTCCGCATGGCCATGAAAGACTTAATTATGTCTTCCTCGCTGACTTTAGAGAAGATATCTCGCACGATAAATGTGATCAAATAATCATTCAACAGCTCATCACCCATTCTATTTCTCAACTTATCCTTCACAAAATTCAATGCAGAAAAAACTCTCTCGACACTTGCCGTTGCAACCGGTAGGATCAATGCTAATTTTAGAAGCGTGTACACCAAATCATAAAGAACATGCTTATTTGTTTCAACAAGCTTAATAGAGAGCTCACCCAGATTGTTTAGACCATTGAATCTGTCATCCTTCCTCATGTCATCAATGAAGATATCAAGTTGGATTTGGAGCCGTATCAACTGAGTACTTGAAAAGTCTTTGGGATAAAACTCAGCGAGCCTAAGTACTTTTCGTGCATCATAAGAAGCAAAAGAATTGGAAGGATTTAGTGCTGACATGCAAAGAAGCAACTCCATATTTACCTCATCAAACCGGTTGTCAAGCTCCTGTTGAATTCTATCAATGACACCAAATATATACTTCTCTTCTATAATGATCATCAATTGTTTGATCAGGATAGAACCTCCGTGATCTTCCATGAGGCAAATATTTCCCATCCAACGGTGGCACTTCAATACTATGTTTGATGCAAAATGGTGTAACTTTTTCTTTAAGGAACTCTTCCCACCCATCTGACCTCAATTGTTGCAGCTTTTCCTTGGCTAATGTTACAAGTGACATTGCATTAACAATATCTTGGTCCCTCTTTTGCAAAGATTGAGATAATTCATTTGTGTAACCAAGAATGACAAGCATCAAGTGTGCGTTAAACACAAACTCAAATGACTCAAGGGAGTCCACCATACCTCTTATATTGGGCCAATCCTCTCGAATAGTTGGATCTTTTCCTAGGGTCATGAGTACTTCTCGGATCGTGGAATACATATCGATAATGTGCAGGATAGTTTTATAATGAGAACCCCACCGAGTTTCACCTGGCCTACTTATACTCATTTCTTGATTCAGTCCACTCCCACTTTCTATTTCACCCAACTCGAGTCCATCCTTAATTTTTTGAGCTCTGAAATCCCGAAGCATGTCGTGACGCTTGCAAGAGACACCAACAATATTCAGCAAGCGGGTAACTTGAGAGAAAAACCACACACAACCATCATCTCCCTTAGCAACTGCAACCAGGACCAACTGAAGCTGATGTGCAAAACAATGGATATAATAAGCAGAAGGAGACTCCTTCATCATCAACGTTTTCAGCCCATTAATTTTCCCTTTCATGTTGCTAGCTCCGTCATATCCTTGCCCCCGGATCTGAGTAACTGTCAAGTGATGACTAACAAGTAGAGATTGAATCGCTGCCTTAAGTGACAAAGAAGATGTATCTGCTACATGAACTACTCCTAGAAATCTCTCACACACCCTTCCAAGTTTGTCAACATAACGCAAGCAAAGAGCTAGTTGTTCCTTATGGGACACATCACTAGACTCATCAGCTAGGATTGCATAGTGGTCGTCACCAAGCTCTGCAATTATCCGCCTAGTAGTTTCCTGAGCGCAACATTGAATAATTTGCTTCTGTATCTTAGGGGCAGTCAACATGCAATTTTTTGGAGCATTTTTTAGAACAACTTTATTAACCTCTTCATTATTTCCAGCAAGCCATGACAACAGTTCAAGAAAGTTCCCTTTGTTACTTGATTCTTCACTTTCATCATGTCCACGGCATGGCAAACCTTGACGCAAAAGAAACCTTAAACATCTGAGTGAATATGTCAATCTAGCCTTGTATAGACGTTTATCCTTATCTGCCACCTTCACAAGAACATCATCAATTGGTTTGCCTTGCAAGAATAAATTGTATTTCTCCTGTGCAATATTGTGAGCACTGTCTACACGTCCAATATGTTTGTCAAGTGCATCACTACCCTTATTCCAATTTCTCCAACCACCAATAACAAATTTTCCTTTTCCCTTGCCAAACAAATAGCATACCATGCAAAAGGCTGCATCCTTCTCAATACTATATTCAATCCAAGGATAATTATGGAGCCAGACAATGCTGAAACGACGATCTCTACCATATATTTTCCTCAATGGGAAATCATGGGCATATGGCTTATATGGACCTTTGAGAATGTAAGCTCTTCGAACTGCATCTTGGTCGTTGACATCATAGCTTGCAATAGGCACCCGCAGACCCGGATCATGTTCCAGACTGTTAACATCATAAATAGGAGGTGATTCTTGTTCTTCTCTCTGACCATCAGCCACAGCCAAAACTGCAGGTTGCTCTTGCAGTTCTGGTTCTTGAGTTTCCTCTGCAAGTTCCTCAGAAGCTGCTGGTACCTCTTGTTCTTTAGTTCTCTCTGCATTTTCTTCAGAAGCTACTGGTACGTCTTGTTCTTGAGCTTGCCTTTCTGCTGCAATCCTTTTTACTTTCTCTTCATGTTTCTGGAAAAGCAATGCAATGCTGCTGTTCCTCTTCATGTCTGAAATCAAAATCCACATGTAAATTAAACAAAGTTCACAAGTGATATAGAGCGTTGGCAATAAGTAGAAAGTCATTAATTCATAAAACCTGTACTTCATGTTCACGTGATCAGATTCAGTAGAGAAAAGGACCTAGTTTCCTAGAAATAAATTAAAAATGGATCTAGTAGTTTGATGATGGCGCAAGTGCTAATCAGAACAAAATATATCGATTAATTGAGAGATTAGATTACCTGAATACTTTATTAAGAAATACAGAGTCCAGTATTGCAGCGTGGCCGGACGCCGGGCAACGCGCCGATTCGGCCGTGATCGAGTCCGCGATCGTCGATGAACAATGAGCAGGGAGGTAGGGAGCTGGAGAGACCACGTCGCTGCGATCTGGATGTAATCTGCCGAGTGGTTCACGAGCCGCCGTCGAGGTTCCGAGAAAGACTCGAACGGACGTGAAGCAAAACGATCCTCCCGGCTTCCTCGGCACACAGAACTGCCTCCTAGGCTTCCTCACGGATGGGCTTTTGGGCTAAATGCAAACTAATAAATTTTTTTTTTGCCCAAATCCCAGGGTAGTCCATGGACCACCTGGACTACCCTTTGGGTCCGCCCCTGTTCATCCTCCTGGAAGTGGACCGTGAGGATCTCATTTTCTTGGTCATCGACCTGTGGTATATCACTTATTTGTGTCTCATTCAGAGTGAACTTACCAAAGAGACCCTTGTAGTATTTTGTGATATAACATTTGAGATTAGCATCGCTGAGTATGGTGCTGCTCCCATCTTCTAGTTTATATATCCGGCCCTTTCTGTGTTTGCCATTTGCTACAAGTTGTGATGGACGCCAATCCATAGTTCAGGGGGATATACATTGGTTGGTGAAACGGGCAACAATAGGTGCGTACCCCTATTGTTGTTGCCCGCCACCTATTTATTGTCACCCTTTCCAGCGGACTGTTGTTGCCCGTCACCTAAAAAATGCTGGGTGACAAGGCCACATCAAAGCCTGTCACTTATTATCATATCCAGCTCTAACTCCGCAAGCAATAGGTGACGGACATAGCTGTTACCCGTCACTTATGATCTGGTCATGTACTAGCCCGTCACCCATTAGGAAAAGATAGGTCACGGGCATACATGTTGCCCGTCATGTATCAATCGTGACCCGGACCCGAAAACATATTTCATTCAATTTCACTTCGCTTCGCGTCCAATCTGCCATGCGTAGGCCAGCTCGTCGCCTTCATCGCCACCCGCTCCGCCGCCGTCTCTCCCTGGGCCCCCTCCTCCTTGGTCGCGCCCTCGATCCTGCCTTGGCTGCAGGCCCGCAGCCGCTGCCTCCTCACCAAATCGCCTCGCGGTCCTCGCCTCACCCTCCACCTCCTCCTCGTCTTTTCGCCGTACCGCTGCGCCCTCGATCCTGCCTTGGCCACGCCACCGCGGCTGCCTCCTCCTCGACTTCCTCCTCCTGCAGTCGCCCGTTGTACGTGCTCGCCGCCCTCGGCTTCGCTGTGGACTGCGTCGCGCTCGGCAAGCTCCCCGGCAACGAATGCCTCACCACCGTCCATGAGTTCCTTGGATCCGGGACTACTTCCTCCACTCCCTCGAGGTGCGTACCCCTTTATTCGTACCTCCATCCCTTTCTAGCAGTTGTGCTCGGCAATTATTGCGTTGTTGCTTCTTCCATGTGCTTGTGGAGATTGGGAGCAGAAAGCTGGAAGGCATGGCGGTTTGCATCAGTTGCATGCTCAGTGTTTCTGAAAATGCCTGGTAGCAGGTGAGGTTGACTTGACACATCCATTGCGTAATGTCGATGTTTCTGGCTAATTGGGTTGAATCAGACTTTTGATGTTGCAAGGTTGTTGTTAAGTGTTTGATTATACGTTTTAGCTCTTGTGCTCCTGGTGTTAGGGAGCTGAGGTATATATCTGCTTTGGATAAACAGGTGGTGATGCGTTGCAGCTGCTCGTGGGGTTAGCCAACCAGGGTGGGGCTTGCTGTTCCAGCAAAGCTGTATTATCTCAAACAGGATCTAGTCTGTGGCGTTTAACCTCAGCTACTCTTGTTTCCCCTTTAGGATCGTCATTGTTCTGCATGTTATTGTGGATTCCACTGATGACGAGCTCCTGGATGCATTGAAGATGTACGAGTAGTGTCCCAGGAGAAGTGTTGATATTTCATTAACTGTAAGTAAACCTTATCTATGCAGGTCAATGGCAATAGTAGTTTTCGTGATAAATGCATCACTGATAGTTTGTTTCATCTTAACATCAGAGCAAGATGTCGTTTTGTCCTATGTTTCTTCTCTCAAATAAGAGATGTTTGGTTTGTTCTGATTTCTTATATTGTATTCCAAGTAGCACAATGATGGAATTGAAGAAGGAAATTCGGTAGGCACTGGGACATTTCTGATGAAGTTTTACTTTATATGTGAAGATATTACTTGTGCTTCTTTGTTTAACCTGCAATTATGTTTCAAGAAATCCAACATGTGTACCAGAGATATTCTGCCTCCTATTTTTTCTTCTTTTTTTTTTTGAAGGCAGCTGAAAAAATGAATGAAATATGCAAGGCACTAATTACCATATTTTCTTGATCATAGTATTTGAGCTATGGCTGCATTGGTGAATTGTTGTTGTTTTTTCTTATATTTGGGTTACCATATTGCTACAAGTGGAGCAGACATCATTACTAAAATGCTAAGGTTAGAATAATTCATCATTCAGTACATACCGAGCACTTTAAACTGCAAGACTCCTGGACTTACTATTACAGGTTTCAAGGAATCAACCGAATGCACACCACATGTATGCCAGGATCAGTTAAATCATACATGCAGCGACAAATAGTGAAATACCATTATTACAATGCCAGGTTAACAGTAAACTTTTATTACATAATGACTCATAGTCTCAAATAGAAATATCAGAGTAGCAAATAATAAACGAGCGAAGCGCATAGCCCATCTTCCACAGGCGTTGTCCGGGGGCAACACCAGCCTAGTACGGTGCATCGAGATCGAAGTCATCGTCGTTGTAGTCCACTTCACCTCCATTGTCTGAGCAGCAATTATTTTATCCAAACAAAGAGGGAAAATAGCAAGTGTGAGTACATGTCGTACTCCGCAAGTGTAGAAAAATATGACATGATGGCAAATATCAAGAAAAGCTGACACATGGTTTACTGCACTATGCAAGACACATTTATAAAACAGCAACCTATTTACTAGGTGTAATCTCCAAGCTCCAACAAAACCAACATCAAGGAATAGCTCATCAGATTACCCCATCCGACTACCGATTCACCAAGTTCCCACCACTTGGCTACCAAGACAAACCAACCAACCATCCATTCATCCCACTAATCGCGAAGAAGTCCAAGCTCGCTCTTGACCGTGAGCACGGCTGTCATGACAGTTTTATCCTTGCAAGGTTTGCACACATTCACCACGAGTCAATGTTATCCCTTTTTGCTTTACACTACCGAGGTGTCAAGCCAGGTAAACATTGAATAGCCTTTCAATAGCGTCTCATACCCTGTAAACACCCGCTAGGATTCGCTACAACGGACAAGTCCATTTTACCTTGCCGGCCGTAGCCCCCATTTGCGCCACAACAACAACCGATGGTGCTACAGTAAATAAAAGACGACTATTTAATTTGCTAAGCCGCACCCACTTAAGCCACGTGGTTGCACTGTTCAGCCAGGTTACATGTCCACGAACCGGTCCTTAGAATCTAGCACAGGCACCAACACAAACCAAAATCTCGTGCACGACGGCACCATACCAAACAAACCAGCCTGTCCAGATTCCCTAAGCTCCATGTGTTGCTAAAAATAATTACCAACCCAGTGAATTAAGTAGAGCATTAGTCAATTAATTAACCGGTTCCCAACAGCACAAGCATAAATCTACCCAAACTATAGACATGCTACCCAAACAAAGGCTTCAAGGAATAATATGGAAAAGCTAGTAAACCAATAAACATGGGATTCATATTATGACACAAGCATGCAATTTAAAAATGACACATCCTAAAAGGAATCAAAATGCATCAAGGGCACTTGCCTTCCTGGGTTTGCTGCTCAAACTCTTAGAATTCTTCGTCCTGAAGGTTGAACGAATTCTCTTGAACCGCGATTCCACAAGTACGCAACAAGCGCCTTGGCAAGATCAATTCTAAGAGTTTGAGCAGCTAAGGCGCTGCACTTATATGCTGCACTACAGACAGGAAGGAATGAAGCAAATAAAAGCTGCAGTGGCAACAAAACTACAGAGCGACGCCATGGCTGCAACTACGAGCTGCTGGAAAGGAAAACGAACGAAGAAACAAAACTACGGTCTACAAAGCTGGACGAAGCACCGAAGAGGATTGGTTCCAGGTTCTCACCGATGGGCTTCGCAAGGGTAGTAGACTGCTGGCTCGGTGGTGATCGACTTGCAATGGACATGGTGGATGACGATTCGTCGACGTCCTTCGGAGACCAGGCTAGCTGCAGCATTGGTGGTGATGATCGAGATGGTGATCCTCGGCGTACATCGGGAAGTAGGCGGAGATCATCGGAAACAAGGCTTCTTGGACGGCGAGACGACGACGATCTGCTCCGCGAGCTCCGGACTGCCCAGGGACGGTGGCGGCTTTGTGTTCTTTCGGTATATGGATAGAGTTTGCGGCAAGCTAGGGTTTAGATTATATAGTAGGGTAGGAGATAAGGCAGTTTGTATATGTATAGATACTTGGACGTCAGGAAATTACAGGCCGAGACGGGAGAGATAAAAAAAATAAAGAGTTTAAGATTTAAACTCTTCTTGGTTTGAACTCTAAATGAAATTCCATCGAATTTTAAATACATTTCACACAAATAAAATCTTACTGCAATCTACACAGCATGAATCAAACAAGCAATTTATATAACCTATATTAATTGATTTAATTTAAAAATAAAGCTTTTGCATAATTAAAATGTTCATATCCTATTTAATTCTATACAAATTTTATACTTTTCTAAAATCTGAAAATCAGGGTGTTACATCAATCCCCTCAGCTCCTCTGATCTGTAGCTTCAAGTTTCACACCATTTTTTCAGTGGTATATATTTTCAACTTATTTTCAGCCTATCATTTTCTGTTTGTTAGACAAATAGTCAGTCTTCCAAATTGAATATGCGAATACCATCATGGACATCTGTTGATGGTGCGAAAGCAACAATAAGTGATAAAGACTTGGGATCAATATCTCCAGGTAAATCATTTTAATGTCTGTACAGTTCATAGCATCATTGATATTCTGGGGCCACTTCATTTGTCACTTTTGATTTTCATCCTTGTTAAACATTTATTACTTCCTGAAGGCATTTTAATGTCCTAGAAAATATTAGGTGTTGCAGTCACTCCTTGTATGATCTTCTTTTTGATGTTCAGCTAAAGTTTAGTACCACTAGTGTTCATAGCAGTTCAGTTGTGTGTTACAGAAAGAAGGTTATTAGTCTGTCGTACAGAATTAGGAGACAGAAAAAACAATTCCCTTCTCTGAAGTATTTGCTCCGGGTGATGTTCTCTGAAGTTCGATGGTTCATGCATTAAATAAATGATTGATGCGTGCATGCATGCACATCGTACCACCTTCTAGCAATGAATATCCTTTCTACCAGCTCTAATGAATATCTACTCGATGCTGCTAATTTATCCTTTCTACCATTATGCAAACATATGTAGGATATCAAGCTGTGGACATGTACTCGTTAGACAAACTTGAGATGGATTTAGCATTATGCCCAGCAAGATTATAGTTGTCCAGCAAGATTTCTTTGTTCATATAGTTCCATTTTCTTTGTTCCATCTGACCCTTCATCTGTGTAAATGATAGGATAACTTTCTAAGTATTTGAGCTGATGTTAGACCAATGCAATCATGTTTGGACTGCCTTGGTTTTGATTGATCTATGAAAAAGATTGTCTTGTGAAAGTTTAGGATATCGGAAAATTATTAGTTCAAAAAATCACATTCAATTGTCCAATGAACTGCTTCTTACTTTGGTGAAACTAATCCACCAGTAATTCTGAAAAATAAAGGTTTAGCTCCACACAACAGTGTATCCCTGTGGTTTCCATTCCCATTCCCATTCCCATTTTATTTTATTTTTTGTTTTCAAAAAACTAATAGGTGACGGGCAACATTAATGCCCGTCACCTAATTTACAGGAAAGGTATTGGGCAACACTTATGCCCGTCACCTATTTACACAGGAAAGGTGACGGGCTATAGGCAATGCCCGTCACCTATTACTGGAGAAAGGTGACAGGCAATACATGTTGCCCGTCACCTTTTATGTCAAAATAGGTGTCACCTATCAGCAGACATCAGTGACGGGTTACGGGTGACGGCTTGAAAGCCCGTCACCTATAAGGGTCTCAACCTGTCACCTATAACACTTTCTTACGTAATGCAATTAAAAAATACTAGCAAAAGTGCCCGTGCGTTGCCACGGGCTGGTCGAAAAATACATATTTTTGGTAATTCATTCAAAAATTTATGAAAACAGTTAAAGCTCCTAATAATTAATTGAAATATTATGAAGGAGTCCCAAATTTTTAACTCCAAACACAGCGCTCAAATCAGTTTTAATCCAAAAGCAAAGCTATAGGTTTTTTCCCTCCAGTGTCACAAAAAGGCCTTGTACAAGGACATGTATAACTTGGCATCAGGAAAAAAATCCACAGATCAGGCAATGATTTTGAAACCGTGGCTTCATTCCTAAAATAAGTGAATGATGCTCGTGCATGCATATTTCCATGGGGAAAACAGTATACAGACCTTGCGCATCTTATCTAGCAACATATGTATTTCATTGATCAAATGCACTACACGGGTGGATAATAAGGAAGAAGTTAGCTCAATCACTTAATTATGGCTGCTGCACAAATGAGCGTTGTACAGAGAAACTAAGCTTGCACTGCTGCTCCGGAGTTTCTAGAGTCTGTCATCAAGGTAATATAGTTGGACCATTTCAAACGGAGCCAAGCTGAATAATTTCACCAAATTTCAACCAGTAATGGCAAAGACGTCTGATAATTTCTTATTGACAGCAAACCAACTTCTCAATTTGAGTGTTGCACCAGCATTAAACACTATTACAAATGACAACTACCAATGTTGACTTCACCATCGACAGAAGAATAAAATTACCTTAACCTCATAGAGCTTCTTCTCTCGAGCCAAAAGTTGCTCCAGCGTGGATTTCTTCCATTCCATTGACTCTATCTCGAGCGCATGTGTCCCATTTGTCGCATACAACCACTAGAGACTTCAGTGTCCTAGTTGCCGACAATGCTGAGAGCACAATTTGTAGCATGCAACCAATGAAGGCTTTGACGTCCAAGTTGACGACAATTCTTAGAGCACAATGCTTGAGTGGTACACCATCTGTGCAAAAGAAATAGAATTAAGCATAGCAGTCACTCCCTGTCAATTTCAGAAAAAAAATAGTTTCTGAACTATATATGAATAAAAATATTTTTTATAATACTTTATATATACATATATTTTAAAAAATAGTTTCTGAATAAATTCATATATATCTCACTTCAACTTAGACCAGGAATACTTTTTAAGGCACAATCAATGGAGGACAGATTCATAATAAAGATAGGCACAAAACTGCAGCAATTAGAACACTATTTCTAAGCAAACACCAATGGAAGAATATTTGCGAAAATGCAGTAATCATTCAAAAAATAGTTACAGATCAGGCCTCAGGGAGAAGGAAGGGGCTTTTCTTACCTGGAGTTTCTTGAGTTAGTATGTCAAATATACTCGCAAGAGACATTTGTAGTTCTTACTTGCTACAACCCAGCAACAATTCAGCCATCAGGGATTTAATTAGTAGGTTTATAACAGCACCATAGCCTAGGTGAATTGTTTTGATTGAATATAATCATGAAAAACGAAAAAAAAACTGCACCATAGCATAGGTGAATTGTTTTTCATGTTCTTAAGGAGAAGCATATGCTATTGAATGGAAAAAAAAATTCAATGTAAACAACATGATTCCTAAGATGGTTGTGCAGTCGTTGAGAGTTTTAAGGGACAGTAATATGCAAGAGTTAGTACATTACATGCATTGTTAAAGGCAACCGCACTGAATGCATACCAAGCTCTGATAATTAAATACAGCAGTGTAATCTTATTCAGTAAACACCTCTTTAGTTCAGTACAGCACTGCAGCCTGAATTAGAACAATTGACCCTATCACTTGACAGACACCCATGGAATTCTGAAAACTGTACTTTGTCTCAGATACAAAAAAAAGTAGAAGTTGAGGTTTAAGGCGAAGAGGATATCAACCTTCTCTCATCACAATGAATAAGTAGCGCCCTGTCAGGATCAACATTTTAAGGTGTCACAAGTTCAGATTTTGGCAGTTGACAAATTTAATGTGCCGTGTATGCAAGCATCGTCACGCATCATAACATGATCTTATCAATGTTTGAACAATAATCAATTGTGAAAGATTGGAAATACTAATACAAGCCGTCACTTCCTATGGCTACATGAACCTCCATGCAGTATGCAGTCAACTCCAAGCAAAGAATGAACGGCTGCTTAAAGTAATATCTATACTTTGAGTAATATTATCTGATCTGAACATGTACTCTGTGTGGACAACTGTTCTAGATATATGTGTTGTATTGCTAATAGAACAATCAGCACACAACTATTCTTCCATCCTGGCAGTTTTCAGAGAACCATTTTATTACAGTGGCATCATTGTTCAGAGAACCATCGTCAAGCACGGAAAACTGCACTTGTTATATGATTATCTCCCCATGTTTACCAGAGCAAGACGTAGCTAGAATTAGAAAGAAAGGATCACCGGAATGGTCGTCTCCAGGGAATAACTCTACAGGCAAACCGTGATTCAGATTCAGTTTCATATATCCCCAAATGTAGTATCCCATATTCGCACATAGAATTGATGGTATATAATGGCACAATGCAGCGCTAGCAAGTTTATGGATGAACTGAAAATGGCATAATAATTATAGTAGCCATTTCAAATACCTAATTGCTGCATATGATTTGGAGTTGCAATTGGCACCCTCTTGTTCCCTCTGACTCCAAGGTGCGAAAGCATGCTTGATATTTTTATTATTTCTGCACATCAGGGTTGCAAGAGCATAAACCAACGACTACGTTTTTTTTTATTACAAAGACAAACCTTATATAAAGAAACAGAACCAATAAACTACTGAATGTGAGCAAGGAAAATAACAATCATCTCCCACCTTGATTCAACAGCCTGGCGCAGATTGCACGAAGGGCCCAAGCTGGGATATGCTGGAATACCAGTCTCCTCGTTGGCACAGGACCTCCAGCCCTCGCGGCGGATTGAAGTGCCCCACGCATACGGTAGCAAGTATTCTGCTCGATCACCGGCTTGATGCTCCAGTCACCATGGAGGCGGGGATTGGAGTGGAGGATTCTGGGCGGATCCTCTTGAACCCCTGCAGCTGCATCATGAACTGGAAAGGACACCAATTATATGAACTTAGAAAAACCATTTCCAGATTTAAACACAAGCTAACAAAGTACACAGACGATCTTTCCAGCAATGAAAAACACAATAGTACATCACAAATAAATCAATGGCTGAAAGTGTATGAAGCATGCATACGATCAAAGGCAGAGAGCCAGTACCTTTCTTATGTGCCGCTTGTTGAACACATTCTGAAGAATCTTTTAAGTTCCGGATCATGTCATACACGGTCTTCGCATCAAAATTCACCTGCAAATCCACACAAAAAACATCCATTACAATCAATCGAGCAATCCAATGTCGTTGTAATAGATCAGACAAGGCCAAGCACACAAGACACATGACCAACATGTTTCTCTTCTGGTTTGTAATAGACATGTGTGCTTAGTTTCTTCACTTCCAGCAAAGCAATTGCCCTTTTACTACCCATGGACAGAAGTAAAAGAGATGCACATCTACATGTCCTTTTGGTAAAGTCACCTCCCTCTGTTCCACACCAGATGACACCCTACAAAATAATCTCAAGGATCACAGCAACAAACAATAGAAAGAAAATCCCAGAGCTCGATCACCGAAATTTCAGCACCAATCAGAACAGCCATCACTGTACTATTCCGTCCCTGTTACAAAAGGAGTTATTAAGAGGGAAGAAAGGGAAGGGAAATCCGTGAGACCTCGGCGAGGACGGAGCAGCGGGAGAACTGTGTCCGGCGGTGCATCCGCACGTGCACGGTGGCATCCTCCTTGGACAGGTACTGCAGGCGCTTCTCGAAGTCCTTCCGGCCGCCGAAGAGCGCCCGCCACACATTTTGGATGCAAATATTGCTACCTACATGGCGAATACATTGAGGACTGCATGTATAAAATACAAACACTTACTACACCAGGCTTCTTTCATAACGCATTCTGTCGAACACTTTGCAAGCATGGGAAATAGCATATGAGAAGGAAGGCAGCGTAGGTACCTCTGGAGAAGAGGGCATCCCGGCGGTCGCAGATTAGCAGGAGGGCTGCCATCCCAAAGGTTCAGCATCTTCGTTGGGGGAGGGTGTCCTGGCGGCGGTTTCCAAGATCTGGCCAGCGAAGAGGAGGAATGGCGGCGCGAGCAACCACTTCGAGTACGGGGACGGGCACGGCGATGAGGAGGGACGGCGGCGCGAGCAGCCACGGCGAGGAGGAACGGCGGCGGCGAGGAGGGGGGCGGCCACGGCGAGGAGGAGAGACGGCGGCGCGAAGGTTGGCGGCGGCGAGGAGGGGAACGGCCACGGCGAGGAGGAGGGACGGCGGCGTCGAGCGCCACGGCGCCGTCGAGCGAGCGAGCGGCGAGGAGGAGGGAGACTGCAGCGTCGAGCGAGAGAGCCGATGCATTTTTTTTCCTTTTCCATCGGGGTGGGGGCGATGTGGCTCCCACCTGTCGCGTCGAATTTTTGATTTGTAGACGCGCGACGCACGTCGCACGGGAGTGGACTCATAAGCCAAATAATAAAGAGTAAAGAAAAGGCAGTCGGTGCGACATCTGACGGAAGTGAGACAGGTTTTGTGCCGGTCATTTCCACAATTGACAGCATAAGATGCATTTCTCGCGTTGGTTCCACAGTTTTAACTGACAGCGATTTTGGTTCAAAGGACGACGGTTCAGGACTAAGATGTAGACTATCCATCATGTCTGACTGCTTTAACCGTATCTAATCTGTAGGTTCCCAAGTAAATCTAACTGCATTTTGGACAAAAAAGGTGACGATTTCCATTCTTTGACCGACTGCTAAGTAGCAAGCAATGTTTTTTTAAAAAATACCAGGTTTATAATAGAAATAGTATAAATGATGAAATTACTATACATAGAGAAAATATCACTCCTTTGTGATTTTAACATCCACTTTCTTTTTCAACAGCGCCCTCTTTTCACTAGATCTTAATACATATGATTTCTGCTTCGGATGTTGGAATGTAATTCATGTACTTTCTGAAACAAGAATCCAAAAACCACTTACCTGTCCTGTTTGTGCGGATGTGGTGGATGGTGGCGCAGCAGTCGTCGAAGGACGGCGAAGTGGATGGTTGCGACGCTATGGAAAGCGAAGTGGACCAGGATGATGTTGGCGACGGCACGAGGCAGGGGTCAAAGGCAGCGCAGTTGTGAACGACAAGCAGCTCGTCGAGGCGGTGGTTGACGCCAACGTCGATGACGGTTTGGTGGGTAGTGGCGCCATGGTAGACGTCGACGTGGAATGCACTCAGGCGGAGATGGACGGTACGGTGAAGGACGGCGTAGCATCCGCAAGTGGCGCAGTAGCAAACGTCCTAGTGGTCGATGCTGCCGAGGTGGAGGACGGTGAAGTGGATCATGGCGATTTGGAGATGGCGCAGGGAAAATGACTAATTGGACGAAGTTGGCGTGGTTGTGGTTGATGGGTAGCACATCGAGGCGGTGGGTGACACTGAAGTCGATATACTTAATCCTTACAAAAAAAAAGCTCGACATCTTATAGCTGGCTAACATTCAAGCAGTGGAGCAAGGTGGAATGTTCGTCTTCAACCTTCAGACCTGATGTATCCCAAACTCATTAGGGTTCGTTCGTTTCGACCAAGAATCACGCGGAACGTGGGCTGTTCCACATGGAACGATTGATCCTGAAATGAAATTAGATCTTGTCTGGAACGGCCGTTCAGTTCTGCATGGGCCGATCCAGGTGTCGTGTGCTTGAAACTACTATCATGGAGATTTTTGCTAGAAATGGACGGTGTTTCATCAACAAAATTGAGGGTGGTTAACACCATGGTCTTTCTACTTTTTTCCTTTTGTATGGACTTTAATCTTTGTCGCTGGGTTGTAATAAATGAAAGCTACATGCATTGGTCGATACAAAAGCTGGAATATTGAAATATATTCCCTTTTCTAAAAAACTTTGATGGCGTCCCAGCAAATGCCTGCTGATGTGCTCGAGTCAGAACAACATCACTGTTGTATTCTTCCAAAGCTCGTTTTGTGCTGAGGTTTTAAGGATTGCTTAACCAATGTTGTTTGTAGCTCATTTGCCTTGTCTGATGGACAGGGCTGTCACCACCTGCCACCGTCCCCTTATTCCACTGTGGGGCAAACCCGCATCTAACGATAGAATGGATACACTACAACAAATGTGACTTTCTATGACATTTTCCTGATGACAACATACTGTTATGTCATAAAGCTTGTTAGGTTTATGACATTTTTGAGGAAATAGGGTGTTTTATGACAAAACCCAAGATATGTCATTAAATTTGACCGCAAAATTGTCATAAATCAAGACGCCATTATATTATGACAAACAAAAATGTCATAATTGGCAAAAAATAAATGTCACAACAGTTATGACAACCATGAATTGTCATTACCAAATTTTTTTTTATTTTACACCAAAATTTATGACATATATGAATTGTCATTGAGTGGCACACCTGTCAAATACCTGAAACGCGGGACCCACATATATTTTTTATTCAAAAAATAAAAGCAAAATGTAATTGATAAAATGAGAGTTTTTGGTAAATAATTTTTTAGATCATGCACACGTGGCCCACATGTGGATTGGTCCCACAAGATAGCAAGTGGGACCCACATTGAGCGGAAAGTCCCCCCTGCAGTTAAGTTGAATGTTCTGGGTCCTTGCAGCTTGTGCCGATTTGAAGCTACCATGATTATTATCCGTTGGATTATGGCAATTTAATTTTATATGGTTCGTGAAATTTTTTAATTAATACTGTGATTATTTATTACTACTTTGCATTTTATCAATCATCTATAAATGTTCATTGGGTAGGTCTGTAACAATACAGCCCATGATTAGCATCTTAGCACGAGTGCGTGGCTTAACAGTACGTTTTTGTTTAGAAGTTGTTTTTGGTCGGCATGCACGTGTGTTTTTGGGCGGCTACGTTTACGATCGCTGCTGGTCTGGTCCGTCCCGAAGCAGAAACTTTCATGGCCCAAGTATTTGGTGTTGGGCCTCCTCAACCTCGCGCGAACGGCGGAGACAGAAACGACGGCCATGGCGGCGCGCACGAGAGGAAATGGACGAACTCCTCGGCGGGAGCGCTCCTTGAGCGCCGTGGCGTTGGAGAACCTGTCCGCAATAAAAGGGCCTTGAGCAGCCATGGCCGTTGGGCCTTGGCCCAAGTGGAGGATTAGCAGGCCATTTATCCGCGCGCCGTGCCCCCGGCCCAACTCCACTCCCCTTTCTTTCTTTTTTCCCCCTTGCGCTAGCCCCCCGGCCCAACTTCACTCCTCTCTGGCCCAGCAGCAGCTCAGCCCGCTCTCCTCTCACCGTGCCACCGACATGTGGGCTCCACCTGTTCTTCTCCAGTTCTTTGCCCCCAGCTCTTTTTCTCAATTTGATTCATTGCTGAATTTTGAAAGTTGTATATATTTCGCATACGGAGTCCAAATGACCTCCTTTTTTTTCCTCCTTGCTCGTAAAAATATTCTCTGTCCAATTCTTGGACATGATCATCAGTTTGTAACTATTAAATGTACTGAAACGGCAAATAATGTTTTACCTTTTTTATGAAAAATTTCTTATTTATGTAAATCTCGATACAAAATAGTTCTGCATATGAAATTTCGTGGAGATGGACATCTTGGTCACCTTCATACGTATAAATTATGTTCACATTTTTTTGAAGCTTGAATCTTGGAAGTTGTTCACTTCTCCTTGAATATGAGTGAAACTTCCATGTGGTAAGTGAGGAGTAGTCCATTTTGAACACACTTTGGTGGAATGTTTTTCGAAAAAATTAACCAAAATTACCATGGGTTGGTGTTGACGTGGAACAGCCACAAACCAAAAATCAGCTCAAAATTCGTTATATTTCGTGAGATAAAATTTGACAAAACAATTGGAAAATGCACTCATTTCTTCCCTTTTTTATATCTCATGAATTTTGTTGCAACTTGAGGTGAAATTTGGTAAGAACGTGTACCTGGTCGATCCAAATGAACACTAATTTTGGTGGAATTTTTGAAAATCATTTTTATATGTATCATTTTTAAAATACTAATGATGGGTGCCTTTCTGAGGAGAAAGCGTATTCCCATAATAGCACATCCTTCTGACCCAATGACAGGTGTGGCCCTATTGTCAGATTGAGAGCGCCATGGGTTAGAAATCAAACGTCAAGGCGGGACGACTCCGCGCCAGGCCCAAAAGTTTAAGGACACATTACCATTTTGCCCAACCTAACATGACCCCTTTTACCAGAGCACCGAGGACAAACTCGTAAATATTCGTCTATATCAGTACCCCTTTTACTCCAAGCCCTAGGCAATCCCCATTCTTTCCACCCCGCCGCCTCCGCCTCCACTCTCCTCTCTTTCTCCGCCTCCATTATCTGGTGCTCCACTGGATCCGGACCCAGATCCGCCGCCGCTCGTCTCTAGCGACTCCACCGCACTCGTCTCCCTCTCTCCTGCCTCCGTGGTGCCATGACGGCGACCAGGTGCACGGTGCAAGGTGGCTGGGTCCAGCGGGGCGCGCCGCCGCCTCCTCTCCCCTCCTAGGCCCGCGCGACCGCGAGATCCGGCCGGGTAATGGCGGATCTGGTCGCCTCTCCCTCATCCTCTTCGAGCTGCTGTGGCGGTGCAGGCGGGCGACCTCGTCGGCGTCGAGCTGCTGCGGCAAGGCGCGGACGGCCTCCCTCTCCTTCCTCGGGCAGCAGCTCGACCCTTGCTCGGGCTTAGGCGGATCCAGCGGCCATGAAACTGGAGGAGCCAGATCTCGGGTGGGGGACGGCGGCCTCCGTCCCCTTCCCACGCCTCCTCGACCCCGGTGCGACGGCCTCCCTCTCCTTCCCCGACGTCTCCTTCCGAGCTCCGGCACGACAACGTGGTGTCGCTGCGTGGGTTCTGCTGCTCCAGGGCGCGCGGGGAGTGCTACCTCGTCTACAACCGTGCCCAACGGCAGCCTCTCGCAGATCCTCGACGTCGCCGAGCGTTCTTCAGTATGGTGAGATCACCATTCCCTCCCCGTGCTTCCTCTCTGATATACTGCGCCCGCCAAGTGTTCGACGTTTTGCCGCAGCGAGTGTATGCCCTGATCCCTGCTCGAGACGTTTTCTTAGGATTATGACTGGATACGTAGCACCATCCAGATCTTCGGACATGCTATCGTGATTTGTTTGCTGTTGATTAGACCACTAAATCAGTTCTTAGTAGTTCTAGCATCATCATCACTGTCATTTCCCAGCTTGCAGGTGGTTTCTACTGGTGTAACAATCTGTATGTGCACTTAGTACAATGTTTATTTTTCAATTAATTCAGTGCAGATTTGATGAGTGTCAATATTTACCTGTCTAATACAGAGAATTAAAAATGCATGTTGAGTTTCATCGTGATTCATGGCAATGTACCAATGATTAGCCAAATAGTTTTTCCTTGTTACTATTTAAACTATAGTAGCTTAGCGACACATTCTTGCTAATTGATCTTAATTTTCTATCGACATACCTGACATGGTTTCCTCAGCTAGAATGGTACTGTATATCTTTCACTGTGGTGAGTTAAAGTACACAAAACATGTGAATCTGCATTCTAATGACATTTCACTGCTTTCAGGTTTTCCTGTTAATCTGTTGGGAAGTTTACCTCTTGAAACCTGAAAGTTTCACTGTGTGGCCAGTACCTGAAACCTGAAAGTGAGTGTTCTACCACCAGTATCTCATAGGTAGATTACCTCTTGAACAATGCTTGGCTCCTCGATTCAGGACATGATTTCAGAGATGAATGCCCTTTTCGGAATTCAGAGTTATTCTGAACATATGCTCTTCCTAATATCTTTGCACTTGTGCTGTTGTGCATCTCGTTAATGCATATAGTCAGTCTGCGTCATAATCTACACAGTTTGGTCTTGTAAACATGATTTCTCGACACAGTCAGGTGATAGCATCTAGATTAAAAATGCCATTATTTTCAGCAGCAGCAGCTTGGCATTGAGTTTGCATGAGCAATTTATTTAACATCATCTTGATGTTGAGATCTCTGTTCTACAATTCTACTTTGCCATTGCTCCATAATGTTTTGTGTTTCTGTTCAGGTTTGGGGAGAAGGCCACACTCAGAAAGGAGACCGTGATGGATGTGAAGCAAGACGATTCAGCTCAGCTTACCTTTGATGCTACTGTTTTCTTTCATGCATATTGTACTGTGAGATAACAGATAATTGGTTACCTCTGATGCTTACCTTTCATGCATATTATCATGTGATGTGTGGTCATGGTTATAACATATGAAATTCAATGGAAATTTCTGTAATTGTTTGTTCTGATTTATGGCACGTTGATTATCGTGTTCATGGTGTGATTAAATTATATGCCACAAAATTAATGGGCCAAAAAACATATTGGGCCAAAGAAAAAAATATTGGGAGAAATGGGCTAGAAAATGAAACCGGCCTGAAAACAAAGTGGCCCAGAAAATAAATGTGTGATGGGCTAAAAAAAGGTTAGAAAACTAATGGGCCGGAATAATGGGCCAAAATGTAAAAATCTTGCGAAATTGATGGGCCGAAAGTTAAAAGGCTTGCATATTAAACAGGCTGGAAGTAAAAAGACCTATTAATTAAGCGGGCCGAAAGTTCAACGGCCTGTGAAATTAATGGGCCGAAAGTTAAAAGGCCCAAGAAATTAATGGGCTGAATTTAAAAAGCCCGCGAAAGTAATGGGCCACAAAACAGCCAGGTCCGGTCCAATAGGTAATGACAAAAATCACAATTGTCATGCAACTCTATGACATATTTATGAGTGTCATAAACTGATTGTGACTTTTTTTGAATTGTCATAAACAGTTATGACATTTCTGCAAAAAGTCATAAAATTATGACAAAAATAGCGAAAAAGTCACAGAAGGTATTTAGCTACACACCTTCTATGACTAAGTGATTTTTGTCACTAAAAAGTCATGGAAGGTCAGTTATGACTAATTTCAGACCTTCTGTGACTAAAGTAAAATGTCATGGAAAGTCAAAATTGTTGTAGTGATAATGCTAGCACCATGCAAGTGTCACCACCCACTACTCTAAACCGCTGAGGGACGGATCCCGATCTAGAGCAACCACGAAGAACGTTAAACCGATGCCGTAGCATAGATCAAATAGCATGAACATGTAAAGAACAGCACATTGACGAATGATGTGCAAGCTAGTCGTATATGAGCGTCGATCATAGAACGGGATCGTACTATGATCGATGGACGATGAACAAACTATGAAAGAACGAAGAATGAATGACGAATGAACAATGAACGATGAACACGAATGAAGAACGAACGACGAATGATCATAAGAACATGACGAACTATATGAAGAACGATGATCCATAAGGTACAAAGTCTTACAAAAGAAAAGGGATATAACTATACCCAATCCCCAAGGAAGACTTGGGAGCCTACTACCACAGCAGCACTACACTAGCCTAGCTCTACCTAAGCCTTCCCCTAGCACCTATGAGTGGAGGAGAGGAATGATCCTTGTGGTGTGTGTTTGTCAAGAGGGGGTACCCCTTGATTTATAGCCTCACAAGGTTGGTTTGGGGGCCGTCCACCACCTTAAACATTAATGGCATGTCATTTGTGACCTCCCAGAGGCCACTAGTACAGATCTACTAATTTATAACGAAATTACTATAGATCCGTCACTATTTGGGGTTTTTTTTTTCCGTTTCTGACCAACTTTATGGCGATTTTCGTGGTCCGTCACTAACAAGCCATATTTGTGACGAAAAACCATATAAATTGGTGAACAGTATCGTCTGTTTTGGGTGGCCAATTCATCACTAAAAATCACGTTGCATGTACGGCGACCAACGGAGACCCACAATTTTCGTCATAAGCCCCACCTCACGGGGGTTTCTAGCCTACATGGCATCCCAATCGGCAAGAGGGTCCCCACATGTCAGGCTTCTTGGGGCCCATGGTCAAACCATTTTCGTCACAAATTTCATTTGACCGTGTACAATGCCACGCGGCGCACTACAAAGCCATATGAGGCACATGTCTCAGAGGCCAGGAGTCCCACGACCAAGTATATTTTTCGCAGTTGATTTCGCTTGCCTGCGCGTTGTGCCACATGGCGCACCATGAAGAACAAAGCGGCCCACGTGTCATGCACGTGGGGCCCCCGGTCAGGTAATTTTTGTCACTGATTTCGTTTGCCCTTGTTTAGTGCCACCTATCGCACCATGAAGCGTCTGTGGGCCCACATGTCAAGCACCGTGGGTCCACGGTCACGTAATTTCGTCACTGATTTCGTTTGCCCGCACGTCATGGCATGTGGCGCACCATGAAGAAACACGTGGGCCCACATGTCATGCACCGTGGGGCCAGCGGTCAAACAATTTTCGTCACTAATTTTGTTTGACCGCGTAAAATGCCACGTAAGTAGTGCACAGCAAAACGCCCCTGGGGCCGACGTGTCAGGCTCCCAGGGCCCACTATCAAATTAAAGTATTTTGGTCACTTATTTTGATTGCCCGCGGCTAAAGGCACGTGGTCCAACGCAGGACCCACGTCTTTGACCCCACATGTCGGGTGCTCTGGGGCCCATGGTCACCATTTTTGTCACTGATTTTTGTGCCTGCGAGTAAGGTCTCGTGGCATCCTTCACGGCACTCCGTGGACTGGATCTGAGAGCCCGTACTGTAGACGAGACCATCAAGCTGGATCTGGAGAGCCCATTGCAACCAGCCTGGGACAATGTCGCAGAGCGGCCCACTAGGGGAGGAATGACAACATGAAAGCGGCGGTGTAGGCCCACGAGACGGATCCATGAAAGCGGCGATGAAGGCGGTGGAAGTGGAACTGTCCAGATCGAGAGATATCCGGATCGACGCAGATGTACTACTCGCCTTCCGGAATCATAAGCTCACTTGCCTGTTGGACTGCTGTTGGCGGTCGTTAAACCATGTTTTGACCGCCACCCTACCGGTAAATAAATGCGTAACACCAAGATTTTGTGCATAGTAGATAGGAATAATGCTACTCCATAAGTTTTGGTGGATATTTGGATGCAGGAGTGAATAATGGAGAAAAGTAGGCCCAGTCAGGGAAAATCCCTGGCCGGCCGGCCCCACCTGGTGGTCGCAGGCCCCAGATTTCCTCCAGTGGGCTGGAAACTAATCCACAACGCATAATTCAAGGCCAGCCCAGCAGATTTGCACCGCCATTCTAGAAGGTGGGCCATTTGGGCCTTAACTTGGCCCCCACTGCAATTCTGCCGACCCCAGCAAGGAACCGACCTTCAGACCGCCTTCAGGGAGTGATCTGGAGCGTCCAGGAGCAAGTCGGTGGCAAACCGCCACAGGGGACGGCCGGCCGGCCACCCCCCTAGGCCGGCCGGCCGGCTTTGGCGGCGCCGCCTCTCCAAAGTCGGCAGCAGTGCTTCCACCGCCTTGGAGACCTATAAAAGGGACCCCCCGGCCTCAGAAGCAACTCGCACCATCACACTTCATCCAAGTGTTCATTAGTTTAGTTGAGTAGTAGCTTTGGGAGTTAGAGTAGAGTAGAGTAGAGTAGAGTGAGAGCTCTCTCGGGCTTCCGGAGTCTTCTCGGAGTCTTGGTATAGTTCTTTGTATCCTTACTCTTGAGATATTATTTTATTCAATATAATTATATTTAGATTTATCTTTATTTATTTCTTTTAGTAATTCTTTTCTATTTAGTTTATTTATTCGTTAAGTAAGTGCTCGTAGAAGTCTTGTTGTGGAATTCGTGATTGTTGGAATAGCGAGTACGAGAGAGTGCCGTCGTCGGAGATGACGTCGTGTGAAATCTGTGCTTGTTCATTCTTAGATAGGACTGCTCCGTTGATCAAGAGTAGCTCCTCTAGGCGGGTTGTAAGCATGGCGCTTAGAACTTGGCCTATGCACGTTTGGCACCCAGCCCCACGGAGGATGGTAGCCGCGAGTGTATGTGACAGCTGCACCGGTCTCTGTAATCCACCACGTCCGGGTTGGACTCAGCAGGGTCTTAATTATAGCATACGGTTCCCTAGGTTTGAACCAGCATCATCAGTTAACCTAGCACGTGCGTGCCCCGAAACGACATGACTTGTATGTGTATGAGCTTAGCTAGAGTAAATAACCTTTGTAGAATTGACTGCTAGAAAAAGTAAATAATAGATAAACATACAGGTAGCCTTAACTCTATCTCGTTGCTCTCCCAAATGTATACTACGGTTTTCTTTTATTTACCTTGGATTTGAGGATGTGTGTGCCACCCATATATATCATGCCTATCTTACCCCCGTCTCAAGTATAGTTGATACATTATTTCTTTCTCCAAATTATCCAATGCATTGCTACTATTCAGCTCCCTTTTGCTCTACTTCCCTGCGGAAATATAAATACGATAACCCTGGAATACTCCAAGGTGAAATGCTACAATGGTGATCCGTGCGCTTGCGGAATTAATGAATTTAATTTTATCGCATAAGAACCGCCAACAAGCATTTCTGGCGCCGTTGCCGGGGAAGTAGCAGCTAGGAACTGAATAAATGCATTGAAGTTTGTGAGAAGAATAATTATCACTTACTTTTGCGGGCTTACCCTTGTCCTGTCTTTCTTTGTTGTGGAAATTTGAAACAGGACTGTGCATGACTGGTTTCGACCTACCAGAAAACTTCCACTCAGATCCAGAGCAGTTCTTAAGGAAAGTTCGAGCAAAACTCACCAAACAGATCCGCAAGAACGCTCTGGCTCTCGAATCGTCTCCTCCACCGGTTGTCAGGGCCTCCTCAACGAACAACACCATGGCCGACCCCGTTGTTGAGAAGACGATCAATGACTTCTCCGCGCCAACTACGGAGAACATCCGCGTGGGTCCCAACCCGCGCATCACCAACAAGGACTACGAGCTCAAGCCAGCCTTGATCAACATGATCTTGGCCAGTCCTTTCTGTGGGAAGCTGTCGGAGGATGCGAACGCTCACCTCCAAAGGTTCCTGATGACGTGCAACACTTTCGTCATAATGGATGCACCTCAGGACGCCATCCGACTACAGCTTTTCCCATTCTCTCTGTTAGGGAAAGCTCTCCAGTGGTTCTACGCGAACCAAGAGTCCCTCGACACGTGGACGGCATGCTCCAATGCCTTCCTCGCCAAGTTCTTCCCGCCGGGCAAGACGACTGCCCTGCGGAACAAGATATCGGGCTTCCAACAGCTCGCAGATGAGTCGACCGCGGAAGCCTGGGACAGGATGCAGGAGTACGTTATCTCGTGCCCACACCATGGCATGGAATAATGGCTCCTCATACAGAGTTTCTACCACGGTTTGAGGCCGTCCGCTCGAGAGCACCTCGACGCCGCAGCAGGCGGCTCCTTCTTCTCCCTTAGCGTGAAGAACGCTAAGAAGTTGATTGAGAAGGTGGCGGCCAACCAGACTCATGGTGAACGCCAAGCGACGAGCACCAAGACCCGTGGAGTGCACCAAGTGGAGACGATGGACATGCTCGCCATCAAGCTCGATCAGCTACTCCGCAAGGTGGAGTCTCCACAGGACCTGCAAGTTGCGGATTCCCGCATGACATGTGAGGAATGCGGCAACGTTGGGCATATGGGCATCAATTGCCCGAATGCGAGAGAGGAATGCAATTTCCTCAACAACGGCAATAGGTACCGCTCCCAGAACAACTACGGCTGGAACTCCAGACCTGACCTCTCCTTCAACAAAAATCAGGGAGGTAACAATGGTAATCTTTCCCGTTATGAGCCATCTATCAAGGATCTAGTTCTCGGCCAGGTCAAGATCAATGACAGTATTAGTAAGAAGTTTCTTACTACGGACAAGGCTTTAGAGAGCATAGATGCCAAGCTAGAGTCGTTCAGCACTGCTCTGCAGAATCAGCTAAGCCATAACAAGATGTTAGAAACACAAATAGCGCAAATAGCTTCAGCTGTGCAGTCTCCTCGTGCGGGTAAACTTCCTGGGCAACCAGAAGTTAATCCCAAGGAGAGTGTGAATGCAATAACCATCAGGTGTGAAGAGAGCGACTTGGATGCCGCACTCCCCAGGGATGTGATCAGAAAAGATCCCGGATGGCCAACCATTCCCTGTTTGGTCAACGACCGGTGTTTCGCTCGGGCATTATGTGACCTAGGGGCGAGCGTGAGCATCATGCCAAAGGCGATGTACGATGGGTTAAACCACCCATTGTCCCCAACGACCATGAAGCTCCAGCTCTTCAGACCGGGTCACTGTTGGCGGTCGTTAAACCATGTTTTGACCGCCACCCTACCGGTAAATAAATACATAACACCAAGATTTTGTGCATAGTAGTTAGGAATAATACTACTCCACAGGTTTTGGTGAATATTTGGATGCAGGAGTGAATAATGGAGAAAAGTGGGCCCAGCCAGGGAAATTCCCTGGCCGGCCGGCCCCACCTGGTGGCCGCAGGCCCCAGGCTTCCTCCAGTGGGCTGGAAACTGGTCCACAACGTATAATTCAAGGCCCAACCCAGCGGATTTGCGCCGACTTACCAGAGGTGGGCCATTTGGGCCTTAACTTGGCCCCTACTTCAATCCTGCCGACCCCACGAACAAACCGACCTTCAGACCGCCTTCAGGAGTGCATCTGGAGCGTTGAGGCAGAAGGCGGTGGCCAACCGCCACAGGGGACGGCCGGCCGGCCACCCCCTAGGCCGGCCGGCCGACTTTGGCGGCGCCGCCTCTCCAAAGTCGGCAGGCTTGCTTCCACCGCCTTGGAAAGCTATAAAATGGACCCCTCGGCTGCAGAAACAAAGCGCACCATCACACTTCATCCAAGTGTTCATTAGTTTAGTTGAGTAGTAGCTTTGGGAGTTAGAGTAGAGTAGAGTAGAGTGAGAGCTCTCTCGGGCTTCCGGAGTCTTCTCGGAGTTCGGTATAGTTCTTTGTATCTTGCTCTTGAGATATTATTTTATTTAATATAATTATATTTAGTTTTATCTTTATTTATTTCCTTTAGTAATTCTTTTCTATTTAGTTTATTTATTCGTTAAGTAAGTGCTCGTAGAAGTCTTGTTGTGGGATTCGTGATTGTTGGAATAGCGAGTACGAGAGAGTGCCGTCGTCGGAGATGACGTCGTGTGAAATCTGTGCTTGTTCATTCTTAGATAGGACTGCTCCGTTGATCAAGAGTAGCTCCTCTAGGCGGGTTGTAAGCGTGGCGCTTAGATCTTGGCCTATGCACGTTTGGCACCCAACCCCACGGAGGATGGTAGCCGCGAGTGTATGTGACAGCTGCACCGGTCTCTGTAATCCACCACGTCCGGGTTGGACTCAGCAGGGTCTTAATTATAGCGATGGATCCCCAGGGTGAACTAGCAGCATCGGTTGCCCTGGCACTTCCGTGCCCCGAAACGACATGACTTGTATGTGTATGAGCTTAACTAGAGTAAATAACCTTTGTAGATTTGACTGCTAGAAAAGTAAATACTAGATAAACATACAGGTAGCCTTAACTCTATCTCGTTGCTCTCCCAAATGTATACTACGTTTTTATTTTATTACCTTGGATTTGAGGATGTGTGTGCCACCCATATATATCATGCCTATCTTACCCCCGTCTCAAGTATAGTTGATACATTATTTCTTTCTCCAAATTATCCAATGCATAGCTATTATTCAGCTTTCTTGTGCTCTACTTCCCTGCGGAAATATAAATACGATAACCCTGGAATACTCCAAGGTGAAATGCTACAATGGTGATCCGTGCGCTTGCGGAATTAATGAATTTAATTTTAACGCATAAGAACCGCCAACAAGCATTTCTGGCGCCGTTGCCGGGGAAGTAGCAGCTAGGAACTGAATAAATGCATTGAAGTTTGTGAGAAGAGTAATTATCACTTACTTTTGCGGGCTTACCCTTGTCCTGTCTTTCTTTGTTGTGGAAATTTGAAACAGGACTGTGCATGACTGGTTTCGACCTACCAGAAAACTTCCACTCAGATCCAGAACAGTTCTTGAGGAAAGTTCGAGCCAAACTCACCAAACAGATCCGCAAGAACGCTCTGGCTCTCGAATCGTCTCCTCCACCGGTTGTCAGGGCCTCCTCAACGAACAGTACCATGGCCGACCCCGTTGTTGAGAAGACGATCAATGACTTCTCCGCGCCAACTACGGAGAACATCCGCGTGAGACCCAACCCGCGCGTCACCAACAAGGACTACGAGCTCAAGCCAGCCTTGATCAACATGATCTTGGCCAGTCCTTCCTGTGGGAAGCCGTCGGAAGATGCAAATGCTCACCTCCAAAGGTTCCTGATGACGTGCAACACTTTCGTCATAAAGGATGCACCTCAGGACGCCATCCGACTACAGCTTTTCCCATTCTCTCTGTTGGGGAAGGCTCTCCAGTGGTTCTACGCGAACCAAGAGTCCCTCGACACGTGGACGGCATGCTCCAATGCCTTCCTCGCCAAGTTCTTCCCGCCGGGCAAGACGACTGCCCTGCGGAACAAGATATCGGGCTTCCAACAGCTCGCAGATGAGTCGACCGCGGAAGCCTGGGATAGGATGCAGGAGTACGTTCTCTCATGCCCACACCATGGCATGGAGGAATGGCTCCTCATACAGAGTTTCTACCACGGTTTGAGGCCGTCCGCTCGAGAGCACCTCGACGCCGCAGCAGGCGGCTCCTTCTTCTCCCTTAGCGTGAAGAACGCTAAGAAGTTGATTGAGAAGGTGGCGGCCAACCAGACTCATGGTGAACGCCAAGCGGCGAACACCAAAACCCGTGGAGTGCACCAAGTGGAGACGATGGACATGCTCGCCATCAAGCTCGATCAGCTACTCCGCAAGGTGGAGTCTCCACAGGACCTGCAAGTTGCGGATTCCCGCATGACATGTGAGGAATGCGGCAGCGTTGGGCATATGGGCATCAATTGCCCGAATACGAGAGAGGAATGCAATTTCCTCAACAATGGCAATGGGTTCCGCTCCCAGAACAACTACGGCTGGAATTCCAGGCCCGACCTCTCCTTCAACAAGAATCAGGGAGGTAACAATGGTAATCTTTCCCGTTATGAGCCCGCTATCAAGGATCTAGTTCTCGGCCAGGTCAAAATCCATGACAGCATTAGTAAGAAATTTCTTACTACGGACAAGGCTTTAGAGAGCATAGATGCCAAGCTAGAGTCTTTCAGCACTGCTCTGCAGAATCAGCTAAGCCATAACAAGATGCTAGAAACACAAATAGCGCAAATAGCTTCAGCTGTGCAGTCTCCTCGTGCGGGTAAACTTCCTGGGAAGTTAATCCCAAGGAGAGTGTGAATGCAATAACCATCAGGTGTGAAGAAAGCGACTTGGATGCCGCACTCCCCAAGGATGTGATCAGAAAAGATCCCGGATGGCCAACCATCCCGTGTTTGGTCAACGACCGTTGTTTCGCTCGGGCACTATGTGACTTAGGGGCGAGCGTGAGCATCATGCCGAAGGCGATGTACGACGGGTTAAACCATCCATTATCTCCAACGACCATGAAGCTCCAGCTTGCAGACGGGTCACTGCGCCTGCCCTTGGGGATTGTCGAAGAAGTTCCCGTGCAGATCAGAAATCTCTTCGTACCCGTTGACTTTGTTGTGCTGGATATGGAAGTAGATGTCAAGACCCCTCTCATCCTTGGGAGGCCGTTCTTGAGCACCACCAACGCCAACATCGACGTGGGGGCAGGAGAGATCCACTTGGATTTCAACGGCAGGGAAGAAACGTTCAACTTCAAGCCTAAGGTTGAGCAATGCAAGCAAGTACGGGTCATATATGGAAAGGACCCAAGGAGAGTGGAGAAGATTGAGATTACTCCACCCATGCCACAGCCAGACAAGCTCATTGCATACATGAGAGACTATCTGGAAAGAGAGAATGCAAGAAGGCTAGCAAAATATTGGAGGACTCCAAGGAGGATGCCTCAGCCGCCAAAACCATCTCAAGCCCCTCTTACTCCTCCGCAAGAAGGAGTAGGCGAGTCACAATCGCCCAAGAAGAGGAGAGCGAGGCGCTCAAGAAAGAAGAAGGCAGCTACGGCATCGACCGATAAGAGTACAACAAAGGCGCCTATTGAAGAAAAGGTCGCCGCCACTAACACAAAGAAGACAACCAAGGTGTGGCGGAAGAAAGAAGGAACCTCTACCTCGCAAGATTCTCCAGCGAGCGAGGTCCAAACAAGTTGAAAAAGACATGGAGAACGTCTAGCTCAAAGACGTAAAAATGAGAGCCCTCCGATTGGGGAGGCCATCCCAATCGTTATCCTAGCTAGGCCTAGCACTTGTTTTTTTTTCATAAATCATAAAAGCAAAATAAAAATTTGAAAAGTTTAAAAGACAACAAAAATAATAGGATTCCCGGTGATGCCCATTAGGGGCTAGCCACTTGTATCATCCTCACTCTTTTTTGCAGATCAAGAAGGAGGAGGAAGAGCCTGAATCAAGATTAAGTCTTACAAAGACTCAAGCTTGGGGAGGGCACCCCTCAGGTAAGAAGGAGTTCAATACAAGCTTAAGTCTTACAAAGACTCAAGCTTGGGGAGGACCCCCAGGTAAGTATTCCTAACTTTCTTAATAAATAAATGAACTCCCTGTTTCGAATAAATGCTAGAATCTTGGTGTTATGCTACACTTAAGGGAAATGATGATCGAGTTACAAATTAGCTTCCCATGTGTCGCATAGATGCAACCTCTACTCCTGACATATGTGTTATTTTTACTTGAGCATGATCACATCATGAGTCTTGCTTATTTCCGTGGGTTGCATTTGTTACACCAAGTCTGAGCATTGTGGATTGTGATATGGCATGATTAGGACTTGTTGCAATTTCTTAGTATGGTTTCATCCAGAGATGTTTTTCTCGAATTGCTGCAAGTACCTAAAACCCTTCTGTTTTGGCACACTTCTCTTAGTGTGAGGATTTATTTACCTACCAGAGCCATATCATAATATTCGAAACAGCCCCACTCATAGCCGTTTGTTTATGCATTGAGTTTTGTTAAGGTTTGATGTACTCTTGAAACTAAGCACTCCTAATTTTGGTCATAATTCCTTCGCGTGTGTTTTCGAAAATTTCTCTCCACCAAATAAAAAGGGGAATGTTTGGATAAATCAACCAAACATTTTTCAGAGTTTGCAAAACTTTTGGTCCATCCAAAATGCTCAAGAATATTTCAAAATGTTTCATTGAACCATTCAAAATTTATGGCCCCTTGCACCATGGAGTAGTTAAAAAAAAAAAAACCTCCATGGTCGCATGACAAAAGTCAATGGCTATATAGTTCTTATCATAAACATCTTGAGCAAAATAAAGGACCAATGTTTTTCAAAACCCCCTTCCATAAGTGTGAGTTCATTTTCTCCCCCTCCATCACATCATTTCCTACGACCAAAATAAATGGAGTTGCTATGTTGATTGAGACTCATTCTTTAGCTTTACAATATATGCATGACAATTGTGCATTCCTTACCAAGCTCCACATACAAAGCCTCATTTGGTAGAAGGTAGGATGAGTGAAGCTTGTAGGAATAGAACTCACATTGGTAGGTAAGAGAAGTGCCTACCAAAACGAAGGAGAATTTTTGCACCTTACCTTGCAGCACATAAAAACTCTGGATGCATACCTGCTAGAATTGTGTACTTGTCCGAAAATGCCGTTCTAGTCTTCAATGCTGCGTGACAAGGTGTGACATATAAGCCCCACGATTTTTGCAACACTCATGAATATTTTGTGCTCTCGTAAACTTACCACTGTTTAGGGAGTATGTTGTTGCATCTTTATTACCCATGGGGCGCTTCTTTGTAACTCCTGATCCGCCGGTACCCTGAGTTGAGTTTGCTCGGGACGAGCAAAGTTTAAGCTTGGGGAGGTTGTTGGCGGTCGTTAAACCATGTTTTGACCGCCACCCTACCGGTAAATAAATACATAACACCAAGATTTTGTGCATAGTAGTTAGGAATAATACTACTCCACAGGTTTTGGTGAATATTTGGATGCAGGAGTGAATAATGGAGAAAAGTGGGCCCAGCCAGGGAAATTCCCTGGCCGGCCGGCCCCACCTGGTGGCCGCAGGCCCCAGGCTTCCTCCAGTGGGCTGGAAACTGGTCCACAACGTATAATTCAAGGCCCAACCCAGCGGATTTGCGCCGACTTACCAGAGGTGGGCCATTTGGGCCTTAACTTGGCCCCTACTTCAATCCTGCCGACCCCACGAACAAACCGACCTTCAGACCGCCTTCAGGAGTGCATCTGGAGCGTTGAGGCAGAAGGCGGTGGCCAACCGCCACAGGGGACGGCCGGCCGGCCACCCCCCTAGGCCGGCCGGCCGACTTTGGCGGCGCCGCCTCTCCAAAGTCGGCAGGCTTGCTTCCACCGCCTTGGAAAGCTATAAAATGGACCCCTCGGCTGCAGAAACAAAGCGCACCATCACACTTCATCCAAGTGTTCATTAGTTTAGTTGAGTAGTAGCTTTGGGAGTTAGAGTAGAGTAGAGTAGAGTGAGAGCTCTCTCGGGCTTCCGGAGTCTTCTCGGAGTTCGGTATAGTTCTTTGTATCTTGCTCTTGAGATATTATTTTATTTAATATAATTATATTTAGTTTTATCTTTATTTATTTCTTTTAGTAATTCTTTTCTATTTAGTTTATTTATTCGTTAAGTAAGTGCTCGTAGAAGTCTTGTTGTGGGATTCGTGATTGTTGGAATAGCGAGTACGAGAGAGTGCCGTCGTCGGAGATGACGTCTTGTGAAATCTGTGCTTGTTCATTCTTAGATAGGACTGCTCCGTTGATCAAGAGTAGCTCCTCTAGGCGGGTTGTAAGCGTGGCGCTTAGATCTTGGCCTATGCACGTTTGGCACCCAACCCCACGGAGGATGGTAGCCGCGAGTGTATGTGACAGCTGCACCGGTCTCTGTAATCCACCACGTCCGGGTTGGACTCAGCAGGGTCTTAATTATAGCGGATGGATCCCCAGGGTGAACTAGCAGCATCGGTTGCCCTGGCACTTCCGTGCCCCGAAACGACATGACTTGTATGTGTATGAGCTTAACTAGAGTAAATAACCTTTGTAGATTTGACTGCTAGAAAAGTAAATACTAGATAAACATACAGGTAGCCTTAACTCTATCTCGTTGCTCTCCCAAATGTATACTACATTTTTATTTTATTACCTTGGATTTGAGGATGTGTGTGCCACCCATATATATCATGCCTATCTTACCCCCGTCTCAAGTATAGTTGATACATTATTTCTTTCTCCAAATTATCCAATGCATAGCTATTATTCAGCTTTCTTGTGCTCTACTTCCCTGCGGAAATATAAATACGATAACCCTGGAATACTCCAAGGTGAAATGCTACAATAGTGATCCGTGCGCTTGCGGAATTAATGAATTTAATTTTAACGCATAAGAACCGCCAACAGTCACTACGCCTACCCTTGGGGATTGTCGAAGAAGTTCCCGTGCAGATCAGAAATCTCTTCGTCCCCGTTGACTTTGTTGTGCTTGACATGGAAGTGGATGACAAGGCTCCTCTCATCCTTGGGAGGCCGTTCTTGAGCACCACCAATGCCAACATCGACGTGGGGGCAGGAGAGATTCACTTGGACTTCAACGGCAGGGAAGAGACGTTCAGCTTCAAGCCTAAGGTTGAGCAATGCAAGCAAGTACGGGTCATATATGCAAAGGACCCAAGGAGAGTGGAGAAGATAGAGATTACTCCAGCCATGCCACAGCCAGACAAGCTCATTGCATACATGAGAGACTATCTGGAAAGAGAGAATGCAAGAAGGCTAGCAAAATATTGGAGGACTCCAAGGAGGATGCCTCAGCCGCCAAACACACCTCAAGCCCCTCTCACTCCTCCCCTGCAAGAAGGAGTAGGCGAGTCACAATCGCCTAAGAAGAGGAGAGCAAGGCGCTCAAGAAAGAAGAAGGCAGCTACGGTATCGACCGATGAGAGCACAACAAAGGCGCCTATCAAAAAAAGGTCGCCACCACAAGCACAAAGAAGACAATCAAAGTGTGGCGAAAGAAAGAAAGAACCTCTACCTCGCCAGATTCTCCAGCGAGCGAGGTCCAAACAAGTGGAAGACATGGAGAACGTCTAGCTCAAAGACGTAAAAATGAGAGCCCTCCGATTGGGGAGGCCATCCCAATCGTTATCCTAGCTAGGCCTAGCACTTGTTTTTCTTTCCATAAACCATAAAAACAAAATAAAAATTGAAAAAAAAATTTAAAAACAACAAAAATAATAGGATTCCTGGCGATGCTCATTAGGGGCTAGCCACTTGTATTATCCTCACTCGTTTTTGCAGGTCAAGAAGGAGGAGAAAGAGCCTAAATTAAGCTTAAGTCTTACAAAGACTCAAGCTTAGGGAGGGCCCCCCAGGTAAGAAGGAGTTCAATACAAGCTCGAGTCTTGCAAAGACTCAAGCTTGGGGAGGACCCCCAGGTAAGTATTCCTAACTTTCTTAATAAATAAATAAACTCCCTGTTTCGAATAAATGCTAAAATCTTGGTGTTATGCTACGCTTAAGGGAAATGATGATCGAGTTACAAATTAGCTTCCCATGTGTCGCATAGATGCAACCTCTACTCCTGACATATGTGTTATTTTTATTTGAGCATGATCACATCATGAGTCTTGCCTATTTCCGTGGGTTGCATTTGTTACACCAAGTCTGAGCATTTTGGATTGTGATATGGCATGATTAGGACTTGTTGCAATTTCTTAGTATGGTTTCATCCAGAGACGTTTTTCTTGAATTGCTGCAAGTACCTAAAACCCTTCTGTTTTGGCACACTTCTCTTAGTGTGAGGATTTATTTACCTACCAGAGCCATATCATAATATTCGAAACAGCCCCACTCATAGCCGTTTGTATATGTATTGAGTTTTGTTAAGGTCTGATGTACTCTTGAAACTATGCACTCCTAATTTTGGTCATAATTCCTTCGCGTGTGTTTTCGAAAATTTCTCTCCACCAAATGAAAAGGGGAATGTTTGAATAAATCAACCAAACATTTTTCAGAGTTTGCAAAACTTTTAGTCCATCCAAAATGCTCAAGAATACTTCTAAATGTTTCCTTGAACCATTCAAAATTTATGGCCCCTTGCACCAGGGAGTAGTCAAAAAAAAAACTCTATGGTTGCATGACAAAAGTCAATGGCTATATGGTTCTTATCATAAACATCTTGAGCAAAGGACCAATGTTTTTCAAAACCCCCTTCCACAAGTGTGAGTTCATTTTCTCCCCCTCCATCACATTATTTCCTATGACCAAAATAAATGGAGTTGCTATGTTGATTGAGACTCATTCTTTAGCTTTACAATAAATGCATGACATTTGTGCATTCCTTACCAAGCTCCACATACAAAGCCTCATTTGGTAGAAGGTAGGATGAGTGAAGCTTGTAGGAATAAGACTCGCATAAGGATGGTAAGAGAAGTGCCGTCCAAAACGAAGGAGAATTTTTTGCACCTTACCTTGTAGCACATAAAAACTCTGGATGCATACCTGCTAAGAATTGTGTACTTGTTCGAAAATGCCGTTCTAGTCTTCAATGCTGCATGACAAGGTGTGACATATAAGCCCCACGATTTTTGCAACACTCATGAATATTTTGTGCTCTCGCAAACTTACCACTGTTTAGGGAGTATGTTGTTGCATCTTTATTACCCATGGGGCGCTTCTTTGTAACTCCTGATCCGCCGGTACCCTGAGTTGAGTTTGCTCGGGACGAGCAAAGTTTAAGCTTGGGGAGGTTGTTGGCGGTCGTTAAACCATGTTTTGACCGCCACCCTACCGGTAAATAAATGCGTAACACCAAGATTTTGTGCATAGTAGATAGGAATAATGCTACTCCACAAGTTTTGGTGGATATTTGGATGCAGGAGTGAATAATGGAGAAAAGTGGGCCCAGTCAGGGAAAATCCCTGGCTGGCCGGCCCCACCCTAGGCCGGCCGGCCCCACCTGGTGGCCGCAGGCCCCAGATTTCCTCCAGTGGGCTGGAAACTAATCCACAAGCATAATTCAAGGCCAGCCCAGCAGATTTGCACCGCAATTCTAGAAGGTGGGCCATTTGGGCCTTAACTTGGCCCCCACTGCAATTCTGCCGACCCCAGCAAGGAACCGACCTTCAGACCGCCTTCAGGGAGTGATCTGGAGCGTCCAGGAGCAAGTCGATGGCAAACCGCCACAGGGGACGGCCGGCCGGCCACCCCCCTAGGCCGGCCGGCTAGCTTTGGCGGCGCCGCCTCTCCAAAGTCGGCAGCAGTGCTTCCACCGCCTTGAAGACCTATAAAAGGGACCCCCCGGCCTCAGAAGCAACTCGCACCATCACACTTCATCCAAGTGTTCATTAGTTTAGTTGAGTAGTAGCTTTGGGAGTTAGAGTAGAGTAGAGTAGAGTAGAGTGAGAGCTCTCTCGGGCTTCCGGAGTCTTCTCGGAGTCTTGGTATAGTTCTTTGTATCCTTACTCTTGAGATATTATTTTATTCAATATAATTATATTTAGATTTATCTTTATTTATTTCTTTTAGTAATTCTTTTCTATTTAGTTTATTTATTCGTTAAGTAAGTGCTCGTAGAAGTCTTGTTGTGGGATTCGTGATTGTTGGAATAGCGAGTACGAGAGAGTGCCGTCGTCGGAGATGACGTCGTGTGAAATCTGTGCTTGTTCATTCTTAGATAGGACTGCTCTGTTGATCAAGAGTAGCTCCTCTAGGCGGGTTATAAGCATGGCACTTAGAACTTGGCCTATGCACGTTTGGCACCCAGCCCCACGGAGGATGGTAGCCGCGAGTGTATGTGACAGCTGCACCGGTCTCTGTAATCCACCACGTCCGGGTTGGACTCAGCAGGGTCTTAATTATAGCATACGGTTCCCTAGGTTTGAACCAGCATCATCGGTTAACCTAGCACGTGTGTGCCCCGAAACGACATGACTTGTATGTGTATGAGCTTAGCTAGAGTAAATAACCTTTGTAGAATTGACTGCTAGGAAAAGTAAATAATAGATAAACATACAGGTAGCCTTAACTCTATCTCGTTGCTCTCCCAAATGTATACTACGGTTTTCTTTTATTTACCTTGGATTTGAGGATGTGTGTGCCACCCATATATATCATGCCTATCTTACCCCCGTCTCAAGTATAGTTGATACATTATTTCTTTCTCCAAATTATCCAATGCATTGCTACTATTCAGCTCCCTTTAGCTCTACTTCCCTGCGGAAATATAAATACGATAACCCTGGAATACTCCAAGGTGAAATGCTACAATGGTGATCCGTGCGCTTGTGGAATTAATGAATTTAATTTTATCACATAAGAACCGCCAACAACGCTTTAAGTACGTTTGGGAGAAATTATTGAGCCACTGATTCACCCTCCCCCCTCGGTGCCCTTGATCCTTTCAAGGAGTACGTTCTCTCATGCCCACATCATGGCATGGAGGAATGGCTTCTTATTCAGAGTTTCTACCACGGTTTGAGGCCGTCCGCTCGAGAGCACCTCGACACCGCAGCAGGCGGCTCCTTCTTCTCTCTTAGCGTGAAGAACGCTAAGAAGATGATTGTGAAGGTGGCGGCCAACCAAACTCATGGTGAACGCCAACCGGCTACCACCAAGACCCGTGGAGTACACCAAGTGGAGATGATGGACATGCTCGCCATCTAGCTCGATCAGCTGCTTCGCAAGGTGGACTCTCCACAGGACCTGCAAGTTGCGGACTCCCGCATGACATGTGAAGAATGCGGCAACGTTGGGCATATGGGCATCCATTGCCCAAATGCGAGAGAGGAATGCTATTTCTTCAACAATGGCAATGGGTACCGCCCCCAGAACAACTACGGCTGGAACTCCAGGACCGACCTCTCCTTCAACAAGAATCAAGGAGGTAATAATGGTAATCTTTCCAGCTATGAGCCTTCTATCAAGGATCTAGTTCTCGGCCAGGTCAAGATCAATGACAGCATTAGTAAGAAATTTCTTACTACGGACAAGGCTTTAGAGAGCATAGATGCTAAGCTAGAATCGTTCAGCACTGCTCTGCAAAATCAGTTGAGTCATAACAAGATGCTAGAGACGCAGATTGCGCAACAGTGTGCAGTCTCCTCGTGAGGGTAAACTTCCTGGGCAACCAGAGGTTAACCCCAAGGAGAGTGTAAGTGCAATAACCATCAGGTGTGAAGAAAGCGAGCTGGATTTTACACTCCCCAAGGATGTGATCTGGAGGGATCCCGGATGTCCGACCATACCGTGTTTGGTCAACGACTGGTGCTTTGCTCGGGCACTATGTGACTTAGGAGCAAGCGTGAGCGTCATGCCAAAGGCGATATACGATCGGTTAGACCATCCATTGTCTCCAACAACCATGCAGCTCCAGCTTGCAGACGGGTCACTACGCCTACCCTGGGGATTGCCCAAGATGTCCCAGCGCAAATCAGAAACCTCTTCGTCCCCGTCGACTTTGTTGTGCTCAATATGGAGGTGGACGATAGAACCCCTCTCATTCTTGGGAGGACGTTCTTGAGCACCACTAACGCCAACATCGACGTGGGGCAGCAGAGATACATCTGGATTTCAATGGCAGGGAAGAGACGTTCAACTTCAGGCCCAAGGTTGAGCAATGCAAGCAAGTGAGGGTCATATATGGAAAGGACCCACCGGAAGTGGAGAAGATTGAGATTACTCCACCCATGCCGCAGCCAGACAAGCTCATTGCATACATGAGAAATTATTTGGCAAGAGAGAATGAAAGAAGGCCAACCAACTATTGGAGGACTCCAAGGAGGATGACCCAGCCGCCAAAAGCACCACAAGCCCCTCTTGCTCCTCCACCGCAAGAAGGAGTAGGCGAGTCGCAATCGCCTAAGAAGACGAGAGCTAGGCGCTCAAAGAAGAAGAAGGCAACTAAGATATCGACCGAGGAGAGTACAACAAAGGCGCCTAATAATAAAACGGTCGCCGCCACAAGCACAAGGAAGACAACAAAAGTATGGCGGAAGAAAGAAGGAACCTCAGCCTCGCCAGATTCTCCAGCGAGCGAGGTCCAAACAAGTTGAAACGACATGGAGAACGTCTAGCTCAAGACGTAAAATGAGAGCCCTCCGATTGGGGAGGCCATCCCAATCGTTATCCTAGCTAGGCCTAGCACTTGTTTTTCTTTCATAAACCATCAAAACAAAATAAAAATAAGAAAAATTAAAAACAATAAAAATAGTAGGATTCCCAGCAACGCCCATTAGGGGCTAGCCACATGTATCATCCACACTCTTTTTTGCAGGTCAAGAAGGAGGAGGAAGCGCCTAAATCAAGCTTAAGTCTTGCAAAGACTCAAGCTTGGGGAGGGCCGACAGGTAAGAAGGAGTTCAACGCTAGCTCGAGTCTTGCAAAGACTCAAGCTTGGGGAGGACCCCCAGGTAAGTATTTCTAACTTTCTTAATAAATAAATAAACTCCCTGTTTCGAATAAATGCTAGAATCTTGGTGAATTGCTACACTTAAGGGAAATGATGATCGAGTTACAAATTAGCTTCCCATGTGTCGCATAGATGCAACCTCTACTCCTGACATATGTGTTATTTTTATTTGAGCATGATCACATCATGAGTCTTGCTTATTTCCGTGGGTTGCATTTGTTACACCAAGTCTGAGCATTGTGGGTTATGATATGGCATGATTAGGACTTGTAGCAATTTCGTAGCATGGTTTCATCCAGAGATGTTTTTCTTAAATCGCTGCAAGTACCTAAAACCCTTCTGTTTGGCACACTTCTCTTAGTGTGAGGATTTATTTACCTACCAGAGCCATATCATAATATTCGAAACAGCCCCACTCATAGCCAATTGTTTATGTGTTGAGTTTAGTTAAGGTTTGATGTACTCTTGAAACTAAGCACTCCTAATTTTGGTCATAATTCCTTCGCGTGTGTTTTCGAAAATTCTTTCCACCAAATAAAAATGGGAATGTTTGGACAAATCAACCAGACATTTTTCGGAGTTTGTAAAACCATTGGTGCATCCAAAAGCTCAAGAATATTTCAAGATGTTTCCTTGAACCATACAAAAGCCCCTTTGCACCATGGAGTATTCAAAAAAAAAAAGACTCCATGGTTGCATGACAAAAGCAAAGGCTATATGGTTCTTATCATAAACATCTTGAGCAAAATAAAGGACCACTGTTTTCAAAACCCCCTTCCACAAAGTGTGAGTTCATTTTCTCCCCCTCCATCACACCATTTTCTTATGACCAAAATATAAGGAGTTGCTATGTTGATTGAGACTCATTCTTTAGCTTTACAATATATGCATAGCATTTGTGCATTCCGTACCAAGCTCCACATACAAAGCCTCATTTGGTAGAAGGTAGGATGAGTGAAGCTTGTAGGAATAGACTCACATAAGGATGGTAAGAGAAGTGCCGTCCAAAACGAAGGAGAATTTGTTTACACCTTACCTCGCAGCACTTAAAAACTCTGGATGCATACCTGCTAGAATTGTTTACTTGTCCGAAAGTACCGTTCTAATTTTCAATGCTGCATGACAAGGTGTGACATAAAAGCCCCACGATTTTTGCAACAGTCATGAATATTTTGTGCTCTCGTAAACTTACCACTGTTTAGGGAGTATGTTGTTGCATCTTTATTACCCATGGGGCGTGACGAGCCCATGGCTCCTAACATTGTAACATCTATGGAATCTCCAAGGAAGTGCAATGATCCAAGAATCACTGCTGGTAGTCTTTTCAAAATATTCAAATATTCAGTTTGGTACTATTCCTTTTACTGAGAAATATAATGCAAATGAGGAGATATTCACTATTGCTGGCATGTCATCAAAGATAACTATTAAAGGTGCAGCATTGCTCGAGAAAGAAGAGAAGAAGACCTCAACAAAATATATTGAGATTGGTTCTATTCTGGTCGAAATCATTGACGAGTATCCAACTTGATTTTGAGCATGACATTTGACGAGTATAAGCAGGGTAATTATCACAGTTGCTGGATTATTTTAATATATCCATATTGAGCTCAAGGAGGCCTCAGGTTGACGTACTATATGCATGGCTGTCAATTCAATAAAAGTACGAGAAGCACTTATCATATTCTATAATTACTTGGATTAGGCAGGGTGCCGTATTATTATATTGTTTCCTGTATTAGAAAATCCTAGCGTGAGTTCTGTTTGAGTCCGGCCCAACTACTAGTGTCCAGGCCAGGTTGCTAGCTAGTTGGTCGAGTCCAACCAGATTTGTATGTCTGGTCTAGCGCAGGTTGAGTCCAGGTCCACGTCGTGCCTGCGCCGCTGCGCGCACATATTAGGAACCATGGTTCCTTGTAATGGTCAGACTGGTATTATCGTGGATTTTTCCTCCCTGTTGAGCGTAGCTCCAGAACCCTAGATGGCGCCGCCATCTGCTACCAGGAATTGATGCCGATCCAATCGAGGATTGTGTTGAGATCGCGATCAAGCTGCTGCTTGGGTGCGCTCTGGAATTCTGTTGAACTCCTCCTCTTCTGATCGTGGTCAAGTGTTGGCCGTGGGTGGAAGAAACCTATCTAGTAGGGATTGGTTGCAATCTTGTAAACTGATACCTATATTTATTCTGCGCTGCTGGTGTTTGATCTGTTCAACAGAGGTGATTAGTTGTTGCCGTGAATTAATTATCCTTGCATCTGGTGTGGCATCTTGATTTGTGCCGGAGATACAATATATTATTCTGCTGTTCATGTTCGTGAGAATACCTGCCACAAACCTGATTTGGGAACTGTCTTACTTTCTTGTTTGTGGATTGTTTAGTGTTGAATAGATTTATATGCGAAATTAACAGACAGTAACTGAATCTCTACTGCTATATTTGAGACCTAATATTTCAGAGAAATATTGTTTTGTTTATCGGTGCCGTGAAAGATTGGGAAAGCTCCGGACACCGTCGTCGTGTCCGTATCAGGGCGCTTCTTTGTAACTCCCGATCCGCCGGTACCCTTTGAGTTTGCTCGGGACGAGCAAAGTTTAAGCTTGGGGAGGTTGTTGGCGGTCGTTAAACCATGTTTTGACCGCCACCCTACCGGTAAATAAAAGCATAACACCAAGATTCTGTGCATAGTAGATAGGATTAATGCTACTCCATAAGTTTTGGTGAATATTTGGATGCAGGAGTGAATATGGAGGAAAGTGGGCCCAGCCAGGGGAATTCCCTGGCCGGCCGGCCCCACCATAGGCCGGCCGGCCCCACCTGGTGGCCACTGGCCCCGGGCTTCCTCCAGTGGGCTGTAAACATGCAAACAATGCATAATTGAAGGCCCAGCCCAGCGGATTCCACCGCCATTCTAGAAGGTGGACCATTTGGGCCTTTACTTGGCCCTCACTGCAGTTCTGCCGACCCCATCAAGAAACCGACCTTCGGACCGCCATCAGGGAGTGATCAGTAGCGTCCAGGAGCAAGGCGGTGGCCAACCGCCACAGGGGACGGCCGGCCGGCCTCCCTATCTGGCTTGGCGGCCCCGCCACTCAACCTCGCACTATATGATCCCCCTGCTCATGGTGAAGCTATAAATACCCCTGGCCGGCTGCAGAACCAACTCGCACCACACTTCATCCAAGTGTTTACTTCTTGTTTAGTAGTTACTTTGGGAGTTAGAGTAGAGTAGAGTGTAGTGAGAGCTCTCTCGGGCTCTTTAGAGATATTATTTTATTCAATATAATTATATTTAGCTTTATCTTTATTTATATCTTTTAGTAGTTCTTTTCTATTTAGTTTATTTATCCGTTAAGTAAGTACTCGTAGAAGTCTTGTTGTCGGATTCGTGATTGTTGTCTAAAGAGTACGAGAGAGTGCCTCTGTCGGAGATAACCTCCGCGCTTGGTGAAATCTGTGCTCTATTCTTAGATAGGACTGCTCCGTTGATCAAGAGTAGTTCCTTTAGGCGGGTTGTAAGCATGGAGCTTAGAGCTTGGCCTATGCACGTTTGGCACCCAACCCCACGGAGGATGGTAGCCGCGAGTGTATGTGACAGCTGCACCGGTCTCTGTAATCCACCACGTCCGGGTTGGACAGGCAGGGTCTTAATTATAGCGTACGGTTCCCTAGGTCGAACTAGCATTATCGGTTCACATGGCCTAGCACGTGCGTGCCCCGAAACAACATGACTTGTATGTGTGTGAGCTTAGCTAGAATAGAATAACCTTTGTAGAAGTAACTGCTAGGAAGAGTAAATATCAGATAAACACATATGAAGTCTTGCATCTATCTCGTTGCTCTCACAGATGTATACTACGCTTTTATTTCTTTTATCACTTCGGATTAGATGGTGTGTGCCAACTCATATTTATCATGCAAACCTGACCCCCGTCTCAAGTATAGTTGATATATTGTTTTTCTCCAAATTATGCAATGCATTCCTACTATTCAGCTTCCTTTCGCTCTACTTCCCTGCGGAAATATAAATACGATAACCCTGGAATACTCCAAGGTGAAGTGCTACAATGGTGATCCATGCGCTTGCGGAATTAATGAATTTAATTTACACGCATAAGAACCGCCAACAATCACCAATTTTCTGAACAATCTGAAGGCGATGAAAACAGCTGCTGCTGAGGGGGAAGACGTTGAGGTCGCAGACGAAGACGCTGATGGCGAGGAGAAAGATACTCAGCACAAGGAGATAGACGCTATCGCCGCCGCCGCCGCTGAGCTCAATGACCCTGCTGTCGAGAAGAAAGATGCTCCTGCTGAGAAAGACGCTGCTGTCGAGGAGAAAGACACTACTGCCGATGAGATGGATGCCGCCGCCATGGAGAAAGACGTCGCCTCTGGAGCGGCCGCCATCGTGCCTGCTACAGAACATGAGGCCGAAAACATGGCTGCTTAATTCGCGGCACAAAAAGAGTAGTTAATGTCGGCTGGCATGGGGAACCATCTCGTATCATGTTAGTTATTACATGTAGTTCGATAATTAGTAGTAGTACTTGGGTCCCCCGAACGATGCTTATTTTGTGGTAGCGTGATGCTGGTCACCACCTGCAGTGCGCGGACACCGGCAGGTCCTTGTTTGACACTTATTCAGTGCATTTCATATATATAAGGGTGTAATTTATGTTGTGCGATGCATGCCAGTTCAGGGGATGTTCCGGTGCGTGCCATGTTAGTTCAGGGGATGTTCCGGTGTTTGAGATAGCGATTCAATTTAGAGCGTAGTCCAGAATAACCTTCCTCCTAGAGTTATCAAAACTCTGTATATAGCTTTGCTCTATTTTATCCCATCCAGTCTCTACATTTATTGACGCCCTGCACTCCCAATCCCGCCAGTCTCATAAAAAGGTGATGTGGCAAACCAACAATTAAGAATTGTTATAGGAGACAAGTTTTTTTTTACCATGAAAGTGTTTCAGGAACTCCTTAGATCAAGGTTTATCGACTTTTTTTTGGCGATGACTAAAGTGCTTGGCGTTTGTGCGCGTGTAAATGATAGTTTCTTCCTTGTACACGCCCCCTCGCTTGAAAACATCACAAACTCAGAATGGATTTGCTGGTTCGCACAATAAATGTGGTTGCAGCCCAAATTTTCATTCACCCGCCGAAACGAGAGTGTCTCTTTCAAAATTTCCACCAGGATGGGGAAAGTCCATGTTGTCCCTTCCTCTCCAAATCCATCCGCTCTCTTTTCCCGATCCGCTGCCTAGGATGTTTTGGTAAACTATGCCAATGCAGCCATAAAAATGCGCCGAATCTTGACCTCGCTGCCAACCCAAACATTGTCTCGCCGATCTGCTCGCTGCTCGCCAGCGTTCCGAGCTCGTCTCTGCAGCTCTGCGTCCCTGCATCGTTCGTTATCCTGCCCCTTCGTTGTCGTATGCACTGGAGCCCTGTCCTTCTCCAAGACTTCGATGGCACCAGGGCGGAATCCAGCGATGGCAGGTATATTGCTTCCCTATATAGCTCTATGTACATTGTAGGGGATGTTTTCTTTTTGAGACTTACATTGTAGAAGATGTTGATCTGTTTATATTTTTCGTTTTGGCAATGGGCATGCAATTGATATTTGTGTCGACTTGCATTTGAAACAATCAGTCTCACCGAATATATTTTATGAACGTGCAGAGGATGGGCTTCACTATGAAGAGGAAGAGACTAACGAGTACGCGCTTCAACGACTGAAAAGAGTTGCTGCAAATGAAGAAATCCTCAGAAACCTTGGTCTGCCAGGCACCCTAAACGGAGGCAGTAGAAATAAGGTTTAAATGTTTTCTTTCCATTCGCAAGTTTCTGCAGAAGTGTTACCGTGTTACTTCTAAGTACCGTATACATTGCAACGGGATTTGTTTTCTTTAAAAGGCCTTGATTTCACCATGTAAATGTAACAAAATTTCTAATCTGCCCCCCTCTTGCTAAGCTTCTAAACCTACTGCGCCCCCCCTCCCTCCCCTCTAAATTGATATAACCTCCGTCACTGCATTATTGCAAAGCTAACTTTCTTCCCTTTTGGCCGTTGAGGCCTTGCAGGTTCTTAAGGGGAGAGGGCAGAAGAGTTCCACGCAGCAACCAGTCCTGTTACAGGCGAAAGAGGTTCCAAGAGAGTGGTGGAACCTCAAGAAGTCCCAAGACTAACTAGGCGACGGGCAAGGGAGTTGTCCGCTATAAAATCTGTCGAAGGAACACAAGAGGACAGCACCCAAGTGCACGATGGCGGCAAGGATCATATTTTTTGTTGCTAAATATTATTTACTCTTTGCTGATAGCCACTTAATGATTAACACATGATTCCAATTTTGTTAGGGGAATAAATCAGAACTACTCCAAAGGGCACAGCAAGAGCCAGGAAAGATCTGGAAAGGATCAACAAAGGAATGGACAAAAAGCTGCGAATCCACATTTCGGAGGGGATGAAATGACCTGAAGTACCATTGCAAGCTGCAAAGCTTGCAACTGAAGCCGGCATCGTACTTCGACGGCACATACCAGTCCTTCCTCACTGGAAGATGTATAGGGATGAGCACGAGCGGGAACATCTTTTAAACTACATCGACAAAGTTTCCGTAAGTATATCAAGTCATGGCCAACGCTGATGTGAAATACCATTTTAATTGCTATACCAAACTTGATAAGTTCACTGATACCCAATCTTTGTATGAGAGATGGGGTAACTTTTATTTGCTATACTAGGTCCAATTTTCCATGGACACCACCAGCAAACCAGTGATTTCAGCATGTGCTGACATGATGAAATGCGGCCAGCGTCAGATGAGATATAAGCTGAAGAAGATGTTCTTCAATAATATACCAGCGAATGAAGTGGTTGCCAAATCTCCTATGTCATCGATGAATGACGATCAATGGGAAGCACTGCTGAAGTTGTGGTCATGCCCACAGCACAAGGTACGGCATTACTTCAAATTGCCTCGTTCCCCTTGTGTCTTGTCGGTCGACCTAATGTCAAATACAGTTGTAGATTCAGGATGTCGTCTAATTTGTGAGTAGACAAAATTACTGCGTTGTACCCGAACTTGTTCTGTTCTACTTGATCCCTCTGTCGTGATTTAATTGATCGTTGTAGACTTAGGTCTTATGTTATCATGTTTCTACTGTTAATTCAATTTGTTCATTGCATAAAACTACCTGAACTCAGTACTGTCGATAGATTGTGAATGGACAGCCCTTTATCCGGTGCTGTGTTTGTTGAACTCAAAGGACCATCCGGTGTTGTCATCATTTTGAGCACCGTGTTTATGATCTTGGGCATTTGTCCGCTGTTCGTTTTACATCGTATCAAAAAGCATATGCGTGATGCTGGACATTAGAAATACTGTATCTTTTTTTCTATCACTCACAGAAATGTACTTTCTATAGAAAATGTGTCTTGCAAACCAGCGGAACCGTGAGAAAGTACAGATGAATCAGCGCACAGGCTCCCGGTGCTACGTTGCCCAGGCTCATGCCTTGGTAAGGAACTAGTCAGTCGACGCCTTTGATTTCTTCTTATTAAATGCTGATTAGACATTTCTTTGCACATCATTTCAGAGAGATAAATTCGATGATGAGCCCACCCCTATGGAGCTGTTCAGGGAGTTCCATTCATCACAGAAAACTGGTTCTGTTAGTGAGACAGTTCAAAAAGCTCTTGTACTTGCTTTTTCCTTTTCATGTCCTCTTATGCATGTACGGCATTGTAAAAATCTGTTAATATGATGGAACTTTGACCTATCACCCTTTTTTGCTAGGATGATATGGAAGAGATAATGAAAGAATCTATACAAGAGGGAGAGAAACCGCTGTCTCCTGGCCGTGCTGTTTGTGAAGTTGTTCAAGCAAGTACCTTTCTTGAAGTTGCGGGCCTTCAATCGAAGAAAAAAATCAGAAGTTCTGTTTCTTCCCGGTTGGAACAAATAGTTGAACAACAGAGGAGGGAGATTGATGCCTTGCAGAAGCAAGGGCAAGATGCGAGAGACTCAAACTGCACTCTGGAAGCCCAGTTAGAGGACTTGAAGAAGGAAACAGCACGAAAGGGAACCTTGATGGCCTCTCTTATTTCTAAATTTGAAGGGGAAGGTCAGGTGCGTCCTTCATCTCTTACATCTGAATGATCTTCATTTCTAGTCTGATTAGTTTTGAAGTGATTACTGAACTCTTCTGTGTGTTGTGTTCATGGGGCACCATTTTGTAATGTGGCATGATTTCGTGATCTGGATGGAATGTGAACTGTAGCATCGTTTGGGTTTATGTGATGTATATCTGACTCATCTATGTATTTAACAGCGGATAAATTTGGCATATGTTTGTGACGATTCAACCTGATATGAATTGTGACAAAATAGTTGGATCGCAAATGGGCCCAACAAAATGAAAAGTGGACCATTTGGGGAGGACGCGTGGACCAGTATAATAATGGCATGCAGACCTCTGGCAACGTGACATGTGGACAAATTGAAAAATGACACATAAACCAATGGCATAGTGACACGTGTGCAAGTCGCGAGGGGACAAGTGGACCTGTAAAACGACGACATGTGGACAAATAACGTAGACACATGGACCAGTCAGGGGAGAACATGTGGACAGGTAGAAAAGGAACACGTGGACCAATAGAATAATGAGACGTGGCAAAATAGAAAAATGACACGTGGACCAATAGGAGGCCGACACGTGGGCAGCTGAAAACGGTACGTGGACCTTTAGAAAAATGACACATGGACCAATCGAAAAACGACATGTGGATCAATAGGAAGTTGACACGTGTATCTGCCACGTCATCCTGCCACCGTGGTAGTGATGCGAAGTCGTCTTGCCGCCGTGGCAGTGCTGCCACGATGGATGTCATGTCATCCTACCACCATGGCAGTACACATGCGGCCAAAGTAAGCCAAAAGATCGGCTTGGCCCTGCTGCGTCATGTTGGTGAGGTTGGTGAGCTGGGCATTTGTGTTGTCTTGCCACTGGTGGGTCTGTAGGACGTGCTGGTTCATCGTGTACTCAACATCTTCTCCCCGAGTCTCGATGTGTCTGTTGGCGGTCGTTAAACCATGTTTTGACCGCCACCCTACCGGTAAATAAAGGCATGTCACAAAGATTCTGTGCATAGTAGATAGGATTAATGCTACTCCACAAGTTTTGGTGAATATTTGGATGCAGGAGGGAATTATGGAGGAAAGTGGGCCCAGCCGGCAGAAAACACAAGCCGGCCGGCCCCACCATAGGCCGGCTGACCCCACAAGGTGTCCCCAGGCCTCGGCCTTTCTCCAGTGGGCTGCAAACAGGCCCACAACGCAGAATCAAAAGCCTGTTCAGAAGAATTCCACCGACGTTCTGTTTGGGCCTCAACTTGGCACTCACTCCTCTTCTGCCGCCCCCACGAAGCCACCGACCGGACAACCGTCATCAGGAGAAAATCTGGAGCGTCCACAGGCGAGGCGGTGGCGAACCGCCACAATGGGCGGCCGGCCGGCCCCCATATTTGGCCGGCCGGCCTGACTTGGCGGCCCCGCCACTCTAGCTTTGGGCATAAATACCCCCTTGCCCAAATGAAGCTATATAAACCCCCGTTCGGCTCAGAAGAAACTCGTAACTCATGGAAGATCAGTCCACTTGTGTAGTTTAGAATAGGATTAGTATTTTAGTTATGGGAGTTAGAGTAGAAGTGAGAGCTTCGCTCGGAGTTCCGGAGTTCTCTTTGAGGTTTGGGTAAAGTTCTCGTGTATCTTTCCTTTTATTTTATTTAATAGAATTATTTTCTTATTTATTTATTTTAGTTTTCCTTTTAGTTTATATTTATTTATTTAAGTAATTATAGAGAAATTCTTGTGTTGGCGCCACGTCTGTATATGATGGATCTATCTGCATGAGTTGTTTGCTGGTCTATGCTTACACAATTCACATAGATTTATTATGCATGGTTGGCTTGCTCTGACGCGTAGAGTAAGTTATCTAGGATATTTGCTTGTATGGCTCAAGGAATTATTCTAGACGTGAGTGTGCACCCAACCCCACGGAGGATGGTAGCCGCGAGTGTATGTGACAGCTACACCGGTCTCTGTAATCCACCACGTCCTGGTTGGACAGGCAGGGTCTTAATAATAGCGGGTGGTTCCTTATGGTGGTGGCCTTCGTTGCCACTATGGCCTTGGTTATAGACTATCAGGAAATACTAAATGCTAACCCCTAGGCTGACTGATACCCTTCTTCTCGTTGTTCTCCCAAACTAATTGCTAACTCCTTGTTAACTATACCAACGGATCTTTCTCCTGAGTACCACACATATCAAACATCTGTATCACTGCTTTGGTCTAGTTTGCAAGTTATAAATAATAGATGTTTTCTTGTTAATTCATGATTTTCTTATCCCTGCTTCCCTGAGGAAAATATAAATACGATACCCTTGGAATACTCCCAGGTGAAATGCTAAAACAGTGTTCCGTGCGCTTGCGGAGTTGAATTTAATCTCTATGCGTAAGAAACGCCAACAAGCATTTCTGTCGCCGTTACCGGGGAAGCAATGGTTTAAGATATATTTGATTGACATCGACTATCTGTTATGTTAATTTGCTGCTAGCCTAAGCATTCACCTGCATTTTGTTTGAGCATATTACCATCACATTTGCATTGTTTTCTTTCCAAACCATCTGCATATTTAATTTTCCTCCATCCCACCCCGCTGCATTTAGAAATAAAAAAAGAAAAAAAATAACCCGAGTGCCCAATCATAGGCCGCGGGCAAATAAAAAATAAAAAAAAAACCCGAGTGCCCAATCATAGGCTAAATTTGCGAGAAAGGTTGGATTTTTATGGCAGGAGAAAGGAAACATGTGTGGCGGATCCAAGATATTCAATGTAGAAATCTAAAAGCTCAGCCTTGTATTCGATTGCAAAGGCTAAGCTTGGGGAGGAACCGCCAGGTAAGCACCGTATTTATTTCTTGTTTTCCTTTTATATACCCTCTCCCTTCGAAAAAATAAATAAATAAATAAAAAATAATGCTGCCGAAATGGTTCTTTGCTTTGTGAATGCAAAGTACATTGATTTGCTCTTTGATGAAAATATGCTGCAGCTTTTTGACCATACCCTTGCTCTTATAGTTCCTTTTTATACATGGGTATTGGTTATGATGTTAGTCATAAATCAATCGCCTGCTTCTCTTTCTGTTGCTTGGGTGCGGCACTTCTGCGTCTATGGTCTTTTTAGATTACGCCCAGTGTCCGTCTGAACAACAGAAACACATCCCTCTATGATGCTTTCATGATAGAAGAAGAGTATGATATCCTCTGCTCTCCTCACACAATTGATCGAATTAGACGTGGTGTCTAGGTTGATTAATGGAACTATAGAGATGTGCCGATTGTAGACAAATAGATTTGTACTAACCATTGCAGGAACTTTCTGAGAGCAAACAAGTCCATCAGGCAACATGAAAGGCACACAATTCAAGAAGAAGAAACCAACGAGGCGGACCCCGTGCTTCCAAACGAAAGATTTAGGGTGTGTTTGGTTAGGCTGTGGCTGTGGAAAAAGCTGCTGTGGCTATGAGCTGTGGAAAAAGCTGCTGTGGTCTGTGAGCTGTGGGAAAGCTGCAAGCTGTTTGGTAGAAACTGCTATGGCTGTGAAAAAGCAATGGAAATGTCTGTAATACCCCTAATGGTCCGAGACGTTGTGTATATGCAAATTGATCTTAAAATAGTGCCCTGTTCAAAGATTAATGTGTAAATGATTATTTTATAAAAGAAAATATTATTTTAAAAGTGCATCCACCATTAACATTTGGTCCACAAAATATTTTTCTTTAAACGTAGAAATTCTCATTAGTTCGGGGTGTTTTTGTAAAAACATCAAGACACAAGAATATTAAGATTAATTACAACTTTCTATGAGGTGTTTTTTGAAAAAGCTTTTCCAATGGCGTTCCCCTCCGTTCAGCCACCATTGGCGACCTCTGGGACCTCAAATCGGCACCGGGACAGGGGGGAATGGTGCCTGGGAAGTGGGGGAATCGAATCCCCAGTCTATGGCGCAACTGTTTAATGCAGAATTTTGGGTCGGAGCTGCGGAGTTGCGGATTATTTTGAGGAGGAATGACCAACTGACCATGGCGGCAGTTTGAACTTCCATCGCTAGCCACAACGTTGAGCTTGTTCTTTCCTCTCTCTCCAATGTGTGTCTGATGCATTGGTGCCCCTCCTCTCCTCCTGATTTGTTCTGATTCCTCTTTGTTCGTTAATTCCCCACCGACCAATCTATGAATCACCATTGGCTCTCTATCGATGGAGCAGTTGCGGCCGCTGTTAATCACATCGGGAGCGGGATGCTGCGAGCCGCGCTGGTCAAGGGATGCGGTGGCGCCCGAGCGGCGCAGGAGGCGGGATGCGCGTCGCTCGCCAACCCTACCCTCACGCTGGTCGAGCGGCGCAGAATAGAAGATGGAACCGGTATCCATCATAACCAGTGGCTTGGTAGGTAAATTTCATGAAAACTCCACCCCCACAGCCGGTGAAAGCAACTTCAAGTTGCTGTGAACAATGAACTACGAAAAAGCTTCTTTTGGAAGTGCTTCCGGCCACAGCAATTGGTCTTTGGTTGGCTTTCATCTTTTTTGAGAAGCCACAGCACGTTGAAAGCATAATCAAAGGGAGCCTTAATCGCTTAGCTTTGCACATGGCTGCAAGAGCTAATCTTGGGGAGGGACCGCCAGGTAAGTACTTCTGTATACGGTATTATACTCTTCTTGAATTGTGCCCTTTCCCTCTCAATAATTTTTTTAAAAAAAATTATTAAAATACCAAGAAAATAAGTTCCCGGTGATGCCCAATAGGGGCTAGCCACATGTATCACCCTCATTCCTTTTGCAGGATTGGGGAAGCGGACTATTCAAGCTTAAATCTTGCAAAGACTCAAGCTTGGGGAGGACCCCCAGGTAAGTATCCCTAACCTCTTGTAATAAATAATAAACTCCCTGTTTTGAATAAATGCTAGAATCTTGGTGCATGTTACACTTAAAGGAAATGATGATCGAGTTACATAATTAGTTCCCCATGTGTCGCATAGATGCAACTTTTACTCCTGACATATGTGTTATTTGTACCTGAGCATGATTACATCACAAGTCTTGCTACGTTCTGTGGGTTGCATTTATTACACCAAGTCTAAGCATTGTGGATTGTGATATGGCATGATTAGGACTTGTCGCAACTTCTTGGCATGGTTAAATTCCAGAGATGTTTTTCCATCAAATTGCTGCAGATCTTAAAAACCCTTACGTTTTGGATAACACTTCCCCTGTGAGGACTTATTTACCTACCAGTGCCATATCATGATAATACTCAAAACAGCCCCACTCATAGCCAATTGTTCATGCGTTGAGTTTAGTTAAGGTTTAAATGCTTTTGAGAGTAAGCATTTCTTTGTTTTTCTTTCCACAAAAAAAAAAAGGGGGAATGTTTGGAAAATCAACCAAGCATCTTTCTACACTTGCAAAACTGTTGGTCCATTCAAAAAAGGCTCAAGAATATTTTAAAATGTTCCATGAACCATGCAAAAGTTATAGCCTCATGCACCATGGAGTATATCAAAAATAAAAGAAAATAAAAGAAAATTAAAAAAAACTCCATGGTTGCATCCCAAAATAAAAGGCTATATGGTTCTTAACATAAACATCTTGAGCAGAATAAAAGGATCAAAGTTTTCAAAACCTCCTTTTATAAGTATGAGTTCATCTTCTCCCCCTCCATCACAATATTCCCTATGACCGGAATACAAGGAGTTGCTATGCCTCTTAAGATTTATTCTTTAGCTTTACAACATATGCATGGCACTTGTGCATTCCGTACCAAGCTCCATATAAAAGCCTTATCTGGTAGAAGGTAGGAATAAGTGAAGCTTTATAGGAATAGCCTCATAAGAGGGAGAGGGGAAGCGTGAACCAAACAAAGGAGAAATTTTACCTTGTCTTGCAGCACATAAAAACTCTGGATATATGCCTGCTAGAATTGCATGACTCATCCAAATGTGCTGTTCTGATCTTCAATGCTATTGGACATGGTGAAAGTATATAAGCCCCACGAATATGCAACACTTGTGAATACTTCCGTGCTCTTGAATCTTTACCACTATTTAGGGAGTATGTTGTTGCATCTTTATTACCCATGGGGCACTTCTTATAAACTTCTGATCCGCCGGTACCCTAAGTTCTGAATTTGCTCAGGACGAGCAAAGTTTAAGCTTGGGGTGGTTGTTGGCGGTCGTTAAACCATGTATCACTCCTGAGTACCACACATATCAAACATCTGTATCACTGCTTTGGTCTAGTTTGCAAGTTATAAATAATAGATGTTTCCTTGTTAATTCATGATATTCTTAGCCCTGCTTCCCTGAGGAAAATATAAATACGATACCCTTGGAATAGTCCCGGGTGAAATGCTGCAACAGTGTTCCGTGCACTTGCGGAGTTGAATTTAATCTCTATGCGTAAGAACGCCAACAGCGTCCCATTTGCTCGGTGAGTGCGTTCATCTGCTGCTCAAAGTACGGATCATGAGCTGGAGACGAACGCCGCCTACCGGTCCTTGGTAGTAGGACGTCGACTCGGAAGAGATTTCCTCCCACTGCGCGCGGGGAGGGTGCGTGCATGGGGCATGGCCTGCACCCTGCTGCGATGAGCCGCCGGCCTCAAATGGTGGTGGAGTGGTGTATCCACCGGGACCATACCCAGCGTGACCGTAGCCAGGCCCATGCATAGGCCATGGGCTGCGGTGCGGGCATCCCTGTGCTGGCGCGTGGCTCCGGCCTGCGCCGTCCTCCTGCGAGAAGAAGTACTCCTGCGTGCGACCTCCGCTTCTAGGATATTGGTGGTTAGATTTTGGCAATTATACAAACAAAGCCCGGGTTAGGTAACGGGATTTCATTTGAATAACCGACATAGTAAAATATGAGAGAATTATTTGGACCATGCTTAAGTGTATGACCTGGAATAAGATAATCCTCGGTGATAAGAGAGCGGGGCGTATCAATAAATGCAACATTAGCATCATGCAAAGCACCAATACCTGCAGCAATATGTGTGATCAACGAGGTGCACTCAATCGGTCTAGTCATTCTAAAATTTTCTAACCACTGAGCAATCATGCAAGTAATAGGAGCAATCTTTATTTTCTCGACCATAGCACAAAGAATTTCAGATCATCCTCACGCACAATACTAATATCATTTCTAGGAAACATTGTAATGCCAACCGTATGTGCAGAAAGCGCATGGCAGGATGATGAATGTGATTAGTTCGGGGCTTCTCGCAAGTAGGAAATGCAGAAATTCTTTGCCAAAAGCTAACTTGGAGTAACTCGGAATCTAACTATAAACATTAATATTGCAGCGAGTATTAAAGCCGAGGCATAGACTAAGATTTTTCCAAGCCAAATGATACTCCTCCCAGAAAATACCGTCATCTACCATGCGTAGGGTGCATAAAAACTGAAGTGTAAGTAAGCGGGAACCCTGCTCATCTGCACATGCAAACTTATCCCACCCCATTGCTTTAAATACTCGAGAAAATTCAGCATCCATACCAATCTTTTGCAGCAGCTCCGTATGAAATGCTCGCGTAGGAGCAAATATACGGTGTCGCAGAGCTTCGTAGGCGCTCCTCTCGTCGTCGTCCACCAAGTCGAGGTCGGTGTCGACGAGGAGACGATGCTCGGTGTTGGCTTGCGGCTCCGCTGCGGCTTCATGTTGCGGACTTGACACTTGCTCGGTGGCTGCGCGGGCGCGTGGTCGAGATGAGCCTGAGCTTGAGCTCCTGGACCGGAACAGCGAGGCGAAGGCGTTCTTCGTGCGCTTCATGCTGCAGCGGTGATGAGCAAGAACGCAAGAACAAAAACTCCAAACGGGTTATGAGAGTGAAAACTAATCAGAAAAACCGTCGGTGTTCTTGCGGCGAGAAAATGCAACTCAGAAAATGAAACCAACTAAAAACCCAAAAGCACTAAGAGAGAAATATTTTTGCAGAATTTTGAGGCAAGAACTCAATGAGCACAATGAAAACCTTGAGAGCAATGGAGTGGAGTATGCTGAGGAGTGGAAATGAGTGAATGAGAGGGACAGAGCTTGTGGCCGGCCACCTCCTCTTATAGTCAAAGCACAACGGCCATTTTTGAAAAGAGGAGAGGACAAGTGACCGTTGGGACAAAGGGGAGCGCGCCCGACGGCCACCCTGGGTCGGCTGACCTAGCAAAGGGGGTCGGCCGACCCCCTGTGGGGTCCACCTATCATCCCTCTTGGCCCACAGCTCCCAACGGTCATATTGGTGATGACCACGGTCGCTATGTCCAGAAAATCCTCAAAATTATTTGCTCAAAAAGATTTCCAAATAAAAGGTTGCCTTGAATTCAAAATTTTTCAAAATCATAAAAAGGATATGTTGGAGAAAAGTTCCAACATGCAAAATTGTTTTTGGCTTTTACAGAGGGATACAAGGTTGTCCAAAATTTTCTATCAAAGATGAGAAAATTTGGACGTAAAAGTTTCTTTTTGGAAATTTTGAATTTTAAAATGCATGGCGAGGGAAAAATCAAATATGCTGGCGGAAAATATCAAATAAGTTTTTGTGGAGGAAATAAAATATGCATGGTGGGTTGGAAAAATCCAAATGCAAATGTGGTGGAAAAAGTTCAAAAAGAAGCAAAGAAAACCAAATGATAATGCCGGTTAACCTGACGGCCAGGACCTTGTCGTTTAAAGTGTGACAGGCTAAGACTTCTCCAACGGGTTTAGCTTGGTGGCGCGGACCCTGTCCTTGGAGATGAGGACATGGGGGGCTGCGCCTTGACTTGCCACATTTGTTTCATCTTTGGTGGAGTAGGTGGCTTCTCGGACTTTGGGATGGGTTTCTTGGCCCATAGTTTCGGCCTCTTCGTCGCGGGTTTCTTTGGTTGAAAATGCGATGGATTTTCAATCTTGGCAAAACTCTTCCATAGAGCAATGAGGCTGTCCATCTTCCTGGCTGTCACTTCGACTTCTTGGATATTTGAGGTGTTTGGCCCATACTTGACCTTGATCATTGAGCATTGTTCTTTTCGAGGTTGGAACTCAAACTTTTCCTCCTTCCCATTGATGTAGAGACGGATCTCTCCAACTCCAACGTCAATCTGAGCCTTCGCGGTGCTAAGGAAAGGACGTCCCAAGATGAGGGGCGTCTCTTTATCAATGTCCATGTCGAGCACCACAAAGTTCACCGCGATGATGTATCCTCTTACGTGTGCCGGCACATCTTTCGCAATTCCCAATGGAAAACGAAAGGATGAGTTGGCCAATTGTAGCCGCATCGCCGTTGGTGTGAGGAATCTGTACTTTAATTGCTTGAAGATGGCCATGGGCATAACGCTCATGCTAGCCCCAAGGTCACATAGGGTGTAGTCAAGGTGGAATCCCTTGATTGAGCAAGAAATTACTGGATAGCCTGGATCAATTGTAGAAGGTTCTCCTCTTCTTTGCCTCCTTGATATTGGCGGTTTTGGTTAAAACCTTGACCTCCGTTTGGACGATACTCGTTGTTGTTGCTCATGTAGTAAGCTTCTTCATGGGTATGGTTGGGGCAATCTTTCCCCATATGGCCAGTGTTGCTACATTCCTCACATGTCATGCGTGAGTCTAGTGAACAAACACTACCATGCGTGTTGAAGTCGTCCAAACGCTTCATGAGGAGGTCAAGCTTGGCGGACAATATGTCCACCTCCTTGATATGGTGTATGCCTTTAGGGCGTGGTTGGAGACATTCATCGCTCCACCCTTGATTGGAGACCATCTTCTCAATAAGCTCTTTAGCTTGATTGACAGTCATTGATAAGAAAGCTCCTCTAGCAGCGGCATCCATATGTCCACGGGTTGTTGGTGTCAACCTGTTGTAGAAATGTTGAAGAATGAGCCATTCTTCCATCCCGTGGTGTGGGCAGGCGGATATGTAATCTTGGAGCCTATCCCATGCCTCGGAGATGGTTTCATTGCTAGCTTGCTGGAAGCATGAAATTCTTCCACGAAGGGCATTGGGTTTGCCCAACGGGAAAAACTTTGCGAGGAACGCGATAGAGCAGCGGTCCCAAGTGTCAATGCTGGCACGATTGACATAGAATCACTGTTTCGCCTTCCCAAGGAGGGAGAGGGGAAACAGACGGCGTCTGATGGCATCTTGATTGACTCCGGTAGTTGCCGATGTGTTGCATATCTCAAGGAACTGTTGGAGATGAGTATTGGCGTCCTCCGTGGCCTTTCCACAAAAGGGAATGGCCTGCACCAAAGTGATTAGGCTTGATTTGACTTCAGCGTCACCAGCGTTGACATCGGGCCCAATGGGCACGTTGGCAACGGAGGGAGCAGAGTAGTCACGGAGGGTCCTCTAATCAGCCAGGTCAATGAGTGATGATGGTGCGGATGATGTGGGTTCGTCTGTCGGGAGTCCTGCTTGTGCAGAAGTGTCCACAGGAGAGGCGGTGGCGAACCGCCACAATGGGCGGCCGGCCGGCCCCCCTACTTGGCCGGCGGGCCTGACTTGGCGGCCCCGCCACTCTAGCTTTGGGCATAAATACCCCTTGTCCAAATGAAGCTATATAAACCCCAGTTAGGCTCAGAAGAAACTCGTAACTCATGGAAGATCACTCCACTTGTGTAGTTTAGAATGGGATTAGTATTTTAGTTATGGGAGTTAGAGTAGAAGTGAGAGCTTCGCTCGGAGTTCCGGAGTTCTCTTCGAGGTTTGGGTAAAGTTCTCGTGTATCTTTTCTTTTATTTTATTTAATAGAATTATTTTCTTATTTATTTATTTTAGTTTTCCTTTTAGTTTATATTTATTTATTTAAGTAATTATTATAGAGAAATTCTTGTGTTGGCGCCACGTCTGTGTATGGTGGATCTATCTGCATGAGTTGTTTGCTGGTCTATGCTTACACAATTCACATAGATTTATTATGCACGGTTGGCTTGCTCTGACGCGTAGAGTAAGTTATCTAGAATATTTGCTTGTATGGCTCAAGGAATTATTCTAGACGTGAGTGTGCACCCAACCCCACGGAGGATGGTAGCCACGAGTGTATGTGACAGCTGCACCAGTCTCTGTAATCCACCACGTCCAGGTTGGACAGGCAGGGTCTTAATAATAGCGGGTGGTTCCTTATGGTGGTCGCCTTGGTTGCCACTATGGCCTTGGTTATAGACTATCAGGAAATACTAAATGCTAACCCCTAGGCTGACTGATACCCTTCTTCTCGTTGTTCTCCCAAACTAATTGCTAACTCCTTGTTAACTATACCAACGGATCTTTCTCCTGAGTACCACACATATCAAACATCTGTATCACTGCTTTGGTCTAGTTAGCAAGTTATAAATAATAGATGTTTTCTTGTTAATTCATGATATTCTTATCCCTGCTTCCCTGAGGAAAATATAAATACGATACCCTTGCAATACTCCCGGGTGAAATGCTACAATAGTGTTCCGTGCGCTTGCGGAGTTGAATTTAATCTCTATGCGTAAGAAACGCCAACAAGCATTTCTGTCGCCGTTGCCGGGGAAGCAATGGTTTAAGATATATTTGATTGACATCGACTATCTGTTATGTTAATTTGCTGCTAGCCTAAGCATTCACCTGCATTTTGTTTGAGCATATCACCATCACATTTGCATTCTTTTCTTTCCAAACCATCTGCATGTTTAATTTCCCTCCATCGCACCCCGCTGCATTTAGAAATTAAAAAAAAAGGAACCCGAGTGCCCAATCATAGGCCGCGGGCAAATAAAAAATAAAAAAAAAACCGAGTGCCCAATCATAGGCTAATTTTGCAAGAAAGGTTGGATTTTTATGCAGGAGAAAGGAAACTTGTGTGGCGGATCCAAGATATTCAATGCTCAGCCTTGCATTCGATTGCAAAGGCTAAGTTTGGGGAGGAACCGCCAGGTAAGCACCGTATTTATTTCTTGTTTTCCTTTTATATACCCTCTCCCTTTGAAAAAATAAATAAATAAAATAAAAAAATGCTGCCGAAATGGTTCTTTGCTTTGTCAATGCAAAGTACATTGATTTGCTCTTTGATGAAAATATGCTGCAGCTTTTTGACCATACCCTTGCTCTTATAGTTCCTTTTTATACATGGGTATTGGTTATGATGTTAGTCATAAATCAATCGCCTGCTTCTCTTTCTGTTGCTTGGGTGCGGCACTTCTGCGTCTATGGTCTTTTTAGATTACGCCCAGTGTCCGTCTGAACAACAGAAACACATCCCTCTATGATGCTTTCATGATAGAATAAGAGTATGATATCCTCTGCTCTCCTCACACAATTGATCGAATTAGACATGGTGTCTAGGTTGATTAATGGAACTATAGAGATGTGCCGATTGTAGACGAATAGATTTGCACTAACCATTGCAGGAACTTTCTGAGAGCAAACAAGTCCATCAGGCAACATGAAAGGCACACAATTCAAGAAGAAGAAACCAACGAGGCGGACCCCGTGCTTCCAAACGAAAGATTTAGGGTGTGTTTGGTTAGGCTGTGGCTGTGGAAAAAGCTGCTGTGGCTGTGAGCTGTGGAAAAAGCTGCTGTGGTCTGTGAGCTGTGGGAAAAGCTGCAAGCTGTTTGGTAGAAACTGCTGTGGCTGTGAAAAAGCAATGGAAATGTCTGTAATACCCCTAATGGTCCCAGACGTTGTGTATATGCAAATTGATCTTAAAATAGTGCCCTGTTCAAAGATTAATGTGTAAATGATTATTTTATAAAAGAAAATATTATTTTTAAAAGTGCATCCACCATTAACATTTGGTCCACAAAATATTTTTCTTTAAATGTAGAAATTCTCATTAGTTCGGGGTGTTTTTGTAAAAACATCAAGACACAAGAATATTAAGATTAATTACAACTTTCTATGAGGTGTTTTTTGAAAAAGCTTTTCCAATGGCGTTCCCCTCCGTTCAGCCACCATTGGCGACTTCTGGGACCTCAAATCGGCACCGGGACAGGGGGGGATGGTGCCTGGGAAGTGGGGGAATCGAATCCCCAGTCTATGGCGCAACTGTTTAATGCAGAATTTTGGGTCGGAGCTGCGGAGTTGCGGATTATTTTGAGGAGGAATGACCAACTGACCATGGCGGCGGTTTGAACTTCCATCGCTGGCCACAACGTTGAGCTTGTTCTTTCCTCTCTCTCCAATGTGTGTCTGATGCATTGGTCCCCCTCCTCTCCTCCTGATTTGTTCTGATTCCTCTTTGTTCGTTAATTCCCCACCGACCAATCTATGAATCACCATCGGCTCTCTATCGATGGAGCAGTTGCGGCCGCCGTTAATCACATCGGGAGCGGGATGCTGCGAGCCGCGCTGGTCGAGGGGAGCGGGGAGGGATGCGGCGGCGCCCGAGCGGCGCAGGAGGCGGGATGCGCGTCGCTCGCCAACCCTACCCTCACGCTGGTCGAGCGGCGCAGAATAGAAGATGGAACCGGTATCCATCATAACCAGTGGCTTGGTAGGTAAATTTCATGAAAACTCCACCCCCACAGCCGGTGAAAGCAACTTCAAGTTGCTGTGAACAATGAACTACGAAAAAGCTTCTTTTGGAAGTGCTTCCGGCCACAGCAATTGGTCTTTGGTTGGCTTTCATCTTTTTGAGAAGCCACAGCACGTTGAAAGCATAATCAAAGGGAGCCTTAATCGCTTAGCTTTGCACATGGCTGCAAGAGCTAAGCTTGGGGAGGGACCGCCAGGTAAGTACTTCTGTATACGGTATTATACTCTTCTTGAATTGTGCCCTTTCCCTCTCAATAATTTTTTTTTAAAAAATTATTAAAATACCAAGAAAATAAGTTACCGGTGATGCCCAATAGGGGCTAGCCACATGTATCACCCTCATTCTTTTTGCAGGATTGAGGAAGCGGACTATTCAAGCTTAAGTCTTGCAAAGACTCAAGCTTGGGGAGGACCCCCAGGTAAGTATCCCTAACCTCTTGAAATAAATAATAAACTCCCTGTTTTGAATAAATGCTAGAATCTTGGTGCATGTTACACTTAAAGGAAATGATGATCGAGTTACATAATTAGTTCCCCATGTGTCGCATAGATGCAACTTTTACTCCTGACATATGTGTTATTTGTACCTGAGCATGATTACATCACAAGTCTTGCTACGTTCTGTGGGTTGCATTTATTACACCAAGTCTAAGCATTGTGGATTGTGATATGGCATGATTAGGACTTGTCGCAATTTCTTGGCATGGTTAAATTCCAGAGATGTTTTTCCATCAAATTGCTGCAGATCTTAAAAACCCTTACGTTTTGGATAACACTTCCCCTGTGAGGACTTATTTACCTACCAGTGCCATATCATGATAATACTCAAAACAGCCCCACTCATAGCCAATTGTTCATGCGTTGAGTTTAGTTAAGGTTTAAATGCTTTTGAGAGTAAGCATTTCTTTGTTTTTCTTTCCACAAAAAAAAGGGGGAATGTTTGGAAAATCAACCAAGCATCTTTCTACACTTGCAAAACTGTTGGTCCATTCAAAAAAGGCTCAAGAATATTTTAAAATGTTCCATGAACCATGCAAAAGTTATAGCCTCATGCACCATGGAGTATATCAAAAATAAAAGAAAATAAAAGAAAATTAAAAAAAACTCCATGGTTGCATCCCAAAATAAAAGGCTATATGGTTCTTAACATAAACATCTTGAGCAGAATAAAAGGATCAAAGTTTTCAAAACCTCCTTTTATAAGTATGAGTTCATCTTCTCCCCCTCCATCACAATATTCCCTATGACCGGAATACAAGGAGTTGCTATGCCTCTTAAGATTTATTCTTTAGCTTTACAACATATGCATGGCACTTGTGCATTCCGTACCAAGCTCCATATAAAAGCCTTATCTGGTAGAAGGTAGGAATAAGTGAAGCTTTATAGGAATAGCCTCATAAGAGGGAGAGGGGAAGCGTGAACCAAACAAAGGAGAAATTTTACCTTGTCTTGCAGCACATAAAAACTCTGGATATATGCCTGCTAGAATTGCATGACTCATCCAAATGTGCTGTTCTGATCTTCAATGCTATTGGACATGGTGAAAGTATATAAGCCCCACGAATATGCAACACTTGTGAATACTTCCGTGCTCTTGAATCTTTACCACTATTTAGGGAGTATGTTGTTGCATCTTTATTACCCATGGGGCACTTCTTATAAACTTCTGATCCGCCGGTACCCTAAGTTCTGAATTTGCTCAGGACGAGCAAAGTTTAAGCTTGGGGTGGTTGTTGGCGGTCGTTAAACCATGTATCACTCCTGAGTACCACACATATCAAACATCTGTATCACTGCTTTGGTCTAGTTTGCAAGTTATAAATAATAGATGTTTCCTTGTTAATTCATGATATTCTTAGCCCTGCTTCCCTGAGGAAAATAAAATACGATACCCTTGGAATAGTCTCGGGTGAAATGCTGCAACAGTGTTCCGTGCACTTGCGGGGTTGAATTTAATCTCTATGCGTAAGAACGCCAACAGCGTCCCATTTGCTCGGTGAGTGCGTTCATCTGCTGCTCAAAGTATGGATCATGAGCTGCAGACGAACGCCGCCTACCGGTCCTTGGTAGTAGGACGTCGACTCAGAAGAGATTTCCTCCCACTGCGCTCGGGGAGGGTGCGTCCATGGGGCATGGCCTGCACCCTGCTGCGATGAGCCGCGGGCCTCAAATGGTGGTGGAGTGGTGTATCCACCGGGACCATACCCAGCGTGACCGTAGCCAGGCCCATTGTAAGCTTCATGACCATTGGAGTACGGAAAGCCCAAAGGTACGAATGTTTTGGTGATTGGGTGACCATGTTGATGTGACTAACATTTCCATGTAGGATATTCAAATGGTCATGTCAATGAAGCGTCGTCTCACATACTATATCTTTATCGACGACTTGGTGATTGGTTGCCTCGACAATTCGGATCGAGAACTTGATGGAGTCAAGGTTGAAGATGGATCAAGGCTAAGGACATGATAGACCAAGCAAGTGTTGGCTTGGTATAGATGTTAGCTTGACTCCATAGGAAAAACCGCACTATCAAGAGGGATCGAATTGGTTCTCTTAGAGCACACTAGGTTAGAGATCAAATGGATGCATTGTGAGTCTCTTGAGGGCTAGGGTGGCCGAAGAGAAGAAGAGGAACCAAGAATGGAGAAGTTGGAAGCAAGGATCAAGAGTGGATCAAGTTTTCAGCTTATGCAGTAGAGACCGGACAGTACGGTTCTAGGGACCGTATGGTACGGTCTTCATCGAAGATCCAGACAGAGAAGTGAAGTCTCGGGATGCTGAGAAAATGAAGACCGGACAATTGACCGGACAGTACGGTCATGGGACCGTATGGTACGGTCATCAAAGAATTTTCAGACAGAGAAGCTGAAGTTTCTGGAAGAGAAGAAAATGAAGACCGGACAATTGACCGGATGGTACGGTCCTAGGGACCGGACAGTACGGTCTTCATTGGAGATGATCAGACAGAGAAGAAGGAAATGGAGATACACCTGGAAATAGAGATCGACAGTACGGTCTAAAGGAGACCGGACAGTACGGTCCTTTGTACGGTCTCTAGTTTCGCAGGGCACTTTTAGGCAACGGCTAGTTTTGGGTTGGTAGCCTATAAATAGTTGGTTGCCCGCCCCTTGAGGGGTCTCTTGACCATTGTTGGAGTGCAGGAAACTCAGAGGAAGCCAAGAGCAAGGGAGAGAAGCACTTGTGAAGGATTTGGAGTGATCCTAGTGCTTGAGAGAGTAGCAATTGCATCCACTTGATCTCTAGGCTAGTGTGAGCTTGAGAGAGTCACTTCGGTTTGTTACTCTTGGTCTATGGCAAGGCCTAGACCGGTTAGGCGTTGGTGTTGAGCTATCCAAGGAGAGTGTGGAAGCCAACACAAGTTTGTACACGGTCTTGGAGCTTCCCGTGCGAAAGAAGCATCACTAGTGGAGCGCCCTTTGGCACGCATCAAGTGCGGAGCCTTACCTCTGGAGGAGTACCCGGGATCGAGCCTGGCGGGACGTGCCCGCGACTTCACTCGGAAGGTGAAGTGTGCTCTAGGAGGGATCGCCTTCGAGCGGAGGGACGGGGTCGAGACTTCGGCGGGAGTGACCCAACGTGGAGTAGGGGAAGGCGCCATCCTTCCGAGACCACGGGAAAAATCATGAGCATTCCTATCTCTATCTCCTTTACTTACTAGCATTTACGCTTCCGCATTTACTTATGTGCTAGTAGAATTGCATGATAGGTTGTCTCTTTTCTACTTGGTAGAATTGCTTGTTAGGGTGTTGCTTGTTGCATAGACTAGATTGTGTGCACGCATCGCTGTTGGCGGTCGTTAAATCATGAATTGACCGCCACCCTACCGGTAAATACAAGCATAACACCAAGATTTTGTGCATAGTAGATAGGAATAATGCTACTCCACAAGTTTTGGTGGATATTTGGATGCAGGAGTGAATAATGGAGGAAAATGGGCCCAGCCAGGGAATTTCCCTGGCCGGCCGGCCCCACCATAGGCCAGCCGGCCCCGCCTGGTGGCCGCAGGCCCTGGACTTCCTCCAGTGGGCTGGAAACTAATCCACAACGCACAATTCAAGGCCAGCCCAGTAGAATTGCACCGCCATTCTAGAAGGTGGGCCATTTGGGCCTTAACTTGGCCCCCACTGCAATTCTGCCGACCCCACGAAGTAGCCGACCTTTGGACCGCCATCAGGAGACGATCTGGAGCGTTCAGGCAGAAGACGGTGGCCAACCGACACAAGGGACGGCCCGACTTTGGTGCCACCGCCTCTCCAGCTTCGGCCAGGGTGCTCCCACCGCCATTGCAAGCTATAAATTGGACCCCTCGGCCTCAGAAGCAACTCGCACCATCACACTTCATCCAAGTGTTCATTAGTTTAGTTTAGTAGTAGCTTTGGGAGTTAGAGTAGAGTAGAGTAGAGTGAGAGCTCTCTCGGGCTTCCGGAGTCTTCTCGGAGTTCGGTATAGTTCTTTGTACCCTTACTCTTTTTATTATTTTATTTAATATATAATTAGTTTATTCTTTATTTATTTCTTTTAGTAATTCTTTTCTATCTAGTTTATTTCTTCTGTTAAGTAAGTGCTCGTAGAAGTCTTGTTGTGGGATTCGTGATTGTTGGAGTCGGCAAGTACAAGAGAGTGCCTTCGTCAAGATGACGTCGTGTGAAATCTGTGCTTGTTTATTCTTAGATAGGACTGCTCCGTTGATCAAGAGTAGTTCCTCTAGGTGGGTTGTAAGCATGGCGCTTGGAACTTGGCCTATGCACGTTTGGCACCCAACCCCACGGAGGATGGTAGCCGCGAGTGTATGTGACAGCTGCACCGGTCTCTGTAATCCACCACGTCCGGGTTGGACTCAGCAGGGTCTTAATTATAGCATATGGTTCCCTAGGTTTGAACTAGCATCATCGGTTAACCTAGCACGTTTGTGCCCTGAAACGACATGACTTGTATGTGTATGAGCTTAACTAGAGTAGATAATCTTTGTAGATTTGACTGCTAGAAAAGGTAAATAATAGATAAACATACAGGTAGCCTTAACTCTATCTCGTTGCTCTCCCAAATGTATACTAAGTTTTATTTCTTTTATTACCTTGGATTTGAGGATGTGTGTGCCACCCATATATATCATGCCTATCTTACCCCCGTCTCAAGTATAGTTTGATACATTATTCTTTCTCCAAATTATCCAATGCATTGCTACTATTCAGCTCCCTTTTGCTCTACTTCCCTGCGGAAATATAAATATGATAACCCTGGAATACTCCAAGGTGAAATGCTACAATGGTGATCCGTGCGCTTGCGGAATTAATGAATTTAATTTTATCGCATAAGAACCGCCAACAAGCATTTCTGGCGCCGTTGCCGGGGAAGTAGCAGCTAGGAAACTGAATAAATGCATTGAAGTTTGTGAGAAGAGTAATTATCACTTACTTTTGCAGGCTTACCCTTGTCCTGTCTTTCTTTGTTGTGGAAATTTGAAACAGGACTGTGCATGACTGGTTTCGACCTACCAAAAAACTTCCACCCAGATCCCGAACAATTCTTGAGAAGGGTGAGGGCCAGGCTTACCCCTCCTCCCACCCACGCTCGATCGAAAGTTCTGGCTCTTGAAGGATCCCTTCCGACGACTGTCGAGCACCCTCCACCTTCATCAACGAACAACAGCATGGGTGATCCGGTCGAGAAGACGATCAATGACTTCTCCGCGCCAACCATGGAGAACATCCGCGTGGGACCCAACCCGCGCATCACCAACAAGGACTACGAGCTCAAGCCAGCCTTGATCAACATGATCTTGGCTAGTCCTTTCTGTGGGAAGCCGTCGGAGGATGCAAATGCTCACCTCCAAAGGTTCTTGCGGACGTGCAACACCTTCGCCATGAAGGATGCACCTCAGGATGCCATCCGACTGCAACTCTTCCCATTCTCTCTGTTGGGGAAGGCTCTCCAGTGGTTCTACGCGAACCAAGAGTCCCTCGACACGTGGACGGCATGCTCCAATGCCTTCCTCGCCAAGTTCTTCCCGCCGGGTAAGACGACTGCCCTGCGGAACAAGATATCGGGCTTCCAACAGCTCGCAGACGAGTCGACCGCGGAAGCCTGGGACAGGATGCAGGAGTACGTTCTCTCATGCCCACACCATGGCATGGAAGAATGGCTCCTCATACAGAGTTTCTACCACGGTTTGAGGCCGTCCGCTCGAGAGCACCTCGACGCCGCAGCAGGCGGCTCCTTCTTCTCTCTTAGCGTGAAGAACGCTAAGAAGCTGATTGAGAAGGTAGCGGCCAACCAGACTCATGGTGAACGCCAAACGGCAAGCACCAAGACCCGTGGAGTGCACCAAGTGGAGACGATGGACATGCTCGCCATCAAGCTCGATCAGCTACTCCGCAAGGTGGAGTCTCCACAGGACCTGCAAGTTGCGGACTCCCGCATGACATGTGAGGAATGCGACAACGTTGGGCATATGGGCATCAATTGCCCGAATGCGAGAGAGGAATGCAATTTCCTCAACAATGGCAATGGGTACCGCTCCCAGAACAACTACGGCTGGAACTCCAGGCCCGACCTCTCCTTCAACAAGAATCAGGGAGGTAACAATGGTAATCTTTCCCGTTATGAGCCCTCTATCAAGGATCTAGTTCTCGGCCAGGTCAAGATTAATGATAGTATTAGTAAGAAGTTTCTTACCACCGACAAGGCTTTAGAGAGCATAGATGCTAAGCTAGAGTCGTTCAGCACTGCTCTGCAAAATCAGCTAAGCCATAATAAAATGCTAGAAACGCAAATCGCGCAAATAGCTTCAGCTGTGCAGTCTCCTCGTGAGGGTAAACTTCCTGGGCAACCAGAAGTTAATCCCAAGGAGAGTGTAAATGCAATAACCATCAGGTGTGAAGAAAGCGACTTGGATACCGCGCTTTCCAAGGATGTGATCAGGAAGATCCCGGATGGCCAACCATTCCGTGTTTGGTCAACGACCGGTGTTTCGCTCGGGCACTATGTGACTTAGGGGCGAGCGTGAGCATCATGCCGAAGGCGATGTACGATGGGTTAAACCACCCGTTGTCCCCAACGACCATGAAGCTCCAGCTTGCAGACGGGTCACTACGCCTGCCCTTGGGGATTGTCGAAGAAGTTCCCATGCAGATCAGAAGTCTCTTCATCCCCGTCGATTTCGTTGTGCTTGATATGGAAGTGGATGTCAAGACTCCTCTCATCCTCGGGAGGCCGTTCTTGAGCACCACCAACGCCAACATCGACATGGGGCCAGGAGAGATTCACTTGGACTTCAACGGCAGGGAAGAGACGTTCAGCTTCAAGCCTAAGGTTGAACAATGCAAGCAAGTGAGGGTCATATATGGAAAGGACCCAAGGGAAGTGGAGAAGATTGAGATTACTCCACCCATGCCACAGCCAGATAAGCTCATTGCATACATGAGAAACTATTTGGCAAGAGAGAATGCAAGAAGGCCAGCAAATTATTGGAGGACTCCAAGGAGGATGCCTCAGCCGCCAAACGCACCGCAAGCCCCTCTTACTCCTCCCCCGCAAGAAGGAGTAGGCGAGTCACAATCGCCTAAGAAGAGGAGAGCGAGGCGCTCAAGAAAGAAGAAGGCAGCTACGGTATCGACCGATGAGAGTACAACAAAGGCGCCTAGTAAAGAAAAGGTCGCCGCCACAAACACAAAGAAGACAACCAAAGTGTGGCGGAAGAAAGAAGGAACCTCAGCCCCGCCAAATTCTCCAGCGAGCGAGGTCCATACAAGCTAAAGCGACATGGAGAACGTCTAGCTCAAGACGTAAAAAAATAAGAGCCCTCCGATTGGGAAGGCCATCCCAATCGTTATCCTAGCTAGGCCTAGCACTTGTTTTTCTTTTCATAAACCATAAAAACAAAATAAAAATATGAAAAAAAAATAATAGGATTCCCGGCAATGCCCATTAGGGGCTTGCCACTTGTATCATCCTCACTCCTTTTTGCAGGTCAAGAAGGAGGAGGAAGAGCCTGAATCAAGCTTAAGTCTTACAAGGACTCTAGCTTGGGGAGGGCCCCCAGGTAAGAAGGAGTTCAACACTAGCTCGAGTCTTGCAAAGACTCAAGCTTGGGGAGGACCCCCAGGTAAGTATTTCTAACTTTCTTAATAAATAAATAAACTCCCTGTTTCGAATAAATGCTAGAATCTTGGTGTTATGCTACGCTTAAGGGAAATGATGATCGAGTTACAAATTAGCTTCCCATGTGTCGCATAGATGCAACCTCTACTCCCGACATACGTGTTATTTTTATTTGAGCATGATCACATCATGAGTCTTGCTTATTTCCGTGGGTTGCATTTGTTACACCAAGTCTGAGCATTGTGGATTGTGATATGGCATGATTAGGACTTGTTGCAATTTCTTAGTATGGTTTCATCCAGAGATGTTTTTCTTGAATTGCTGCAAGTACCTAAAACCCCTCTGTTTTGACACACTTCTCTTAGCGTGAGGATTTATTTACCTACCAGAGCCATATCATAATATTCGAAACAGCCCCACTCATAGCCATTTGTTTATGTATTGAGTTTTGTTAAGGTTTGATGTACTCTTGAAACTAAGCACTCCTAATTTTGGTCAAAATTCCTTCGCGTGTGTTTTCGAAAATTTCTCTCCACCAAATAAAAAGGGGAATGTTTGGATAAATCAACCAAACTTTTTTCAGGGTTGCAAAACTTTTGGTCCATCCAAAAAGCTCAAGAATATTTCAAAATGTTTCTTTGAACCATGCAAAAGTTATAGCCCTTTGCACCATGGAGTAGTCAAAAAAAAAAACTCCATGGTTGCATGACAAAAGTCAAAGGCTATATGGTTCTTATCATAAACATCTTGAGCAAAATAAAGGACCAATGTTTTCAAAACCCCCTTCCACAAGTGTGAGTTCATTTTCTCCCCCTCCATCACATCAAATCATGACCAAAATATATGGAGTTGCTATGTTGATTGAGACTCATTTTTTAGCTTTACAATATATGCATGACATTTGTGCATTCTTTACCAAGCTCCACATACAAAGCCTCATTTGGTAGAAGGTAGGATGAGTGAAGCTTGTAGGAATAAGACTCACATTAGTAGGTAAGAGAAGTGCCTGCCAAAACAAAGGAAAATTTTTTGCACCTTACCTTGCAGCACATAAAAACTCTGGATGCATACTTGCTAGAATTGTTTGCTTGTCCAAAAGTGCCGTTCTAGTCTTCAATGCTGCATGACAAGGTGTAACATATAAGCCCCACGATTTTTGCAACACTCATGAATATTTTGTGCTCTCGTAAACTTACCACTTAGGGAGTATGTTGTTGCATATTTATTACCCATGGGGCGCTTCTTTGTAACTCCTGATCCGCCGGTACCCTGAGTTGAGTTTGCTCGGGACGAGCAAAGTTTAAGCTTGGGGAGGTTGTTGGCGGTCGTTAAATCATGAATTGACCGCGACCCTACCGGTAAATAAAAGCATAACACCAAGATTTTGTGCAGAGTAGATAGGAATAATGCTACTCCACAAGTTTTGGTGGACATTTGGATGCAGGAGTAAATAATGGAGGAAAGTGGGCCCAGCCAGGGAATTTCCCTGGCCGGCCGGCCCCACCATATGCCAGCCGGCCCCGCCTGTTGGCCGCAGGCCCCGGACTTCCTCCAGTGGGCTGGAAACTAATCCACAACGCACAATTCAAGGCCAGCCCAGCAGAATTGCACCGCCATTCTAGAAGGTGGGCCATTTGGGCCTTAACTTGGTCCCCACTGCAATTCTGCCGACCCCACGAAGTAGCCGACCTTTGGACCGCCATCAGGAGACGATCTGGAGCGTTCAGGCAGAAGACGGTGGCCAACCGACACAAGGGACGGCCGGCCGGCCACCCCCTAGGCCGGCCGGCCGACTTTGGCGCCACCGCCTCTCCAGCTTCGGCCAGGGTGCTCCCACCGCCATTGCAAGCTATAAATTGGACCCCCCGGCCTCAGAAGCAACTCGCACCATCACACTTCATCCAAGTGTTCGTTAGTTTAGTTTAGTAGTAGCTTTGGGAGTTAGAGTAGAGTAGAGTAGAGTGAGAGCTCTCTCGGGCTTCTGGAGTCTTCTTGAGTTCGGTATAGTTCTTTGTATCCTTACTCTTTTATTATTTTATTTAATATATAATTAGTTTATTCTTTATTTATTTCTTTTAGTAATTCTTTTCTATCTAGTTTATTTATTCTGTTAAGTAAGTGCTCGTAGAAGTCTTGTTGTGGGATTCGTGATTGTTGGAGTAGGCAAGTACGAGAGAGTGCCTTCGTCAAGATGACGTCGTGTGAAATCTGTGCTTGTTTATTCTTAGATAGGACTGCTCCGTTGACCAAGAGTAGTTCCTCCAGGCGGGTTGTAAGCATGGCGCTTGGAACTTGGCCTATGCACGTTTGGCACCCAACCCCACGGAGGATGGTAGCCGCGAGTGTATGTGACAGCTGCACCGGTCTCTGTAATCCACCACGTCCGGGTTGGACTCAGCAGGGTCTTAATTATAGCATACGGTTCCCTAGGTTTGAACTAGCATCATCGGTTAACCTAGCACGTGTGTGGCCCTAAACGACATGACTTGTATGTGTATGAGCTTAACTAGAGTAGATAATCTTTGTAGATTTGACTGCTAGAAAAGGTAAATAATAGATAAACATACAGGTAGCCTTAACTCTATCTCGTTGCTCTCCCAAATGTATACTACGTTTTATTTCTTTTATTACCTTGGATTTGAGGATGTGTGTGCCACCCATATATATCATGCCTATCTTACCCCCGTCTCAAGTATAGTTTGATACATTATTCGTTCTCCAAATTATCCAATGCATTGCTACTATTCAGCTCCCTTTTGCTCTGCTTCCCTGCGGAAATATAAATACGATAACCCTGGAATACTCCAAGGTGAAATGCTACAATGGTGATCCGTGCGCTTGCGGAATTAATGAATTTAATTTTATCGCATAAGAACCGCCAACAATCGCTAGCTTCTTGTTGTCACCATATCTAGTCTTGCTAGCTTCACGCCTTAAGTACGTTTGGGAGAAGACACCGATTCACCCCCCCCCCCTCTCGGTGCCCTTGATCCTTTCAAGTGGTATCAGAGCCTCGTTGCTCAAATTGGGCTTAACCGTCTTGAGTAAGGATGCCGGGAGGAAGTGGACCGCCCCCGTTCGATGGGACCGACTATGCCTATTGGAAAGCTCGCATGCAAGCTTACCTCGAGGCTCTCGATCCCGTCGCATTGGAGTGACAAGTTCCGGTGTCTCTCTAAGAACTCCCATTGGTACTCTTGATGTGAATCTTGCAAAGGCAAATGCTAAAGCTAAAAATGCCTTGTTTGAAGCTATCACTAAGGAGGTCTTTGCTCGAGTCAAGTCCGCGGGTACCGCTCATGAAGTGTGGACTCAAATCCAACAAGTTCATGAGGGTTCCTCGGATGTGAAAGAGGAAAGATACTATGTCTTTAAGGACAAATATGATGCCTTTACCATGTCTTCAAATGAGCTAATCAATGATACTTACTCTCGCTTGAATGTGCTTGTAGAGGATATCAACTCTCTCGGTGTGAAGGACAAGATTGATGATGGTGACCTTGTGCGGAAGATCATGAGGATTCTCCCAAGGGAGAAGTATGGTGCACTCATCACATGTCTCTTCAACACCGACATGCGAGACCTCACCACCCACAAGCTACTTGGGAAGATCACCGCCTTCGAGAGCTACAACCTTGACAAGAAGCTTGATGAGAAGCCCTCCAAGAATCTTGCTTTTGCATCCGAGGGGTCAAGCAAGAAGAAGATGAAGAAGGTGGTGACTCAAGATTCAAGTGATGAAGAGCTTGAAGAAGATGATGAAGACTTGTTGCAACTTCATCCAAATGACCTAGCACTCCTCATGAAGAGAAGCAACTTCTTCAAGAGAAGGTTCATCAACAAGAAGGATGCCGAGTGCTACAATTGTGGGGAGAAAGGTCACTTTGCCAAGGAATGCCCAAAGCCAATCAAGAAGAGCAAGAAGAAGACTCAAGAGTCAAGCGATGATGAAGAAGAAGACCCTAGAAGCAAGTACAAGGCAAAGAAGAGGTTTGTCAAGAAGGAACGCTCTAGAGGCAAAGACAAGAGAAGATCATCTCGCAAAGGTCTCTATGTTGGAGAGTGGGTCACGGACGATGATAGTGATGAAGAAGAAAGTGATGACTCATCCTCCAAGGGCAAGAAGATGGCCGGCATTGCTCTCACAAACATGTCCGAGACTCTACCTCCACCTCCTACTTGCTTGATGGCCAAAGATGATGATAGTAGTGATGATGAGAAGAGTGAGTCCGAGGAAGAGTTTGGTGAGGAGGATAAGCCCACATATGAGGAACTCTTGGATAGCATTCTCCTAACCGGCAAGATGCTCAAGAAAAAGGACAAGACCATTGCTCGGTTGGAGAAGGAACATGAAGTGGCCGCTTTCCGAGTTCGTCAACTTGAAGATGAACTTAGGGACTTATCCATCTCTCACAAGGCTCTAGATGTGGACTATGACAAGCTTGAAGAGGACCACATGAAGCTCAAGGAGAAGTCTAAGTTACTAGAGGATGAGCTCAAGCACCTTTCTACTTCTCTCATCACCTTGGATGAGAACTATGACAAGCTCAAGGTTGATCACAAGAGGCTCAACGACAAGTTCAAGGTTCTTGAGGAAGAACATCAATCCATCCTCGAAAAGAGTAACACTTCTTCTTCTAGTTCATCTATTTCCGATTCTTCATATATTACTTGTGATGCACTAACTCCCTCTCTTGAGAGCATTTCTCTTGATGAGAACATATTGAAGGAATATCATCAACTCAAGGAGGAGAGAGCTTCGGTGATGGACGGCTTCGAAAGGCTCACAAGGGGAAGGACCATTCATAAGGAGATACTTGGTCGCAACCTTGTGAACAACACCGGGCACAAGGGACTCGACTCCTACCCCGCCGCCATCAACCTCATCGGCAAGGACGATGACATTCCACCTTGGGTAGTCCCCCTCATGGCGGACGACTACTATTGTGAGAAGTGTTGCCGTGACGGGCACACTAGCAAGAATTGTCCCAAGGTGAGAAGTTCCAAAGTTTTGCCTAACGCTAACTTGTTCCATGAGAATACACACTACAAGCTCTTTAGGGACAAGAAAGGAAGGGTGAAGGCAAAGGCTCTTGGATCACCCGACAAGAGGAGTATGATGAGGAAGATTTGGGTGCCCAAATGCATAGTTGACCTTGAGAGGCCAACTAAGTGCGAGTGGGCTCCCAAGAACAAGACCTAGAAGGGTGATGGTGGTGGACCGTGTGCCATGATGATGATCCATGAACGTCCACCCCAAGCTTTGAGTGCTTCATCAACAAATCTACTCTTCAAGGAGGTAACTTGTATCATAGCAGTTTCCTTTCTTGCATTGCTTGCATGGTAGCTAGGTGCTCCTTTGTGAACTAGTATGTTTGCATCCATGCATATGTAAATAACTAAAAGAAAAGAACAAAAAATTAGTTCAAGGTCTAACTTTCTCAAGATAGCTATGAGCATGGGGGATGCTTGAGTTGGTGGACCGACGGGCTCAAGGCAAGGTTTGGCTCATAGTGAGTAAGCTTGAGAGAGGCTCAAACTTGACCTTGAGTAGGTTTCCTTTATGCGTTGTCTTAACTTTGCTTGCATATCACATGGCATGTTTAAATTTTCCCCTTGCATTTGTATGATATGCTTGTCTCATGCATTGCATATAGGAAAATCACAAAGGAGTGGTCACACTATGAGGAAGTGCTTCATTCACAATATGATCTCACATCTCATAAAAGTGTGACGAAAGAAAAGAATTGTGCTTCATGCCCATTGAGTCTTGCTAAATGATCCTCAAGGTTAAATCTACTTGCACGGATCATAGGCAAAGGGCTCATACATACCCCTCCTTTGGTTTTATCTCTTTTGGCTCTTATTGGATGCTTCTTATTTGCCAATTGAAAAATTACTATAAGCTTATGTGCAACCTATATTGGTATATTTTCAAAGGAGTGTTTGAGAGTTCCCCTTCTAGTCCATGTTTGGTGTTTATTTGGTTTTTATGTGAGAAACATGGACTTAGTTTGGTGTTTATTTGGTTTTTATGTGAGAAACATGGACTTAGAAGGAAATTCCTTGAAAATCAGCTTTTCTGGACTAGACCGTACAATACGGTCATAGGGACCGAACAATACGGTGTGCTTTTGCACGAGATCCTTCAAAACCTGAGGCAGAATGGAGACCGGACAATACGGTCTTGAAGACCGTACAATACGATCTCTATATTAACTGTCAGGGTTAAAAAGGAGACCGTACAATACGATGTCTAAGACCGTACCATACGGTCTGGTCAAGTTCATCGGGAGATCATGTTCAATCTTCGCCGTTGATTCTTTTCTGGATCGATCCCGACCGTTGATTCGAATTAGACCTAAACATAACGGATCATATCGGTTTACTGTGCATCTTCCCCCAAAATTCACTGCCGCCGTTCGTGCCCCCGCTCCTCCTCGCCTTCGCGCGCACGCGCCACCATCGTACAGCGCCGCCGACCAGCCGCCGTCGAGGTCGCCGCTGACGTGTGCCACCACCACAGCCGCGCGCCGCCGCCTGCTCCCCCACTACGCGCACGCTCGCCCGCAACCCTAGCTCCGCCGCGCCGCAGCATCATCAAGCCGCCGCCACTCCACTCTGCCGCGCGCCTCGCCGGAGACGAGGAGGTCGACCTCGTTGTCGACAAGCACCACGAAGGGGAGCTCCACCACCCGCGCGCATCACCAAGCAGCTGCTCATCCCTCTCACGCGCGTGGAGTTCTTCTTCCCCGGCGCCTCACTGGACAGCCACCACTCCGACGATCTTCGTCAATCATTTTGCTCCGGTGAGCTTGTGGTGTTTTGAATTGCACAGTAGCTGGTCCAATTCCATGATTCATCTAGGGTTTGAGCTTATCTAATCCTTCATCGATAAAATCCCTAGAAAATTGATCCAAAAAATCGAACCTTGTTGCGAAATTGAGATTATTCCAGCTCTAAGAATCATTGAGATTAGATTGCTATGCTTTTGACAAAGACCCCACTAGTTATCTTTCATGCACATGATTTAATGATCTCTTTGACTCGGGATGTTTTTAAAAACTATGCTTCATTGTTACATGTCTCTATACCTTGCATTGGTTGTCTTTTATCATGATCACTACCTACCAAAGCCAAATGTGCTACACCTATATGATAAACCTGTAGATTGCAACATGTAATTTGGTGAGTTGGGTCAAGTTTGTGTTCTTTTGGTATGAGACTTAGAAGCTGGCCATTCCGTTTGCGTAACTATCACTTGTTTTCTAGCCTTATTCATATTTAGTATTGCCTATTCTACTCTGGAATGTGTGCATACTTCGCTGAATATTCCCACCTGTAAACCCATATTTCTTTTGGTGTTGTCCAATCCTTGTCCACAACCTATGATATGAGTTTCTCGTCGAGCCATTGCACTATTTCTATGATTTTATGCACCATTTATCAAGATATCTTGCTCAAGACGAAGATTTTCATCACCAAACACCTCTGAAGACTTTCTGAAGCGCAAAGGATCAATTTGAGGCGAAAACGGAGAAAAGTTGGCTCCGTGCCGACCGGCACAAATTCGTGCCGACCGGCACAAAGTACAAAATCAGCGAAAAACCTCCTGTTATCTCCAGAAATCAAGTATATGTGTTTCAGACGGTCAAGGAGAAGAAATAAAAGGTTTAACTAGTGCTTTTTCTTTTTCCACTTCCTATATGCTCGGACGAGCACCGTTTAAGCATGGGGGAGTTGGATCGTCATCTACATTCCGAAGCACTAGTTAATGGACTTACAAAGATTGTTGATGGAAGATCAAGATTGTTTATAGTGTTATATCAAGTTGCAAGAGTGAACTTCATAGAAGATTGTGCATAAAACCATCATATTCAAGTAAGTGCATCCAATTGGCTGAAACTCTATCCTTCCAACCATGTGCAATCCGATTTTGAGAACTTCATTTGTGGCTTGAGATCATCCTTTGCCATTTGCACATGTCCACCTTTCTAAAGCGTGTGGTTTCCTCTCTTTCATCATGTTCTTCCAATGGTCTTTTTGACAAGTCTCTGTAAAACCAAGTAGAACTATCTCTTGATTTGACAATATTCTAAGTTACATTGTTTTGCTAGAACATCTTCCCTACCAAGCTACTCATATATGCCTCCACTAAATATTTGTAGAATAGGGATTTTGCTTGGCTGATTGAGAGAATTGAAAGTTGAGTGCATATGTGATTTATGATATGAAGATTTCAATTCTTGGTCGAGATATGTGTTTTTATAAAAGCTTCTCTGGTACAATTCCTGAGTTAAAGAGTGCAAGTCTTGGAAGAAAGAAATCAACGTTGGAGCTTTTGGATTTGTTCATATACTGTGCATCGGTTTTTATTAAACTAGGTGGTTGGTTCTAAGTTAATGGTTGCTGTCTTTGATCTTTGAAACTTATGAGCTGGATAATCAATAGAATACTTAATTGATTAAGCATGGGGGAGATATATGTGACTTGATGATTGTGGACCTTATGACATGATTGCAATGCTGATCTTCTATTTAGAGAATTTTTGTGTTTGGATTTGCTCGAGGACGAGCAAAAGCTAAGCATGGGGGTGTTGTTGGCACTCATTATGACCACCTTTTAGTGCCAAATTCCCTTAATATATCGATGATCTTTCACCATATTGTATTGATTATTGCCACTAATCATGACGTTTTGCTTCTTTAGTGTCTTTTTGTGTCTTTGTGTCATTTTAGGTGAAATACAACATATAGTGCAAGCGGGGCGAATTATCCATGAAACATGGGTCGAAGCTTCAGCCCGCGGCACCTCAAGTACTCCTTGGACGTCCATGAAGCCCAACACGCAAGGCCCAAACTCATTTGCTTGGTTTCCAAGTCCTCTAGAAGGCTCACCTAAAATATTCCCGAAATCTGAGATTTTCGCGGAGTCAAGGACAGCAACATCTTGTGACGAGGATTTGGAGTTCAAGACGACCTCAAATGCAAATCCGTTGAATAACAAAGTTGAAGATCTCGTCGAGTGCTTTCCGGAACACATATGGATGACATTATTTGGACTCCAGAGCTAGGAGATATGGGGCCCGCAATGAGTACTGTATAGAGAAGTCTGAATCAGGACACAATATCTTGTAACGCGTTTTTGGGTATGAAGACAACAGAATCTGGAGATCAAAATAATACCAAAGTTGTAGATCTTTTTGAGGGCTACAAGATAGAGTCCAAGTTTGCTTCATTTGGAGTCCGGACGGTGGAGATATGATTTTTCGAAGGCGGAGCTGCGAAAAAGGAAAATTGAGTCCGAGTTGTACACGTATCGTGCCGATCGGCACCGACCTAGATTGGGTGGAGGACGCCTCCAGGCGCCTCCCCACTACATATATGTCCCAAGGGACGTCCCCCTTTGTACGCATTGTCAATATATCAAAGTATTTCGAGTTGAGAGCCAAAACTTGCGGCGTTACGCCGCCGGTTTCACTATGTAGCATAGTTGTCTAGATTTCTTCTAGTTGGCTAGTTGGAGGAGATGGTTATGGTTCTAAGAGTAGTCAACCCACGTGGTGAAGCTCTAATTAGGCTCTAGTTAGTCTATGAATTCAATTAGACCAAGGTTCAAGTGCCGGATCCCGTCATCGTCGCGGTAAGTGATGGTGGTGATTTCCTATGCGTCATATTGGTTGATCTATCTTATGTTCATGTTTGCTTTCGATCTTGTTCCCCTCTATGTTTTTCTTCTTGTTGCAATTACGCTATAATCTTGTTGTGCCGATCGGCACATCCCTCGTGCCGATCGGCACCAACCTTAGATGCAACAGGAAGATGCGTTGTTTATCTTGTCGGTGTTGTTTAGCTATTAGTAGAGTAGCTGCCGTCGACAAGGATCGCATATGAAATCAAATAGTGACGCAATGCTAATAGATGCTCAACGTAGTGCCTCTTCCTTTGAATTATTAGCCGCCGCCGTGACAGGGTCGCAGCAAACAGCTTAGGTGTATAGGTGCGAGATTAAAGGGGATGATAGATTGATTTGCTTTATTGAACTATAGATTGGATTGTCTCTTGCTATGAACTACAACTTGTGCTACTGGTGCGTGCCTCATTCATATCTGGTTAAGACTCGTTTACTTAGATTATTGGCTTTGCAATTCTGCTCTGTTTCTGTTGTTTCTCTCTCTGTGCCGATCGGCACGGCTCTTGCGCCGATCGGCACATCAGCACTTCACCCAATTTCTCTCCTGTTCAACGTCATATGCAATTGTGCTTAATGCTTAGGATTAGTTTGATGAGCTTAATAGTAGATTGCTTATGGTTTGCTTGCTGGTCCTTGGATTCGATAAACCTTGGAATACTCTTCTAAGGGAAAAGCTATACTACGTCGACCTGTACGCTTGCAGTCTCAACGGTGCGTGTATCACGCGCCAACAGGAGTCAGCTTCGCAGGGGAGTTCTTCACAGGGGCTAGGTGACACAGCTACCGCAGCATATTCAGACAGGTAGCCAGATGGAGTCTATTCCTAAGGACGCTCCGGACTCTAGAGCAGGACCTTCAGGCTCAGCTACAGCTCCAGCTCAGACAGATTCTCTACTTCACGCAGAGCTAGCAGCCCTCCGCAGAGAGATCCAGAGTCAGAGAGAGGATAGGGAGAGGGATCGACAGATGCTAGACAGTGTCATTCTTACTCAGAGGGAGATGGCTACTGGATTGTCTTCGTTGTTCACAGGTTTTGAGGCGATCGCTCAGACTCTTCGTCTCTTTGGACAGGCACTGCCAGGTCTCCCGCCGTTCCCTCCTCTCACTTTCCCAGGTGTGCTACCACCAGATACATTTCAGTTTCAGCAGCTACAGCAGCAGCAGCAGCAGCAGCAGTTTGCTCAGGCACAGGCAGGGCAGTCAGCCAGCCAGGGACAGTACTACAGCACCTTACTCACGGTTCCCATCTCACCTGCTGGTACTCCTACGGTGGGGCCGTCGACGTCTACTTTCGCTGGTTTGACAGGGGTGGCAGGACCTTCTCAGGCTGGTCCCTCTCAGGTAGGACCTTCTTCGTTTCCTTTTCTGTCACCTGGTCAGTTCATGACACCGTCTGCCTTCTTGATGAGTACCACTCCAGTTCGTGGGCCGGGACTTGCTACTTCAGCTACTCAGGTCTCGTCTCCTTTAGCTGCACGTTCACTTAACTTCAGTGAGATAGAGACAGCTTCAGTCTCAGCCCAGACAGCCTCAGTTACAGCTCCACTTTCCACTACTACAGAGGCAGTGGTTACTACGTCAGTTGCAGTGACTGAGGAGATGACCGGGACAGTGGATCTCACTGACTTTGGCTATACTCGTGAGGAGATAGATGAGGCTCTCGCTGCAGGACAGGATCCACCGTCCAAGGCACCCTCACCTACTGGCAGTTTCACTTGGACTCCCAGTCGCTCGCCTACTCCGTCAGTCCACTCAGCTTCAGACACAGAGGTAGTCGAGTATGCGACACAGCTTGAGCAGACCCTACTCCAGACAGACTCTCCTGGGATAGCTTACAGGCAGCTTGTGCCGTTCACACCACTTTTTCAGCCACAGGAGTCTCTGGGGATGCCTCGGACTTGGACTTGGACACCTCCAGTGCCTCCCTCTCAGCAGCAGCAGGATAGTGTTCAGACTTCTGCCAGTTCTTCAGCACCTGCTGCCACTGCACCTCCTCCAGCCTCCGACGCGTAGGACAGCAGTTTTTCTCTTTCCTTTTTCTCTTTTTGGTCATTGGTGCCAAAGGGGGAGAGAAATAGAGAGATCTTGTATAGGTCTAGGGGGAGTAGTGGAGTGATCTTGTGTTCAGGGGGAGTTTGAGAGAGAGTTTGTCCAGGGGGAGATCTTTTGCGACTTCATTTGTATATTCTTTTGGTACTTCGTGGTTCTTGATTGAGCTTGGATTTCTTTTGCTTGTGTTTAGCTCATCAAGAATGCACTTAGTTTCTTTTCATACACTTGCTCGTTATCTATATATCATGTATATTGCTCTGAGTTTGTGTATGCTATCCTAGATGCGCTTATTTATATCTATCTTGCCAGGTTTCCTCTTTTTGTGATGATATGAGCACTCACTTGCTTTTGCGGGATTATCTTATAAACTTATCATCACAAGCGTCGTGGTCATAGCTCCTGCTTTTATTCCATATATATCACCCATGTGCTCTAACTCTATTTTGCAGGTGATACCTTTAGAGCTATGACTACCTTGTTCTCCGTTTTACTAGTTCTTCATGCATATCCAATCTTCTCGATCACTCTTGCGCATAACATTCTTTATCCTTTTGATATGTGTTGTCACCAATCACCAAAAAGGGGGAGATTGTAAGCTTCATGACCATTGGAGTACGGAAACCCCAAAGGTATGAATGTTTTGGTGATTGGGTGACCATGTTGATGTGACTAACATTTCCATGTAGGATATTCAAATGATCATGTCAATGAAGCGTCGTCTCACATACTATATCTTTACCGACGACTTGGTGATTGGTTGCCTCGACAATTCGGATCGAGAACTTGATGGAGTCAAGGTTGAAGATGGATCAAGGCTAAGGACATGATAGACCAAGCAAGTGTTGGCTTGGTATAGATGTTAGCTTGAGTCCATAGGAAAAACCGGACTATCAAGAGGGATCGAATTGGTTCTCTTAGAGCACACTAGGTTAGAGATCAAATGGATGCATTGTGAGTCTCTTGAGGGCTAGGGTGGCTGAAGAGAAGAAGAGGAACCAAGAATGGAGAAGTTGGAAGCAAGGATCAAGAGTGGATCAAGTTTTCAGCTTATGCAGTAGAGACCGGACAGTACGGTCCTAGGGACCGTATGGTACGGTCTTCATTGAAGATCCAGACAGAGAAGTGAAGTCTCGGGACAGTACGGTCATGGGACCGTATGGTACGGTCATCAAAGGATTTCCAGACAGAGAAGCTGAAGTTTCTGGAAGAGAAGAAAATGAAGACCAGACAATTGACCGGATGGTACGGTCCTAGGGACCGGACAGTACGGTCTTCATTGGAGATGATCAGACAGAGAAGAAGGAAATGGAGATGCGCCTGGAAATAGAGACCGGACAGTACGGTCTAAAGGAGACCGGACAGTACGGTCCTTTGTACGGACTCTAGTTTCGCAGGGCACTTTTGGGCAACGGCTAGTTTTGGGTTAGTACCCGGGATCGAGTCCGGCGGGACGTGCCCGCGACTTCACTCGGAGGGTGAGGTGTGCTCTAGGAGGGATCGCCTTCGAGCGGAGGGACGGGGTCGAGACTCCGGCGGGAATGACCCAACGTGGAGTAGGGGAAGGCGCCATCCTTTCGGGAACACGGGAAAAATCATAAGCATTCCTATCTCTATCTCCTTTACTTACTAGCATTTACGCTTCCGCATTTACTTATGTGCTAGTAGAATTGCATGATAGGTTGTCTCTTTTCTACTTGGTAGAATTGCTTATTAAGGTGTTGCTTGTTGCATAGACTAGATTGTGTGCGCGCATCGCTAGCTTCTTGTTGTCACCATATCTAGTTTTGCTAGCTTCACGCCTTAAGTACGTTTGGGAGAAATTGTTGAGACACCGATTCACCTCCCCCCCCTCTCGGTGCCCTTGATCCTTTCACCCATGCATAGGCCATGGGCTGCGGTGCGGGCATCCCTGTGCCGGCGAGTGGCTCCGGCCTGCGCCGTCCTCCTGCGAGAAGAAGTACTCCTGGGTGCGACCTCCGCTTCTAGGAGATTGGTGGTTAGATTTTGGCAATTATACAAACAAAGCCCGGGTTAGGTAACGGGATTTCATTTGAATAACCGACATAGTAAAAAATGAGAGAATTATTTGGACCATGCTTAAGTGTATGACCTGGAATAAGATAATCCTCGGTGACAAGAGAGCGGGGCGTATCAATAAATGCAACATTAGCATCATGCAAAGCACCAATACCCGCAGCAATATGTGTGATCAACGAGGTGCACTCAATCGGTCTAGTCATTCTAAAATTTTCTAACCACTGAGCAATCATGCAAGTAACAGGAGCAGTCTTTATTTTCTCGACCATAGCACAAAGAATTTCAGATCATCCTCACGCACAATACTAATATCATTTCTAGGAAACATTGTAATGCCAACCGCATGTGCAGAAAGCGCACGGTAGGATGATGAATGTGATTAGTTCGGGGCTTCTCGCAAGTAGGAAATGCAGAAATTCTTTGCCAAAAAGCTAACTTGGAGTAACCCGGAATCTAACTATCAACATTAATATTGCAGCGAGTATTAAAGCCGAGGCATAGACTAGGATTTTTCCAAGCCAAATGATACTCCTCCCGGAAAATACCGTCATCTACCATGCGTAGGGTGCATAAAAACGGAAGTGTAAGTAAGCGGGAACCCTGCTCATCTGCACATGCAAACTTGTCCCACCCCATTGCTTTAAATACTCGAGAAAATTCAGCATCCATACCAATCTTTTGCAGCAGCTCCGTATCAAATGCTCGCGTAGGAGCAAATATACGGTGTCGGAGAGCTTCGTAGGCGCTCCTCTCGTCGTCGTCCACCAAGTCGAGGTCGGTGTCGACGAGGAGATGATGCTCGGTGTTGGCTTGCGGCTCCGCTGCGGCTTCATGTTGTGGACTTGACACTTGCTCGGTGGCAGCGAGGCGAAGGGGGTCGAGATGAGCCTGAGCTTGAGCTCCTGGACCGGAACAGCGAGGCGAAGGCGTTCTTCGTGCGCTTCATGCTGCAGCGGTGATGAGCAAGAACGCAAGAACAAAAACTCCGAACGGGTTATGAGAGTGAAAACCAATCAGAAAAACCGTCGGTGTTCTTGCAGCGAGAAAATGCAACTCAGAAAATCAAACCAACTAAAAACCGAAAAGCAACTAAGAGAGAAATATTTTTGCAGAATTTTGAGGCAAGAACCCAATGAGCACAATGAAAACCTTGAGAGCAATGGAGTGGAGTGTGCTGAGGAGTGGAAATGAGTGAATGAGAGGGACAGAGCTTGTGGCCGGCCACCTCCTCTTATAGTCAAAGCACAACGGCCATTTTTGAAAAGAGGAGAGGACAAGTGACCGTTGGGGCAAAGGGGAGCGCGCCCAACGGCCACCCTGGGTCGGCTGACCTGGCAAAGGGGGTCGGCCGACCCCCCTGTGGGGTCCACCTGTCATCCCTCTTGGCCCACAGCTCCCAACGGTCATATTGGTGATGACCACGGTCGCTATGTCCAGAAAATCCTCAAAATTATTTGCTCAAAAAGATTTCCAAATAAAAGGTTGCCTTGAATTCAAAATTTTTCAAAATCATAAAAAGATATGTTGGAGAAAAGTTCCAACATGCAAAATTGTTTTTGGCTTTTACAGAGGGATACAAGGGTTGTCCAAAATTTTCTATCAAAGATGAGAAAATTTGGACGTAAAAGTTTCTTTTTGGAAATTTTGAATTTTAAAATGCATGGTGAGGCAAAAATCAAATATGCTAAGGACATGATAGACCAAGCAAGTGTTGGCTTGGTATAGATGTTAGCTTGAGTCCATAGGAAAAACCGCACTATCAAGAGGGATCGAATTGGTTCTCTTAGAGCACACTAGGTTAGAGATCAAATGGATGCATTGTGAGTCTCTTGAGGGCTAGGGTGGCTGAAGAGAAGAAGAGGAACCAAGAATGGAGAAGTTGGAAGCAAGGATCAAGAGTGGATCAAGTTTTCAGCTTATGCAGTAGAGACCGGACAGTACGGTCCTAGGGACCGTATGGTACGGTCTTCATTGAAGATCCAGACAGAGAAGTGAAGTCTCGGGACAGTACGGTCATGGGACCGTATGGTACGGTCATCAAAGGATTTCCAGACAGAGAAGCTGAAGTTTCTGGAAGAGAAGAAAATGAAGACCGGACAATTGACCGGATGGTACGGTCCTAGGGACCGGACAGTACGGTCTTCATTGGAGATGATCAAACAGAGAAGAAGGAAATGGAGATGCGCCTGAAAATAGAGACCGGACAGTACGGTCTAAAGGAGACCGGACAGTACGGTCCTTTGTACGGACTCTAGTTTCGCAGGGCACTTTTGGGCAACGGCTAGTTTTGGGTTAGTACCCGGGATCGAGTCCGGCGGGACGTGCCCGCGACTTCACTCGGAGGGTGAGGTGTGCTCTAGGAGGGATCGCCTTCGAGCGGAGGGACGGGGTCGAGACTCCGGCGGGAATGACCCAACGTGGAGTAGGGGAAGGCGCCATCCTTTCGGGAACACGGGAAAAATCATAAGCATTCCTATCTCTATCTCCTTTACTTACTAGCATTTACGCTTCCGCATTTACTTATGTGCTAGTAGAATTGCATGATAGGTTGTCTCTTTTCTACTTGGTAGAATTGCTTATTAAGGTGTTGCTTGTTGCATAGACTAGATTGTGTGCGCGCATCGCTAGCTTCTTGTTGTCACCATATCTAGTTTTGCTAGCTTCACGCCTTAAGTACGTTTGGGAGAAATTGTTGAGACACCGATTCACCTCCCCCCCCTCTCGGTGCCCTTGATCCTTTCACCCATGCATAGGCCATGGGCTGCGGTGCGGGCATCCCTGTGCCGGCGAGTGGCTCCGGCCTGCGCCGTCCTCCTGCGAGAAGAAGTACTCCTGGGTGCGACCTCCGCTTCTAGGAGATTGGTGGTTAGATTTTGGCAATTATACAAACAAAGCCCGGGTTAGGTAACGGGATTTCATTTGAATAACCGACATAGTAAAAAATGAGAGAATTATTTGGACCATGCTTAAGTGTATGACCTGGAATAAGATAATCCTCGGTGACAAGAGAGCGGGGCGTATCAATAAATGCAACATTAGCATCATGCAAAGCACCAATACCCGCAGCAATATGTGTGATCAACGAGGTGCACTCAATCGGTCTAGTCATTCTAAAATTTTCTAACCACTGAGCAATCATGCAAGTAACAGGAGCAGTCTTTATTTTCTCGACCATAGCACAAAGAATTTCAGATCATCCTCACGCACAATACTAATATCATTTCTAGGAAACATTGTAATGCCAACCGCATGTGCAGAAAGCGCACGGTAGGATGATGAATGTGATTAGTTCGGGGCTTCTCGCAAGTAGGAAATGCAGAAATTCTTTGCCAAAAAGCTAACTTGGAGTAACCCGGAATCTAACTATCAACATTAATATTGCAGCGAGTATTAAAGCCGAGGCATAGACTAGGATTTTTCCAAGCCAAATGATACTCCTCCCGGAAAATACCGTCATCTACCATGCGTAGGGTGCATAAAAACGGAAGTGTAAGTAAGCGGGAACCCTGCTCATCTGCACATGCAAACTTGTCCCACCCCATTGCTTTAAATACTCGAGAAAATTCAGCATCCATACCAATCTTTTGCAGCAGCTCCGTATCAAATGCTCGCGTAGGAGCAAATATACGGTGTCGGAGAGCTTCGTAGGCGCTCCTCTCGTCGTCGTCCACCAAGTCGAGGTCGGTGTCGACGAGGAGATGATGCTCGGTGTTGGCTTGCGGCTCCGCTGCGGCTTCATGTTGTGGACTTGACACTTGCTCGGTGGCAGCGAGGCGAAGGGGGTCGAGATGAGCCTGAGCTTGAGCTCCTGGACCGGAACAGCGAGGCGAAGGCGTTCTTCGTGCGCTTCATGCTGCAGCGGTGATGAGCAAGAACGCAAGAACAAAAACTCCGAACGGGTTATGAGAGTGAAAACCAATCAGAAAAACCGTCGGTGTTCTTGCAGCGAGAAAATGCAACTCAGAAAATCAAACCAACTAAAAACCGAAAAGCAACTAAGAGAGAAATATTTTTGCAGAATTTTGAGGCAAGAACCCAATGAGCACAATGAAAACCTTGAGAGCAATGGAGTGGAGTGTGCTGAGGAGTGGAAATGAGTGAATGAGAGGGACAGAGCTTGTGGCCGGCCACCTCCTCTTATAGTCAAAGCACAACGGCCATTTTTGAAAAGAGGAGAGGACAAGTGACCGTTGGGGCAAAGGGGAGCGCGCCCAACGGCCACCCTGGGTCGGCTGACCTGGCAAAGGGGGTCGGCCGACCCCCCTGTGGGGTCCACCTGTCATCCCTCTTGGCCCACAGCTCCCAACGGTCATATTGGTGATGACCACGGTCGCTATGTCCAGAAAATCCTCAAAATTATTTGCTCAAAAAGATTTCCAAATAAAAGGTTGCCTTGAATTCAAAATTTTTCAAAATCATAAAAAGGATATGTTGGAGAAAAGTTCCAACATGCAAAATTGTTTTTGGCTTTTACAGAGGGATACAAGGGTTGTCCAAAATTTTCTATCAAAGATGAGAAAATTTGGACGTAAAAGTTTCTTTTTGGAAATTTTGAATTTTAAAATGCATGGTGAGGCAAAAATCAAATATGCTGGCGGAAAATATCAAATAAGTTTTTGTGGAGGAAATAAAAATATGCAAGGTGGGTTGGAAAAATCCAAATGCAAATGGTGGTGGAAAAATTCAAAAAGAAGCAAATAAAACCAAATGATAATGCCGGTTAACCTGACGGCCAGGGCCGTGTCGTTTAAAGTCCGACAGGCTAAGACTTCTCCAACGGGTTTAGCTTGGTGGCGCGGACTCTGTCCTTGGAGATGAGGATGTGGGGGGCTGCGCCTTGACTTGCCACACTTGTTTCATCTTTGGTGGAGTAGGTGGCTTCTCGGACTTTGGGACGGGTTTCTTGGCCCATAGTCCCGGCCTCTTCGTCGCGGGTTTCTTTGGTTGAAAATGCGATGGATTTTCAATCTTGGCAAAAGTCTTCCATAGAGCAATGAGGCTGTCCGTCTTCCTGGCTGTCACTTCGACTTTTTGGATATTTGAGTTGTTTGGCCCATACTTGACCTTGATCATTGAGCATTGTTCTTTTCGAGGTTGGAACTCGAACTTTTCCTCCTTCCCATTGAAGTAGAGACGGACCTCTCCAAGTCCAACATCAATCTGAGCCTTCGCGGTGCTAAGGAAAGGACGTCCCAAGATGAGGGGCGTCTCTTTATCAATGTCCATGTCGAGCACCACAAAGTTCACCGGGATGATGTGGCCTCTTACGTGTGCCGGCACATCTTCCACAATTCCCAATGGAAAGCGAAAGGATGAGTTGGCCAATTGTAGCCGCATCGCCGTTGGTGTGAGAAATCTGTACTTTAATTGCTTGAAGATGGCCATGGGCATAACGCTCATGCTAGCCCCAAGGTCACATAGGGCGTAGTCAAAGTGGAATCTCTTGATTGAGCAAGAAATTACATAGCCTGGATCAATTGTAGAAGGTTCTCCTCTTCTTTGCCTCCTTGATATTGGCGGTTTTGGTTAAAACCTTGACCTCTGTTTGGACGATACTCGTTGTTGTTGCTCATGTAGTAAGCTTCTTCATGGGTATGGTTGGGGCAATCTTTCCCCATATGGCCAGTGTTGCTACATTCCTCACATGTCGTGCGCGAGTCTAGTGAACAAACACTACCATGCGTGTTGAAGTCGTCCAAACGCTTCATGAGGAGGTCAAGCTTGGCGGACAATATGTCCACGTCCTTGATATGGTGTATGCCTTTAGAGCGTGGTTGGAGAAGTTCATCGCTCCACCCTTGATTGGAGACCATCTTCTCAATAAGCTCTTTAGCTTGATTAACAGTCATTGATAAGAAAGCTCCTCTAGCAGCGGCATCCATATGTCCACGGGTTGTTGGTGTCAACCTGTTGTAGAAATGTTGAAGAATGGGCCATTGTTCCATCCCGTGGTGTGGGCAGGCGGATATGTAATCTTGGAGCCTATCCCATGCCTCGGAGATGGTTTCATTGCTAGCTTGCTGGAAGCATGAAATTCTTCCACGAAAGGCATTGGTTTTGCCCAACGGGAAAAACTTTGCGAGGAACGCGATAGAGCAGCGGTCCCAAGTGTCAATGCTGGCACGATTGGCATAGAACCACTGTTTCGCCTTCCCAAGGAGGGAGAGGGGAAACAGACGGCGTCTGATGGCATCTTGATTGACTCCAGCAGTTGCCGATGTATTGCATATCTCAAGGAACTGTTGGAGATGAGTATTGGCGTCCTCCGTGGCCTTTCCACAAAAGGGAATGGCCTACACCAAAGTGATTAGGCCTGATTTGACTTCAAATCCTGCGTCACCAGCTTTGACATCGGGCCCAATGGGCACGTTGGCAACGGAGGGAGCAGAGTAGTCACGGAGGGTCCTCTAATCAGCCATGTCAAAAGTGATGATGGTGCGGATGATGTGGGTTCGTCTGTCGGGAGTCCTGCTTGTGCAGAGGTGTCGACGCGAGGTCGAACTTTCCTTACAAGCGACTCTGGATTATCAACGATCCAGAAAGTTGAATCCACGCATACACTGTCCTGTTTTCACATCAAAGAGTGAAAACAGATCAAGGTTAGCCTGCAATGGGCAATGGTTAAATCACATCAAGTGTAATCATGAATAATCATTGTTGTCTTCTCTGGCAACGGCGCCAGAAATGCTTGTTGGTATTTCTTACACCAAACAGGAAACACCACTTTAGGCTGGTAAGGCATAAGGCGAATATTCCCAGCTTGACGCCAGAAATACCTTGGGTTAAGTTACTTGCTTAAGATATACATAATAATCCACAACTAGCAACAAGTGCTTGAAATGTATTATTAGTATTCAACATAAAAGATAATCCGCAAGCGCACGGATAACCCGTTGTAGCATTTCACCTGAGAGTATTCCAGGGTATCGTTATTTATATTTTCCCAAAAGAAGACGTAGTTGACAAGTATGTACTTATGGTGTTACAAATGATAGATCATAGCCACATTCCAATTCAGGGTAAGGTGCAGATAGATATGATGATAGTGTGACACACAGCAGGCACTTCCACTCTCTGATAAAAGGCGAGAGGCAACTCTAAGCAGGTCTAGGACTAAGTAAGAAGGTTGCTACTCCTAATGTACATCATCATATAGCATGCGTAGCTTCTACCTATAGCCTAAGCCGCACACAAGCCAGGACTAAGCTATTCTACTGCAAAGCCACCATCGAGAGATCTAGCGGTAGAGTCTGCCCCGACCTGTGGACTTTCATATATACTCCTACGCCATGCCTGAACGTGGAGGATTACAAGGGACGGACAGGACTGTCACCACCTGCCGCCTACCTCTACAAACCATGGGACACGAACACGCAACCAAGGTTGGAAAGGAGGCCCTAGAACCATGCTAGCGTAACTAACCACAACTCTAGATCCCTCGAGGCACCCCACAAGGCAACAAACCTAGAGCACCTTGGCAAGACAATGGACCCGATGACTAAGCTGGGGGGAACAACTAGTTCTAACTAGAGATTACTTAGACAAGGGATCAAAGCTAGCACTACGTTATGCATAGGCGTTCGTCGCTCAAGAGCGAGCGACGAGCGACGAACGACGAAGAACGATCATCGTTAATCGATGATCGAGTATGAATGAAAGACGAACGAACGATGAACGATCATGAACGAACATCGATGAACGATGAACGGACATGAACGAACGAAGAACTTTCATCCAAGATCAAGGATGAACGATGAACTAGCACAAGAACATAACTACTACAAGAACGATGATATTCCACTGATAAAGAACAAGTCTTACAAAGAGAGAAGGGTACAAGAGTTATACCCAAAACTCTCCAAGGGACTTGGGAGCCAAAAGGGCAGCCCACTACCCAGTCTAGCACTACCTAGAGAGCCTCTAGCTCTGATGTGTGGAGGAGGGAATGAGCCTTGTGGGGTGTGTGTGTGTTGAAAGGCGGGGGGTACCCCTCCTTATATAGCCTCTGAAAGTCGGTTGATTTGAGGCGGTTCCCGACATTGATGGCATTGATTGCAGGGGGAACCGACCTTGGAATGTCGGATGCAAATCGCCTTCGAAAGCTGGGCCCAGGGGGCCACCCTGTCAGGTCGGCCGACCCAGGGTTTGGGGTCGGCCGACCCAGACCTGGCCCCTCCTAGGCTGGGTCTTGGCAAGCTGGTTCACCTGGGCCTTTAGGCCTCTGTTCCAGGTGTATGGCTTCAGTTGAT